>CM060415.1:156925639-158175639 GCA_030545235.1 Helianthus tuberosus
GGACCGAGGGACATGAGTGATAGATCTATTTGGGTGTAGCGAGCCCACACCCATGCGGACCAGGGTGGCCCATGTGGTGACTATGTCTTATTCCCGGAGACAAATCTGCTAGGTTTGAGTTTTCCTGCATCACTTCACACATATCAATGGCCTTGCAAACCATTGGTGATCTGTTTTCCTTGTTGCTTTCATACCAGGAGTTTACAAACTTACATACATACTTTCAGTTATTACAAAGGTTTATTTATACACACAAACAAACACATGAACTCGCTCAACTTTTGTTGATGTTTTCAAACTACATGTATTTCAGGGAATTAGATGTGGATCTGGCGGGCGTTCGGAAGTTCCAAGTGTGGTTTAAGAATAAAAGATGTCATCCATGGTCTTAGGGTTTGGTCAGTGTGTCTTATCCTGGACGAGACACGTCTTCTAAATCCTGGTTTCATTTAATGTCTTTTGTCAAGTCTTTGTGAACTCTTAAACAAGTTGCATGGTTTGTACTCGAATTAGAATTTCATGTTTCAAGACAATGATGTTTTTATGTTTTTAAAACTTATTTAATGGATGAACATCTTCAGTTTTATCATATAGTTGTGGTTATGATTGAATGCAATGGTATTAAGAAAGTCACACCATAATCACGCTTCCGCAAAAGTCAGGGTGTGACACCGGGGGCGACCAAGCAACAGTTGTACGAAATGCGCCTGTTGTTTCTTTTTGTCTTGTTTCACAACCCTTGGTGTATGACCTCTCACCCAACCAGCACGAAGCCAAGGATCCGTAAACCTTTCCTGAAAACATATTACAATCAATAAACATACTTACAGACTGAATAAATAGGATTGAATATCACTAACAAAACTATGAACGAACTAAATAACAAAGCCATGTCACTTAAGCCTTAGGCTTACCCATGACGAATCTTTTACTCTGTATACAGTTAGTGAAACCTAAACCTTGAAAAGAAAACCAAAACAGATATATTATATTTAGAAACCAAAACCCCTTTAAGAATATGCTGGAAAACCATATGAACTCATCCTTTTGGCATTTAATCGAAAAACTGTTAGGCATGAATAATTTTGATTCAGATAACACTAAATTGAAGGACAATCCACACATAGTGAGAGTCTTTCTCTAACCACACATCAGAGGACCAATCTGATATTAGAAAAAGAAGACAAATAGCCAAAAAAAAGCAAGAAATCGTAGAGGCCTGGGGCAATTAATAAGTAAATAGAATAAGCCGATAAAGTTGTAACATGGATCAATTAAATCAAGGTAATAAAAAGCAGACGTATGAAAGATCTTCCATGTAATTAACCTAATGTCGCCGGAATTTCAAGAACAAATTGTGATATCAACATAAAATCGAGTTTTAATGGCTTACCCGTGTCGGTGGAGATTGACGGACAACACGCTGTGTATATAAAACGCTGAAGATGATGAATGAACAGGCAATGAAGACAACGATAAATGGGTAGTGTGGCAGATTGATGTGGGATGAAAACCAACACTTGGAACAAAGGTGGAGAAAGGTATGTTCGGATATGGAGTTGGGGTTTTTTTAGAAGAGAAGATTTGATTGAATCATGAACTGAATCAGGATTGTGCCATATTATTTGTAGAACATGATTACAGAACAGCTGAGTAAATAGGGGAAGTAGGGCAAAAGTTAACGTAAATCAAGGGTTCAGGAGAGAGAGTGTAAAACCTCTCTCAATCGCCACATTTACAGTTATTTTTAGTAGTTTATGTGGCTGAGATTAAATATTAAGAAGATCCGACGGTCATAATTCAATCTGAGAGCAGTTGGTTTTCACGCTGTCTATAATATATAATTAGCAATTTAGCATCAAGAAACTGATCAAGAAGATAAAAAAAAGTAAGAAAATGCAATAAGATCATAACCTTTCAACTCCAATTTATTGATTCTTCGGTCTTAGAAAGTAAGCTTGATGATACCTAACAACAATAGACGTTGCAAGCCTGGTCTGAGTTCACGCTCACAAAAGTCTTCATATTCCTTTTTGTCCCCTGAATTTTTTTAACTTCTAAAACCCTCAAATTATGTGTTATTTCAAATATCTTCCGGTTTCAATACAATGCTAGACCTAAATATCATAACACAAATTTTAACTCTCTACTTCCAATTCAAACAATCTTAAAAGGCTAAAACCAGGTGAAACCGAAATTAAATCAAACGCGTGTAAACTCATTGGTCTAGACAAGCTAACCAACCGCCTTTTACACTTGATTTCACTCTCGGATTCACACAAAGACTGATTCAAAATATGATCAACAAATTCATCCTCAACCTCTCCATCTTTCACACTCCAAACCTTATCATCTTCAAGATAATACCTAACATACTCAAACCCTTTCTTAAACCACTTGTCTTCCATAATTTGTGGTATACTAATCTAGGTTTTGCGGTTCGTATCTAGCTTTGTTTCAATAGTCGCGATAACACCGACAAAAACCACCCCGGTCCCAGGAATTCCCCCTCCCCATTAAATCTTTTGGTACATAACCATAATATGTTGTTGATCATGAAACAGTAAAAAAAACTAGCCATTAACACGAACAAAATTACCCCGCAAGCCTGACTCACCAAAAATATGCAAAACTTTTGAAATAACTTTGGAGATGCACTCATAAGTGGTTTTAATTGTTTGGCCAAAACTTTTGAAAAAACTTTGGAGATGCACCCGATTAAGCTTATGGGTCTGTAATGCAATTAAGTTCTATACCTAGTTATTATTGAATTATCTAGATATTTATGTCACCCGCGGCTTTGATCTAACCGCATATCCTCTTTCTAGACTTACTTCAAATGTAATGAGCTTAGACTCAGTGTTTACATAACCAGACTCGACAACGAACCAAACACCTTACCGGTCTGACTACTGGCGGTTTTGATCTAACCGCATATCCTCTTTCTAGACTTACTTCAAATGTTATGGGCTTAGACTCAGAGTTTAAACATAACCAGACCGGACAACGAACCAAACACCTTACCGGTCTGACTACTTGGATCTTATTTAATTACCAGATGACATAATAAATAATAAATAATATAAAATATAAAATTTTATACATATATCTAATACAAAACAAAATATGAATAATATGGAGTCTCGACTCTCGAGTATTAAAGTTACAAAAGAAATTTGAAATCCCAGTCCAACCAACCGATCCGGTTCAGCGGACAAGTTCCATCCCAATCTATTATATATAAGAAACGAATAAAATTTGGGACACGTGTCAGCGTGATATTGCACCTTAGAATGGTTTTGGCGGGAAAATGGTGGATTATTTTTTTGGGTTATGCGGGATCCGAGATACCCATGTTATGACCCGATTATAAAGACCTGCAAAACACGCTTCTTTTCTATTCCCTATCACACAAACCCTAAAAACCTACCGTCATCTCTTTGATCTTTCAATCATCTTTTGATTCTTCTCCTTTACACTATCGCAACTCAAACTCAAACCCTAACTCAAACCCCGTTTTTTTCTATTATGTTTGTGTGTTGAAGAAACCCTAAATCTTCAGCCTAAATCATTTAGCCTCATAATTTTCCTCACAAGGCGATTCTTGATTTTCATCTTTCCTCCATCTCTTCTTCATTCTCTTCTACCACATATCACTAGCAGGTATCTCCTTTGTGCACCTAGATGTGTAGATCGTCAACCGTTGTCGGTACTAACGCTCTGATTACTATGAAATTGCTAATTTTTCAGATTGGATTTGCTAAAGGTTTTTTCTTCATTGTGTCCTGTTGGTAAACATTATGCCTGGTATGTAGGCTTCGTTTTATTGGGTGGTGGTGGTTCTAAAATCATCGTTGTCGGCGGTCATTTCCATCTTTGGCAGCGGCAATTATGCAATTGGCTCAGGCGTTGCGTTTGCCCATTATATCTTTCTTGGTTACCCTTCGTTTATGGTGATTTTTTTTATCTTATATCATTGTTTGTGAGGGTCAGGTACTGTAGCTAATCTTATTTCTCTTAATTGGGTTATTTTGTGGTAAGTTCTAAATAGGTTGTCATGATAGATTTCCTGGCTTTTGTGACTATTTGTGGTATGGTGACTTTGAAAATGAGGCTCTAGCCGAGATGCTTATGTCTTTGAATTTGTTTTCACATGGCAAGCGGTTTTGTTTGTGTTTAACCTGAGATGATTTTGAGATTATAGGTTGTGTGTGTAGATTGTTGACATTTCTGAACCTCAGAGTTTATATATGATGATGAGTTTCATTGATTTTGTTCATATTTTAGTCGATTTGTTGACGGATGAAGCAATGGTAGGTCGATTTGTAGACTTATGATATTGTAGCCGAGATGATAAGTTGTATGACTTTGTTTCAACATGGTAGCTGTGATTTTCTATTTTCGGCCTCATACACCGGTGATTCTGATTTGTTTGTGGTGGTGGCAGCGTTGATGTCACACCCTGGCTTTGCGGAAGCGTGGTTAATTTGGTGTGACTTCTTAATACCATAGCTTAATCATAACCAAGCTATATGAGTTAAAAACATGCAAGATCATCCATTAAGTTTTGAAAACCAAATACAGTACCATTGTTTTAACGGGAACATACCCTGACAACCATAACCTTGTTCAACGGACATTACAAACTTGAAACATAACATAAACATGATTTAAGGGTTGTGTCTTGTCCAGGAAAGAGACACATCCCCTAAACCCCGGATGACCTCGGAAACTAGTGCAGCGGAAAACATGCCATACCGTGCCAGATCTCGTTAATTTCCTGAAATACATGTAAGTTGAAAAATCAACAATAATGTTGAGCGAGTTCATGTGTAAGTGAGTATGTAAAACACTTGTAAGTATAAAAGTTCCCTGGTATGTAGCAGTGTAAGGAAAAGAGATCACCAATGGTTTGCAAGGCCATTAGCATGTGTGAAATGCTAGTAGGAAGACTCAACCCTAGCCGATTTATGCGTCGGGCAACCAAGTCACTCAAGGTCCGTTCTGTTGGTCCTCTCAGAGGTCCGTTCTGTTGGGCCTAGAGTTGGGCTCGCTACACCCAGATAGATCTACCGCTTAAGTCCCTCGGTGTTCTGCCTACCCATTCACATGATCTAAGTAGTAAACCTCCTTACGTTAACATACCGTGTATAATAGTACTTGTAAACAAAGTAACATGTATTTCACCCCCGCAGTTAAGAAAACTGAAAACAGTTAGAGAAAAGGGGGACATGAACTCACAGTGGTGCGTCTCTACCAAATATGTCTCCAAATCCAACAGCTGTGTGACGACCTACATGTACTAATTCTATTAGACGGACGGCCGTGCCTTAGCTTTATGGTTTAAGTTCTTGGGAAATAGTTAGTCAACTATTTCGTGTTTATATTCTGTACATACTTGGTAGTCATTTTCCTTCCCAAGGATGGGGGATTTAATACATGCGTGTAATATTCGAAATACGTTATTAAGTCTCACTTAATAAATATTTTATTTCTAACTCCAAAATATAAATATTCTTCTCAAAAATATTATATTTTTACTTCGCAAAATTCTCCCAAAATAATACTTTGTCAAATATACGCGTTCATAATTATTTTTGTAAAATGCGTAAGTTACGTTTTAACGTTCGAGTGGTAATAAGAATTACCGATGTAACTTATATATTTATCGTAGAGTCGTTCGTATTATTTTGGATGCATTAACATTTGGTAGTATTATTTTTACCCTAAAAATAATATTTACGTAGTTCACAAAAATAATCACAAAAATTTACACAAGTGTTGTTAAGAAAATATATATTCTAAATATATATTTTAGCAAGTTTTATTTGTGAAAATCCCACCTCCGACACTTGGAAGTTTCGTAATAAAAATCGTGGCGAAAGTTATATGGGAAAACAAGTTAAAAAAAATATATCCATAACACTTGTGATAAAAATATTTACAAGTGTTAGATTTTTGGAAAAATTTCGCCAGAGTTTCCTCTGTAACAGGAGGTGGCCACGCTTACAAGCGTATCATTTTCTTTTAAAATTTCAAACAAGAATTTCTCATTCAACAACAAACAATATTCCAATATCATACTAGTTCAAAAAAAATATCGCAAACGCATGAACTTGTGGGTTGTGTAGAAGTGTGTAGTAACTTCCCATTATTTTTAATAGATCTTTCTACTTTTATAAATGAAATCGATTTCTCGAAATTCTTATTTTTACAGAAAATGCATTTGTACATCTTCTAGTAAAAATTTCAAAAATAATTCTTTTGTTAAGACTTTTTGTCACACAAGTGTCTACACACTTGTGTGTTTACAAAAATCACCTTTGTTGAGGAAAGATCCGGCTTTAAAAATATGATTTCTTTTGACACTTGGTCCTTTGAAAATACCACTTGTAGATCCGTAGATCTACTAGTTTAGAGCCCCATTTTATAAGAAAAATTGTTTTTACACAAGTTCATGTTTATGTTTGAAAGGGTTCGTCATCTAGAAACTTTACAACTAAACATAAGGCTAGTTCATGTTTCGTGAACAAGATCTAGCGGGGTTTGATGACGATCCATTCCCATACTAGCAACCAACAATAATAATTAATCATAATAAAACTATTTTTATAAGTTTTACAGCATTATTCATCCTTTAACCACGTTGTTTATTTATTTTATTTTTTTGTGTAGACTTTAAACTTAATCTCTAGTGTTTATGATTTTTGCCCGTTAAATCTTTTATTAACCACTTTAGAATAGAACAATAGGGTGTTTAGAGTCACTTACTACTAGCTCGAGGCTAGGGAAGAAACTAGACGAAAAATGGGTGGTTAATAGCAACGTAGTGAGGTTCTTAGCAATCCGTGAGCACCAAGCTTCCTTGTACGCGACCCTTCACACTTGTATATAAGTGGAGAGCCTTGAATGAAATTGCAAAATGGGTGTGGTGTGGCTTGTGTGGTCGGCCGTGAGTTCAAGAGAAAGGAGGAATGTTGAAATTTTATTATGTGTTGGATGAAGTAAAGTGGATGGCCTACTAGCCCCTTATATAAACCATTTCCTAAATGTCCTATGGTTCTTGTGTTATCCAGATAGTTAACAAAGTGATTATAAAAATCAATAAAGGACAAAGTGTGTCACCTTTTGTGGTGACCGATCAAACATGGGGGGTGTTTGGGGGTTGGATTCTAACTAAATGGATAAGTGATCTAGTTGGATTAGTTGGTGACTAATTAGTTACTAGATTAGTGTAATAGCGTATTGTAATTTATAACGGGTGTTAGGGTATTCGGGGACCCTAACTGGCTCAGAAAAAGATAAATAATATTTTTAACAATCTTTTCATGTTCCGGGTAAAGTCCGGTTGTTCGGTTGGATAGTAATCCGTTAAAGCGCTTAATAAAGCTTTAAAGTGTCGTTATATTATTTTTAGTGACACAACTTATATCCAACACCTTGGAAAGTGTCTAGTAGTATTTTCCCCATGTTTTGGCACTTTTCTAGTCAGCTAGAAGCTGGATTATTTATTAAAGTGCTGAGTTTGGTACTTTAAGTACGTTTTAGGCACATCCAGTCACTGTAACTTATCCCTAGAGACGCAGTTCCACAACCCTTATATCCCTACACTCACTACCAGTGTAGTCAAATATCTCAGGCTCTTATAGGCCTTGGAGGCAGTGTTTGCCTGATGCTGGCTTTATCAGCATGTTTAATAGGTTATCCGTGTGTTGTGCTACTGTGCTTTTTGTGCATCATGTTTGTCACTAAGGTGCCGTATGTAAATAATGTAGTGACGATAAGCAAAGTATGATGCAGGTAAGTACATGTATCAGTATTCAAGTAGCAGTTCATCAGCTAGTTCAAACAAGCACAGTAATTAAGCAGTAATTAATCATTAATTAAGTAGTACGGATACCTGGTTTAGTGAGGGTTGTCACATTCTCCCCCCGTTAAATAAATTTCGTCCCGAAATTTAAGTTCTGCTTGTAGAAGCAGGGTTTTTAGGAAAAAGGTGGGGGTATTTCTCTTTCATCCGGTCCTCACGTTCCCAGGTGTATTCAGGACCATGTCTGGCATTCCAACGAACCTTGACGAGTTTGGCACTGCTCCGGCGGGTCTTGTTAACTTTCCAATGTGTGACCTCAACAGGTTCTTCAACGAAGTGGAGCGTGTCGTCAACATGAATCTCGTCGATGGGAATGGCAATGTCAACTTGAGTTGGACTTTTCTTTAGATTGGATACATGAAATGTATCGTGAACACTATTCAGTTCAGCAGGTAGGTCCAACTTGTGTGCTACCAGTCCTATTCTTTCCAGGATTCTGAAAGGACCAATGTAGCGCGGATTTAACTTCCCACGCTTTCCGACGCGTGCCACCCCCTCCAGGGTGAAACCTTCAATAACACCATTTCTCCAACTTGGAAATCCACATGTTTCCGGTTTGGATCCGCATAGGCCTTTTGTCAGTGGCGAGCTGCTTCGATGCGTTTAAGAATTTGCGCGATCTTGTCTGTCGTCTCTTGGACGATTTCGGGACCAGCAAGCTGCCTATCACCTGCATCAGCCCAACATAGTGGTGATCGACCCTTGCGTCCGTATAGGGCTTCAAATGGCGCGACACCATTACTGGTGTGGTAGCTGTTGTTGTATGAAAATTCGACCAAAGGTAAATGTTTATCCTAGCTACCGCCCATATCCATAACACACGCTCTCAGCATGTCTTCCAAAGTCTGTATCGTTCGCTCGCTCTGGCCGTCGGTCTGCGGATGGAACGTAGTGCTCAGATTCAAATGTGAGCCAAAGGCTTCTTGGAAGGATTGCCATATCCTTGACACAAACCTTCCGTCTCTATCAGAGATGATTGAGAGAGGCACTCCATGACGTGCGACGATCTCTCTCATGTAAATTTCCGCGAGTTTACTAGTGCTGTCTTTCTCTTTGATTGGCAGAAAGTGTGCGGATTTTGTTAGGCGGTCAATTATTACCCAAATCATATCATGGCCTCTCGGCGTTCTTGGCAATTTCGTAACAAAATCCATTGAGATTTGTTCCCATTTCCACTTGGGAATCTCAGGTTGTTGCAGCAGCCCTGAAGGCTTCTGGTATTCCGCCTTAACCTTAGCGCACGTTAAACATTTGCTCACGTAAACAGCAACATCGCCTTTCATCCTAGGCCACCAATAATCATCTTTGAGATCCTGGTACATCTTATCCGCTCCTGGATGTATATAGTACCGCGATTTGTGAGCTTCATCAAAAATAACTTTCCTTAAATCTCCAAACAAAGGAAACCCAAATCCTTTTCTCAAAACATAACGTTCCTTCTTCGTTTGGTACCAGTAGTTTCTCCATCCCACGGAGATATTCTTCTTCCCGGTTTCCTTCCTTAAGGGCTTCTTTTTGTGCAGCACGAATGCGCAAGGAAAGATCGGTTCGAATAATCATTTCTAGAGCCCTAACCCTTATGGGCTTGATCCTTTCCTTTCGACTTAGGGCATCGGCGACCACATTCGCCTTCCCCAGATGATACTTTATCTCGCAGTCGTAATCGTTCAGCAACTCGACCCATCGTCTTTGCCTCATATTCAGCTCCTTCTGGTTGAATATGTGCTGTAGGCTCCTGTGATCTGTAAAGATTGTACACTTCATACCATAAAGGTAGTGTCTCCAGATCTTTAAAGCAAAAACCACTGCGCCAAGTTCCAAATCATGTGTGGTATAGTCCTTTTCGTGTACTTTCAATTGGCGTGATGCGTAAGCAATAACTTTTTGGCGTTGCATCAACACGCAACCCAATCCTTGACGCGATGCGTCACAGTATACCACAAAGTCATCAGTACCTTCCGGTAGTGCTAAGATTGGCGCATCTCAAGGTTTGCTCTTCAATAACTGAAACGCTTCTTCCTGTTTGATTCCCCAATCAACTTCTTATCCTTCTGTGTGAGCGCGGTAAGGGGTTGAGCGATTTTAGAAAAATCCTCAATGAACCTTCGATAGTAGCCCGCCAAACCCAAGAATTGTCAAATCTCGGTTGGCGTCGTAGGCGTTTCCCGATTCTTGATTGCCTCGATCTTTGTGGGATCAACATGAATTCCATCTCCATTAACCACATGTCCAAGCAATTGGACTTTACGTAGCCAGGACTCGCACTTAGAAAGTTTGGCATACAACTGTCCCTTCTTTAGCAGCTTCAAAATAGCTCTTAGATACGGTTCGTGCTCAACCTTTGTCCTTGAATAAATCAAGATGTCGTCGATAAACACAATCACGAGCTTGACCAAGTACGGCTTGCAAACTCTATTCATCAAGTCCATAAAGACCGCAGGTGCGTTTGTTAAACCAAACGGCATAACAAGGAACTCGTAGTGTCCATAACGAGTTCTGAAGGCTGTCTTCGGGATACTTTCCTCTTGTATCCTTAACTGATGGTATCCAGATCGCAGGTCGATCTTTGAATAAAAACTTGAACCTTGCAGTTGATCAAACAGATCATCAATTCTTGATCGTCAGCTTGTTCAGCTTCCGGTAGTTGATGTTTATTTGAAAATCATCATCCTTCTTTTTTATGGGTAAAAATGGGATTACCCCAAAAGGGAATTTTTGGTCTGTTATCTTCCTTCTCCATCCATTGCCAACACTTTTCTGTCAATCCTTGCATCCCCGAAAATGTAAGTCGCTATGATGCATCGACTACGGGTGCCGGGCCTGGAACTAAATCGACGTGAAACTCTACTTGCCTCAGAGGCGGTAATCCAGGCAAGTCTTCTGGGAAGACTTCTGGGTACTCCCTTACGACAGGGATGTCTTTGATTCTTGGCTCAGCAGCCTCCTTATCCACGATGTGTGCCAGGAAGGCATCACATCCCTTCTGCAAACACCTTCGCGCCTTCAGGCAGCTGATAATTCTTAGCGGCGTGTCATGCTTCTCTCCGTGAACCACAATTGTTTTGCCATCTTCGGTTGGGATACGAACAATCTTTTCATGGCAAACTATCTCTGCCTTGTTTCCTGATAACCAATCCATTCCTACCACCACGTCGAAGCTTCCCAACTGGACTGGTAGTAGATCTAACGCAAACTTACGCTCTCCTAATTCGTTCACACAGCCTCTGATAACTTCATTGGCTTCTACTAACTTCCCATTAGCTAATTCGATTGAGTAGGGAATATCTAACTTACTAGCGGTTAAACCAAGTATATTCTTAAATTCTAATGACACGAAGCTATAATCGGCATCAGCATCAAACAAAATAGATGCAAAAGTTTTGGTTGTTAGAGAACGTACCCGAAATCACACCTGGATCCTGGCATGCCTCACAAGCTCCGATGTTGGATCTTCTTTCACGGTCTTGTTTCAACTTCGGGCATTCCCTCTTAAAATGTCCAATGTCCCCACAATGGAAGCATCCTGGATACTTCCCATTTCCACCTTGAGCGTTGTTACTGTTTTCTCCTTGTCTGGGACCCTTCATCCCACAACCATCCTTGTCGTGTCCTTTCCTTCCGGACCTAGGCTTCTGACATCCACAATTATGGTGATACTCGCACCCAGCACGTCTTGGTTTAGTTTCTAAGTAAATCTTATCACTGGCCTGTTTGTTAGGGCAATCTTTCTTGAAATGCCCTTTGTCCCCGCAGTCAAAACAACCTCGAATAGATCTTTGTTCATCATTATTCGTTTGGGTATCTTCGGTAAGCTTCCTTTTGTTCTTTCCAGACGACTCTACCTGAGTTTCCTTGTCAGGGTTTGCAAGTTTTTCTAGTCTAATTGCTTCCGTAACGAGTGCCAAACCCATCTTACTTGCAACAATAGTTGTTGGTGGCGTAGATGCTGTCATCAAGCTCAAGACTTGAGGCGCCAGTTCCCAAATGAATTGTTCCAATTTCTTCAGTTCTGGTTTTACCAGGTACGGAACAATTCGTGACAGATCATGAAGTCGTTGCACGTACTCCAACACCTTCGGACCTTCCATCATTAGGCTCCGAAATTCATCTTCCCACTTCTGGGTTTCCGTTTGGGGGCAATACTTCTTATGCATCATTCCTTTCAACTCACCCCAAGTTAACGCGTATGCTGTAGTTAGGCCCATTATTCGAACCTGAAGATTCCACCATAATCGAGCTCCATCTTGAAACAACTCAGAAACGTATGGGACTTGTTGTTCTGGCGTACAGCCACTCATTCGAAAGATGGATTCCATACTTTCAATCCATTTTACAAAAGTTATGGCACCCCCAGTGCCGTCGAACTTCGGAGGCTTGTAGTTGAGGAAGTGCCAGTAGGGACAACCATTATTTTCTGAGGTACCTCTGATAGGTTTGGAGCGTAGGGCCTCGTGCTGTGCTATAGCTGCAGCAATCATCTCTTGAAGTTCTGCCTCAGAGGTGGGCATGCGCATTTCGCGTCTTGGCGGCATCTCCTAAAAGATGTTTCACGTAGGTTAGGTCATAGCAAGTGAAGTGTACGTATGCATTCAACAATACCAACACATAACATCTCATGCTATCAACAGATCAATCACATAACATCTTATGTTATAGGACCTAAACAATAGATTGAATCATCACAAGTGATGAGAATACTGCGATTGTATTGCCACAATTCGAGACCACAATGTAAAGCTTACAAGTATACCACTATATCATACGACATCTATGACTTAGTAGGGGACGACCCTAGACAAGTCGTGCGATCGCTGGACATGTTCAGGAGTCTCTGGTTCGTCCATTCTCAAATTCCAGGACTCCACGTCAAGCTTCTGAATTTCAGTCCTAAAACAATATTTCTTCTCAATCGTTTCCTTGAGCTCGTCCCAGCTCAGTGTATAAGCAGCGTCTGTGCCAAGGGTCTGAACCTGGAGGTTCCATTACGAGAGCGTGCCATCTAGAACTATCCCCGAGGTGTAGGTAACACTCTGTTGGGGCGAACAGTTACTCATTCTTAGAATGGAGTCGGTCTTTTCGGACCAACGAACAATGCAACGGTGCCTCCTGTTCCATCAAAGTCCAAAGGCTTGCAGTTCAGGAACTGTTTATAGGTGCAGCCAGTTGGAGGGTTATTTCCAGTAATGCCATCGTTGTACTTGAGCGGAGGGCTTCATGTCGTGCATTTATCTGTGAGATGCGTTCTTGCAACTCGGCTTCTGTCCTTGGCAACGTACTGGTGTTTGTGTCACGTCTGGGTGACATTCCCTTTTGTCGAAATAGGGTGAAGCGGTTTGGACAACGTTTCAATCGTCTATGAGGTATATAGCACCATAAGCCATCATGTAATCACCCAATTTCACACGCACATATACTCACTGTATGAGTGGGGAAGTAAATTCCTGAGTCTTCACATAGGCTTGTCAATTTGGCTTGTTGTTGGTAATAGAATGAACTCGAGGCTACATCGCCTTGGTCATTCGTGTTTAAGTTATTTCCTGCGGCATTGGTTATCATTAGCTTGACCTACATAGTCCACCAGGATTCCTGTGCACTACAATTCGTTATTACGTGGGCCCCCGAAATAATAAATTGTCTTGCACAGTTACCCCAAATTTTCTCTCATCCAAGCAGATGATCAATCAAGGAGCAACAGCAGGTGCATCGGCATGAACAGGGTCATGCTCCAATGCGGGGTCAGGAGCAACGCCTGGCTCAGGGGCCACGGCTAGCTCCGAATAAAAAACTCCGTCACAAAATCAGCTGGATCAACAAACACAGGGGTCGACAGGGGCTACAGGATCCCCCAAGGGCTGGTCTAAGTACATGAACTCAATGTCATGGTCTGGATCAACACCAGGTGGAAAAACAGAATTGTCCTCATTATCGCGATCAAACTCAAATCTGTGTGCGGGATCCGGTGCAGCTGATGATGCCTTATCAGGGTCGGCGTCGTGTAAGTGGTGCTGCATTCCCTGTATGTGCGAAATGCGGATGTCAGAAACTCAAATGAGTCTGGGATAGGGGAATGGACATGAGTTTCCCCTTACAGGAGCGTCCGCATGCAGTAGTCTAATACCAGCAGCAATAGGGCCCTGCCCTCGAATGGGTCCTCCTCCAGTAGATCGTTATCGTTGTCAGAGGCCACGTCAGGAGGGCATATCATCAACAGAATAAGCGGCAAGTGGGCAAATTCCCAACAAGATGGCCATCAGTAGGTTCTGCTACGACTTCAGGCAGCGTAAAAGGGCCGAAAGTCGTCATTGTCTGTGCCGGTAGTATTGGAAATGTACACCTCGTGCTTCGATGAAACTATGTCGTCTGATACTATGGCCATGGGATTCGTAGTGGCCATCTTTCTAGTATTTGATGAAAGCATGACGTTTGTAACACAAACGCATATACGTATAATAATAATCAATCATATAATCATATAATCACATAAGTCACCAAGTAAGCATTCAAATCATTCTCCTAGTCTCACTAGCCAAATTCTTCCATCCTTTAAAACTGCTCTATCCTCCACCTCGACCTCTTAGATCGAGCCTCGGTCCTCCAGACCGAGCCTCAGCCCTCCAGGCTATTCTTAATAAAATGTGCTCAACATTTGTTTGTAAAAAGTTTTGGATCTGGACTTAAGTGGTATGCAGAAAAATGTTTTCGTGAGAGCCCTAGTGATCATAGTCTAGACTCGAGAAAGAATCCTAGTTCGCTATGATCAGAGCTCTGATACCAAGCTGTCACACCCTGGCTTTGCGGAAGCGTGGTTAATTTGGTGTGACTTCTTAATACCATAGCTTAATCATAACCAAGCTATATGAGTTAAAAACATGCAAGATCATCCATTAAGTTTTGAAAACCAAATACAGTACCATTGTTTTAACGGGAACATACCCTGACAACCATAACCTTGTTCAACGGACATTACAAACTTGAAACATAACATAAACATGATTTAAGGGTTGTGTCTTGTCCAGGAAAGAGACACATCCCCTAAACCCCGGATGACCTCGGAAACTAGTGCAGCGGAAAACATGCCATACCGTGCCAGATCTCGTTAATTTCCTGAAATACATGTAAGTTGAAAAATCAACAATAATGTTGAGCGAGTTCATGTGTAAGTGAGTATGTAAAACACTTGTAAGTATAAAAGTTCCCTGGTATGTAGCAGTGTAAGGAAAAGAGATCACCAATGGTTTGCAAGGCCATTAGCATGTGTGAAATGCTAGTAGGAAGACTCAACCCTAGCCGATTTATGCGTCGGGCAACCAAGTCACTCAAGGTCCGTTCTGTTGGTCCTCTCAGAGGTCCGTTCTGTTGGGCCTAGAGTTGGGCTCGCTACACCCAGATAGATCTACCGCTTAAGTCCCTCGGTGTTCTGCCTACCCATTCACATGATCTAAGTAGTAAACCTCCTTACGTTAACATACCGTGTATAATAGTACTTGTAAACAAAGTAACATGTATTTCACCCCCGCAGTTAAGAAAACTGAAAACAGTTAGAGAAAAGGGGGACATGAACTCACAGTGGTGCGTCTCTACCAAATATGTCTCCAAATCCAACAGCTGTGTGACGACCTACATGTACTAATTCTATTAGACGGACGGCCGTGCCTTAGCTTTATGGTTTAAGTTCTTGGGAAATAGTTAGTCAACTATTTCGTGTTTATATTCTGTACATACTTGGTAGTCATTTTCCTTCCCAAGGATGGGGGATTTAATACATGCGTGTAATATTCGAAATACGTTATTAAGTCTCACTTAATAAATATTTTATTTCTAACTCCAAAATATAAATATTCTTCTCAAAAATATTATATTTTTACTTCGCAAAATTCTCCCAAAATAATACTTTGTCAAATATACGCGTTCATAATTATTTTTGTAAAATGCGTAAGTTACGTTTTAACGTTCGAGTGGTAATAAGAATTACCGATGTAACTTATATATTTATCGTAGAGTCGTTCGTATTATTTTGGATGCATTAACATTTGGTAGTATTATTTTTACCCTAAAAATAATATTTACGTAGTTCACAAAAATAATCACAAAAATTTACACAAGTGTTGTTAAGAAAATATATATTCTAAATATATATTTTAGCAAGTTTTATTTGTGAAAATCCCACCTCCGACACTTGGAAGTTTCGTAATAAAAATCGTGGCGAAAGTTATATGGGAAAACAAGTTAAAAAAAATATATCCATAACACTTGTGATAAAAATATTTACAAGTGTTAGATTTTTGGAAAAATTTCGCCAGAGTTTCCTCTGTAACAGGAGGTGGCCACGCTTACAAGCGTATCATTTTCTTTTAAAATTTCAAACAAGAATTTCTCATTCAACAACAAACAATATTCCAATATCATACTAGTTCAAAAAAAATATCGCAAACGCATGAACTTGTGGGTTGTGTAGAAGTGTGTAGTAACTTCCCATTATTTTTAATAGATCTTTCTACTTTTATAAATGAAATCGATTTCTCGAAATTCTTATTTTTACAGAAAATGCATTTGTACATCTTCTAGTAAAAATTTCAAAAATAATTCTTTTGTTAAGACTTTTTGTCACACAAGTGTCTACACACTTGTGTGTTTACAAAAATCACCTTTGTTGAGGAAAGATCCGGCTTTAAAAATATGATTTCTTTTGACACTTGGTCCTTTGAAAATACCACTTGTAGATCCGTAGATCTACTAGTTTAGAGCCCCATTTTATAAGAAAAATTGTTTTTACACAAGTTCATGTTTATGTTTGAAAGGGTTCGTCATCTAGAAACTTTACAACTAAACATAAGGCTAGTTCATGTTTCGTGAACAAGATCTAGCGGGGTTTGATGACGATCCATTCCCATACTAGCAACCAACAATAATAATTAATCATAATAAAACTATTTTTATAAGTTTTACACCATTATTCATCCTTTAACCACGTTGTTTATTTATTTTATTTTTTTGTGTAGACTTTAAACTTAATCTCTAGTGTTTATGATTTTTGCCCGTTAAATCTTTTATTAACCACTTTAGAATAGAACAATAGGGTGTTTAGAGTCACTTACTACTAGCTCGAGGCTAGGGAAGAAACTAGACGAAAAAAGGGTGGTTAATAGCAATGTAGTGAGGTTCTTAGCAATCCGTGAGCACCAAGCTTCCTTGTACGCGACCCTTCACACTTGTATATAAGTGGAGAGCCTTGAATGAAATTGCAAAATGGGTGTGGTGTGGCTTGTGTGGTCGGCCGTGAGTTCAAGAGAAAGGAGGAATGTTGAAATTTTATTATGTGTTGGATGAAGTAAAGTGGATGGCCTACTAGCCCCTTATATAAACCATTTCCTAAATGTCCTATGGTTCTTGTGTTATCCAGATAGTTAACAAAGTGATTATAAAAATCAATAAAGGACAAAGTGTGTCACCTTTTGTGGTGACCGATCAAACATGGGGGGTGTTTGGGGGTTGGATTCTAACTAAATGGATAAGTGATCTAGTTGGATTAGTTGGTGACTAATTAGTTACTAGATTAGTGTAATAGCGTATTGTAATTTATAACGGGTGTTAGGGTATTCGGGGACCCTAACTGGCTCAGCAAAAGATAAATAATATTTTTAACAATCTTTTCATGTTCCGGGTAAAGTCCGGTTGTTCGGTTGGATAGTAATCCGTTAAAGCGCTTAATAAAGCTTTAAAGTGTCGTTATATTATTTTTAGTGACACAACTTATATCCGACACCTTGGAAAGTGTCTAGTAGTATTTTCCCCATGTTTTGGCACTTTTCTAGTCAGCTAGAAGCTGGATTATTTATTAAAGTGCTGAGTTTGGTACTTTAAGTACGTTTTAGGCACATCCAGTCACTGTAACTTATCCCTAGAGACGCAGTTCCACAACCCTTATATCCCTACACTCACTACCAGTGTAGTCAAATATCTCAGGCTCTTATAGGCCTTGGAGGCAGTGTTTGCCTGATGCTGGCTTTATCAGCATGTTTAATAGGTTATCCGTGTGTTGTGCTACTGTGCTTTTTGTGCATCATGTTTGTCACTAAGGTGCCGTATGTAAATAATGTAGTGACGATAAGCAAAGTATGATGCAGGTAAGTACATGTATCAGTATTCAAGTAGCAGTTCATCAGCTAGTTCAAACAAGCACAGTAATTAAGCAGTAATTAATCATTAATTAAGTAGTACGGATACCTGGTTTAGTGAGGGTTGTCACATTCTCCCCCCGTTAAATAAATTTCGTCCCGAAATTTAAGTTCTGCTTGTAGAAGCAGGGTTTTTAGGAAAAAGGTGGGGGTATTTCTCTTTCATCCGGTCCTCACGTTCCCAGGTGTATTCAGGACCATGTCTGGCATTCCAACGAACCTTGACGAGTTTGGCACTGCTCCGGCGGGTCTTGTTAACTTTCCAATGTGTGACCTCAACAGGTTCTTCAACGAAGTGGAGCGTGTCGTCAACATGAATCTCGTCGATGGGAATGGCAATGTCAACTTGAGTTGGACTTTTCTTTAGATTGGATACATGAAATGTATCGTGAACACTATTCAGTTCAGCAGGTAGGTCCAACTTGTGTGCTACCAGTCCTATTCTTTCCAGGATTCTGAAAGGACCAATGTAGCGCGGATTTAACTTCCCACGCTTTCCGACGCGTGCCACCCCCTCCAGGGTGAAACCTTCAATAACACCATTTCTCCAACTTGGAAATCCACATGTTTCCGGTTTGGATCCGCATAGGCCTTTTGTCAGTGGCGAGCTGCTTCGATGCGTTTAAGAATTTGCGCGATCTTGTCTGTCGTCTCTTGGACGATTTCGGGACCAGCAAGCTGCCTATCACCTGCATCAGCCCAACATAGTGGTGATCGACCCTTGCGTCCGTATAGGGCTTCAAATGGCGCGACACCATTACTGGTGTGGTAGCTGTTGTTGTATGAAAATTCGACCAAAGGTAAATGTTTATCCTAGCTACCGCCCATATCCATAACACACGCTCTCAGCATGTCTTCCAAAGTCTGTATCGTTCGCTCGCTCTGGCCGTCGGTCTGCGGATGGAACGTAGTGCTCAGATTCAAATGTGAGCCAAAGGCTTCTTGGAAGGATTGCCATATCCTTGACACAAACCTTCCGTCTCTATCAGAGATGATTGAGAGAGGCACTCCATGACGTGCGACGATCTCTCTCATGTAAATTTCCGCGAGTTTACTAGTGCTGTCTTTCTCTTTGATTGGCAGAAAGTGTGCGGATTTTGTTAGGCGGTCAATTATTACCCAAATCATATCATGGCCTCTCGGCGTTCTTGGCAATTTCGTAACAAAATCCATTGAGATTTGTTCCCATTTCCACTTGGGAATCTCAGGTTGTTGCAGCAGCCCTGAAGGCTTCTGGTATTCCGCCTTAACCTTAGCGCACGTTAAACATTTGCTCACGTAAACAGCAACATCGCCTTTCATCCTAGGCCACCAATAATCATCTTTGAGATCCTGGTACATCTTATCCGCTCCTGGATGTATATAGTACCGCGATTTGTGAGCTTCATCAAAAATAACTTTCCTTAAATCTCCAAACAAAGGAAACCCAAATCCTTTTCTCAAAACATAACGTTCCTTCTTCGTTTGGTACCAGTAGTTTCTCCATCCCACGGAGATATTCTTCTTCCCGGTTTCCTTCCTTAAGGGCTTCTTTTTGTGCAGCACGAATGCGCAAGGAAAGATCGGTTCGAATAATCATTTCTAGAGCCCTAACCCTTATGGGCTTGATCCTTTCCTTTCGACTTAGGGCATCGGCGACCACATTCGCCTTCCCCAGATGATACTTTATCTCGCAGTCGTAATCGTTCAGCAACTCGACCCATCGTCTTTGCCTCATATTCAGCTCCTTCTGGTTGAATATGTGCTGTAGGCTCCTGTGATCTGTAAAGATTGTACACTTCATACCATAAAGGTAGTGTCTCCAGATCTTTAAAGCAAAAACCACTGCGCCAAGTTCCAAATCATGTGTGGTATAGTCCTTTTCGTGTACTTTCAATTGGCGTGATGCGTAAGCAATAACTTTTTGGCGTTGCATCAACACGCAACCCAATCCTTGACGCGATGCGTCACAGTATACCACAAAGTCATCAGTACCTTCCGGTAGTGCTAAGATTGGCGCATCTCAAGGTTTGCTCTTCAATAACTGAAACGCTTCTTCCTGTTTGATTCCCCAATCAACTTCTTATCCTTCTGTGTGAGCGCGGTAAGGGGTTGAGCGATTTTAGAAAAATCCTCAATGAACCTTCGATAGTAGCCCGCCAAACCCAAGAATTGTCGAATCTCGGTTGGCGTCGTAGGCGTTTCCCGATTCTTGATTGCCTCGATCTTTGTGGGATCAACATGAATTCCATCTCCATTAACCACATGTCCAAGCAATTGGACTTTACGTAGCCAGGACTCGCACTTAGAAAGTTTGGCATACAACTGTCCCTTCTTTAGCAGCTTCAAAATAGCTCTTAGATACGGTTCGTGCTCAACCTTTGTCCTTGAATAAATCAAGATGTCGTCGATAAACACAATCACGAGCTTGACCAAGTACGGCTTGCAAACTCTATTCATCAAGTCCATAAAGACCGCAGGTGCGTTTGTTAAACCAAACGGCATAACAAGGAACTCGTAGTGTCCATAACGAGTTCTGAAAGCTGTCTTCGGGATACTTTCCTCTTGTATCCTTAACTGATGGTATCCAGATCGCAAGTCGATCTTTGAATAAAAACTTGAACCTTGCAGTTGATCAAACAGATCATCAATTCTTGATCGTCAGCTTGTTCAGCTTCCGGTAGTTGATGTTTATTTGAAAATCATCATCCTTCTTTTTGATGGGTAAAAATGGGATTACCCCAAAAGGGAATTTTTGGTCTGTTATCTTCCTTCTCCATCCATTGCCAACACTTTTCTGTCAATCCTTGCATCCCCGAAAATGTAAGTCGCTATGATGCATCGACTACGGGTGCCGGGCCTGGAACTAAATCGACGTGAAACTCTACTTGCCTCAGAGGCGGTAATCCAGGCAAGTCTTCTGGGAAGACTTCTGGGTACTCCCTTACGACAGGGATGTCTTTGATTCTTGGCTCAGCAGCCTCCTTATCCACGATGTGTGCCAGGAAGGCATCACATCCCTTCTGCAAACACCTTCGCGCCTTCAGGCAGCTGATAATTCTTAGCGGCGTGTCATGCTTCTCTCCGTGAACCACAATTGTTTTGCCATCTTCGGTTGGGATACGAACAATCTTTTCATGGCAAACTATCTCTGCCTTGTTTCCTGATAACCAATCCATTCCTACCACCACGTCGAAGCTTCCCAACTGGACTGGTAGTAGATCTAACGCAAACTTACGCTCTCCTAATTCGTTCATACAGCCTCTGATAACTTCATTGGCTTCTACTAACTTCCCATTAGCTAATTCTATTGAGTAGGGAATATCTAACTTACTAGCGGTTAAACCAAGTATATTCTTAAATTCTAATGACACGAAGCTATAATCGGCACCAGCATCAAACAAAATAGATGCAAAAGTTTTGGTTGTTAGAGAACGTACCAGAAATCACACCTGGATCCTGGCATGCCTCACAAGCTCCGATGTTGGATCTTCTTTCACGGTCTTGTTTCAACTTCGGGCATTCCCTCTTAAAATGTCCAATGTCCCCACAATGGAAGCATCCTGGATACTTCCCATTTCCACCTTGAGCGTTGTTACTGTTTTCTCCTTGTCTGGGACCCTTCATCCCACAACCATCCTTGTCGTGTCCTTTCCTTCCGGACCTAGGCTTCTGACATCCACAATTATGGTGATACTCGCACCCAGCACGTCTTGGTTTAGTTTCTAAGTAAATCTTATCACTGGCCTGTTTGTTAGGGCAATCTTTCTTGAAATGCCCTTTGTCCCCGCAGTCAAAACAACCTCGAATAGATCTTTGTTCATCATTATTCGTTTGGGTATCTTCGGTAAGCTTCCTTTTGTTCTTTCCAGACGACTCTACCTGAGTTTCCTTGTCAGGGTTTGCAAGTTTTTCTAGTCTAATTGCTTCCGTAACGAGTGCCAAACCCATCTTACTTGCAACAATAGTTGTTGGTGGCGTAGATGCTGTCATCAAGCTCAAGACTTGAGGCGCCAGTTCCCAAATGAATTGTTCCAATTTCTTCAGTTCTGGTTTTACCAGGTACGGAACAATTCGTGACAGATCATGAAGTCGTTGCACGTACTCCAACACCTTCGGACCTTCCATCATTAGGCTCCGAAATTCATCTTCCCACTTCTGGGTTTCCGTTTGGGGGCAATACTTCTTATGCATCATTCATTTCAACTCACCCCAAGTTAACGCGTATGCTGTAGTTAGGCCCATTATTCGAACCTGAAGATTCCACCATAATCGAGCTCCATCTTGAAACAACTCAGAAACGTATGGGACTTGTTGTTCTGGCGTACAGCCACTCATTCGAAAGATGGATTCCATACTTTCAATCCATTTTACAAAAGTTATGGCACCCCCAGTGCCGTCGAACTTCGGAGGCTTGTAGTTGAGGAAGTGCCAGTAGGGACAACCATTATTTTCTGAGGTACCTCTGATAGGTTTGGAGCGTAGGGCCTCGTGCTGTGCTATAGCTGCAGCAATCATCTCTTGAAGTTCTGCCTCAGAGGTGGGCATGCGCATTTCGCGTCTTGGCGGCATCTCCTAAAAGATGTTTCACGTAGGTTAGGTCATAGCAAGTGAAGTGTACGTATGCATTCAACAATACCAACACATAACATCTCATGCTATCAACAGATCAATCACATAACATCTTATGTTATAGGACCTAAACAATAGATTGAATCATCACAAGTGATGAGAATACTGCGATTGTATTGCCACAATTCGAGACCACAATGTAAAGCTTACAAGTATACCACTATATCATACGACATCTATGACTTAGTAGGGGACGACCCTAGACAAGTCGTGCGATCGCTGGACATGTTCAGGAGTCTCTGGTTCGTCCATTCTCAAATTCCAGGACTCCACGTCAAGCTTCTGAATTTCAGTCCTAAAACAATATTTCTTCTCAATCGTTTCCTTGAGCTCGTCCCAGCTCAGTGTATAAGCAGCGTCTGTGCCAAGGGTCTGAACCTGGAGGTTCCATTACGAGAGCGTGCCATCTAGAACTATCCCCGAGGTGTAGGTAACACTCTGTTGGGGCGAACAGTTACTCATTCTTAGAATGGAGTCGGTCTTTTCGGACCAACGAACAATGCAACGGTGCCTCCTGTTCCATCAAAGTCCAAAGGCTTGCAGTTCAGGAACTGTTTATAGGTGCAGCCAGTTGGAGGGTTATTTCCAGTAATGCCATCGTTGTACTTGAGCGGAGGGCTTCATGTCGTGCATTTATCTGTGAGATGCGTTCTTGCAACTCGGCTTCTGTCCTTGGCAACGTACTGGTGTTTGTGTCACGTCTGGGTGACATTCCCTTTTGTCGAAATAGGGTGAAGCGGTTTGGACAACGTTTCAATCGTCTATGAGGTATATAGCACCATAAGCCATCATGTAATCACCCAATTTCACACGCACATATACTCACTGTATGAGTGGGGAAGTAAATTCCTGAGTCTTCACATAGGCTTGTCAATTTGGCTTGTTGTTGGTAATAGAATGAACTCGAGGCTACATCGCCTTGGTCATTCGTGTTTAAGTTATTTCCTGCGGCATTGGTTATCATTAGCTTGACCTACATAGTCCACCAGGATTCCTGTGCACTACAATTCGTTATTACGTGGGCCCCCGAAATAATAAATTGTCTTGCACAGTTACCCCAAATTTTCTCTCATCCAAGCAGATGATCAATCAAGGAGCAACAGCAGGTGCATCGGCATGAACAGGGTCATGCTCCAATGCGGGGTCAGGAGCAACGCCTGGCTCAGGGGCCACGGCTAGCTCCGAATAAAAAACTCCGTCACAAAATCAGCTGGATCAACAAACACAGGGGTCGACAGGGGCTACAGGATCCCCCAAGGGCTGGTCTAAGTACATGAACTCAATGTCATGGTCTGGATCAACACCAGGTGGAAAAACAGAATTGTCCTCATTATCGCGATCAAACTCAAATCTGTGTGCGGGATCCGGTGCAGCTGATGATGCCTTATCAGGGTCGGCGTCGTGTAAGTGGTGCTGCATTCCCTGTATGTGCGAAATGCGGATGTCAGAAACTCAAATGAGTCTGGGATAGGGGAATGGACATGAGTTTCCCCTTACAGGAGCGTCCGCATGCAGTAGTCTAATACCAGCAGCAATAGGGCCCTGCCCTCGAATGGGTCCTCCTCCAGTAGATCGTTATCGTTGTCAGAGGCCACGTCAGGAGGGCATATCATCAACAGAATAAGCGGCAAGTGGGCAAATTCCCAACAAGATGGCCATCAGTAGGTTCTGCTACGACTTCAGGCAGCGTAAAAGGGCCGAAAGTCGTCATTGTCTGTGCCGGTAGTATTGGAAATGTACACCTCGTGCTTCGATGAAACTATGTCGTCTGATACTATGGCCATGGGATTCGTAGTGGCCATCTTTCTAGTATTTGATGAAAGCATGACGTTTGTAACACAAACGCATATACGTATAATAATAATCAATCATATAATCATATAATCACATAAGTCACCAAGTAAGCATTCAAATCATTCTCCTAGTCTCACTAGCCAAATTCTTCCATCCTTTAAAACTGCTCTATCCTCCACCTCGACCTCTTAGATCGAGCCTCGGTCCTCCAGACCGAGCCTCAGCCCTCCAGGCTATTCTTAATAAAATGTGCTCAACATTTGTTTGTAAAAAGTTTTGGATCTGGACTTAAGTGGTATGCAGAAAAATGTTTTCGTGAGAGCCCTAGTGATCATAGTCTAGACTCGAGAAAGAATCCTAGTTCGCTATGATCAGAGCTCTGATACCAAGCTGTCACACCCTGGCTTTGCGGAAGCGTGGTTAATTTGGTGTGACTTCTTAATACCATAGCTTAATCATAACCAAGCTATATGAGTTAAAAACATGCAAGATCATCCATTAAGTTTTGAAAACCAAATACAGTACCATTGTTTTAACGGGAACATACCCTGACAACCATAACCTTGTTCAACGGACATTACAAACTTGAAACATAACATAAACATGATTTAAGGGTTGTGTCTTGTCCAGGAAAGAGACACATCCCCTAAACCCCGGATGACCTCGGAAACTAGTGCAGCGGAAAACATGCCATACCGTGCCAGATCTCGTTAATTTCCTGAAATACATGTAAGTTGAAAAATCAACAATAATGTTGAGCGAGTTCATGTGTAAGTGAGTATGTAAAACACTTGTAAGTATAAAAGTTCCCTGGTATGTAGCAGTGTAAGGAAAAGAGATCACCAATGGTTTGCAAGGCCATTAGCATGTGTGAAATGCTAGTAGGAAGACTCAACCCTAGCCGATTTATGCGTCGGGCAACCAAGTCACTCAAGGTCCGTTCTGTTGGTCCTCTCAGAGGTCCGTTCTGTTGGGCCTAGAGTTGGGCTCGCTACACCCAGATAGATCTACCGCTTAAGTCCCTCGGTGTTCTGCCTACCCATTCACATGATCTAAGTAGTAAACCTCCTTACGTTAACATACCGTGTATAATAGTACTTGTAAACAAAGTAACATGTATTTCACCCCCGCAGTTAAGAAAACTGAAAACAGTTAGAGAAAAGGGGGACATGAACTCACAGTGGTGCGTCTCTACCAAATATGTCTCCAAATCCAACAGCTGTGTGACGACCTACATGTACTAATTCTATTAGACGGACGGCCGTGCCTTAGCTTTATGGTTTAAGTTCTTGGGAAATAGTTAGTCAACTATTTCGTGTTTATATTCTGTACATACTTGGTAGTCATTTTCCTTCCCAAGGATGGGGGATTTAATACATGCGTGTAATATTCGAAATACGTTATTAAGTCTCACTTAATAAATATTTTATTTCTAACTCCAAAATATAAATATTCTTCTCAAAAATATTATATTTTTACTTCGCAAAATTCTCCCAAAATAATACTTTGTCAAATATACGCGTTCATAATTATTTTTGTAAAATGCGTAAGTTACGTTTTAACGTTCGAGTGGTAATAAGAATTACCGATGTAACTTATATATTTATCGTAGAGTCGTTCGTATTATTTTGGATGCATTAACATTTGGTAGTATTATTTTTACCCTAAAAATAATATTTACGTAGTTCACAAAAATAATCACAAAAATTTACACAAGTGTTGTTAAGAAAATATATATTCTAAATATATATTTTAGCAAGTTTTATTTGTGAAAATCCCACCTCCGACACTTGGAAGTTTCGTAATAAAAATCGTGGCGAAAGTTATATGGGAAAACAAGTTAAAAAAAATATATCCATAACACTTGTGATAAAAATATTTACAAGTGTTAGATTTTTGGAAAAATTTCGCCAGAGTTTCCTCTGTAACAGGAGGTGGCCACGCTTACAAGCGTATCATTTTCTTTTAAAATTTCAAACAAGAATTTCTCATTCAACAACAAACAATATTCCAATATCATACTAGTTCAAAAAAAATATCGCAAACGCATGAACTTGTGGGTTGTGTAGAAGTGTGTAGTAACTTCCCATTATTTTTAATAGATCTTTCTACTTTTATAAATGAAATCGATTTCTCGAAATTCTTATTTTTACAGAAAATGCATTTGTACATCTTCTAGTAAAAATTTCAAAAATAATTCTTTTGTTAAGACTTTTTGTCACACAAGTGTCTACACACTTGTGTGTTTACAAAAATCACCTTTGTTGAGGAAAGATCCGGCTTTAAAAATATGATTTCTTTTGACACTTGGTCCTTTGAAAATACCACTTGTAGATCCGTAGATCTACTAGTTTAGAGCCCCATTTTATAAAAAAAAAAATTGTTTTTACACAAGTTCATGTTTATGTTTGAAAGGGTTCGTCATCTAGAAACTTTACAACTAAACATAAGGCTAGTTCATGTTTCGTGAACAAGATCTAGCAGGGTTTGATGACGATCCATTCCCATACTAGCAACCAACAATAATAATTAATCATAATAAAACTATTTTTATAAGTTTTACACCATTATTCATCCTTTAACCACGTTGTTTATTTATTTTATTTTTTTGTGTAGACTTTAAACTTAATCTCTAGTGTTTATGATTTTTGCCCGTTAAATCTTTTATTAACCACTTTAGAATAGAACAATAGGGTGTTTAGAGTCACTTACTACTAGCTCGAGGCTAGGGAAGAAACTAGACGAAAAATGGGTGGTTAATAGCAACGTAGTGAGGTTCTTAGCAATCCGTGAGCACCAAGCTTCCTTGTACGCGACCCTTCACACTTGTATATAAGTGGAGAGCCTTGAATGAAATTGCAAAATGGGTGTGGTGTGGCTTGTGTGGTCGGCCGTGAGTTCAAGAGAAAGGAGGAATGTTGAAATTTTATTATGTGTTGGATGAAGTAAAGTGGATGGCCTACTAGCCCCTTATATAAACCATTTCCTAAATGTCCTATGGTTCTTGTGTTATCCAGATAGTTAACAAAGTGATTATAAAAATCAATAAAGGACAAAGTGTGTCACCTTTTGTGGTGACCGATCAAACATGGGGGGTGTTTGGGGGTTGGATTCTAACTAAATGGATAAGTGATGTAGTTGGATTAGTTGGTGACTAATTAGTTACTAGATTAGTGTAATAGCGTATTGTAATTTATAACGGGTGTTAGGGTATTCGGGGACCCTAACTGGCTCAGAAAAAGATAAATAATATTTTTAACAATCTTTTCATGTTCCGGGTAAAGTCCGGTTGTTCGGTTGGATAGTAATCCGTTAAAGCGCTTAATAAAGCTTTAAAGTGTCGTTATATTATTTTTAGTGACACAACTTATATCCGACACCTTGGAAAGTGTCTAGTAGTATTTTCCCCATGTTTTGGCACTTTTCTAGTCAGCTAGAAGCTGGATTATTTATTAAAGTGCTGAGTTTGGTACTTTAAGTACGTTTTAGGCACATCCAGTCACTGTAACTTATCCCTAGAGACGCAGTTCCACAACCCTTATATCCCTACACTCACTACCAGTGTAGTCAAATATCTCAGGCTCTTATAGGCCTTGGAGGCAGTGTTTGCCTGATGCTGGCTTTATCAGCATGTTTAATAGGTTATCCGTGTGTTGTGCTACTGTGCTTTTTGTGCATCATGTTTGTCACTAAGGTGCCGTATGTAAATAATGTAGTGACGATAAGCAAAGTATGATGCAGGTAAGTACATGTATCAGTATTCAAGTAGCAGTTCATCAGCTAGTTCAAACAAGCACAGTAATTAAGCAGTAATTAATCATTAATTAAGTAGTACGGATACCTGGTTTAGTGAGGGTTGTCACAGTTGATGTGGTCACTGGACTGATTATTCACCGGTGATTCTTTATCGGCTTTTTATTACAAGTTCGTGTGTTATTCTTTGTGTTTGGTGGTTGTCATTGGCGGCTGTTAGGTGTTTGACATGTTGATAATCAAACGCTTTCAACTGTTTTGTTGGGCATTTTGGTAATTTACTGGTGGTGGTCTTGCTGGTTACTCCGCATACATAGTTGATTTCTTTGGTTCCCTACAACGGTGAAGCTTGTGGTATTGTCACCGGTTTGCCGGTGGGGGGATTTTTCATTGTTTAGGATTTGTGATATAGGCTATGATGAGTCAATATATACGTTTTTAAAGTTGATGAGAATATCGCCTTGGCATGGTAGGGTTGAAGGATGGCAGTTCATTACCCGCAACCTTCCCTGCAGCCATGATGGTATCCTTCTTTTCTAGACTCTGAGCCTGTAGGTAGCATATTTACCATAACGAATCTATCTGTTCATGCCATAGATATGTGGACAGCGGCAGAGATAAGTTAGATTTGATGAACCGTTTCTTGATTCTACCGAGTTTTGCACGGTATGTTCTTTGTTTCTTTGTTTGATTTTGAATATAGTCTGATTCTTTTGGTTGTTTCAACTTGAAAATCCATTTCACAGACCTTAGATTTTCATTTCTATAGGTTCATTATCTCTTGTGTCGGATCCCTATATCTAAGATATGAAAGAACTGATATATAAAGTTTATAGATATTCTATTAGTTTGGTTTCTTATCATAATGCCATGTCATTAACACTTTTATCCTTCCAAACTCCAGCTTAGTCTAAAGTCAAATGATTAGAAGCCCTTGTGTCTATAAACCATAGATTTTCTTCATTGGCAGTGTCCATGGTTAAGGCCTGGAATGCATCACTGATGTCACTGAATTGAAGAGCATCATTGTCCATCAAGTGGTCCTGCCCTGAACCTTGAGAAGAAAACGGGGCATGTCCTGAACTTTGAGAAGAACTGGGTCTATTATTACTGTTGAGTCCAGAATGGAGGGGCAGCCCAGCAGGGTGGATTAGGCCAACCAGGTTGAGTATACAAAAAAATGTTGAATCTACGCCATCATCATTCAGTGATTGCAAATAAATTAGATTGCGTGAAATAATAAATCTTGCAAAATCCGGCAAAAATCATGTTTTTGATTCTGTAATTTTCTTTTTGAGAAGCTGACATGTCACCTTATTTTTTGATAAATTCAGATAAAGAGGTGGAGCATGTCAGTGCTTATGGTATCCGTCTACACCACACGGTTGATGTTTTTCATTGACTTATGCAATTTTCATTATTTGCAGATTATAGAGGGTTAGCGAGTTTGCTAAAATTTCTGCTGAAAATTGAATTTTATGTATGAAACAGTTGGAAGCTATCGTTTTTCCTCTTTGCCTCACTTTTCTAATGTATATCGGGTCGTTTATTCTCAAATTTATATCAATTTGGAGTTCATGGACCAAACATGGGGACCGCCAGATAGATATTTCATGGTATAAAGAGTGGTCTGCAAACCCTCATTAGCTGGATGGTTTCAGCTGTTTACAATATTTCAGTTTGGAGAATGTATATTGTGGTTAGTTTGTTATTTCAGTTATTTTTAAAGTTGTACTTACTTTTTTTTTCATCCAATTGATTTTCTTGTATTATTTAATTAACAGGCTCCTCTTATGGAAGAGTTAGTTTTTAGAGCTTGTATGATATTGTTACTTGTATGTGGAGAATTTAAACCCTATACAGTAGGATAATTGCACTTGCCTAAGTAAGCATTTCTCTCTTTTTGCTATCACCTCATTATTAATCTAGCATCAGTCCTTGAATAATAATCCATAAGAGTTTAGTTAAATGCTAATGTAAGAATTTGGTGTAACATTTGTATTATTTGCAGCTTTACACTGGGATTTCTATCCCGGTTGATATAAAAACTGTCTTATTTTGGTATTTAATCATTTAATGAATTAATGCATTGGAATTTCTTCAGATGATTTTGATAACTGGAACATGGTCAAGACATGGTACTGTTATGGTGCATCTTTACTGGGCACCGTGAAAACGGGCGAAAAGTACTTTCTTTTTGTAAATTATGGATTTTTCTTTCAAGTATGCCAGTTTAGCATTAGTTGGGTATATTGGTTGGATCGGCTCCCTTAGCTGATGGGCCTCCTTCTCTATTTGTGCCAATAATAGCAAACATGGATGGCAAACATATATGTTTTTCCTCACAAGAGCTCACTACGCCAATAATAGCAAACGTGGATGGCTCTTGGCTGGTTGGATGAAAGTCGAGAATGTAACCGAAGCCATTTCTATACTGAAACCAAATGGAGATGATGTCAGCAGTGGTATATGTGCTTCGTTACGCTTGACTTTGACTCAGTTTCGTCTTGCAAATGGTTATGCTGCTCTCAGAGAAAGACGCTCTAAGCTCTGCAAGTGTTGGATTAGAGAGGTAAAATCTTATATCAAATATAGAACTGGAAAAGTAAAACCATATAGTAAAATGACTTTTTTTTTGTGGGTTTTTGGTAAGTACAGTCAATTTCTTTCTGTGTTGCTCTAGAGTCTATATGCTACAAGTGCCATTGTGTTTGCTAAATGCTTTCAGTTTTTATCGGTTGTTTCATAGGGGTCCAGATAATAGTACGGGTCAAAATGGGTATGCTAGCTAGAATAAGATTGCAGTTCCAAAATTTAGATGCTTTCTTTGGAAAGCGGTCAACGACAACACTCGGATGACTATGGCCCTTGCGGCGAAGGGTGACGCCTATGTAGATGGGAAATTTTTTATTTGTGGATATAAGGGAGGAGACTGCAGATCATTTACTTGCAAATTATATAAGTACTAGAGCGATATGGTGGCATATGTGTGTTTGGACTAAAGTCCCAATGCCTGGCTGTTTTGATTTTGTGAACTTTATGCTAGAGAATGCTCTTAAAGTTTACGAACCAGCAAAGGAGAAACCTATTATCTATGCAGTCTTCTTGATGACCATTTGGAAGATGTGGATGCGTCGAAATGATAAGGCTTTTAGAAGAAAAGTCTGTTCTGATGCAAAAGTTATGGAGGAGATAAAGCTAGGGACGCACTAATAGTTGGTAAGACTACACAAATGCGCGGTTCTGTCCTTGGAGAGCTGGGACAATTTTGATGTTGGTTTATAACACTACAGTGGGTTTTAGCTTTTTTTTTCTTTGTTATGTGTGTATTTTTGTGTTTTTTGGGGTTGTTTCCTCTGTCTTAGCTTCTGGCTAAGATGGAGTTTGTGAGGTTTTGTAGTAAATTGATCTCCTTTGCTTGGTCACAAAAAAGATACGTTATTAAATATTATGTTTGTTATTATTAATTAATTAATTTTAAATGTATATATTATATTTGTTGTAAACACTAAACAGTTGGTGAATAGGGATCAACGAGTATGTGTTTTGGCATGTGTTAATTTTTTGGGAAATGGGCTATATAATCTGATGTGACAATACAATTATGTATTGCGGCATGATACATTTATTCATGTTAATTTCTTCGTGTTGAGTGGGTGTTCGTTACTGGCCAGGGGCGCGACACTTACTAATTTGTCAAATGATGGAGACAGGAACATGTTAGCGAAAATTAACCAAAATGAGTAATTGTGGGGAGATCTATATAACATGAATAAGAAGCTACTAAGGAAGGGGTCTTATGTAATTTAATATTTGGGCATATATGTAATTAGCGAAGTTAATAGGGAAATATATGTAATTGCCCCTAATACGATATTTTTGACGCTACTTTTTTATTTTATGTTTAAATTTGTCATAGTAACGTATTTTGAGAACAATTGAGCGGGGATCACGGTGTTCGGATTTATGATGTTTAAGACTTCACTGCACACAAGGTTTGTTCATTTCCCTTGCATACAAGTTAATGACTTTTTTCTTTATAGAGATAACGTTGTATATTTAGTATTGTTTTTTTTTTTTTTTTTTGCTATAGATATAACGTTGTCGGTTGGGCAAATTTATGGATGATCTTAAGATAACGAATAATATGGGATTTCTAAATTCCTCTCATGTGGCTATGTTCTTTGAAGTACACTTCAAACCCTATATCTCATAATCGTTCATCACCTAATTGAAGTTTCTCAGACCCACATTCTAACATCATGAAATCAAATCACAATGTTGATCCATAGAAAAAATATTTTTTAACCAACTATGATATACAAGAAAGATGTTAGAGTTACTCAAGTTTGAATCTACATGTTTAAGGTACGGACTTAAAACAACTTAAGTTTATAAGTCTGCCTACAACTTCACAACCTGTGACTAAGTTTGTGAAAACTTGATAGCTTTTCTATAGCCAATACATCTATCTAATATGTCACATTTTGTATGATTTTAATTATGTATTAGTCATAAAAGTTTAAATATAAATAACTTTCTCGAACTCGGAAAGCAGTCCCGAGTAATAACCTATGTTTAATAAGTAATAAAATAAAACAACCCGGGAAGCAATCCCGGGTGATAACCTAGTTTCCATATATACATAAATGTAGAGTAAGGGTAAAACGAAGATTCAATTAAGTAATTAAGTTGAGAAAACTCTATGAAAAATCATTTTTTTATGAAATATATTATTATCTTCTTAAAAAATATAAAAATTGTTACACATGTGTAAAAATATATCAGTTTAAAATGTTACACATATGTAAGATGCAACTTTTACACATGTGTAACAATTAGTTGCATAGTTTTTTCTTACAGAAAGCATGATAATATATATTTAATATCTTAAAAGACAAAAAATTAAACATGTATTCAACTGAATTTCATGGGTTTTTTTTAACTATAGTAAGATTATATTCTAGTCTTTCTCTCTCTATATATGCCGTATGTTTTTTATGTTTAATATCAAAACAATACTAGAGAATATAAAAACATGTGTTCAACTGAATCGATTTATAACTTCAAAGTTCAAACATAAGCTCAAAATTCTAAATCGTTATTCAAAACTAGAGGCTAGAGTTTGTAAAGGAAAACTAAATTATCATTATCAAATGGGATAAAAGTAAAGTATGGTCATTATAAGAATGTATATTTTAATGAACAACAAAAATACAATTACAAAATCAACACGAAATAGAATATACATTGGTAGTTTTTTTATGGCAAATTTCTTTTAATCTCCATCGGTGAAAGTTAAACTCAAGATCTCCACTTCTCAGACTTTTAAGTGTTTTAAAGGTTTTGTCTGTATCAATTGACCACCACCTCATTCGTAATATATGTTGGTGGTGCTTAATGTTGTTTGACCATTTTAACAATTCCATAATTAACTATGTTGACTAGATATTATGTTCTTTTTAAACTTATATATATATATATATATATATATATATATATATATATAGGGGAAAGTTCATTTGAGAAGAAATTTAATGTGAGAACAAAAAGAAGAAAGGGCATATTAGTAAAATATTATTTCATTTATAACCCATATCATTAATTTTTCTCTTTAATTAATTAGTCAACTAATCATTAATTGTCCTACATATAATCTACAAAACCTACACATATCAAATTTTTCCTACATATACCCTACACATTATAGAATTTTATCCCTACACGGTCAAAATTTATCTTACACACCTCGAAATATATCCTACACAACTCGTAATTTATCCTACACAACTAGTAATTTATTCTACACTTTAAACTAAGTTGTTTTTTTTAATTTGGAAAAAGTCTATATTTTGAAAAGTAGTTACAAATTTAATTTAGTTAGTTATTAAAGGAGAAGAATACAAATTAATGATTTATGTAAGTTTACTAATATACCATTATATTAAAATTAAATGCAAATATTAAATGAAGTAAAATGAAGCATTCTTATTGGTTGAAACTTCTTTATATTTGCATTAAAGAAAAAAGTAGAAGTTTCAACAAAAAACAATGCTTCATTTTACTTTATTTAGTATTTGCATTAAAGATCAAATAGGAAGTTAATTTTCGCTAGGAAGGATAGGAAGCCATAAGATTATGACATGTGGCAAATTTTAAAATAAAGAGAAAGGGTATTTTAGTCAATCTAACTCCTTCTTCTTCCTTTTTCAAAACCCAGTAAAATCAAAAACCCATCATTTTCAAAACCCACCATCTTCAACTATTTCTTCACTTTCTATCTCAATAATCACTACATTATAGTGCGATTTTCATCACAAATCAATGATTCAGAACCCGATCAACGTGTTCTTCAGCTTTTTTTTTTTTTTTTTGAAGAAAACCCAGTTTAATTTCATAAAAAAATCTCGTTTTTTTCCGGTGATTTTGGAGATAATCACTCGATTCGTTCGATTCGAGCGTTGATAAGTGTTTCTATCATTCAAATTTCGTCAATTGATAAAGAAATCGGCTTCGATCCATGTAAGAAATTCTTTAATTTCATTTTCATGATCTGGGTTTTTGATTTAGTCATTGCGTTTTATGATCTTTGCGGGGGTCCGGGGGCGGCAGCCCCCGGTAGCGGGGTCCCAAGGGCGGCAGCCCCTGGCGGGGTCCAAGGAGCAGAGCCCCTGGCTAGGGTTGAGCTTTATGTGGCTCATCAGAAAAATTGCTGTACTAAAAACGCATCAGAAAAATTAAATTTCCATAAATTGGCTCATTTCGAAGACAGTAATTCGTAGACAATTCAGACAGTTCACAGTGACAGACAGGTTTATGTGTCCATTGCGTTTTAGAAATAAAAGAGTTTTATGTGGTTTCTGGCTATTGCGTTTTAGAAAAAAAAAAAAAAAAAAAAAACACATTTTTAAGTGTTTTTAGTCATTGTGTTTTAGGTAAAACACATTTTTTAGGTGTTTTCAGTCCATTGCGTTTTAGAATGAGTCATTTTTAAGTGTTTTCTGGCCATTGCGTTTTACATATAAGACATTTCTTTGTGTTTTTTGTGCATTGCGTTTTAGGTAAAACACTTTTTTATGTGTTTTCAGTCCATTGCGTTTTAGGAAACAGACATTTTAAGTGTATTCTGGCCATTGCGTTTTACAAATAAGTCATTTCTTTGTGTTTTTTGTGCATTGCGTTTTAGGTAAAACACATTTTTATGTGTTTTCTGGCCATTGCGTTTTACAAATAAGTCATTTCTTTGTGTTTTTTGTGCATTGCGTTTTAGAAAAATGTCATTTTTTAGGGTTTTTTTTCATTACGTTTTACGTAACTGGTGGTTTTTCTATTGCGTTTTACGCAACTGGGTTTTAAATTATTTTTTTTAAATATAGCAATAGTATACTCGTTTTAAAGATAAAAAAACGCTCGTTTTTTTGGTGCAATTTTTATAAAAAAATAATGTCGTATGAAAGAGTTATTAACGTTTAAAAAATGGGGGGGAATTGGAGGAGAGAGAAACTATTGGCTTGGATTGACTAGAATGCCCTTGAACAAACTCACGCGCCTCTTTTATTCATTTCAATTTGCCTGATTTAATCTTAGCCCTTGATTAACTTAATGGATGGTCAAGATCACTTCCTATCCTTCCTAGCCAAATAAACTTCCTATTGTATCTCCACCCTTGCATTTAATTTTAATATAAGGGTATATCGGTAAACTTACATAAATCATTAATTTGTATTTTTCCCTTTAATAACTAACTAAATTAAATTTGTAACTCCTTTTCAAAATATATACTTTTTCCAAATTAAAAAAACAACTTAATTTAAAGTGTAGAATAAATTACTAGTTGTGTAGGATAAATTAAAAGGTGTGTATGATATATTTCGAGGTGTGTAGGATAAATTTTGGCTATGTAGGATAAAATTATATAATTTGTAGGGTATATGTAAGAAAATTTTTATATGTGTAGGTTTTATAGATTATATGTAGAATAATTAATGATCGGTTGACTAATTAATTACATAAAGAAAAATTAATGATATGAGTTATAAATGAAATAATATTTTACTAATATGCTCTTTCTTCTTCTTCTCATATTAAATTTCTTCTCAAATGAACCTTCCCTTATATATATATATATATATAGGGTAGGGTTAGATAGAAAACCCTAAAAATTTGAGAAAACCCTAGAAAACCCAACCTCCCGACTTTTTTTTTTGAAAAAAAATAACACATGTAATATACATGTTTTTAAGAGTTTTGAGCCAAAAAAATCAAAAAAGCGCCGAGTGGTTTTTAAAAAAAAAATAAACAAATTTCAGTAACTTTTTGTCTAACACATGTTAGTGAAAAAGTTGCTGAAACTTGTTTATTTTTTTTAAAAAAAAAAACACTCGGCGCTTTTTTGATTTTTTTGGCTCAAAACTCTTAAAAACATGTATATTACATGTGTTATTTTTTTCAAAAAAAAAAAGTCGGGAGGTTGGGTTTTCTAGGGTTTTCTCAAAATGGAGGGTTTTCTCAAAATGGAGGGTTTTCTCCCTAAGCATTATCCTATATATATATATATATATATATAAAACTTATTTTGAAAGCTAAATTGAATATTCACAGCAAAATACAAACTTTTTTTTTAATCTTGTCATCATTTGGTTTTTTAAAGTGTTAATTTAATCTTATTTTTTTACTAGATGAGATGTCAAATGCAGAAACTAAGATGCAAGATAGAGTTAATTTGTGGTTTTTGTGTGTGGTTTTGTTTATTATCATTTCAATTTGGTTGACCAACTTTCGAAGGTAAATGGAGGGACTATTTATTTAAATTAGTGATTTTAACTTTTTATATAATATTATTATATTATTTTAAGTTACATTAGCAGTCTGCATATATAAAATGAGGGACATATCCTTTATTTAGTAGCAAAATTTAATGGTGTTAACTTTATAGAGTAATGAAAAAAAAACAAATCACAAAGTGTAATAAAAAGAAAAAAGAAAAAAGAAAGATAAAAATCCAGAATTTGGGAAAACCAAAATGAGAAAAACCGTAATTAATTAATTCTACAAGTTATACTCTCAACACAAATAAACCATTTCCCTGATAAAATGATAAATCAAAATTGACCATTTTACTTCAATACTACATAATAATACATTGAAGTACAAATTCTGTCACTAAACATCTTGAACTACATCTTTTGACAGTCAGTAGTTTTAAACGACAACATTTTGTTTTCTAAGTCATAACCAACCAAATGATTAATCTGAGCCAAGTTACCCATAACCGGGATGCTTGTAGTCGATGAAAATGCCAAGCACATAATATGCTTACTAACCGTCACAAAAACGTTTTCCCGACTCAACTCGACATCCGCCCCATCGAAATGCATTGTCACTTTAGGCATTTTGGTCACTTTTGCGGAACGATAACACAAATCCAATGTTTTTTGTGGATCTTTGATGGTCCTAACGTTAATAGCGTCCATAAGTGCCCTCTTGAACTCATTGTATAGTTTCGAAGGTAGCATGGTTAACGTTGTCCCCGAATCAACGATCATGTTTCCTTTCGGCACCGGCTTTGAGGAATTCGAGTGGTCGCGAATATCTACCCGCGTATCACCGACACTTATCCCTTCCAATGTCACATGATAAAATGTTTTTGTGATCCCTTGGACAAGTGGAGTGGATACAACATTTGGGCCAAAGTCAAAGTTACCAAAAACCATTTTACTAGTTTTATTTGATATACCATCAGTGTCAGGAAAAGGGATCAAACAATATGAAAACTTAGCCGGCACATATTTTATTATTTGTGACACTAAAGAGTACTCACCTCCACCAAGGCCAATGATCCCACCCCATGTTGGTTGGAAAACACCATCATTATAAAAACTACAACCAAAAACTATATTTTTTAGGACGCGTTTACCTAACGTGACGGTGTCTGTTGACACCGTACCGTTGCTAAAAGATCCGTCGGCGTAACTCTCGAAAAACTGACAGTTTTTCCTCGACGAGCACCTAGTATCGAGCGAAGAAGATAACGTGTTGCACGTTTTAGATTTACATCCAACGGGTTCATATGTTGATGAGCTCTTCGGGTTAAAAGGTATACCCGTGTGATTATAACATTGAATGCAAGGCTTACACTGCATCCACGATAAGTCGCTACCGGTGTCGGCAATAGCTAGGACTATATGCGACGGATTTCCGAAGGAAATGTTCATGAGAAATTCCCCGTGATCTGGGATTAAATCAGCTTTGTATGTGGAACCTTTTGTGACACATTTATATCGTTTGGCATTGTTAAAAGAGCGTTGCAAAGCGTGGCCCAGGCGTTGGGAAAACGTCATGGAACCGTCGTAAAAGGGGGAATCGATGGAATCTCGGTGGAGGAGATTGATGGTTAATGAATTGTCGCCGGCGAATGAGCCATCGACGGTGTAAAAACTAAAAATGGCTAGTGTTGTTGCTAGTGCAAGGGCAAGTGAGGGAAACGCCATTGTATTTTTGCAATGACAAGTTTGTGTTCATTTGAGGGATTGCAAGCAATTTATATAGAGGTTAAAAAATATTATCATTTGAGAAAAGGAAACTACTAAAAAGACGAAATTAATTGCAATGATGTTTGTAACATTTATGTGTCTTAACAATTCAACAATTTAACATTTAACAATTTAACTAAAGTAGAACATGAGTATTCTCTCTCATTAGTATTGACTTTGAATTTCCAAAAAGAAGTATTAGATTATGGTAATAGGATATATCATGCAATCAGATTACACAAATCAAATATGGTTCATTTGTAACCAACGAATTATAGCATTAGACTATATTTTTGTCTTTTAACCCTTTTCATCGAGAACTAAAAGGGAACAACACCTTAACTTTAAAGACTTTATCAATTTTTTTTTTTTTTGTCATTTAGATATTTTATAAAATGGTGATGGTGTATACCCATAATAATTTATTAATAAGATTTACAATCACCACGTGTCCTCATAAAACTATTCTCATTGCAAAGGACTAAATGTATTCATAAGGTCGTACGTAGTGGGGCGCGAAGCAGAGTTTTTTTCTAGCTATAGCACCTCCTAGCGTCCGTCACACCACAACAGGCGGCGCTATGGGGCTTCATCTTGATGCCAGCGTTATACTTATAGCGGCGTTTTGGATTTGCAAATCTTTTCCCCCACTCACACACACATATATATACATACATATGTATGTATAATTGAAGGGATTATTAATTAATTGATATACATACATATGTATGTATAATTGAAGGGATTATTAATTAATTGAGTAATAATGAGGTAGAGGTTTTATGACTACGGGCTCTAGTGATATAATTTCCCATAAAGCCCCTGTGTGACGTGGCACGACACGTGTCGCATAACGCCCACAAAGGGGCTTTATGACTACACATGGCCTAAACGCATTTAGTTGGCTTACGTCTATGACATTATAGTCTAGTGGTATCTTTAGGGGAGGATAAGAATTAGAGAGCATTATGTCCTATGTTCAATTCCCTCAATGGAGTTTTTTTACAGATTTATTGGGTTTCCTATTTAATTGATGTATATGAATTATTGTCTATTGGAGATGGATATAATTAAGTGGTTCCGACACGATGATACTCCAGTAATCCCTCAATAATCCAAATTTAACAATAAGATTTTCACTGGTTCTTTAAACATTTATTTTCTTTCCACCCTACAAATATCCTTTAACAATCTATACTTTCTATTAAAGGAGCTTAGAAGATGACTTCATTTTGCCTACGTGTCAACCATCTAGCCATGCCACGTAGGATCTGATGATGTCATAATTCGGATATATAAATATATAAATAAATCTATCTAGAGTAAACTGCAATTTTACCCCCTAAGGTTAGGGGTCATTGGCATGTCTACCCCCCCCCCCCCTAAGGAAATAATTGCAATTTTACCCCCTACTGTTTGCTATTATGTTGCATCTTTACCCCCTGCCGTCAGTCAACAGTTATTTGACTGTTATAGGCAGGGGTATTTTGGTAATCTTACCCTATATTTATTATTATTATTATTATTATTATTATTATTATATAACTCTCTTTTTCTCTCTATACCTCTCTCTCTCTGCCACTCTCTCTCACACACACACAGATCTGATCTTCATCTCCATCTCCATCTCCATCTCTCAACACCATCAACCGACCATCACCACCATTAACCCACCTGCCACCGCCACCACCATCAACCTGACATCGCCACCACCATCAACCCGCCACCGCCACCACTCTACCGCCACCACCGTTAACCCACCTGCCACCGCCACCACCAGATGAAGTTAAAGATAATGTTAGACATGAAAATTGAAGAAAAATATAAAAAGTTATGGTGAGTGTGAAGACATTCACGTCGTTGCGAGACGGAAGAGGTTTGAGAGACGAGAGCGAATACAAGAGATATACAAGAGAATTTGTTCATGTTGAGTCAGTTGATTCTGCTCAAATGGATGTTAAATCGATTGATCAGGTGATGATTTGAGATTCTGTTGTGAAAACCTAGATCACACATTTTAGGTTTAGTTGCAGTGATTGTGTATATGTTTATTTATGTTGCACCTTTTGTTCACTTATTAAATTTGTAATACACTTTGATTGTTTGTGTTAATAAGCTTAAATTAGCTCTCTAGATAACACTTTTTAGGTTTATATTTGGTGATTGTATGTAATGTTTATGAATTATGGCTACTGTAGATCAAATGATAAAACGATCAGATCTGCAAATTTTGAAACTAATGCATTGAAATATTGATTTGATTATAGAAACAATTAGGCTTAGAGGTTAAGTTAGATTGGAGAAAGGCTAGGGTTACAGAAGAAGAAGGGTAGATTGATTGAGACATTGAAGTAATGTACTGAATTGGGGGTTTTGTGGGGTGTGTGTGTGTGTTTTAATTTCTGTTAGAGAAGATGTGGTTTGCTGGAATGATTGCAGTAATGTACTGAATTGGGGGTTTTGTGGGGTGTGTTCTAGTGTTTGTGACACACCCATGAATATAAAGGTTTGTTTAGTACCATTCAATTGTGTATCTTTAGTTGAATAACGAAGAAAAGAATCATTGACAACACCTGAAGATGATAACTAATCGTGTTATCAGTGAAGTTGCAGGGCCTTCATCTTCTTTATTTCTATGTTTTTCATCCATAGGTGGAAAAATAACAGATTCATTAGATTTATGTGTAATGAAAGGTGGAAGGGTGAGATTTGGATCTTGAGAGGTTAATGGCGGTGGCAGTGGTGGTACCCGGTTGAGAGTGTTGGAGGGTGGTGGCTGGAGGTGGTTGAGGGTGGTGGCTGGAGGTGGCAGTGGTGGTTGTGGTGGTGAATGGCGGTGGCAGTGGTTGCAGGGGGTAATGTTGTGTCTTAACACAAAGTACAAGGGGTAATAACAAAGGACAAATTAGTAATTTACCAGTGGGGGGTAATTGTGCGACTTAACACGAATGTTGGGGGGTAAAATGGAAGGGTAATATAGTCATTTCAACTTAGAGTTAACAGATCTGTTATTGACTTTGACGCTGGGGGTAAGGTTGCGACATAACAGCAAACAGTGGGGGGTAAAATTGCAATTATTTCCTTAGGGGGGTAGACATGCCAATGACCCCTAACCTCAGGGGGTAAAATTGCAGTTTACTCATCTATCTATTATAAAAAATTCAAATATAGTTTTGGCTCCATTTTCAAAATTTAAACACCTCTCTCTCTCAAATACAAGCTCTAATTTCAAACCTGACTTCATTTTCAAAATTCAAGCTCTAATTTCAAACCTGCATCTCTCTCTCTCTCTCAAATATAAGAAAAGAAAGGGGCGTCAATCAAGAACCCTAATTCACTCTAACGGAGAACAAGAAGATGAATTCAGAGATCAACGGTCTAATGATTCAGAGATCAACAAGAAGATGAATTCTGACATGTATAGATTTGGTAACGAAGAGGATGATGGCGGTGTTTCGGGTTGCAGAAGCGACGATGGTGGTGAGCTTCAACTGCTGAACTTGTTTCATATATGTATAGATCCACAAACCCTAAGGTATTTATTCTAACTGTCAGAATTCAAGTGTGTTTGTAAGTTTGTTTCATATATGTGTAGATCCACAAACCCTAAGGTATTTGAGCTTTATTTTTTACCTAATTGTTGATTTGTTTATTATAGGTTTGAAATATTGAATAGATCCGTTGTATTTTGAGAAGAACCGGTTGAATCGGCTGAATTTGCTTAATTGAACATATTCATGTGGTTTAAACAAGAGCAATGAAAGTTGTGGTCAGGTTGCAGAGATGTTAATTTTGGAGCTATTTGGTTAGAACGTTGCAGATGTGAAATATCCTTACTAAATTTGGTGAATACAAACGCTTCGGACTGTGTTGATTTGTGAGGTTTTGGTGTGTGCTGCCAGGTTTAGAAGAAGAGGATGTTCCTCAAGTGTACTTAAAAGGGCCAAATCTTGGTATGTAATCCTTTAATATTTGTGGCAATTTGCTGTATTTTAGAAAATAGGGTTCTAATTTGGGGTTTTTCATTACATGTAGTGTTTTCATAGAGCTCTGCAATCAACTGTCTTCTATCAGGTACAAGATCTCTGTTTTAAAATTGCTGATGAAATTTGTTGATAATTAAAATTGCGTAGAGTTTAGGTCATGAAATTAGGTATTTAGGTAATTTAAAGATCCTTTCTATTTGCTCAAACTAATTGATGTCTCTTGCGTAGGTAGACTGTATCTGATGTAAGACTAATTGATTATTGGAACTTGTATGATTCTGTGACAGGACATGATAATAAGGAAAAGAAATAAAAATGTTAAAGTTAATGGGGGGGGGGGGGGATTATGTATGCTGATTGGTGAATGAGTAGATCTGAGTTTGTTGTTTGTCATTGTTATTTTTATAATACCCTTTTAATTAATGTTAAGTTATTTTGTTTACCTGTCAATGTCTAAAACAAAGGCTGCCTAACTACGTTTAAAGTGCTCCTCTTGAGTTATATTTTATAACTTTAATTTAATTCTGTTACATGTTATTTTCAGTTTGTTATTTGTATTTTGATGGGATTGTAAGGCAGCCATTGGTTTGTTAGGATTTCATTTACTTTTTTTCATATGCATATATTAGGCTTCCCTTAATGCAACTCAGTCCTCTGTTAAAGAGTTTAATTAAGAAGTTGAGTCAATACATTCAAATTACTCGATCTATTTGTGCTCGGTTGTATATTTTGTATGATATGTATTATCTGTAGAAATTGATTAACAGTTTTATATAACTATAGTTGTTATACGAATTGTTTCGACTGAGATTTTGATAAGTTTTACAAATATTTTGAACGTTTTGAACTGTTTTACACAAGTTTTAGTTTGGTCAATTAAATGTTTGATCATGTCAGTCAATTTCCATTGATTTCAAATCAATTTTTAGTCTAATTTGATCGAGTTTCGGTGTGATTTTTTGTTTTGTGACGTGTGCCGAGAAAGATGATGACTCAGATGATACTTCAGAGGACGATGAGAGGAAAAAAAAAGGTATGTTGTCATTTTGTAAACTCTCTTGATTTGTGTTATATATTGTTGTATAGGTCGGACCGATGTGATATTTTATAGTTTTTAATACAAATGAGAAGTCGGCTTGTCTAAAATTCTTCTGGATTATCAACATTGGAAGCGAGGAAGTTGTTTTAGTTACTACTCACTTCCCAATATAATTACCTGTTATAGTAATGCAACTTTAAATTGGTCCAACGATAGTAATTTTACTGAAATTTGTTTTACCATTTAAATATAGGGCTACAAATGAACCAAACGTTTGCCGAACAGTTCGTGAATCGTTCGGCGGGAAGTTCGTTTGTGTTTGTTTGTTTAATAAATGAACGAACACGAACAAGAAATTTCGTTCGTTTAGTTAAACAAACGAACATGAACAAATGTCGCGTTTGTTCATTTATGTTCGTGAACGTTCGGTAACGTGTTCGTTTGTTTGTTAGTTTATTAGGGATATTAAGAATTAATTTTTACTTAACAGATCAAACTTAGCACTGATATATTATTATTTAATAAATAAACTATTTAATATAAATAATAATGTATTGGATATGTCAATTCTCTAAAACGTGAAACCCTATTAAAAAAATTGCCGTTCTCCCGCTCTCATTCCAAGCTTCGAGAGAAAGACTCTTCCAGTCCTTGCTCTCATTCCAGTCCGGTTAGGGTTTTTACGTCACCGTTCTTTGTACAATATAGGTATATTCTTTGTACAATATAAATGAAGACTTCAAGTTTAATATGATATATTTTTGAAACATTATTTTATGGTAATTTTGTGTATCAATCTTATTTCAATTATGTGTGGATAATTGGTTAGTATATCTTGGGCAGATTTATGCCATGTTTATGATGAAAGTTTTGTGTTAGTTTTTGTTAACGAATGCTTGTTTGTATTCGTTTACGTTCATTAGTGTTCATGAACGTTTGTTTGTGTTCGATTGCAATTATGAACGTTCATTTGTGTTCGTTTGCATTCGCATTTGTCTAACACCTAAAATTCACAAACAAACACGAACATGTTCATTTCCTTAACAAACAAACACAAACAAAAAAGCTCGTTCGGTAAGTGTTCGTGAACAGTTTGTGAACACCTATTTTCCTTAACAAACAAACACGAACAAGGCCTTGTTCGTGTTTGTTTGGTTCATTTGCAGCCCTATTTAAATAGATTATAATATTGTTTTTTACTAATTAAATTCAATAAACCGGGAAATTGTTTGTTAAAATTATAATTTAACTTCCAAATTCTGAAAATATACTTTTATAACTATGAATGTCGGCTATAACTTGTCATGGTATATATTATTGAATCATATGGCTTTTTAAGTAGATTTGTAGTTTTGAAGGTGCAGTGCGTCTGCTATGTTTGATTTGTTTTTGATATTGAAGAAGGACGTCACGAGACGGTACTGGTGGACCGTCGGATCAATTGACGGATCTGCCTCAGGTCCTCATTGGTTTACATGGATTTTGAAGGACGGTCTGATGGTCGATCAATCAAATCAATTCTTTCTCATGTTGCCCCTTTAAAACTTGTATGAATTTTCTTCTTTTTTTTTCTAGCAAATTATTTTCTCCAATTATTGTTGAACTATTAAGATATTAAAGTCTTTGTTATTAGGTGCTGGTGCATGGATCTGTAGAGGCCACTGAACATCTAAAGCAACATTGTCTGAAACATGTCTGTCCTCATGTATATGCTCCTCAAATTGAAGAAACAATTGATGTCACATCAGATTTGTATGCATATAAGGTACATAAAAAGTTTAATAGGATGTTGTTTTGCACAATTTATCGTCAAATCCACATTTGATTGGTTTGTTGTTGTTGTGGAAATAGGTGCAACTCTCTGAGAAACTGATGAGCAATGTTCTTTTTAAGAAGGTTAGGCTATTATTACTTTATTAGAATAATATAGTTTTAGTGATCATATCTGATGATAAAAATTATGATTTTGACCCGTTTTCACTACAGCGTGGAGATTATGAAATAGCATGGATTGATTCTGAGATCGAGGAAACAGAGAGTGGCATGTTGTCTGAAACTCCCCCTTTCAACAACAGCTCCTCCTCACAAATCGGTACTTGTCGGTGATCTAAAAATGGCAGACTTTAAGCAGTTTCTCTCCGGAAAGGGTATTCAGGTAATTTCTTCTCTTTTTCTTGCAGTAAATTCAACTGCATCTCATAACATCTTTCCAAGTTACTTATTTTAAGGAAAGGGTATTCAGTTTTCAATTAGATCATGGGCTTAGTCTTTTATACTTTTATTACATGCATTGAAATTGGTACATTGTACTTTGTTGTTTGTAAACTTCAAATTCAGTCTTTCCTTTTCCTTAGAAAGTTGGTTAGCTGAGACCAAGTTGGTGTGTGTTTGAAGAACCTATGACAAAACCAAAATTGTGCATTGAAAACAAAACCAAAAAAAATTGAAAAGACGAAAACCATACCTAAAATCAGCATAGTGAAACAGAAGTAGGAAGGTCGTAGACAAAGTCAACGACTGAAGCAAATCAAGATACATACAAGCAAGAATTTAAGAAATTAAATGTTGATATATATGTGGATGACTCACAACAACCATGTGTAAGATACTATGACCACCATCAACTGTAACTAAGAAAGAATCAATAAAGTGCTAATAAAACATTAGAATCAATTGATCAAACAACTACACTTGAGTCTGTAAGACTACCATATTGAGTGTTGTTGCCCCTAATGTAGCTTTCGACTTTTGCCCTAGAATATCTACAAGTACCAAACAATCTTAATTTAATTAAAATTAAGGAAAAAGTTACACGTGTTTGTTGAAGCTTTTTTGCTTCCAAAATTGTTAAAGTCAGCACGTAAATGAACATTAAACAGATCATCCATGGTACCAAACAACAATCTTAAGAAAAATTTAGATGAAATATTTTCTAATTTATCAAAAATGGAACACCGTCTCTTTATCTTCAAACTCATGAAAAGATGTAAAAGTAAACTGTGATAAAAAAAAAAATTAATACTTATAAAATATGAAGTATTAAGAAAGTAGCAATTACATATAAAAAAGAAAACTAATTAGACACATCTAACTCTAATAGCAAGAATCAAGAAACTTTAACTTCAACTCCATGGAACACTGAACCTCTCGATGTATCTCATTGATCTTTCTCATGAACTCCAATTCTCTTTCTCCACATTCTATATTACTCGCAACACACAGGTCACGAACGGAAGTAGTCGGCATCGCCCTCAAGTCCCTCGAAACCTGGTCTCTTGTCAGCAGACCAACTTCCAGTCCGTTAAAACACCTCTTCAACTCTTGAAGAGTAGACCTATCAGCCAAAACTTGGTCTTCGATTTGTTTAATAAAGCGTTGCTTGAAATCGTCAGATTTTGCAGAAGTATATGACTCCATTTTAATATATTTATAAGAACTAAGGCAAAACAATAATAGTTGTCCTTCTGTTTCACTGAATGAATCTGTCTTGATGAAAAACTTTTTATTGGCAATGCTATTATATAGTATATGTAACAGGCCAAAGGTCAGCTTTAAAGGCAATCATAAAATAAACATTTATACTTAAAAACCATGTACATTTAATGATTTAAGAGTCAAAAACGTGTATATGGGAAATGCCTGTTCAGTTATCCTATCAACTATTTTAATGCAAAACCTTTGAAAAATGAGTTTTCATGGGAAAAACAGTAAAATTAAATATGTAGAAAACCAAGGAACAAAATTGAAACCTTCAAAAAAAGGTTATCATAATTAGGAGATGTCTCTTCATTTACCCTATCAAACATTTTAAACACTATAAAGGATCATTATTAGTTTACTTGAAAACATCAACACTTCAATTTAAAAAAAAAACGTTCATCTTAAAACAAATCGTCCAAAAACACTCACATTCTTCCTAAATGGCAAGGAAAACCTTCTACCACTGGTCGGATACTACTGATCTTAAAATCTTATTTTCAACCTGGTCACTCCAAGAACAGAGAAACGCTAAAGAACTCAACAAAAAAGTTTCTATAGTTAGTGATAAATATTATAAGCAAACCTGGAGTAGCATTGCACTGCTGGATGAAGTTGCATGTTCTACTCCAACAGAGTTTAAAGAAAAAGCAGAAGAGTTTATTACAAATTTGCTGAAACAGGATCAAAAGACCTGTGATATGCTAGCTGATCTACAAATTAAAACAAAAAATGCAATTGCATGGAAGAATGCAAGAGAACGAGATATTCTAGGAAGTGTTAATTGTAATGTTTAATTTTTTATTTTTATTATTTTTCAAAATCATAATTTTGTAATACTATGGTTTAATATTGAATATTCAAAATCAGAATTTTGCAATTTCACTTTTACCAGTTTCAATAATAACAAAACAACTTCCATTAGTCTTGGCCCAATGAATATTGTTGCAGAAATATCCATTAGTCTTGGTTATTGTTTAAAAAAGTTCAATTAAAAATATTACAATTTTAAAGTTAAATATAAAATCCTTTTATTGGTTAACAATTTTAATTTTAAATATAAAGATGAGATCATTTTTGCACGAATTGACATCACCGTTTTTAAAATAACTGTCTATGATTATAGGAGTGTTGTTTTATGACATTATCATTAATCCCCATTTATTAGATAAGTATATACTAATAGTAATTAACATTTTAATGAATCTGATCTGTTAAAAGAGCTGCAACCTTGGAGGTGCCCCAGAGTACACAAAAAGCCGTCAGCTCAAAACTTCAGGAACAGAGGCTGATCATTCTTCCTCGCAAAATCCAGTTGCCAAAATATCTAAAGTCAGAAGTCCAAAAGTAGTTGATCGACGGTCATCTTCCAATCCATTGTCTGAGGTATAATATTGCTAACCTTAAGCCTGTGACATATTTAGGGGTATAGATTGAGAGGTAATGAGAACACCCAAAGTGAGCCAAAGGGGCTGAAAAACGTTTACAGGGTGTGAACGACCTGAGCAACTCGAGCTTGGTTAATAAAAGACTGAAACAAGGCAATCTTAAACGAGCTTCAGCCCGAGCCTAAAAAGGAGCTCATTTAGTAAACGAGCTTGAGCTTGTGGTTCACTTATCGAGCTCAAGCCGGCTCACAGGGTTAAATGAGCCCATTGTTTATATAAATTATAATTAATATATTAAATATATTTTTTTAAATAATAATATCTACTATTTAAAAAATTATTATGAAAAATAATTTAATTATATTATAATATATAAAATAATAATTATTAAATCTATATATCTAGATATGCCACGTAATTTTTGGGAACATGTCAGTTTTTTTTTTTGTTCAAAATGAATACATTTGTAGATTAAAATTTATAAGGATTTTGTCAATTTTGTTTCTAACTTTTGTATATTTGTAGCTTCAGACATCATTCACAATGGTACCGATACTAAACTGATATATGCGGTATTGTATTCAGTATCTACTTTTTCTCAATTTTGGTATGGGTATTTTCAGTATCGGTACCTGTACGATATTATATTCAATACTCATCTGTATTGGTTATAGCTAAATGTTCTTTCTAATAGGTTGTAGGTTTGACATATAGTTCTATTAAATGGCAATTTGATAGCTAGATATGGGACTGTTGTAACATGTGTGAAATGTCCTTAATACCCTTATCCCTTAATATCTACACATAATAGCAACTGTTGGTCGGTTATGGTTGAAATTAATAAAGGTATACAATTGCTATTTATAATCATCATCACACTTTTCAAAAAATCTCGAAATCTCTCTCTCAACTCCCAACACCGATCATCATCATCATGATCTTCATCTTCATCCATCTTCATCAATCTTCATCTTCAAAACAGAGGTTTGGATCTTTATCTTATCTATATATGTTTTTGACATCTGTGATGTTTTTGTGAAAAACAGAGGGTTGATTTGGGTATTTTGGTGATAAGTTTTTGATAATCAGTTCTTTGATAATCTGAATGCCGCATGATGATGATGATGATAATCAGTTATTTATGAAAAAACAGAGGGTTGATTTGGGTATTTTGGTTTCAGTTTTTGATAATCTGAATGCCGTATGATGATGATAATCAGTTATTTGTGAATCAGTTATTTGTGAAAAAACAGAGGGTTGATTTGGGTATTTTGGTTTCAGTTTTTGATAATCAGTTTTTGATAATCAGTTATTTGTGAATGTTTTTGTGAAAAAACAGAGGGTTGATTTGGGTATTTTTGGTTTCAGTTTTTGATAATCTGAATGCCGCATCATGATGATAATCAGTTATTTGTGAATGTTTTTGTGAAAAACAGAGGGTTGATTTGGATATTTTGGTTTTAGTTTTTGATAATCAGTTTTTTATAATGTCTTTGGTAACCAGTTTTTGATAATCTGAATGCCGCATGATGATGATAATCAGTTATTTGTGAATGTTTTTGTGAAAAACAGAGGGTTGATTTGGGTATTTTGGTTTCAGTTTTTGATAATCAGCTTTTGATAATCTGAATGCCGCATCATGATGATAATCAGTTATTTGTGAATCAGTTTTTGATAATCAGTTCTTTGATATTCAGTTTTTGATAATCAGTTCTTTGATAACCTGAATGCCGCTTAATGATGATAATCAGATATTTGTGAATGGGTTGATTTGAGTATTTTCGTTTCAGTTTTTCAGGTTTGTTTGTGATGTTTTTGTTCTGTTTTGTTCTGTTTGTTTGTTTTGTTTTTGTTTTGCTTTGTTCTGTTTGGTACTTTTGTTTTTGTTCTATGCTATCGTAGTAGTATCAAAACAAGGTTTGTTTGTGATGTTTTTTGTGAAAATATTGTACAGAATGGCTGCAGATGTAAACATACGCAAAACACCAACTACGAAGGCGAGAACACTTGACAACCTCCTAGAAGATGGTGCGGTGCACATAAGGAAGTAATTGATCAGAACGATCAATTGCATATGAATGAATATAACCCCAGTGGCAGATATGTAATTAGCGAGCTCTGGAATTTCAAGGAAAATCGAAGAGCTACACTGGAATATAACCCCAGTGGCAGATATGTAATTAGCTACACTGGAGTTATATTCATTCATATCTGCTACATTCCGAAGTGCACCCGTCAGTAAAGATCCACAATTGCTTGTGGTGGTATGACATTTTATCTCTGTATTGTATGTTACGGTCTTTTGTTATTGAGTCTGTAAGTTCCGTCAAGTCTACGAAGTTGGTATGACGTTTTGTCTCTGTATTGTATGTATTAAAAGTTGGTATGACGTTTTGTGAATGTATTGTATTGTATGTTCGCACAAACCACAGGGATGCAAATTGCATTTTTCTCTTAATGTTAATAGGATCAAAGATATGGGCTTTATTAAATTGTTCAATGACATTTGGTTATTTAAATTAAGTCATCTTTTTATTATTAGACAACATAAAATTAGGTCATGCTTTAATTTTAGACAACATATTATCAATTAGTTAGGTTATTTCTATATCAAACCTTATCTAATAATTTATGACGGATCAGATGTTTAACATTGTTTTATAAAGATATGTAACTAAACACAAAGAATTTAAATATTATATTATAATATGTTTTTTAGTATTTGATTCCGATTGTTATTAGAACAAACCCGTGTATTCACACGGGTGTACACCTAGTTCTTAAATTATAACATCATCACCAATTTTTAATTTATTTTTTTTCTTAACATAATTACTTTTCTATACCAAATAGATTTATCTATAAAGAAAAAAAATAACTAATTACAACAAACAAATGCTTTGTTAGTAAAATAATTTACATTAAAGAAATTATGGTATAGAGGACATAAAAAAAAGTTCAAAATGTGTATAAATTAATGTTTGTAAAAGTAAAACATTGTATATTTTGTTATTTTACCCAATTACACAGTTAACTATAATGTTAATTTAAAAAAAAATGTAGAAATCATTTATGCATTTAAAAGAAAATAACTACAATAATAAAAATAATTATTTAACTTTCATCTTGCCTCACCCTTTCACTTGGTGCCCTTGTACACAAGCGATTTGTCCAAATGCGAAACACACCAATGCAGCCCTTATGAAGGCGGTCTAAACATCACCAAATGTATCCTTGAAAGGCTGCATTGCGGATGGTTTATAGTATTGACAATGGATCATTCACGTTTATGTGAGTGTAACCTTTATATTTGTGAGAGTGGTATAAATTGTTGTGAGTGAAGCGGAGATAAAAAAAGAAAAAAGTTGTTCATTAGTATATTTGGAGGAAATAGTGTTCACCTCTATAATATTTTAATATTTTTTGAAAAATGGTAATGAGTAGAGGAGAGAAAGAATGTAATGTTAAAAGTATAAAAAAATATTATTTAATTGAAAAAGAGAAAGAATGTGTAATGTTTTTTAGGGTTAAGTTATAGTACAAAGGATTTAAAAATAAGAAGTCATTAGAGAGTAACAAGTGTCTTAGAAAAGAATCAAGTGGGAAGGGTAATTTTATCTACAAGAAGAAAATAATATGCACATGCAAGTCACATGCTATTTCCCCCCATTTTTAAATGTCCGTACCTTTTTTATACATCATTTGTTTTAAAAAAAAATCATACCATATTGTTATTTTTTCAAAAAAAAAACTTGAAAACCAATTGCGTATTACACAATAGACCTGACGTAAAACACAATGGAAAGTAGACCAAAAAACACAATCAATGACAATAGATAAAGACGCAATGGACAAAAGATTAAAACGCAATAACCATAACATATTAACATAGTGGCCATAACGTATAACACAATAAGTATCAAACTGAATAAAAACACAATTGATGACAATAGATAAAAGTCACAATTGATAGCAACAGATAAAAGACATAATGGAGAGCAAATTAAAACACATTGAACAACAAACTAAAAACACAATACATAACAAACTAAAACACAATAAACAATAGATTAAAACACAATGGACAACATATTAAAACACAATGGATAACAAATTAAAAACAATGACCAGAACCAATAACACAATGTATAGAAAACCCAGATATAACACCATCTTCATCGTGTCATATATTATGTTATAGGTTCTTGTAAAAACACAATGGGCAGAACCCAAATTAACATTGTGTTATAGGTTTTGATAATAACATAATATATAGAAAACCTAGTAAAACATAATGACCAAAACCCAGTTAAAAGACACAATGACCGGAACCTTTATCACAATGCAAAAAAACCTAGTAAGAATGAAATTTTTTATTTTATTTTTATATGATACTATGATACTCATATTAAAGATAAAAAACGCTCGTTATTACGGTGAATTAAAAAAATCGTATAAAAAAGTTATGAACGTTTTAAATTGATGGGGGGAATTAACATGGGCCTTGCATGTGGAGAGAGAAAATCTATAAATGTAGAATTCCCTTTATGCCTTTCTATTATCTTCTTTTCCCTAAAACTAATCTCAACACTCCAAATCTAATATTAATGGACTAGAATCCTTCTTACCCTTCTTATTTATATTATCCTTTGTATTTGATCTTAATCCATGTTTTTTTAATATAATTATTATAGAGATGATTGTATGAAGTAAGAGATTGGATTGTCTCTTAAGTCTCTAATTATATATTTTACAAATATGTTTTCATGTTAATTTGTTTAATCTTATTTGTAATCAATATAATTCCTTTATAAATCGTTAGCGAAGATATTAAGAAAATTATGTGAATTAATTAGAGTAACGCCTTTACTTAAATACTTTAAATAGATCATTTATTTCAAAGCAACTTTTAAAAGACAGGGTGGTGGTCCGTTGTTAAAGACAAAATCTATAGGATTTAGGAGAAGGAAGTCTTGGGTTCAAGTCACCACAAATGACAAGAATTAAAATAATGAGTTAACTGTCCGGATGGTCCCTGTGGTTTTACGTTTTTTCACGTTTAGTCCTCACCTTTTGAAAATAACAGGTATGCTCCCTGTGGTTTGTTATTTTGTTACTCAGATAGTCCACTGAGTAGATGTCAGCTAGTTTGGAAATAGCAGGTATGCTCCCTATGGTTTGTCATTTTGTTACTCGGATAGTCCCCTAAGTAAATATAACAACCCTCCTAGAACCCTTAACGTGACCCTAAACATTCCTTATTGTAAGACCCTTAGTCCATTTATACGATTTTCATATAGTTTACGACTATAATTATTTAATTATGCTTACACATAGATTACAAAATATGCATTTCTTAAAAACTTTTAAGAAATAACACAATTCAATATTTCAAAAAACATTCGCCGTTTAGAAACGTGACGACGAATCATTTCGCGGAAGCTTGAATCTTGATTGTGTTCGGTTCTTTCTCGAGCTTGATCCTCCACCGGCACCGCATATTAAACCTACATTTCATAAAACATGAAATGAGTTAGTAATTCGGCATATAAAACATGTCCGAACGACATCGTGGGTCGAAATAACCAAAACCACAGTTTTGACAGCTTTTGCTGAACTGTAGACTCGTCGCGTGCCGCGACGGGATCGAAACTCACTGTCGCGTGACGCGACACCCGTCGCGGGCCGCGACCATAATAAGCCATCTCCATCGCGCGACGTGAGGGCCTAGTTTCAAAAGAATGATTGTTAACAGTTGCTGCATATTTCCAGCAAAACTAAGTTTTACGAAAATGACCATAACTTGCTCATTTTTTATTCGATTTACGTCACGTTTCTTCCTACGTGAACGTAAATTTAGTCTCCCCCACATGGAGTTAACATCCGATATCCGGATTAACAAAATTTGAGATTTTTAAACCCTCGGCTTAATATATAATTACTAAGTTTTGACACGTTCATGTATTTATCAAACAAACATGTTTGTTTGATCCCAATTTCTCATGGACCTTATATTTCGATATTGTCTATCATATTAAGTTCAAATCACGGATTTCACAAGTATTTTAAACCCGTTTTCGCTCATATGCTTATTTTGACCCGTTAAGGGAATTTTAAGTATATTTTAAACACGAATCGCTTTCATTCGTTTCTAGCATTATATTACCATATTTCTTATCAAATAATCTTCCTCCACAACTATATTTGTGGCGGATTTAATGTGGTAATTTATAAATTCTGAGTTTTACCCCTCGGATCATTATTTTACAGCAAAGACTCCTATAGAGTCCTTTGACCAAAGATTTACATCTTTCGCTTTTATACTTATTCAAATTATTTATTTAATCATAAACTTGTTTCCAAACAACCTTTAAAGGTCGTTTGCTCAATTTATCTTACAAGGGCGTTTTGTCCATTTTATCCTTTCATTTACGATGAAGGACTTTTGAAAGCATTTTTAACCCAAAATCCCTCTTTTTAGCTATGATTTGGTTTGAAAAGTAATTATGCTTTCAAATCACAATGACCAACATTTGAATCATTCGGTTTACTCATTAAAGTAACCAAATGTCTATTTTGACTTCATTTAACTCTCAATGAACCTTTCGTTCTAAATGAGTAGTTAACCTATTACACATACCTGGCTCGGATTAATATGTTGACCCATTTCGAAACCTTTCCTTAATAGCCGCTAAGTAATAGCGATATAAATATCCATTCGATATTTATTCCTATAATCATACAACTCGACAAACCATTAGTCGATATTGTCAAAGGGTGATATTTTCACCTTTTGACCCGTTTGGTCTAAATGACCATGTATCTTTGCGAGATGGATTTATTATCATCTCGTATACATGACTCGCACCGGTATACATCGTACGGTCATTTTACTTATAACCCAATTTCTTAACTCTTTTGATCAATTATGGCTTATGCCATAAGTGTCTTTAAGAAACTAACGGTTATCGTTGACGTGTGATTGAATTACCGTTTTACCCTTATTATTTATGTTGGTTTACCCTATAAGGTAACCACTCGAAACTCATTATCTATTATTCATTGCATGACCAAATTATTGTATTAGTCCGTTTTAACCATTAAACATGGTTTATTCTCATTGTCTTTTGTTCCGAACCGCACATGTCGTGTCGGAACATTCTAGTTCAAAGATGGCTTTCTATTATTCATAACCTATAAAACCAGTAGGTATTTAAATAAAAAGGAAAGCTTTACTTACCTAGCATCCAGATTATGCTTTTCTTTCATTCTTGATTCGTTTGACCTGCTTCCTTCCCAAGCTTTCACCTAGCTTGTCAAGCGTCAAACTATCATTGTAATTTGAAAGATGGTTAGACTAGTCATAATCATTCACGGCTATTCCATCCAACGATCTTTGTGTCGAAATTATCATTCGATCATAAAAAAGGTCATTTTGACTTTAAAAAGTCAAACTGTTTATTGACAAAAGTAAGTACACGATGTAGCTTAACTACTTGTTTTATTACCTTGCCATTATACGGTAAGCATCCTTATTATGCTACCGTTTTAACTACTTATTAAATCAAGTTATTGTAATCGAATTTCATTCGTTTAACACATGATGATATCAAACATCATTTTGATCATAATATATCATCATTTTCATTTTATCATACTAATCCAATTCCTAGCAAGTATGATCATGTACTCAAACACAAAATTTGTTCAAGTATTTCCTGATTACTATCAGATATGATGATTCTAATCATAATTATATCATCAAATTCATCATATGATTAATACCCACTTATCCTTGTGTGGTAATTCATCAAATCATTCAATTCATAGCATCATATGTACAATTTTCACTTAGGGTTTTGTTCCTAAGCAAGTATACATCACTAATTCAATCATAGCTTCAACAATTCTTTCATAATTCGTGATTATGATGATTATTCAAATTTCACAACTTCACAAATCATCAAAATTTGACATACCTTATGATCCCCTAGCTTGGGTGATCATCAATTGTGAATTTAGACTTCGTTTGAGCCTTCAATTTGATGATTTGGTTGAAGCTAGGGTTTAAGCTCCTGGGGAGCTTCTGGGTTCGAATAGAACACCCAGAAAACACACTAAGTGTGTGTTTTGATTAAACTTTTATTTTTATAACATAACTTTCCATTTATCCGAATTTGGCCCCTCTTGTTTGGTTAGTTATTAAGTAAGGCACAACTTACTTATTTCTAACTATATTCTCACTTATTAACTAGGTTGAATATTCCTAGTTAATTTGGTGGGTTCAGGGAAATTATGACTAAGTTTATTTTAAGTCCCGTTAACTCGGGCCTTCTATAAACTTTATTTCTCAAAAGCATTCTTTTTCCCTTTTTATTAAATATTAGGTTTAGTTATATAAATCCTAATATTTTTCGGGTTAATTTTACCACTAACGGTACTTTACCCGTCTTTTAGTATTAACGTGGTTTGATTACCAAACCCGTTTTCGGGGTGTTACAAGTCTATCCCCCTTAAAGAGGTTTCGCCCTCGAAACCTTTCTCTTATAGTCCATTGAGTTTTTAAACTCAATGCATTTAACCTAAGTAATCTTTTAATCATTATTCATACTTTAACCAATTGTTAGTATTACCAGTAAAGTATGGTAATATCTTTTTTTTTTTTTTTGTTACTAATCAATGTGCGTATTTCATGCAAAATAACGCAACTCCAAATAATGAAATTTCGTTATTTTAACCGGCTTGGTTAACTTAGCGAAATCCATCGCTTTTATACCTTCAGAGTCCTCATGAATCCGTTATTTTAACCTGTTCAGAGGTCTTTAGTGAAATCTTTCACTTTTAACAAACAAACTCTTTTGTTTGAATTGACTTCTCGACACTTTGCTTGGGTTGCCTCATGATCCCTCAAAATAGGTGATCAGTATTTTCTGTTAGTTAGGTCTCATGGGCCGTCACTTTTATCTTGTATCTATTTACTTTTGTTGTTTACTGGACCGAGTCACCAATTTGGCCACTTGATCATGTAAATCTATTGATTTGTTTATTCCACGTTATTCTCATAATAAATAGCGTACTACCCAAATTCTTAATTTGAATTTCGACCTTAACCAGTCTCCCTAACTGACTTATTAGTCCAGTTACTTTATACCCATCACTCGGGCTATAATGTGATTATACTTCACATTACTTTTCTTGACCATGATCGTGTCACGTCATGTTTAAGTTTATGTCAATCTTTCATTTTCAAAAATATTTCTTTTTGAATATATCGTCTTGGACTTATCAGTGTCAAGACCTGTATTTTTAATATTTACTATTTAAATTCCTATCAGAATTCATGTTTATAAAAACGTTATTTCTTACTAAAACTGAAGTTTTAGTTTAACATCTTCTCTTTAACTTTTGTCAATTATGCATACCAGGATATTGACAGTTAAGAATTTATTCTTTTGTAGTCTTAGTTTTACGCAAGGATTCTCAACTGGTTCCCTCGCTTGTCGAAGTAACCCGTAGGTTCTTTCACTTTGCCTCGTGGGCTATTTCTTTAGGCTTTTACCTTGTTAAGGCAAGGCCCTTATAGTTCATTTCTTTTTATTTATGACCCCAAGGGTCATTTTGGTCTCGTAGACCTTTTCCTTATTTATAACCCGAAGGTTATGTTAATCCCATAGATCATTTCTTACTCATGTCATTCTCAGAATATATGTTTGGTGTCAAGGCACCTTGTTTATGTTTGAAAATCATTTGGTTTCAAGTTTAAGATCCGTTAACCTTGACTGTAGTTCGTGACTACAATCGTTTTATTTCGGATCATTCTCCCGACTCTATGACTTCTCACGTCATTTATGCGTCGGTTCGTCTTATGCTCACCGTTATCTGGTTTGCATATATTCGTATTTGATTATGTCCCATTACCAGGCTCATTATTCTTTTGCGTTTAACGCTACCGTTATCCGGCCTGCGCTTACTTATGTCATCCGGCATTATATTGTATTCAACCCGTTTGACTTGTTAATGTGAAATCCATCACTTATAAACAATCAAACTTTATTCTTTATTCAACCCGTTCAATCCTCAAAATAGTTGAACATATTTATTCAAAGTTTCTATTTGCGAAATTTTATAGTCTTTTAGTCATAACTCATCATCCGAGTCATTTGACTTTCAATCCGCGTTCCCGTCTCTTGGTTTACGCATGTGTTTAATTTCTTACCCATCAACCGGGTGATTTACCGAAGTCATTATTGATGCAACCATTTAGATATGCATTAAGACTTCGTTTTAACTTATTTGGTTGTCTTAGCGAAATCCATCGCTTTATTTAACCAAACCTTTATTCTTTATGTGACCATGCTTGATGGTCTTTTAATTTCTGAATGATGATTATCATCATCATCATCATCATCCTTTCTTTACTACGACCAAAGTCAATGATTTCGATCGTCGTTTTGTATGGGCAATACCTTCGTTTCTATGACCTCGCGGGTCATTTATCCTTTGGTTTTACATGCCCCTTTTTGTCCATCATGGCTCTTTTGTCCCAAAATGATTTATTTCACTATTCACTTGGGTCATCTATTTCTATGCGCGCCATACTTCGTTTTTATGGTTCCCTCGAAAACCATTTATACGAGTATGTCTATAAGATTTCTTGACCCCAAGTTCTTTTAACTTTTTCATTCGTCTCGACCTTACCACATCGGATATAACTGTGCTCATTATAAGAAGCTCACCAAATCATGTGTTCACTACTTACATGGCCATAGTAAGCGATTAACACATGGTACACATGACCTTATTATAATTACCACATCACGTCCCATGGAAGTAATCTCACGATTTATTTCATTTTTTTATGATTTCATTTGGTAAAACTTTATTTAATTGTCAATTAACAATTATTAATTTTACCCTTGTTATTATTGAACATATAAAATGTCCTTTTTATAACCATTTATAAAATCACATTCGTTGATGTGATCATTACTTTTCTCAATTGAATCTATATTGAGAGTACTTACTTGGATGATTACTTTTGTCCAAGTTATCTTTAAACGAAAGTTAGTTATTGTCTTACTATTCACGACCGTGAATAATATATATCTTTACTGAATTTCTCTTGCAAACGTCATCCTGGATAGGTAACCTATCCAGGTTTTCCAAGTTTCATATTCTATATGCAACTATCATTCACTATGTGTTTGTTGCATATTTCTGTTTGCACTATAAGTTTAATACGTATACCTTATAGATACTTGCCCTGATAAACTTTCCTTGTTATTTGATCTCTCCTTCGAGATCATTTCTTGATTCATGTCATTGACATATCTAACTTACTTGTCATACTTCAGACCATATCTTTATCGTATCGATAATTCTTAGGACTCTCGTCATCTTTGGATGAGAGGGTCCTTTAACTAAAACGTATACAAAGATTAGTAACGTTTATCATTAATAAGCCCCCGTATTATAATACAAGGCTTTCTACGACACGTGTTAACACACGTAATTTGTTTAACTATATCGGTCTTTTATCGCTTTATTTGGGGTAACGTGTTTCACACGATAACCCTATGTGTTGTTTTCAAAACTTTACATGCTAGACCGTTAATTTACAGAATAACTTACCGGATTTTGCAATCAAGTCTCGAACCGAACACTTTACTCTTTAACCCTGAGCTCTTATTACCAACTTGTAAGACCCTTAGTCCATTTATACGATTTTCATATAGTTTTCGACTATAATTATTTAATTATGCTTACACATACATTACAAAATATGTATTTCTTTAAAACTTTTAAGAAATAACACAATTCAATATTTCATAAAATATTCGACGTTTAAAAACGTGACGATGAATCATTTCACGGAAGCTTCAATCTTGATTGTGTTCGGTTCTTTCTCGAGCTTGATCGTCCACCGGCACCGCATATTAAACCTACATTTCATAAAACATGAAATGAGTTAGTAATTTAGTATATAAAACATGTCCGAACGACATCGTGGGTCGAAATAAGCAAAACCACAGTTTTTAACAGCTTTTGCTAAACTGGAGACCCGTCGCGTGCCGCCACGGGATCTAAACTTACTGTCACGTGACGCGACACCCGTCCCGGGCCGCGACCATAACTAGCCATCTCCGTCGCGTGACGCGAGGGCCTAGTTTCGACAGAATGATTGTTAAAAGCTGCTGCATATTTCCAGCTAAACCAAGTTTTACGAAAACGAGCATGACTTGCTCATTTTTTATCCGATTTACGTCACGTTTCTTCCTACGTGATCGTAAATTTAGTCTCCATCACATGGAGTTAACATCTGACATCCGGATTAACAAAATTTGAGATTTTTAAGCCCTCAGCTTAATATATAATTACTAAGTTTTGACCCGTTCATGTATTTATCAAACAAACATGTTTGTTTGATCCCAATTTCTCATGAACCTTATATTTTCGATATTGTCTATCATATTAAGTTCAAATCATAGATTTCATAAGTATTTTAAACCCATTTTCGCTCATATGCTTATTTTGACCCGTTAAGGGAATTTTAAACACGAATCGCTTTCATTCGTTTCTAGCATTATATTACCACATTTCTTATCAAATAATCTTCCTCCACAACTATATTTGTGGCGGATTTAATGTGGTAATTTATAAATTCCGAGTTTTACCCCTCGGATCATTACTTTACGGCAAAGACTCCTATATAGTCCTTTGACCAAAGATTTACATCTTTCGCTTTTTATACTTATTCTAAGTATTTATTTAATCATAAACTTGTTTCCAAACAACCTTTAAAGGTCGTTTGCTCAATTTAGCTTACAAGGGCATTTTGGTCCATTTTATCCTTTCATTTACGATGAAGGACTTTTGAAAGCATGTTTAACCCAAAATCCCTCGTTTTAGCTATGATTTAGTTTGAAAAGTCATTATGTTTTCAAATCACAATGACCATCATTTGAATCATTCGGTTTACTCATTAAAGTAACCAAATGTCTATTTTGACTTCATTTAACTCTCAATGAACCTTTCGTTCTAAATGAGTAGTTAACCTATTACACATACCTGGCTCGGATCAATATGTTGACCCACTTCAATACCTTGCCTTAATAGCCGCTAAGTAATAGCGATATAAATATTCATTCGATATTTATTCTTATAATCATACAACTCGACAAATCATTAGTCGATATTGTCAAAGGGTGATATTTTCACCTTTTGACCCGTTTGGTCTAAATGATCGTGTATCTTTGCGAGATGGATTTATTATCATCTCGTATACATGACTCGCACCAGTTTACACCGTACGGTCATTTTACTTATAACCCAATTTATTAACTCTTTTGATCCATTATGGCTTACGCCATTAGTGTCTTTCAAAAACTAACGGTTATCGTCGACGTGTGATCGAATTTCCGTTTTACCCTTATTATTTATGTTGGTTTACCCTATAAGGTAACCACTCGCAACTCATTATCTATTAGTCATTGCATGACCAAATTATTGTATTAGTCCGTTTTAACCATTAAACATGGTTTATTCTCATTGTCTTTTGTTCCGAACCGCACATGTCGTGTCGGAATATTCTAGTTCAAAGATGGCTTTCTCTTATTCATAACCTATAAAACCAATATGTATTTAAATAAAAGGTAAGCTTTACTTACCTAGCATCCAGATTATGCTTTTCTTTCATTCTTGATTCGTTTGACCCGCTTCCTTCCCAAGCTTTTACCTAGCTTGTCAAGCGTCAAACTTTCATTGTAATTTGTAAAATGGTTAGAGTAGTCATAATCATTCACGACTATTCCATCCTACGATCTTTATGTCGAAATTATCATTCGATCATACAAAAGGTCATTTTGACTTTAAAAATTCAAACTGCTTATTGACAAAAGTAAGTACACGATGTAGCTTAACTACTCGTTTTATTACCTTGCCACTATACGGTAAGCATCCTTATTATGCTACCGTTTTAACTATTTATTAAATCAAGTTATTGTAATCGAATTTCATTCGATTAACACATGATGATATCAAACATCATTTTGATCATAATATATCATCATTTTCATTTTATCATACCTATCCAATTCCTAGCAAGTATGATCATGTACTCAAACACAAAATTTGTTCAAGTATTTCCTGATTACTATCAGATATGATGATTCTAATCATATTTATATCATCAAATTCATCATATGATTAATACCCACTTATCCTAGTGTGGTAATTCATCAAATCTATCAATTCATAGCATCATATGTACAATTTTCACTTAAGATTTTGTTCCTAAGCAAGTATACATCACTAATTCAATCATAGCTTTTATAATTCATTCATAAATCGCAATTATGATGATTATTCAAATTTCACAACTTCACAAATCATCAAAATTTGACATACCTTATGATCCCCAAGCTTGGGTGATCAATAATTCACGTTCAATTGTGAATTTATACTTCGTTTGAGCCTTCAATTTCATGATTTGGTTGAAGCTAGGGTTTGAGCTCCTGGGGAGCTTCTGGATTCGAACAGAACACCCAAAAAACACACTAAGTGTGTATTTTGATTAAACTTTTATTTTTATAACATAACTTTTCATTTATCCGAATTTGGCCTCTCTTATTTGGTTAGTTATCAAGTAAGCCACAACTTACTTATTTCTAACTATATTCCTACTTATTAACTAGGTTGAACATTCCTAGTTAATTTGGTGGGTTCGGGGAAATTATGACTAAGTTTATTTTAAGTTCCGTTAACTCGGGCCTTCTATAAACTTTATTTCTCAAAAGCATTATTTTTCCCTTTTTATTAAATATTAGGTTTAGTTATATAAATCCTAATATTTTAAGAGTTAATTTTACCACTAACGGTACTTTACCCATCTTTTAGTATTAACGTGGTTTGATTACCAAACCCGTTTTCGGGGTGTTACACTTATATACCCTGCATATGAGAAACGGACTCTAAATACCTTAATATTTATAAAAAGCAAGAAAAATAAATAAAACAGGCCGCTCGCGAGCCGCGACCCAGATGTTTGTAGCTCTCGCGGGGCGCGAGCCCCTTTGCTTGCTCGACACTTCATGGCGCCACGTGTCTGGTGACTCGGCAAGGCTAGGCCAATGACTGGCCAAAGCTATAACTGCCACGTATGTTCTCGCGGGCCGTGAGAGAACTTGTAGGGGTTACGCGGGCCGCGACTCGCTGTCCGACCATCCTATAAATAGAGGCTAGGCCTCATTCAGTCAATGTTCATTTTTCTTTCTCTCTCAAACTCTCTGATAGTCTAAACTCTCGGGATATAATACCCCTATAAAGCGATGCTCTGCCTCGTTGTAAGTATTATAACCCTATTTGTTACCCTACACGATCGATCTAGGGCTCCGTAACGCATGTCAAGGCTCTGCTTGACTCAGTCGTTGGAGTTCTGTCTCGTGTTACACCCGATTGATCTAGGACTCCGTAATGCATGTCAAGGCTCTGCCTGACTCAGTCATTGGAGTTATGTCTCGAGTTGTACGGTTAATGTGATTTAGGTTATTTTACTAACACGTGTGCATTGTTTAATTTTAATTGATAATAACTAGGAGAATCACCAAGAAGCTATAGTAGTATCACCTAAGTCAACAAAGTGAGTACATTTTCTTTTTCCAAACTTTTTGTGTCATTTTTTACCAAAATTGTTTTACCAAAACCTTAAATGTTTTCAAGTACAATTATAGTGATTATGTCTTTATAATTCTACAATTGTTTCCAGTATTATTGGGTTTGTATACAATACTTGGTAACCTCCACAATTGGGCACGTGTATCCAATGTGTGATATGACCATAGTCACAGATCCGTCGAGTGACACGTACTGAACGAGTAATTGTGTAGATATAAACATTGTAATCGCCCTTAATACTGTAATGTGTAACAACTGATGTTTTACAAAAATTGGAATGTATTCGCCAGTATTTCTTGCTGATAAAATATTTTTAAAACGCGTTTCGGGTGACTTAATGTGAAGCCAATAGAAGCCAGCTGGAGAGCACTGAAGGCTTAAAGTTGTGGCTATAAAAGTTACCAAATAAGAAACGGAGTTTATGTTTTCAATAATTAGGGTTTATCGCTATAAATTGTATTGTAATGAAAACTTGGGTTTTATCTCATTTGTTTATTATAAAAAGTTTGGTGTTTTAACTCTGATACAACCTTTCCTAACTATGGTCCTGATGTATTCCGCTGCCAAATTAATAAACATCGATACCACCCGCTTTACGCGAACGGTCGCGGCGCCCGCCTTCCGGGGCAGGGGGTCGGGGGCTACGACAGAAGGTGGTATCAGAGCTACAACCACTGGTTTAAGCCAATGAAGTGTTCTGCTGAAACTCAAACTCTGTGTTAGGAAATAATTTATGTGATTATGTGAGAAAATGTATATTATTGTTTTGTGTTATTTGACTATTTGTTAGTTTACAGTATGAGTGAGCGAGGTATATCTGACGCTTATAGTCACTTAGCCAGTTCACCAAAAGATGAAGAAACCTCATCTAAGCCAAATCCCTCAGGATATTCAGCCGATACTGAGGAAGGAATATTTACTTTTAAGGCACAGTCTGAGAACACTTCACTTCCAAAAAGAGATGATGGTTTAGTGGAGGAGCACATGAGAGAAGAAAGAGGATGAAGAAATTACAACAAAAAAAGAGCGATACTAAAAGCCAGTAAGGAAGTAAATGCCCAAACTCAGGAAGCAGTCAATAGGCCACCGTGGGAAGAGGAATTAGATAGACAATTGGCGGATTTCCATATGTTAGCCACTACCGAAGTAGACTCTAACCAAATAGCTGAACCACCACTATTACCCTTATTCCTAGACCAACAAATGCTAGAACCCAACCAGGAAAACCAGTTTCCGATACCTGCATTCAATCCTAATGAATTTCCTAGAATCCCAACCCCGATCTCTTCCGAATATGATCCATGGTTAGACGACAATAGGTCGTATTCAGCACTATATACTCCTGAAGAACCAGTGCCAGAACCACCGTTAGACCCACCCATGAGTCGAAAATGTGTGCAAGAACTCCGTCAATATGGTGAAAACTTAGTGGATGAAGGGAATAGAATTCGACATATAGGAGAGAAGCTAGTTTTGGAAGTATGATGAGAATGAAATGAAGTACTGGATGAATGAAACTTAGAATAATACCTAGATATATGTGTAATTCTGTATTTTGATGAAAAAAACTAAGATAGATAGACTAAAATAGATACATAACTACTAGTATGTTTAATTTCCAGTTGTAGTTTGTAATCTTTGCATATATATATATAAATATATATATATGAAAAGAGTAAAAGTCGCAATGTTCGACGTTTTTGAACAATCTGTTTGTGTGATTGTGTATAAATATTTGTACTAAATTTTATTCTGTGATAATTAATACCTAATAAATATTCACAATTCAGATGGACAACGACGTAAATCAGGAAAACCAGAATAATGAAAATAAAGGAAACCAAATAGATAACAGTGTCATCCAACATATAGTAGCACAAGGAATTATAGATGTTATGCCCTATATTATCGAGACTGTTAAAGAAGCAGAAAATAATAAATCTGCAAATGGAAGTAAACGCCAACACACTGAACCAAGTCACAGTGTGAACGATAATAACAGACCTTTAATCCAAGCTCCATTTCCTAAAAAAAGAAGAACCTTCTCTTATGGTTATTCTTATAAAGAATTCTTGGTCTGCAAACCAATAGAATTCTCAGGCAATGAAGGAGCCATTTCAGGCTTACGCTGGATAGAAAAGATAGAAGCAGTCATAAAAATAAGTAAATATGCAGATGAAGATGAAGATAAGATTATGTTTGCTTCTAATCTTTTCAAAACATGCAGCCTTAGAATGGTGGAATACTATTCTCCAGTCTAGGGGAAGTGACAGAGTATATACTATGGAATGGACTAATTTTAAAGAAATAGTCAAAAGAAAATTTTGTCCTCCTCATGAAAAGGAACAAATCACCAATAAGTTCCTAAATCATAAAATGACTGGAATAGACTGCTAAGGTTACACTACCATATTCTTCGAATATGCTAGGATAGTGCAAACCTTAGCCTCACCTGAGCCAGCGTTAATCTCCCGTTACATTTGGGGATTAATTAGTGAGATTAGACATGTAGTCAAGGCAGCTAGACCTAAAACCATAGAAGAAACAGTAGAATTAGCCAATACCGTGACTGATGAATTGGTACGCACCCAAGTGGAGAACCAGATAAAGAACTTAGTTTAAAATCTTACCCAGGAATTTCGTTCTGTTAATTCCTACCGTGGAAAAGGAATAGGTTCTTATGCACCCTACTGTAAGTATTGCAAAAGAAAGCACTCAGGAAAGTGTGATGTATCCTGTAACTTCTATAAGTACCCAGGACATAAGGAAGAAGACTGTAGGAGAAAGGCTAGTGCCAGAATATGCTACATTTGTGGAGAAACTAGGCACATTAAACCGAACTGTCTGAAACTAGCTCTAGCAGCAACCAACAAAGCTAAGACAACTGAAGGCCCCAAGAAGAATGCCAGAGCATTTGTTCTAACAACTGAGGAAGCCAAGATGATTCCAAATGTGATTGTCGGTACGTTTTTAGTTAGCGACATTTTTGCCAAAGTATTATTTGACTCTGGTGCAAACCAAAGTTTTATCAATACTTCTTTCTACCAACTTCTCGATCAACCCTTAACCAAACTCCGACAAGATTGTCTGGTAAAGACGGCAAACGGAGAATCCATTAAGATTAGTGAAATCTTGCAGGGAACAAGAATAGAAATCCTGAACCATCATTTCTTTGCTAACCTTTACCTAATGAATCTAGCTGGATTCGATGTTGTACTAGGAATGGATTGGTTGGTAGCCAATCATGCCAGTATTTTATGTGATCAAAAGTCAGTGCAAGTAAGTACACCAAGTGGTAAAAAGATCACAATTAAAGGAGATAAGCCAACTAGGTCAACAAAATTCATCTCTGTGATGAAAGCTGCAAGTTATGCAAGGAAAGGATGAATAGTGTATATGATTTCCATAATAATTAACGCTAAAGGAAAAGAATTATAAGTTATTCCTATAGTATCTAAATTCTCGGATGTTTTTCCAGAAGAGTTACCTGGATTACCGCCTGATAGAGAGGTTGAATATAGAATTCACCTAGTACCAGGGAATTCACCTAGTACCAGGGACGGCACCGATTGCCAGAGCACCATATCGATTAGCACCAACGGAGATGCAGGAACTGAAGGAACAATTGGGCGAGCTTCTTGACAAAGGTTTTATACAACCTAGTTCATCGCCATGGGGAGCGCCGGTTTTGTTTGTTAAGAAGAAAGACGGATCAACGCGTATGTGCATTGACTACCGAGAATTGAACAAAGTCATGATTAAGAATCGGTACCCACTACCGAGAATCGATGATTTGTTCGATCAACTTCAAGGAGCTCGATTCTTTTCTAAGATCGATTTACACTCAAGATATCATCAACTGAAAGTACATGAAGAGGACATTCCTAAAACTGCTTTCAGAACAAGGTACTGTCATTATGAATTTACCGTCATGCCATTTGGTTTAACCAATGCCCCAGCTGCATTTATAGACATGCTGAACAGGATATGTAAACCATACCTGGACAAATTCATAATTGTCATTATAGATGATATTCTAATCTACTCTAAGAGTAAAGAAGAACATGCAGCGCATCTGCATATACTTCTGACACTATTGAGAAAAGAAAAGCTTTATGCTAAATTCTTAAAATGTGAATTCTGGTTACAAGAAGTGCAATTCCTTGGACATTTAGTTAATCATGAAGGAATTCATGTGGATCCCATAAAGATCGAGGCGATTACCAAATGGAAAGTCCCTGAATCGCCAACGGAAGTAAGAAGTTTTCTTGGATTAGCCGGATATTATAGACGATTTATCCAAGACTTCTCTAGGATAGCCATTCCATTAACCAAACTGACCTGTAAATCAGTTAAGTTTGAATGGGGACCGAAACAGGAAGAAGCCTTTAAGATTCTTAAGCAAAGGTTGACTAATGCACCCATACTCGCATTACCAGAAGGAACTGAGGACTTTATAGTCTATTGTGATGTGTCTAAGTTAGGATATGGATGTGTGTTAATGCAACGTCAAAAGGTTATAGCTTATGCCTCTAGACAACTTAAGAAACATGAAAAAAATTACACAACCCATGATCTAGAGTTAGGAGCCATAGTTTTTGCCCATAAGATTTAGAGACACTGTTTATATGGAAATAAATTTGTTGTCTTCACAGATCATAAGAGTTTAAGGTATATTTTTGGGTAAAAAGAATTGAATATGAGACAGAGACGCTGGATGGAAATTCTTAGTGATTATGATTGTGATATCCAGTATCATGCAGGAAAAACTAATGTAGTAGCTGATGCTTTAAGTCGAAAGTATCATGAAAAGCCAAAACGAGTACGCTCTCTTAAATTAAATCTGCAGTTAGATTTAAATGAGCAAATTAGAGAGGTATAGGAAACAGCATTCAAGGACGATGTTGAAGGATTAAAAGGAATGATTAAGGAATTAGAACAAGGATCAGTTGGAATTTGGAAGTTCCATAAGAAAAGGATGTGGATACCAAAACAAGTAAACCTACGCCATAAAATTTTAGAAGAAGCCCATAAGTCTAAATATACAATACATCCTGGAAGTGATAAGATGTATTAAGATCTAAGAAATAATTTCTGGTGGATAGGAATGAAAAAGGATATAGTAAAACTATGTTGCTAAATGTCTAACCTGTTCACAAGTTAAAGTTGAACATCAGAAACCTTCAGGGTTATTGCAGCAACTAGAAATGCCAATATGGAAATGGGAATTGATAACAATGGATTTTGTTACCAAATTACCCAAGACACGGAAAGGAAATGATACAATCTGGGTGATTGTTGACAGATTAACCAAATCTGCTCATTTCTTACCAATGAAGGAAACTTTCAGTATGGAACAATTAGCTAAGTTATACGTAAATGAAATAGTTTCATTACATGGAATTCCTTTATCTATTGTATCTGATAGAGATAGCCATTTTACTTCTCATTTTTGGACAAGTTTCCAAAAAGCAATGGGAACCTGGTTAAATCTAAGCACAACTTATCATCCACAAACGGACGGACAAAGCGAAAGGACAATTCAGACCATGGAAGATATGCTTAGAGCCTGTGTAATCGGTTTCGGAGGAAATTGGGATGATCATTTACCTTTAATAGAATTTTCCTACAATAACAGCTATCATACAAGCATTAATGCTATACCGTTTGAAGCACTTTATGGACGAAAGTGCTACTCCAATCTGTTGGGCAGAAATTGGAGAAAAGCAATTATCTGGACCAGAGATAGTACAAGAAACCATAGATAAGATAATTCAAGTCAAGGAAAGACTGAAAACAGCACGAGATCGTGAAAAGACTTATGCAGATAACAGACGAAAACCTTTGGAATTTCAAGTAGGAGATAAGGTATTGTTAAATGTTTCTCCAAGGAAAGGAATAGTCAGATTCATTAAAAGAGGAAAGCTAAGCCCCAGGTATGTTGGACATTTTGAGATTATTAAAAGAATAAGACTCGTAGCCTATCAGCTACAACTGCCAGAGGAAATGGCAGGAATACATGATGTATTTCATGTATGTAATCTCAAAAGGTGCTTAGCAGACGAATCATTAGTGATACCTCTTAAGGACATAGAGGTAAACGAGAAACTTAAGTTTGTAGAGAAACCCATTCAGATCGAAGATAGAAAGATCAAGAATCTCAAACACAAGAGATTAGTTCTGGTCAAAGTGAAATGGGATTCCAAGAGAGGACCAGAATATACTTGGGAACTCGAGTCAGAAATGTAGAAGAAATACCCACACCGGTTCCAGTAGACCTTGAGGACGAGATCTAAAACAAGGTGGGGAGGATATAACAACCCTCCTAGAACCCTTAACGTGACCCTAAACGTTCCTTATATACCCCGTATATGAGAAACGGACTCAAAATACCTTAATATTTATAAAAAGCAAGAAAAAAAATAAAACAGGCCGCTCGCGGGCAGCGACCCAGATGGTCGTAGGTCTCGCGGGGCGCGAGCCCCTTTGCTTGCTCGACACTGCATGGCGCCACGTGTCTGGTGACTCGGCAAGGCTAGGCCAATGACTGGCCAAAGCTATAACTGCCATGTATGTTCTCGCGGGCCGCGAGAGAACTTGTAGGGGGTTACGCGGGCCGCGACTCGCTGTCCAACCAGCCTATAAATAGAGGTTTAGGCCTCATTCAGTCATCGTTCATTTTTTTTCTCTCTCAAACTCTTTGATAGTCTAAACTCTCGGGAAATAATACCCCTATAAAGCGAAGCTCTGCTTCGTTGTAAGTATTATAACCCTATTTGGTACCCTACACGATCGATCTAGGGCTCCGTAACGCATGTCAAGGCTCTGCCTGACTCAGTCGTTGGAGTTCTATCTCGTGTTACACCCGATTGATCTAGGACTCCGTAATGCATGTCAAGGCTCTGCCTGACTCAGTCATTGGAGTTCTATCTCGAGTTGTACGGTTAATGTGATTTAGGTTATTTTACTAACACGTGTGCATTGTTTAATTTTAATTCATAATAACCAGGAGAATCACCAGGAAGCTATAGTAGTATCACCTAAGTCAACAAAGTGAGTACATTTTCTTTTTCTAAACTTTTTGTGAGTCATTTTCTACCAAAATTATTTTACCAAAATCTCAAATGTTTTCAAGTACAATTACAGTGATTAAGTCTTTGTAATTCTACAATTGATGCCAGTATTATGGGGTTTGTATACAGTACTTGATAACCTTCACAATTGGGCACGGGTATTCAATGTGTGATATGACCATAGTCACAGATCCGTCGAGTGACACGTACTGAACGAGTAATTGTGTAGATATAAACATTGTAATGGCCCTTAATACTGTAATGTGTAACAACTGATGTTTTACAAAAATTGGAATGTACTCGCCAATATTTCTTGCTGATAAAACATTTTTAAAACGCGTTTCAGGTAACTTAATGTGAAGCCAATAGAAGCCAGCTGAAGAACACTGAAAGCTTAAAGTTGTGGCTATAAAAGTTACCAAATAAGAAACGAAGTTTATGTTTTCAATAATTAGGGTTTATCCCTATAAATTGTATTGTAATGAAAACTTAGGTTTTGTCCCATTTGTTTATAATAAAAAGTTTGGTGTTTTAACTCTGATAAAATATTTCCTAACTACGGTCCAGATGTATTCCGCTACCAAATTAATAAACACCGATACCACCCGCTATACGCGAACGCTCGCGGCGCCCGCCTCCTTGGGCAGGGGGTCGGGGGCTGCGACAGTAAATATCAGGGGACTATCCGAGTAACAAAACAACAAATCATAGGGAGCATTCCTGCTATTTCCAAAAGGTGAGGACTAAACGTGAAAAAACGTGAAATCACAGGGACCATCCGGACAATTAACTCTAAAATAAATTTGCCGTTATAAAAAGGTATATTTTGGTATTTTAGATATTTCTCAACATGGTGAAGGTTTATAACAATAAGGGAAATTGATTTGTAACAATCGATAATAAACGTCATTGGCCATTGACAGTTCCGGTTTTTAATATTTCCCCTATCAGTCCAACCTTTCACCTATTTTTCCTTCACCGCCCCCCCCCCCCCCCGGTTAAAAAAAACTTAACTCTATTTTTTCGAATTACAAAAAGATGTTTTAGAGATTTTGATCAGAACAACGATACAAGTCGATTGATGTAAAACTTACATCAAAATGATATGCTTCAATTCAGGTGTTTAAACTTCCAATTAACAAAAATCAAGTTGTTTGGAGCACTGTTTCGAGGTAAGTCTTACATCAGTCGACTCGTATCGTCGTTCTGATCAAAAGCCCTAAAACATCTGTTTGTAATTTGGAAAAAAAAATTAACTCCGTTAAGTTTTTTTAACAAGGGACATGTGGAGAGAAAATAAGTGAAAGATTGGACGGGCAAAATGAATATTCAAAAATGAAACTGCTAATGACCAATGATATTTTCTAGAGATTATTATATGCCAATTTCTTTAGGAAAAATTACAAGTTTTGTCCTTTATCTTTAGGGTACGTTACAGGCGGTGTCCTTTTTTTCAAATGTTGACAGGCGGTGTCCTTTAGTAGGTATTTTGTTACAAGTTTTGTCCTTTTCACCCAACCTGGTTAAAAAAACTCAGTTAATTTGTGGCATATGATAAGCACATGAGGGTAATTATGTCTTTTCCATATCCCTTTACACCTACCCCATTTATTATCCCTCATAAACCCTCTTGAGAACATCATTCACCCCCAATTCGTTCCTAAAGATGATTGACGATGATTATGACGAAGAACGATGAACGATGTAGTTGCAGGTGGAATGATGTAATATTCTGACCGAGAGAATGATGAAGGTGTGAACAGAGGATGTGTGATCGTGAAAGTAGAACGGAGATTGGACGATGATGAGGTTGGAAGGAGATCGGACGAATCGGAGATCGGAGAATCGGAGAAGATCACGACGATGAGGTTGGACGACGATGGTGATGAAGATGAGTTGCAGGTTTTGCGGAGGTCGTCGTTTATGGTTGTCGGAGATGAAAAGATCAAGGTTGCAGGTTGGTCGGAGACGGCACCGGAGAAGATGACGGTGGTGAAGAAGGTGGCTGGAGGATGATTAATGGAACGAAGATGGTGGTTGTAAGATGGTGAACAACAGTGGATGACGGAAGAGATGATCGGTGATTGCGACGGTGATCGTCGGAGCGACGAAGGTGAAGATGGTTGTCGGAGTAAGGTGCTACGGTGTTTAACGATGGTAAAAGAAGTTGAGAGGAGGTGTATGGTGGTCAGAAGCGGATAAACAACGGAGACGCTAAGTGACGGAGAGGTAGTGGAGCGATGGTGTGGAGTTTCATGTTGTTCGTGTTCAGAGAAGACAAAGGAGATGAACGGGATGGATGAATGATGATGAAGATGAAGCGTGTATCTCGGATGATATGTGAACCGTTGTTTGGTTGATCTTGAATCAGGCTGGTGATGAGTCTCGAATGAAGATGTAATGAGAGATGATGACTTGTCTGCTGTTGATGATGACAATTGTGAAAAGATGATGATTATTATAGAAAAGATGGTATGATGATGATGATGATGATGATGATGATGATGATGAAAAGGTGTCAAAATTTTTAATCAGGTGGAATGATTATGAGGGATAATAAATGGGGTTGGTGTAAAGGGATATGGAAAAGACATAATTACCCTCATGTGCCACAAATTAACTGAGTTTTTTAACCAGGTTGGGTGAAAAGGACAAAACTTGTAACAAAATACCTACTAAAGGACACCGCCTGTCAACATTTGAAAAAAATGACACCGCCTGTAAAGTACCCTAAAGATAAAGGACAAAACTTGTAAGAGTAAACTGCCATTTTGGTCCCTGTGGTTTGGCCAGTTTTGCCACTTTAGTCCAAATCTCAAACTTATTACATCCAGGGCCCTGTGGTTTGCATTTTGGTCCAAATTTCAATTTTGGTCAGATTCTCCACTAATGACCATGATATTTTGTCTTTACCCTCAGGGGTATTTTAGTCATTTTGAAACTATTATAACTCAATTATATATATATAATACCCTAAAACCATTAATATATTATTATAACTCAATTATATACACAAAATCAAATAACCCTACCCTTCATCTTCAACAGTTCATCAACTCTCTCTGAACTACCGCCGCCACCACCACCACTATGCCGCCACATGCACCACCACCACCTCCTCCCCCTTCTCACCACCATCACCAACCTCTCTCTCTTTCTCTCTCTACATAAACCACCGCCGCCACATAAACCCTCCATCATTCTCGTTCTCGTTCGAAATCAAACCCATGAAATTGCACACCATCATCATCTTCATTTCTCTGTTTGCGGTTAGCGAAGAAGATGATGTCGGAGGTGCAGATGAAACTCAAAACAGAACTCGAAAGATTGATTTGGTGGTGTTTGTAGAGATTGATGTTTGATTGTGTGGATGAGGTTGAACCGCCGGTTATTGATTCAACCGGTGGCGTATGAGATTGAAACTCCGGCGGTGGTTTACGAGACGGAAGATAGGGAAACTGAAGGGAGTCTCGTGGTGTATGAGGTTGAACCGCCGGTTATTGAAGCTGAAGATAAATTTGGGATATCGAAAGCGAAGGTTCAATCAGATCTCAGTTTTCCGGTGAGAGAGATGCCGTTAGTTAGTTCCAGATTTGCTCATCAGCGGAGACTCACGAAAGCTAATCCCGAAGGTAACTTTTATTCTATAAAATCAATACTGTTGTGGTGTTTGTAGAGATTGATGCTGTTGTTGTTGATTGTGTTGAATGTTATCTGGAGATTGAAGATTTGTAGAGATTGATGCTGTTGTTGTTGATTGTGTTGAATGTTATCTGGAGATTGATGCTGCTGTTGTTGATTGTGTTGAATCTTGTATGTACAGGGGATGTGGATTTGTATGTACAGGAGATGTGGATTTGTATGTACAGATCTTCATCGGTTACAGATATGTGGATTTGTATGTACAGATCTTCATCGGTTCAGATCTTCATCGAGTTTTTTGAAGGTGGTTTGTGAAAGGGATGAAGAGAGTGTGTGTGATGAATGGTGGTGATATAGATATGTGGATTTGTATGTAGAGGGGGTGATATAGATGATAGTGTTAATAGGAATTAAATGTATTTAATGTAGTTTTTTAATTATTAATATGTTAAATGAAAAGCAAAATGACAAAAATGCCCCTGAACTAAAAGACAAAATAGGAGGTTGCAACAGTAAAAAAAATGGGTTTTTGAGTTTTGGACCAAAATGGCAACAAAATGCAAACCACAGGGCCCTGGATGTAATAAGTTTGAGATTTGGACTAAAGTGGCAAAACTGGCCAAACCACAGGGACCAAAATGACAGTTTACTGAACTTGTAATTTTTCCATTTCTTTAACAATAATTTACTAATTTAATAAACAAGGAAATAAGATTTACAATGACCACATGTCCACACAAAACTATTATAATTACAAAGTCTTAAATGCATCCATAATCGCATCCATATATTTTTCACGACTTTTCTTTTTAAATACTTATTTTCTCTTTAATCTTAAAATCATCCTTACTGATTCTTAAATATTATCATCATCACCAATTTATAATGTATTTTTCATAATCAATTTATTTTTTATGCAAAATAATATTATTTATAAAAAAGTTTAATTATAGTAAACTAATCTATTAGAAGGGCGGCCTAAACATCGCCAAATGCGTCCTCGAAAGGCTTCATTGTGGATCGTTTTAAGTCTCTAATTAAAAATTTTACAAATATGTTTTCATGTTCATTTATTTGAAAATTTTCTTTTATCCATAATTCCTTTAAAATTTGTTAGCAATGATTTTAAAAGATTTATGTGAATTAATTACAGCAATGCATTTACTTAAATACTTAGCAGTACATTTATTTCAAAGCATCTTTCAAATATTAAATTATGGCTGTATTGCTTTTAGGTTAACTTCATATAAATTTGTTTTTTTAATGAGAAATTTGGATCACTGACGGATTATTGGAGTATTATCATCCCACCAGTAGAACCACCCGATCATTACCATCTTCACTAGGCAGTAATGTCTATACACTAATTCAGAAGAAAACCCAATAAATTTTGGAAAAAAAACCCCTTGTAGAAGTCAAAACCCAGGACCTAATAGTTTATAAGCCTTATTCCACCCCTAAGATACTACTAGGTTAAAATTTGTTATTTTTTTTTAACGGCAAAGGATATTTTATTCATCACCAAATTATACATACAATGCTTGGGTAAGCAAGACACTAAACCAAAAAGACATTATACATAGACACCCATAATTTCTCTTAGCATTTGTTACATTAAGACGCTTACTCACTTATATTAAAGCTCACCCAATTTTGCCACTCCAAATTCGCTTCTTTCGCTCTATGCTTCGCCCAAAGGAAAGATGTAGCTTGAATTTCGCCGAAAACTTTGTCAACGACCAAACGCTTGCTGGAAAAAATTAGCTCATTCTTCGCTTTCCATAGCTCCCAATACATCGTAAATATTATTAGTTGTAATATTTTCTTCTTATTTTTTGACATCTTCATACTCCTATACATTTTGAGCAAATCTTTCATTGTTGTGGCTGTTATATTGGGGAGATTACACCACAAGCAAACTTTATACCAAATGATACTCGAGATTCCACACGTTGCAAATAAATGGTCCTCATCTTCATCTTCATCACCGCATAATTTGCATGTTGTTGACCCATTTAAAACGTTTCTTTTCAATAGGTTCTTTAATGTAGGTAATCTTTTTTGCATCCCTCTCCATCCAAACATGTTTGTCTTTTTTGGAGCCCATTTCACCCAATCAAAAGGGCAATAAGGTAGTGCAAATCTGGCTAGCATCTCCTTGCATGATGACACCGAGAATGCTCCATCTTTGTCTTGTTCCCACTGCCATTTTCATACCTACACTTAAAACAACATTACTAATAATATGGTTTATCCGCGCTAGCTGACTTTGTTCCTCGATCGAGAAAGGGAAACGTTTCCACTCCCAAGTCCCAATTCGCATTGTTAGGGTGGAGGAAGTGGTCTCGGGGATGGGAGTTTACCGATCAGTGAGGTGTAGCCGCTCCATGTTCGGTGATCGGGGAGAGTCCAATGCGGTGAATACTCACCGATTGTTTGAGTGTTATTTGAGTGAAAGGAGCCATGTGTTTGAGTGCAAAATTTCTAGAAATATAAAATATAAAAAAAAAAAAAAATAGATTACCCATATGCTTGACCATTGCTAGTGATTGAATGCAAAATGGGGCGTGGAGTGGGAACTTGACATGACATGAGATTATAGCAATGATTTTAAAAGATTTATGTGAATTAATCACAGTAATGCATTTACTTAAATACTCAGCAATGCATTTATTTCAAATGTGAAATAATCACAGTAATGCATTTACTTAAATACTTAGAAGTGCATTTATTTCAAAGCATCTTTCATATATTAAATTATGGCTGTATTGGTTTTAGGTTAACTTCATAAAGAAATATTATTTGAAATACAAGATATTAAAAAAAAAAATTTATAGAAAGGAAATATTAAGACTATTCTCAGAACCAGTCTAATCTCACAAGCTAAAATCCAAAGTTTTTTTTTTTTTTTTTTGAACGGCATACAAGATAAGAATATTTTTTTTAGAAAAAGAAAATATTAGGACTATTCTCAGAGCCAGTCTAATCTCCACAAGCTAAAATCCAAAGATTTTATTTATTTATTTATTGAACGGATAATCTCTTAATCTTGTAGGATTTGAATCTAAAACCTCATACTTAAGTGTTTTAAAAGACTTGCATTGCTACTGATGATAATGGCAAAACTTGAGATCCAATCGGGATCAAAAACTTATATACCCAAAAATTTCTATACGAAAACTACATACTCTTCACTATTGAACGAAAAGTTCGAGGGCTCGGCCACCCCTCCTGCCCCACAAAGTTGCGCCCTTGGCTAATGGACCACCAACTTTAGTGGTCCAAAGATTTTAAATGTCATAATTTTTGTTTTACTATTGTATTTCGTTATAATCTCTAATTAATTGTATGTCATTTTAGGGTGGAGATACAATATGAAGTTTATTTGGCTAGGAAGGCTAGGAAGTGATCTTGACCATCCATTAAGTTAATCAAGGGCTAAGATTAAATCAGGGAAATTGAAAAGAAGAAAAGAGGCGCGTGAGTTTGTTCAAGGGCATTCTAGTCAATCCAAGCCAATAGTTTATCTCTCCTTCAATTCCCCCCCATTTTTTAAACGTTAATAACTCTTTCATACGACATTATTTTTTTATAAAAATTGCACCAAAAAACGAGCGTTTTTTTATCTTTAAAACGAGTATACTATTGCTATATTTTAAAAAAAAAAATTTAAACTCAGTTGTGTAAAACGCAATAGAAAAACCACCAGTTACGTAAAACGCAATGAAAAAAAAACCTAAAAAATGACATTTTTCTAAAACGCAATGCACCAAAAACACAAAGAAATGACTTATTTGTAAAACGCAATGGCCAGAAAACACAAAGAAATGTCTTATTTCTAAAACGCAATGGACTGAAAACACATAAAAAAGTGTTTTACCTAAAACGCAATGCACAAAAACACAAAGAAATGTCTTATTTGTAAAACGCAATGGCCAGAAAACACAAAGAAATGTTTTATTTGTAAAACGCAATAGCCAGAAAACACTTAAAAATGTCTCATTTCTAAAACGCAATGACCTAAAAAAACAAAAGAAAGTGTTCTCTGTAAAACGCAATGGACTGAAAACACCTAAAAATGTGTTTTACCTAAAACGCAATGACTAAAAACACTTCAAAAATGTGTTTTACCTAAAACGGAATGACTAAAGATACTTAAAAATGTGTTTTTTTCTAAAACGCAATAGCCAGAAAACACATAAAACTCTCTTATTTCTAAAACGCAATGGACACATAAAACTGTTTGTGACTTGTCTGTGAACTGTCTACGAATTACTGTCTTCGAAATGAGCCAATTTATGGGAAACTAATTTTTCTGATGCGTTTTTAGTACAGCAATTTAATCGAAAAAAAAAATTCCGAGCTGACCTGGACCCCGCCAGGGGCTGCCGCCCCTGGGACCCCGCTACCAGGGGCTGCCGCCCCCGGACCCCCGCCAAGATCGTAAAACGCAATGACTAAATACAAAACCCAGATCGTGAAAATGAAATTAAAGAATTTCTTACATGGATCGAAGCCGGTTTCTTCATCAATTGACGAAATTTGAATGATAGAAACACTTATCAACGCTCGAATCGAACGAATCGAGTGATTATCTCCAAAATCACCGGAAAAAACGAGATTTTTTAATGAAATTAAACTGGGTTTTCTTCAAAAAAAAGCTGAAGAACACGTTGATCGGGTGTTTGAATCATTGATTGGTGATGAAAATCGCACTATAATGCAGTGGTTATTGAGATAGAAAGTGAAGAAATGGTTGAAGATGGTGGGTTTTGAAAATGTTGGGTTTTGAAGTTACTGGGTTTTGAAAAGGAAGAAGAAATGGTTGGATTGACTAAAATACTTTTTTTCTTTATTTTAAGTGTTGCCACGTGTCCTAATCCTATTGCTTCCTAGACTTCCTAGCTAAAATAAACTTCCTATTTGATCTTTACCCTGTCATTTTAATAAACGTTTTAGGGTTTAAACATATTACACTCGAATAATACAACTTATATGACTTTGGATAAATTTTTTTGAATGACTAAAATCTCACCACACTTATCTTTTATAGAATTCGACTATCATTTGAAGATATATAACTTTGGATAAATGACTGGTTTTGGGGTACTTAGACTGCGGGTATGGGGCGGGGGTTTGGGCGTGGGTTGGCTGAAAACGCCCAAGCCACCACCCCGGGTGGGCATGGGTTTAGGTGTGGCCCCTTTGGCGTGGGATTCAGCCCGGGCGTGGGGCGGGCTAGTAAGTGACATGGCATGCTCTAAATGGCCAAACCAAATTCATGCCCCCCAACCCCCATCATACCCCATGGGCGTGGGTTTTGGTGGTGGGTTTTTTCCCATTCCACGTGTCAACATATGCCCCAACCCAAGCCCCAACCCAAGCCCCCCATACCCCGCAGTCTTAGAAAAGAAGTGTATAGAAATGTAGAAGTTTAAAACTTTATATGATTTACCTTAATGGACCACTTATGCAATATTTGTTTTCTATTAATATAAAAAACAATATACTTTCTATTTTTTACAAAAAAAAAAAAAAAAAAAAAAAAAAATCACTCACCATAATTTTAAAATATAAAAGCCCAACATAAGAAAACGAAAAAGTCCATCGATTCATTTTTGCTATATTAAAATTCACATAGTCTGTTAGGGTGGAGTTATTGTAAAAAAGACCAAAAGTGTGAAAAAGGTAAGAAAGAATCTCAACCATTAGATCTAAATTAATTGAAAAGGGTAAGATTGTAAATTAATTAACAAATTCAAATATGGTAATCCTTGATTTAAGGATTTGGAGAGAGAAAAATCCCTGATTTAAGGAAAATAACCGTTCATAAATATAACACCATTCAGAGCATGTTCATACATGGTGTTTTAAATATAACACAATTCAGAAAAATATAACACCATTCAGCACAAAAAAAACACCATTCAGCAGTAAATAAAAAAAAACACCATTCAGTACAAAGAATATAACACCATTCAGTACAAAAATAACACCATTCAGCAAACAAAAAAACACCATTCAGTAAACAAAATAACACCATTCAGAAAAAAATAACACAATTCAGAAAAATAAAATAAACACCCCATTACTGAAAAGAAAAAAATAACACCATTCAGTACAAAAATAACACCATTCATCAGTAAAATAAAAAAAAACACTATTCAGTACAAAGAATGTAACACCATTCAGTACAAAAATAACACCATTCAGCAAACAAAATAACACCATTCAGTAAAACAAAATAACACCATTCAGAAAAAAATAACACCATTCAGAAAATAAAATAAACACCTCTGTATCATCTTCTTCACTTCCGGCACCACCACCACTACCACTTCCGGCACCACCACTGCCGATCCAGAACCACCACAACCGCCGCCGCTCGAACCACCACCACCGCCGCTGCCGCTCGCATCCGTCATCCGAATCAACAACGATCGTCTTCAACAACCGGCTTCCGATTCAACAACCGTCATCCGTCATCAACAACGATCTGGAACGATCGTCTTCAACAACGATCCGAATCAACAACGATCGTCTTCAACAAACGATCGTCTTCAACAACCGTCATCCGACACCGGCTTCCGATTGATGTTTAATCTTCCGATTCGTGGTGGTCTTGGAGTTGATCTTGGAGAGAGAAATTCTGAACGTATGATAGAGAGAGATCTGGAGAGAGAGAGAGAGAAATTGTAGGGATTTTGATTTAGAAAATGGGGATAAAAAGACACAATTGCCCCTAGATATTTCAATTCAGTCCAAATTAATAAAAATATTTTACAATTTGGTCCCTATTATCTCAACCATTAGATCAAAGATCTAATGGCTGAGATTCTTTCTTACCTTTCTCACACTTTAGGCCTTTTTTACAGGATCCTCTACCTAGTCTGTTATGTTATAATGCATATACTTGTAAAAAACATTAAACTATTGACCGGTTACCTTTTAAATTTGTCCAAATTTGATTAAGTGACATTTAACTTTTTTGCTCCGAAGTTAAAAATTTTTATTGAGTAAAATGCACGGATAGTCTCTGTGGTTTTGCAAAATAACACATATAGTCCCCAACTTTTGAAAATTACACCGGTGCTCCTTGTGGTTTGATAGTTTGTTACTCGGATAGTCCCTGGAGTGGATGGGGGTTAAATAATTCAGTTAAGTGGATGTAAAATTACAAAAATACCCTTATAACAACCCTACCCTCACCCTACCACCACCCCCTTCTTATAACTTTTGCCATCACTCACCATCACCATTCACACCACAACTGCCGCCACCCCATTTTCCGGCCATATCCACGTCCACCACCACCACCTTGGATTTTATTCCTGTATTCCTGTGATGTAGTTAGTTGTTTGTTGATATTAGGCTTAATCGATCTCTGTTGTGTGAAGCATTTGGTTATTGTTTGGTATTTTGTTTGTAATCGTACCTGGCACCATTGTGTAACAGAAAATGAATCTGTTAAGTGTTTGAAAATGATGATAATTTAACAGAATTGTTTATATGCACTGAAATTATAGCAACAACCCACAACTAGTTATTATTGATTTTGATGAACAGATGTTATAGCAATATTTGATAATAGTTATTCTGATTATAGAGAGAAAAACATATTGGTGAAGGAAACCGTCTTCTTCTCTGTCACCGTCGCCGTCACCGGTTGAGGTTGGTGATGAAACCGCCGGAGTGGAGAGGAGGCGAAGGAATCGGATTTCGACAGGTGTTGCGTTTGGATTGATTGCAGTTGCGTGTTTCATCGGAATCGGATTTGGAGGTGTTATGTACCGGAAACGGCAACAAAATATCCGACGAGCATGGTATAGTCAGTCGGCTCGATTGGAGTTCTTCTACACTGGTTATTGATATTTTGGATTTTAGAGTGAACAAATTGCAACATTTTGATCTAGATTGGTGAAGATAAAGGGTAAATTTGTCATTTCACATTCACTTAACGGAGAAAACTAACCGCCATCCACTCCAGGGACTATCCGAGTAACAATTTGTCAAACCACAGGGAGCACCAATGTAATTTTCAAAAGTTGGGGACTATAAGTGTTATTTTGCAAAACCACAGGGACTATCCATGCATTTTACTCTTTTTTATTTTAACGAACTGAAGGGATAGCAAGTTTGATGAAACATAGGTTAACACTATATAATAAATAAAAATATGTGAGGATACATGACACCGGATAAAAGCATTTAAAAGTGGGTTTTCTCGTCTAAACCACAATATTACCTAAAATTGTTTTTGTTAATGTTTTATAAGTATTGTGTTATTTAAAGCTTCGGTGAAAGTTGCCACCGTATTAATATAAACGGGTGACGAATGCCACCGATGGCCACACGAAAGACAACTTTGGTCACAATCACCAACCCACCAAGTGAAAGAGGAGAGTTAAGCGGTAATGGTGGGTAAGGAAATAACAATTCTCGGCAACACACATGACGAGTCAACTGACGACCACACGTAAATATACACATTAAAAAAGCATTAGTATAGTAAATGATAAATATATTAAATTATTTTACTATCATTTTACCAGTGTTGTAAAAATCGCGACTAGGCGGCGATTAGTCAGCGATTAATCGCTAGTTGGCCAGTGACTGAGTAATTTTTCGTTAATCAGTCCATTAATCGCTAGTCGGGCCTAGTCGGCCAGCCAAAAATCGGCGATTCCGACCATATTCCGGAAAAAAAAAACCTGTATATTCCGGCCAAAACCTCTAAATTGCGGCCAGTTTCCAACCAAATCATGTGAATTCCAACAATTAATCTTGTATACTTAAAAAAAATGAGTTGAGTAAAACCTAACTACTTAAAATATATATCTATAAAATTGTGTATATGTATACATAAAACTGAAAATTACATATAGAAAACCCGATCAGATTAATATCGAGTAATCCCGAGTAGTTGCTAGTCCCCAGCTCACCGGCCGACTAGCGACTAACGAGTTCTCCAACCTTGCATTTTACCATATGTAACTTTATCTAAAAATAAAACGGTTAAAGAAGTGTTTAGAACTAGATTAGTTTACGCTAAAAAGAATATACAACATACAAGAATATACACTTAACCATCTGTATTATTAAAATAAACAAACAAACGCGCTGACCAATATCAGAGCTAACCCAACAAATTTACGGGCAAAAACGTCGGCTTAACCTCCAAGTTTGTCCGCTTAACTATCGTTGGTTGGTTAAAGAACGTCCACCAAAGCCCGACCACTCAGGTACACTCATAGTAAAAAAAGTCACCCACACATAGACCATGCGTAGTGGGGCGTTTTTTTTTATAAATTTGCCCAATCACGCCCCTTCCCCACTACACTTGGGCGTTATTGGGCGTTATCTTGCAAAAGATGTTCCTTGGCGTGGTTTGATAAACGCCGAACGGGGAAAAGGTTGGCCAATCACATTAGAGATTCCATTTGCTTGGCCAATAAGATTTTTAGGTGTTTTGTTAATTTTATTTTAGAGTAAACTGCCATTTTGGTCCCTGTGGTTTGGGCACTTTTGCCATTTTAGTCCAAATCTCAATTTTTTTAAATCTGGGTCTCTGTGGTTTCACTTTTATTGCCATTTTAGTCTAAAATTAAGAGTAAACTGCCATTTTGGTCCATGTGGTTTCACTTTTATTGCAATTTTAGTCCAAATCTCAAACTTTTTGGAACAGCAAAAAAAAGGGGGATTTTGAATTTTGGACTAAAATGGCAATAAAGATGAAACCACAGGGACCCAGATTTAAAAAGTTTGAGATTTGGACTAAAATGCCCAAACCACAGGGACAAAAATGGCAGTTTACTCTTTATTTTACTACAAAACATATTGCCCAATAATGCCCCATCCCCACTACACCCATTTTAGAAAACGCTCAATAATGCCCCATTGCTGACTGGGCTGCCACATGGCACAAAACGCCCAAAAGTGAATATTGCCCACTACACGCATGGTCTTAGGGTGTAAGGGGCACTCCTCTAAGTGGGGAGTGACCTCTCTTACCCACAGCCAATCAGCACGCGCCACGTCAACTCCCCACTTAACTCCCTCCACACCCTCAATTTGATGGCGGCACTCCTCTCTTGGGGGACTTGTTTTTTTTTTTTTTTTTTAATAAAAAAAGGGTCAAAAATTACAAAACTCCATCGGTGAACACAACCCGCACACCACACCCCGATTTGGGTTACCGAGGGGATGGCGGCGGTGTTCCCGAGCGGGGTTCACACTCACCGCCCCCTCCCCGAGGGCGCCCCGTTCACCCTTATTATCGTAGAGACGTAGAGAATGTTGGTGACCCGGCAATTATAGAGAAACCCATGACCCGAATGCCTGTTTAATAATTTTAGTTTTGACCGGTTAAATGATTAATTTGGTAATTTTGGTGCAACATTTCCCACACTCAAGTAGTGGACACACCCTTTGTAATAAAGCCTGCCAGTACTACTGTAAAATCAAACAAACAAACCCTTAAACCCTCAAATTTGATTCCGATGAAGGGCGGAGCTAGACGAAAAACCCTAACCTCCGATCTTCCTCCGCCGTTGAACCCTCTTCACAGCGAGATCGTTGACCACCAGGTCAACGACAACAACAACGGCGGTGAAAATGGTGCAAACGACCACGAGAAAGAAGAAAACGAAGATGCAGCTGAGGAACAAGAGCGACCCAAGCTTGCTGAGGGGTTTTATGAGATTGAGGTTATTCGGAAGAAAAGAATTCGAAAGGTTTATTATTTATTAGTTTTTTTTTTTTTTTTTATTAATTATTAGTTGTTTTTTTTTTTTTGTATGTTTCTTTGTTGTGTTTTATAGTTAACTTATGGTGTTTTTTTATGGTGGATTGCTTGTGGAAAAGGGTGTGAAGCAATATCTCATAAAATGGTGAGTTTTTTATTTTTTATTGTTTGTTATTTGTGATTTATGCATTGTTGTGTTATATGATCATATGGGTTTTTGGGGGTTTAATAGTTTGTGCATTTTAGTTTTTAAGAAAGAAGAAGTGTTTTTACTTTTTAATTATGGAGTATGAAGTTAATGATGGGGGTTGATTTGAGGAAATTTTTAGGGTTTAAAAAACTGTTTTGTTAAGTTTATCTTCTTGAACTAAAACATTGATGGTAAAGTTGGATAAATAAGGTTTGAAATTGAAATTAGTGTCTAAAAATAGCCTTGAAGTGAACTTGTGGTTTTGTTGTACTCCCGAATATTGCATCAATGTTTAATGATCTAGGGCTGTAAACGAGCCGAGCTGAGCCGAGCCGAGCCAGCTTGGGCTTGGCTTGTTTACGAGCTGAGCTGGGCCGGCTTGTTTATATTAAGGAGATGAAATGTTGAGCTCGAGTCAACTCGTTTGTTTAAAAAAGAAATAATTTTAAACTTTTTGCACAAACACACACACAGAGATATATATAGTGAAAGGTTTAAATACAAAAGGCTTTTAACGTGCGACGGTACGTGACCACCAATATAACGTTCGTAATTAGGGTTAACCCAACCCATGCATAATTATGCATATAAGGTGCATAATCAGGGTTTAACTCAACCAATGTGTAATTATGCAAATAATGTGCTTAATTATGTATTATAACATGCGTAGTTATGCAATAACGTGCGTAGTTATGCAATAACGTGCGTAATTATGCAAAGTTAGTTACTATTGTGCCACTGCGTTCAATTGAAGGCCTAGATTAAATCAGATTTGCGGTTGAGATGCTCGCGTACGCATCGCACGATAAGGTGGTCTTGTACGTTAACCGGCCTCTCTCTCTCTCTCTATATATATGTGTGTGTATATATATTATTGTTTTGTTATTTGTGATATATGCATTGTTGTTTTACATGGACATGTGTGATTTTGGGGGTTTTATAGTTTATGCATTTAAAAAAAGAAGTGTTTTGATGGAGTACCGAGTATTAAGTTATTAATGGGGTTGATTTGTGGAAATTTTTAGGGTTTAAAATGTTTTGATAAGTTTATGTTTGAAGTTATGGAATCAGGTTTCTTGAAGTGAATATTGATGTTAAAATGGATATAATACTTGTGTTAAAAAAGGTTCGAAACTTCGAATTTGAAATTAGAGTCTAAAAATAGTTACAGTGAGCTTGCAGTTTTGTTGTACCCCCAAATAGTCACCGTGATTCAGTTACGGCTGTAAACGAGCCGAGCCAGGTTGGGCTCGGGCTTGGCTCGTTTACAAATCGAGTCGAGCCGGCCCGACTTGTTTACCTTAACGAGCTGAAATGTTGAGCCATGTGTTTATGTTGTAATGTAGGCGTGGGTGGCCAGAGTCAGCTAACACTTGGGAACCCGCTGAGAGTTTCACGTCATGCCCTGATGTCCTCGAAGCATTTGAAAGGTTTTCCTCTTATTAGTATGCATGTGTTTTTTTTTTTAATTTATTTTTATAAAGACCATTCATGTTTATAAGCGCAATAATTAAATTGGAGAAATACTAAAAACGACATCACTATTTGTGTCTTGAAACTTGTAGCATGAGTTCTGGGAAACGTAAACGGAAACGCAAACAATCAGTGGGGCCTACGTCACATTCAAAAAAGAAGCAGCAGCAAGATTCTACTGATAATGGAACAGACAATCAATCAAGCGGGTTGGATAACAAACTCAGTGAAGTTAACACTACATCACCCGTAAATCAGGAAAACACGACTGAGTTCGCCATACATATTCAAGAACATCCGGCTGAACCCGCAAAAGGCGCCTCGAAGGTTGATGAAACAGAGGTGCTTCGTACTAGTCCTCGAATTGGAGCAAAAAGAAGGAAGTCGTGTGCTGTTAAACGGTTTAAGAAAGAACTAAACGCGATTCCCAAACAAGATTTTACCAAGAAAACAACTGCTGCTAGTGATGGGAATGTGGAAGATGGTAATACGAATGCTGATGATGTGGTCGATGGTTTGGATTCTGGAAAAGTTCTTGATGTTCCGAAAAGCGTGTCGGTTATTACGAAGATTATCAAGCCGGTTAACTATTCGATCTCTGTGGTTAGCGACATGGAGGAAGTGTTCGTATCCTTTTTGGTGTTAAGGTTTGTGATTGTTCATAGATAATTTCATTTCCGTTTGATCGTATTTACAAACTCGTGTATGCATAATTATTAATTCCCATGTATGGATTATTTAAAAACAGGTCAGATGGCGAAGAGATCGTTGTTGATAACAAGTACCTCAAGGAAAACAATCCAGTTCTGGTAAACTCACCCCCCTCTTGAAAACAAAATTGTATAGAAAAACAAAAGAGTAAAATGCTATTTTCGTCCCTGAGGTTTGTCCACTTTTGCGAATTTCGTCCCACGGTTTGTTTTTCCGCATCTGGATGCAAAAGGTTTGAAATCTTGCCATTTTCATTCAACCCGTTAACTCCATTCATTTTTCTACGTTAAATGAGGGGCATTTCCGTCTTTTTAGACATTTTTTTACTAAATAAAACGCTATAAGAAATAAAGATCCATTGTTGACTTTCTCCCCACCCAAACCCTTTAATCATCACAAAAACTGTCTAAAAAGACGAAATTACCCCTGACTTAATGTTAAAAAATGGATGGAGTTAACGAGTTGGATAAAAAAGGCAAGATTTCAAACCTTTTGGATCCAGATGCGGAAAAACAAACCTTTGGACGAAAGTCGCCAAACCTCGGGGACGAAAATGGCATTCTACTCAGAAACTTAACACCATATTTATTTTCATACGCTAGAGCGCTCAAATCTTTGGTCATTTGATTGTCTTTTTTCCTTTGGGGCACTTGGCTGCTAATACGGTTAAAGATTACGTTAAATACAATGTTTTGAAAGTTGGTTACCTAAAATAAAATTTCGACAAAACGATATGCAATGACTGAAAATAAGATGCAAAGAACAACATGACATTGTGTTGATTTATTTCATCATTTATAATGGCAGTTGATCAACTTTTACGAGCAACATCTTCGGTACAACAGCCCGTCTGAATGAGTGAGCGGGTGTCATCTGCATCTTCGTCATCATCATCTTATATTATTTAAATTAATATGATCCATCCTTTTGTAGCCAGGGAGCTTCTAACACGCGGAATAGACAATGCTTGACAATTGACATTCCTAGGATAATATGTGCATTGAATAGTGGAATGTCTTTACTATTTCTAGATGACTGTTTTTATGAATTGGTATATATAGGTTAGTTACCTCGGACATGCGCACACTACATTTCGAGCTTGTTTGTGGTGCGTGTTTATTTAACATGCTTAAATATGTCGTCTTTAGTTTATCAGTCTTTTGAGTTTTCGATTGAGCACATGCTGATGAACATCTCTAAATAAGTTAATTGTAAATATTGAACAACCATGTGTATTAATCATGGCCAAACAGACGGTTCGGTTGTGTGAATGGGTAAAAAGTGTTCGGTAAAACTGAGTTTGGGTCGAAACGAGTTCTGATCCGTTGGGATTGAAACAAGTTTTTGGCTAAAATGGGTCTTTTAGAAAGAAGGGTGACTTGTTTCATTGCCAATAATTTTACTCGTACCATTTTGGGATGAGCTTTTTTTGTCCATTACAGGTACCGTACTAACCGGTTGCTTGTAGAGGTATTTCAGGCTTGAACCTGGATTCGTGTCAAGCCAAGCTGTCTCCTTTAGTTTCGAGCGAGCTTCAAGCTGTAATTTATTTTAACATCCCTAAATAAAACATATCCAATTAGGGTTGTTCAGAATTCGATTCGGGTTCGGAAAATTCGAAATTCGACTCGATTCGAATTCGATTAAAAATGAATTCGAGTTGATTCGTATTCGAGTCTATTAATCGAATTAGAATCGAATACGAATTTATAATTTTGAATTCGATTCGAAATTCGAATTCAATTTATATATATATTTTTAAATGTATATATACACACACACAAACACATATAACTTCTAAACTTGGCCAAAGTATCAACTACCTCCATAAGTGATAGTTTATTATTTGTAAGTCATAACATTACCAACCTTCTGACAAATAATTTATTGTTTAGGGTGAATTTGAATTAAATCGAATTTATTCGAATTCGGTTCGAATTCGATTCGAATTCGAGTTTCAAATACTAATCAAATCGAATCGAATATGAATTCATGTAAAAAAATAAAAAAATTCAAAAAATTCGATACGAATAATTCGAAAATTCGTTATTCGATTCGATGAACATCCCAATATCCAACATCTTATTTAACAACATTATACATCATTTCATGCTATTAAAAGTTTTTCTTAGACTCTTTTAAAATTCCTGCTTATTAAATTTTATACATTTTTCTCGACTTTCCAAAACTATATTTATAACAATTTTATATATCCACCTTAACACAAGATAAATAGCAATTTCTATTGTTTTTAATATAAATAAATGTTTTCAACAACTTATATAAAAGTTTGGGGTGGGGTGTTACACTGTTACATGATCACAATTTTCACACACACACACATGGAGAAAGGTTGGGCGAATAATCTATGTAATTATCTGATAGTGGAACAACTATTAGTTATAGAAAAGCTTTTTTTAGGTGAGATGGTTATTCCAACCACTGCTTAAACCAATCTCAAGGAATAGCTAACCTCACAGTTAGTCGAACAATTCGATGATCCTGGGCAGTTGATGGCGATTCTTAATTGTTGCCTAAATAGGGTTGTGCTAATCAATGCATAGCAGAAAGAACCGTCCTTCTTAATTAATAATACCGGAGCTTCCAGAATTTTTGATTTAGGCTTTTATGAAATCCTCTCTAAAAGCTTTTCTGATTGACCCTTAGTTATTCCATTCCGTTGGTACTAACCGACATGGGGCTTTCCAATAGATGCAACTCTAATTGGTATTAATCTTAACTCTACTTGTCTCAGAAGGTAAACAGGTAGCTCCTTAAGGAAGAAAAATCAAGACACATCGAGATTACAGAGATATTCTAAATATCAAACTTTGGTTCATCTATCTTTGCCAGTGTCGGATAAATGGCACATTTCCTTTACGAAGCATGGATACCCTAATTAGGGACATTTACATGGACATTTCTATTCTGGATATCTTCTTTGAATACCATTAGTTGACTTTAGTACAATATGACCATTGGGATATCTCAGTGGTTCTATGCATTAAACCTCCATACTAATCAGGCATGGAAGCAATCTATGGAACATATTAAGATACACCAATCCTCATATGACGCTTTTATCATACATTCTGGTATTCACAGTTGATAGGAATCAATGAGATAATAAAATAAAATCACATATATTGACGTACTCCATTTGGAGAAAGAGTACTCTAGAATTTTTACGAATGAAGATTCTTGACAGGAAAAGAAGAAATGGTTCCTATGATTTCACCTGTAAGTTTTACCTTACACTTAATATCTGGGGTTCTTATAGGAAAATTCTAAAAGTTTGCTAAGCTTATGGTCTTATGAGAGACTTAGTAGCACCTAAATCCAAACGTAACTCTTAGCAATAAAATCACAATAAGGGATTTATCTGGTGTCATTATTAATGTGAACTGCCTCTAACATTCATCAGGAGGGTTTAGGCGCCTCCATTCTTAATCCTTCTATACTTAGCTTGTAAAATCTTTGACAATTTTAGGGCAGTCTCAGCTTTGACTGGTTTATATCTTAATCTATATAACGTGAGTAGCTGAGATAGATCCATAATGGATTTATAAGAAGCAGGCTTTGAAACCTTAATGTGGCCTCTTACTACCAATGTTAAACCACTAATAATTATTGCATTAAGCTTAGATTTGGTTAACCGTTTAGGGCACTATCTCAGATAATAAACTAAAGTCTGTAACATTCTGTCGACAGTCTAGATCCTTCATGGTTGGAGTCAGAAAATTCTTTTTCCACCTTTTCCATTCCGTGTTGCAGTCAATTGGTTTTTCTGATTAGTCCATGAACTTGGACCATCCCAAATTGTGTAAGAGTATTCTTCCCGTAACTTCATTAAAGTCTTCCCCCAATTAAGGGCACTGCCCTTGAACGACTGTGATATATATCTCACAATGTCTTTCTCAGCACAACCGCTGATATCCATAATGGTTTCCATTTCACCCAACAATTTTACGAAATCAATGGCTCCCTATTTCGCCATTGAAGTCTCTTGACTTGCAAGAGACAAAGTACTTTTAAGTACATCCTTTAGAGGAACGGGGCTCCTCACTATATGTCATCTTATTTGGTTTGTCCTTCGCATTCGAAGTGTGATCTAAACTCTTCTCATGAGCAGGGAAATATGATTTGGAGCAAGTAGCATTCAGTTGTTCAAACCTTTTCATGACCTTTCTCATAGCCTTTCTAACAGCTGCGTTAATCACCGCTTGGAGATTAACCCCATTAACCTTGAGGTTCACATTTGTTGCATCAGTAGTATTTGTCACATCATCAATATCGCGACTGTTATTTGTCTTATTCAAATTTGCCATACTTGAAGCTTGGCACTAAACACCAAAATTAAACAATTGTTTAATTGTATTACTATAGCGAGTCATCGTCCTGACGACCAACATACATTATCCGTGGTATCCTTAAACCATACCGGCTAATAGGGTATGAACATTCCTAATGAATGTCATTTGTATGCACATCAATCACATTCAGCCTAGGTCACAAAAGGACCATCTATGGCCTTTAGAGTTTGGACCGAGTCCATTTCTTTTGGACAGGGGATCACAATGTCACAACTGTCTTTGCTATACTGACGATTTTTGATGGCTCGAAGGCTTGCCACGGTGACTTTTACATATGAAATATGAGTCCGTCAGGAAGGACTTAATAATCATATGGCACGAAGGCCTAGTCGCAAAGGACAATATAAGATATGGCAAAAGCCTGTCACGGAGGACATTAATTTATGAGCTGCAGTCTTAATAGATCAGGGGCTTTAAGATTTGAACCTAGTTCTTCACCGTTGGACAGGGAGTCATAGACTACAACTGTCATCGTCTTAAAATACGATTCATTTTGGCACATAGGCAAATGATAGGACATCACTAATGGATGTTTACATATATACACATGTATATATATATATATATATATATATATATATATATATATATATATATATATATATATTCAATTATTGAAATCGAGTATTTAGTCATGATCTTCTCGATCTTATAGACTATAAGGCTTGGGCATTGCCCATCACCTTTTGACGTTGAACCATAACGGCCACTCTTGACAATGTTAATAACGGACAGTATAGTATATAACCCGTAGGCGACATAAATCCTACTAGTGATTCGGGATAACGCCACGAAGGGTAGTACAATAAACACACTTATATATAGGAAGTACCAGCGGCGTATCCACCATGTGTTTATTGTATTACTCTAGTTCCGTTATCTAAATCACCGAAAATTCATGCATAAATCATAACTATCGAGTCTTAAGGTACTTCTTAATAATCTTATTATGAAGTAAGGAAGGCCTAAGCCTGTACTTCAAATATCCTATAAAATAATACGATAATCGTATCGGTTGATATTAGTCATGATCGCATTGATCATATAGACTATTATGCTTGGACATAGTCCAATATCTTTAGACAGGGGGTCATAGACCACAACTGTCGTTGTCTTTAATGGACAACAAGTTTAGCCCGTAGGCACTTCATCACTAACGGATGTTTATATTTTGATCATCACATTGATGATACTTGCCATGATCAAATTTGATCATATAGGCTTTTAAGGCTTGGACATAGTCCAAATACCTTGACGGCTGGTGTGGTCTCTCAAGTCACACTGCCAGGAGTGTTAACATGTTCTCAGATGTTAACAAGAATTAATTTGTCTTCATGGTTACACAATATTACCATGATCGAATTGATCATATGGGTTTGGAGGCTTGAACATAGTTCACCACCTCCGGATAGAAGGATTATCTCCCTTAACTATCATGGTAGAAGGAATAATTATCCTTAACTACCGAAGGTTTTGGCCAATTTATGTGGACTTGCCACTTGGCAGTGGTAAACCATTAAGAAGATCTTTTGAATTTATTTAGAAGATCGATAAATTTCGAATCAATTCATACTAATGGATGATAAAGGACGATATGAGTACCTATATAAAATTTTTCAAAACTTTCAATAAATCATTAAGAAATTACCATAGTGCCTAAAACATGACTTTTAGTATCATACTTGTCCATAGAGGACCTTAAAAGGAAATTATATGTCCGTATAGGGACTATAAAAATATCACAAGTCCATATAGGGACTATATTAAAAAAGACTGCCCATGAAAGGACTATAACGAAAAGTCATATCTACAAAGAGGTTATAATGAAATATCATGTCCACTAAAGGACTTATAATGAAATCTCTTGCTCACAAAAGGACTATTTAGAAATAACATATCCCCATAGGGATTTAATGAAATAATACGTCCATAAAAGGACTTAAAACAAAAGATAAGTTCATTAGAGAATTATAATAAACAAACGTCCACGTATGGACTACACAGGAAGATAAGTCCTTATTGGGACTTTGAGGAAATACCAGTCCACGCAGGGACTGAAATGAAAATATAAGTCCATATAAGGACTATAAGATATGTCAATATAGGGACTTTAGTGAAATGATATGTCCTCGGAAGGACTATAGTGAATTATTATGTCCACCAAGGGACTCTAATGAAATAATATGTTAACAAAAAGATTTTTAATGAAAAGATATGTCTGTGAAAAGACTATTTTTAAGTATGATGTCCTCGAAGGGACTATTATTGAATATAATGTCCTTGAAAATAATATATTGAAATATAATGTCCTCAAAGGGATTTTTAATAGATAGACGTATATTTTTTATGGAGTTTTATCGAAAGAGGTAAGTCTACAAGGACTATGATGTAATAATATGTCCACAAATGACTACAATAATCAAACGCCCAAACAGGGACTTAAATAACAAGAAGTATGATGGAAGGAGGGTCTTCTAATGTCTTCCTTTCTTTATTCTGATTGTTTCTTCATCTTTATTTATCGTATGCGGTAGCGACTCTGAAGATCTTAGTGAATAAGTAATATTTCAATTTAGGATCCGTTGCAAGAGTAGAATCCAAGGATTCAATGATTGAAGGAATGACATGGATCACGGATTAGGTTTTGACTAGTATAGTCTAAGTTTGAAATTTGAAAACTCGAAGGTAAGAAATAAGGTTTAATAACATCCACATGTATCATCTTCAATATGGGAGCCTCGGGGACCTTCGGGTATGGGTTCCGTAGTCTGGATAAAGGTTTAAACAAATTTGGTTTTGGGAAAAGGTCCATAGAGGTCTTTCCTCCAACTGGTTGCACGCTTATCCTAGCCGCGGTACGAAGCTTGCCATTTCTAGGCTTCGGACGTGGTGAATTTCCATTAACGGCTTCTCTACTTGGCGACAGTAATCAATCGCATAAAATCGAAAACAATATTTACTTAATAGGGATGAGAACATTCCTATGCTAAGTCTAGACTCGGAAGGTCTAAGGAATGTACTACTGTGTCATTTGAGATTAAACACTAAAGACTAGTGTTTAATTCACTCAAACGTTGGCTTTGATACCAACCTGACACACCCCAATATTTCCACGTATTACCGATGGGCCCGGTGGGGAGTATCGTGACGTAGTTGATATCATCATAGTCAAATAATCACAGTTCAATGCACAGCGGAAGTCTAAAGTAAAATTATTACAAACCGAATCGAAAGTAACATAAGTATTACGAACGGAAAGTAAAAGGATCTACAGGCGGATCATAATAAAGGAAAGTATTGTTCATCAGATTTTAAAGTGATAAAGCTTGCATAATTCTTTATTTAATTCACTCAGGAGTAGCCAACCTATTCCGCCTAGTACCTGCACTTAACCTTTTGGAAAATACGTCAGTTTACACTGGTAAATACAATTAACCGACTCTTTTTGAAAAGTGTTTACAAAAATTGATTTAAATGCACAAGGCACAAATATTCTTTTATAACTTCGGATAATTATTTAAAAATAATCTTGTAAAAGAATTATATGTTTATTATACGTTCAGTAGCCCGGGTTGAATACCGGGTTAAAGATTAATAGACACACCACATAATATAACCCACGGCGAGTTATTCTCGAACAGGCGGGCATATTATTTTACATACGCACCGGCAGGTGTATGCCTACACCCCGTGCTTAAGTCGTGGCCATTTCAATGAATGAGCCGAGGATATCCAGGACATGGTCATTAACCCCCCAAAGGCTTAAAACAAACAAAATATAATAAACGGGTTATCTCAATGATTTAACCTTCATATGATTAAAAATTCAATACCCGACCAAGCGGTATTTTATATACCCGTATAAGGGAAAATAAGTTAAAAGTATTTACCTGAGCAAAAATACAATTTTATCTCAGCCGTATACAATCAGCAAGTGCAAATATCTTTTACTGGGCTCCTAAATCTGGAACGAAGGTTTTAATAACCTATTAGATTCCTAACGGGTCTCGCATAAGTTTAAACTTAGATCGGTTAAAGATATACGGTTCAAAACGCAAGATTAAGCGAAGACCGGATTAGAATGTGATTTAGACCCGACAAGTATGAAGACTTGTATAATATGCGTAAACTAAACACATTCTGGATTTTGAGGTAAAAATGATAAGGTTTGACCCGTTTCGGTCAATTTATGCAAACTAGTCACATAAACCGTACCGAACGCGAAAAATGCATAACGGGTAACCAAATGAGTCATGTACAGGTTCCCTAAGTTAATATGATTAAAATGTGTTATGATATCAGTAGGATACCTTCCATTATGCCCAAAACGGATTTAAAACCAATTTATGCCCCGTAGGGGTATTTTGGTCATTTTTAAGATTATAAAAGAGATTAAATATTAATTTGAGGTTCTGGTCTAAAATGATCAGTAAAAATATTTATTTTTGTAAGTCATATCAGTAGGGTATTGCATATATGTGAAATTTATCATTTATAACCAAACTATGCACCGTAGGGGCATTTTGGTCATTTCACATAAGCTTTAAAGGTCAAATTTCGAAATCTGAGTTCAAAACTTTTACTTACTTGTTAAAGTATAAAAATTTACTTAAAACATCAGTAGGTATTAAGTCTTATGTGTCAAAAATAGTTTTAACCCATACTATGCGTTTAAAATGAGTAAAAAGTCGGTTTTAGGCGATTTTCAGGTTATATAAGGAAAGCTGAGATTTTTATCAGTCCAGAAGGCTTAAAATATTTTATTTAACATATAAAATCAGTAGAAAAAGGTTTGGAATCAAAATGTTATGTAAAACTCATTTTATTAGCAAAAAGGGTATAACCGACAATTACCGAATCAAAGCAAGAACCCTATGCTATGATTAGTTTAAAAATTAATAAAAATCTTCAAAAATCCCAAAATATTATATTACATCAGTGGGTAAAAATTTTGGTGTCAAAATTTGGGTTTAAGTAGGCTTTATGCTAAAAATGTCATTCAATTAATAAAAAGCTTTCAAATTACGATATTGAGAAACTCTTAATTTAGACCACAAACTGATGTCAAATTTTTAGGACATGTTTACAAATCAATAATAAAGGTTTTGGTCCTCTCACATTTTCAAAAATCTCGTTTTAATGTCAAAAGGGCATAATGGTCAATATTTAAGCAATTAACGGAAACATGCAATGAACTAGGATTTCTAAGGAACCAAGTTGTATAACCTCAGAGGGTTATACTAACCTATATTATGGTCCTAAAGGAATCCTAAGGCATATCTAAACTAAGCTAAATCGGGTCAAAACTGAAAGTCAAAGCAAAAGTCAACTTTTACGACTTTTGGTTGCGAACCGAGCCTAAACTCAGAATTGTCGGGTTGAACATGCCTAGACATGTTCATTTAATATTTACCAAGTTATTAAAGTGACAAAACTAATTTTATTGCCTTTACATCATTGGTTATGAATTTTATTTAAAAACCGATTCGTTTGACTTTTATTTTAATTACTTTGACCTAACATTTAACTAAGCAAGCGTGATAATTAGGAGGTGCCCTTTTGAGGGTTTAATACCTACCTAATTACGATCACGTAGCCATGTTCGTTGCGAATGATGGCTCCACCATTTAAAAGTTAAAGCGTTTATCACAAACGCTTGACTTTTCGGCTTTTAGGCCAAATAATATTAACTAGTCACGAAAGGACACTTACAAAGGGTCCAATGGACTGAAATTAACTCAAAGGAGATTCCATAATACTCAGGATCCTCTTGAATTTGAGAGAGAGCCAGATTTCAAGAATGATATGCAAGTGAAATGAAGAAATCTTGGCCTATTTATAGATTTTGGAGGGCTCATGGATAATCAACAAGTGTTGGGGGAGGATAACCAGATCATAACAAGTGTAATACCATCTTTAAAATCAGTTGGCAACCCCTAGAGTCGAGATATAAGCACATGTGTTTGCTTAATAATGGAATACAACAAGAAACAATTAAAAAAAAGAAAGCTGGAGATCCAGTCGCTGGCGGCCCACGTAGGCCTCAGGCCCGGCTTACGCGGCCCGCGACCGAGGTCTGCCCAGCTCCTAAGTTTGCTGCAATGCTGTTTTCGGTCCCTGTCTTCATTTATGTGTCTACATATCTCATATGAATGACATAAATGGTCCCTATAGCTTTTATATAAGATGCCTTCAAGTTTAAAGACATGTTTGAAGGTTGTCAAGAACAGTCCCTTATACTTTTTTTTGTTATATAACTTTTGAACTTTACTATAACGCCACAATATTTTCTAATTTACTATGCCATGATAATACGAGGTACCAAGACTTCTAGAATCATTCTTGGGCATCCGGAAGTTTGACCGAGCATAGCGAAGTCTTCGGTTTAATCAAAAGACCTCTCAAAGGCGTAGTTTCGCAAGTCGTCGCTTTTAGTCCCTTAATCGCATAAGGTAGCGCGAAATGTTGTTTATTGATATCCAAGCCTCCCGCGGCTCATAATGAGTATTCCTGAGCATATTCTTAAATATTACAACGCTCCCATTCGCTTAAATGGTCACCCAAAGGCGTAGATTTAATAGTTGACGCTTTTGGTCCCTCTAATGAGCAAACTTGCGCATATCATCGTTTAAAATCATCGAAGCCTTATCTAATCCATATTAGGCATTCTCGAGAGTATTACTAAACATCACGATACATCGGGTTCGTAAAAGGGTCATTCAGAGGTATAATTAGACATATTGACACTTTAAGTCCCTCTAACTTGTAAAGTTGCGCGTAACATCACTTATAGGCATAAAAGCCCTTAATGGCCAATATTAGGCATTCCTGAGAGTATAATCAATTATCATGAAGCTCTCGGTTTGTTAAAAGGTCACTCAGAGGTAAGAATTAACATGTTGACGCATTTAATCCTTTAATGCGCAAACTTTTAATTAATTATGCAAACGGCTACTCTTGATCAACAAGTAGCTCATTTGTGAATATGATAACCGTGTAACGTTATTCAGAGGCTTATATTAAGCATGTTAACATTCCCAGTCCTTCTGTAATCAAAGTTTTTGATTTTTCGCTAAATTAGTCCCTCAAATTCAACGTTTGACTTTATTAGGGTTTAGTACACGTGTCGATATATCATTGGACGTGTTTTTACGAGGTGTTACACTTCAAGAAGGAATCCTCCCTGAGAACAAGGCAGAGGCTAGAAAGATACAAAACAAAGCACTGTTCTATGAGATGAATGGAGGAATCCTGTATAGAAGATCCTTCTTAGGACCACTACTGCGTTGTGTGGACCCTCAAGATACAAGTTACCTGATCAGGGAGATTCATGAAGGCATCTGCGGCATTCATGCGGGCACGTGCATGGTCGTAGCAAAGATAATGAACGCTGGTTACTATTGGCCTGGGATGCATGTTGACTTTCTGAAGGAGTTGCGCAAATGCGACTCCTGTCAAAGGCACGCTCCAAAAACCCTGCGCCCGAAGAATGATCTCATCCCTGTGTCGGCCTTTTCAGCAGTGGTGGATTGATATGGTGGGACCTTTCCCTGAAGCTCCTGGAGCAGTGAACTTCATAATTGTTGCCGTTGATTATTTCACTAAATGGGTGGAGGCTAAAGCCCTCGCTTCAATTTCTGCAATGATGGTGCGCAAATTCATATGGGAACACATCATTTGCAGATTTGGTCTCCCGCTCAAGATCGTAACCGCTAATGGCACCAATTTTGCTTCTGAAAACCTTAAAGAATGGATGAAAAAGCTGAATATCGAGCACACTTTCTCTTCCGTTGCGCACCCTCAGGGAAACGGTCAAGTAGAAAGTGTCAACAAAAGTATCGTCGAAATGATAAAGGCCCGCCTGGGCACCAAGAGAAGAGGCTTGGTAGATGAGCTCCCTAGCATCCTGTGGGCTTATCGAACCTTGCCAAAAACAAGCACTGGCAAAACCCCTTTTAGCCTGGTCTACGGCTCAGAGGCAGTCATCCCAGATGAGATAGGCCTCCCCTCGCTGATCTTATCAACAGTCAACAAAATTGATAACGAGGTGGAGCGCTGCCTAGACTTGGACCTGCTTGAGGAGAGGCTCAAAATAATGCGAATCAAATAGGCCAAGTATAAGACGCAGTTGGAGAGGTACTACAATGCAAGAGTGCGCATTTGTACTTACACTCTAGGTGAATACGTTTTCAGAGACAACGAAGCCTTCAATGCTGAATGCCCCGGGAAACTAGCACCTTAGTGGGAAGGCCCATACTTGATACATGAGGTGCTAGGAAAAGGGGCATACAAGCTGTGCACCCTGGATGGACACATCATCCCGCGCACATGGAATGCGCAGCAACTGCGCAAGTGTTACATGTGAACACCCTTGGCCATGCGCCTTTTCACTTAAGTTATGTTGGCCATGCGCCTTTTATCTATTTATGTTGGCCACACGCCTCTTTAATTAACTATGTTGGCTATACGCCCTATTTCTTCTATTTCGATTATGTATGTTGGCCTCGCGCCTGTTTCTAAGCTACTTAATGCAAGCATTGCCTATGCCTTGTTATTTATCATCATAACTCTACGTTACAAATGCATGTTAAACTTTTGATTAGCACGAAAACACTTCAGTAAATTACGAGCTCTTGGGTTATGCCTCCAAGGTCTTCCGCGAGCACAGCGCGAGACCGGGCAGTAACACTTATACACGAGCTACACTTACATTTATTCGCGCAAACTTAAACAAAGTTTCAAACAACATGCCAATAATTGTAACTTAACAAAATAAGTAGCAAACGTCATAAGTTCTATTCAAAAAGCGCAACCGAGCAAAGGATTACATTAAATTGAAAATAGAAATTACAAGGCAACAGCCTACAAACACTATCTATTCATAGCCATCACCATCACCATCTCCATCGCCACCAGCTGCCTCTTCCTCATCCTCATCTGATAACTCCACAGTCTCTGGAGGGTCAAGGATAGACTTTAGCCGCGCGCACCAGTCATCGTGCTTCAGTGCTTCGGTGACCAACTCCATGACAGGCAGTGAAAGATGGTCATAAACTTCTTCAGCGCGGGCTAGCGCATCATCAGCCTGATCTGTCATCGAGCAATGGCTGGTATCAAACTCCTGACCAAAGGCTTCTTCAACATGATGACCACACTCTAGATAACCTCCGCGATGCCCAACTGCACGTGAGGCATCTATGAACGCGGCAACAGCCGTATCCATCTCAGAAGCGTTCAGAATTGAGTTAGCAATCTACAAAAAAGGCAACAGATGAGAACAAAGCAACAATAAATAAAGACTAAGAGAGGAGACACTCATTGTAGCTACTCCTCTAGTACGCATCCATTCAGATTCAGATACTAGCGTGTCCACGATTGACTGAGCCTCGTCGTAATTGTTTTGGGCTAGGTTAAGGGCAGAGGTGCTAATATCTCGCGCCTCGTCGGCCCTCTGTTTAGCCTCCTCAGCGGTAGCAGCCTTCACCCTCTCAGCCTCAAGATCAATCTCCAATGATTCATTCTTGTCAATAGCCTCATGCAATCGACGCTTTAACTCCGCATTCTCAACATCTTTGGCCGCTAAGTCCCTATCCTTGCTCGCCACCTGCACCTTCAACTCGGCCTACAAAGGATGAAATAATGACTTAGTAATATTTTGACAAGTACAAAACAACATAAAAAGGAAAGGGTTAAAGTTTGTTGAACCTCAAAACGCCCTTTGTCCGCTTCGGCGTCCTCAACCTTTCCTTTTAATGTGGCATTCTGAGCCTCAAGGTCGGTAATCTTAGAGCGAGCAGCATACATGCACTGGTTATCTTTATTGCATACTTCTTTCCATTCAGCCCGCTCCTTCAACAAGAGCGCCTCAGCAGCACGCAGTTTGCTCTTTAGGCCCTCACGGCCCCACTCTTCAGATTTTTTCTCCACATCAAAGGCGACTTTATCCTTAGTAAATGCACTCTTCATCTTCTCAAAGTCCTGAACCTGCTTCAGCAAGTGCTCACGGTACTTCTCCCAGTCCGTCCGTTCTCTAACCATGGTGTGCCTCTCACGCACGATTTGGTAGTTAGTAGCACGGGTGTTGGCTTCCCCAACAATGTAAGCGCGGTACAACCCATCATGGGTTCGTGCTCTCTGCCTGATAACTTCACCAGGAGGAAAAGAGTTCAAGTACCAGTCACGACAAGGAGCACACTCCATGAACGTGTCCTTCTGCTTTAAGCCCCAAACAGGCTGATGGGGAGCATTGTCGCGAGCCTCCTCAGTGTATGTCTTATAATAAATATATCCTAAGGTATCCTTAGGACCTATTGGAGCTTGTGGCATCGAGCTTTGGCCCCCCGCACCAGCCTGACCAGCCGCGAAAGCACCTGCGGCGCTACCGGAACCTCTAACACCCGCGCCACCCGCAACAGTAGTAGCGTTCTTATGCGCCGTCTACTCGGGAACGGTAGCAGCTGATCCCCCAGTAGTTGATGTAACTCGCTTAGTTTGAAGGGGGAATCAGGCTGCGCAAGTTCGGTTGGCTTAACAACCTCAGGCCCTTTTCCCCAAGTAGCTTCCTTCTCCTTTTCATGAAGGGGCTGGTCAAGCCCCATAATGTGCGCGACCTCCGGACCCTGCGTTTTCTCCTGCGCAGTAGTAGCAGCGGTCTCGGTCTCTTTTGATTTGTCGCCCACAGGCTTCTCAACCACCTTCTCTGTCTCCTCCTTTTCTTTCTCTTTTTCCTTCTCTTTTTCTTTCTCCTTCTCAACAACCTTCTCAAGCTCCGGTTCAACAGTTCTGAGAGGCTTGATTATAAATTTGGTTTTCTTTGGCGCTGGTTCTTTGGGATCCTTCAGCTCAACACCCTTAGTTTTCTCAGGGGTCTTCTTCTGGGCCTCTGCAGAAACTAAATGTCAAAGAGAGATGTTACTAAAGTAAACACATGTATCAACATCATAACACTAACCTGGAGAGAACTTGTAAAGGGAGCGCAACTTGCCCTGTTTCCCTATCACAGGGACTCCCCCAGCCTTCTGCGCTGCTTTAATCTCAGCAGCAGCTTCCTCCCTACTTCTCTTCCCGCTCACCAACTTGGCAGCAGGTTCTTCCTCATGCTCTTCTTCTCCCTCCTATTCATCCAGCGCGATCGAAGAGGGAGTAGCACCAGCATCAGGATTCCTTGACCCCGCGCTCCCAAAGCTTTTTGAGCCAGCAGCGCTGGTTTTCTTCTCACCTATATGGGACAAACCCTCAAGTGAATCACTCGCAATAATGTAATCTTCCAGGTTACTTTTCCGAAATCGAAGAGTACCTTTATCAGAGGCACTAACAGTCACGCGGCTACTCCCGCCCTTCTTGCTGGTCGGTTCGACATCGATGGTTATCACCTTCTTCTTCTTCTTGCTTGGTTTCTTCTTCTTCTTCTTCTCTTCAGGATCTATGCCAAGGTCGCGCAACACACCTGCAAAGATGTTAGACCAGGAACTTAGCTCCCCATTTGATGACCCTACAGACTCCTCGCTGGAAAGATAAAGAATCTCTTTCCCAGCGGAAGTCACAGCACGCAAGGGCCTGGGGTTGGGTAGATGCGCACCTTCGGTTGCAGCGGGAGGATTGGCAAAGGCTCCAGCAGGGGGATAAAGAAAGTGTCCTTTGATCCGCTCGTACCAATAAGGCTCCCCTGATTCTAGCGGGCGCACACCCATAGATCCACCAAATGTGGGGAAAGCAGCTTGATAAAGGTGCGCCTCTGCGATCAAATTCAGCAGTTACGCGTAGGTAAATAACAAAGGAAGATAAAAGCAAAGAAACAACATACCTCTATCCTGAAACTTTAGAATGGGTACTTCGTTGCTGGTTTCCGGCCACTTGTCACTCATTTGCACCGCAACCAAGACATTTTCACCAAAAATCCGATTTGGTGTTGCAGTTAACTTCAAGTACCAGTCGGCTCCCTTGGGAATTGGCAGTTCCTCCTTCTTAATCGTATCCGGCTCTCAGAAGATCATCGCGATCGGTATGACTTCTTATCTGATGAAGAAGAACTTCATCTTCCAGTCATGAAAACTCTTGGGAGGATTTAGAAGAATCTTTTTGGAAGAACCCCGGTTGCCAAAGGAATAAAACTCTATGTTCCTAATCAACTGGTAAAACGCCCTGAACTTCTCGACGATAGGTTCTATCCCGTGAGATCGGCATAGGAACTCGAAGTGTCTCACCCTCACCATGCCGGGTGGACTCATTTGAGATATATGAAAACCATAATAATGCAATATATGTGCCATGAACTCCGTCGCCGACAACCGGAAATTCCCTTGGAGGAAAAAGTCTTCAAAAGGGTAATATACCCCGGTGGTGCGTCGGCGGCAGTCTGCCCTTGCCGGGGATACTGAGTATTCCATTCCGGTGGGAACCGAAATCCTCTAGTTATCTGCTCAAATAACCCCTGGTCCCATTTGAGGACAGGGAGGGGACCTTCAAGTTGAGTCTCTTCTCCAGCCATGTATATAAAGAAAACGAGAACAGGATGAAGATCTTCGAACTTCTTGGAAAAACTTGAAGATCTGCTAGTGAAACCGTCGAAGATTTGAAGAAGTTTTGAAAACTCGAGAGAGAAAAGAGAAAGCAGAAGAAAGGGTTGTGCAACTCTCTCTCCTCTCGTCAACTATTTATACTCATCGCATTTAATGCGATGGGTAAACGTGCCAGATTCACCGCACGCGTAACCAATCAGCAGCCGCCACGTAAGGCGGGATTCTCGGAGTGACGGTTACCACGCCCGTGTGGGCCTCACTCGCCTGACAGAAATCCGAACCGCCAGTGATAGCATGAGGATGGCTGTGTCAGCAGTCAACTCAAACGTCGCCATCAACGACATTTCGCACCAACCTGCCAGAATTCAAAATTCGAGGTTTTTCCCGCTCAAAGTTACTACAAACTTCATGCAGAAGTTACCAAGGCCGCGCAACATTCATGATTACTCAATGAACATGCGCGCTTACACTAAAAAGCAAAAACTACCAACAGGCAAATCTGGTAGCCGCGCCGTAGTAAGTGACAAACACTTACATGTGCGCCGCCTGCCAAGAGCCAGCAAGCATTTTTCAAAGCTAACACTTTCTTTTTTCTAAGTCCAGAGCTCCAACCATTTTACTACGCGCATGGAGCAGCACTGGACTGGGGGGACTTGAAGAGGTATGGTCCCAAAAAGGCGCGCAGACCATTTTAGGTCACGCGCTGGACCATACTCCTTACTCAGCAAGCTGATCAATCTTAGACCCGCGCGGGCTGCTCAAGCAGAGCCTGACCTCGCGCGAGTTCCAAACAAGAGGTAACATCAGTTTCTACACTTAGTGTTCTGAATAAGAGCCTTCAGCCCCTACAACCCTGCGCGGGCTAGTTACGTGCTCAACAAGGGTCGCGCAGTAGTTAAGAACGTAAGGCCACTTCAGAGAGTACAAAAGGTACAAGTGGCAGAAGAATGAGCCAATCAGCGTCCACCAGGCTGTGCTCTATCGTGCTCCACGATCGACTGACGTGCAGGAGACAGAGAGTACACAAGGACGCCTATGTGGCACCAATCAGGGGGCAGCGAAAACTGCCCCATGATCTCCACTTACCTGCTGATGGTAGAGAGACAACAAGGCCGACAACTAGGACACATGGCTCCAAGCATGGTGCGCCATCACCGGAGATCTTCTAGAAGACACTAACGGTTGATACCAATGAAACAAGGAGGATATTCCCTGGTTGTCGCCTTCCGGCCTAAGGCCCATCAGCCCATCTCCTCTTACACCTCTCCGGCTATAAATAGAGACCTTCATGCACAAGTTAAACATTCTACACTCTCTTCTCTCACTCTTAACACACTTATTTCCTCAAAGCAGTTACTTATTCTCACGCCGGAGTCTGGTTAAGAGGGAAACCCCCATATTCCCCTCTTAACGAGCTAACGGTGTTGCTGTTTTGCAGGAAGAACAAGTCAAATCGGAGCTCAGGAAAGTTTAAGAAGATTAACCTTCATGTTTGAAACATAAACCAAACTAATTAACCCTAAAATTAGTTACGTGTTTCTTCAGCTATCTTGCGGATAAACTTGAATTTCTCGGCGCAAGCAGACAACCCGTATGGCATTGTGTAGTTTTCGTTCGTGTGAGGGTTGTACGCGATTGGAGGTGATGGCTTGTAAACTACACGGCTGCTTTGAACTCTTGGGGTGTGGGTATCCCCTTCGTAGTAAGTAGGATCCACCTTGTCTGTGTGTGTGTCCCAGTCTTTATCTCTCAAGAATCCGACGAAAGTGTTGGATTTAACCTGGGAAATGTGATGTAGTTTTGATCTAAGTTGTTTGGAGATGTAAATGTTCTAGTGTATGTTTGCTGTAACCATCCGATTAACACTATGTTGATTGGAGTTTTTGAATAAAATTTCTTTGTTGGCTTTTAAAAAAACCGAAATTACAAAAGTGGAGGCATTTTGGTACCAACAAGCATTGTATGCATGTCTGAATGAATCCTCAAAAACATAAACGTATGCGCTCAACTCAACTGAAACTCATTCTATATTTCAAAAGTTCAAAGCTAAACACGTTCAAAATCGTAAATTTATAAACTGAAACTAAAACTTATGGTGTATACTGTATACAGACTTTAATTATTGAATAAAGTATATAATCGTATTCTACTGAAAAAAAAAAACTTATTTATCTAATTAGAAAAAAAATAATTAAGGAATGTGTTTTTTTTTTTTTTTTGAAAAGAAATTAAGGAATGTGTTTAACATATAACTAAAATTATTGACGAAAAGAGGCAAGTGAGTAATAAATGGTTATTAATGATATTTTTCCAAACTAAGCATATTACTAACATGTGTAAACTATTTAATAAAATTTGTGTTGTTATATATATATACTAGGTGTGGTACCCGTGTAACCACACAGGTAGGTTTACTAATGATCGAAATCAAATACTAAAAAACAGATTATAATATATCATTTAAATTTTGGTCTTTAGATCTATATCTTTATAAAATATTTACCAAGACAGTATGTGTTAGTATTATGATAACTATAATGATAAAAGTTTTTGTCTATGTAAATATGTAAAGTATAATGTGAACAAATATTTGATAATACACATTTTCGGTACATCTCAAAACTGGTACTTTACCTACCGATCTTGGTAATACACATTTTCAATAAATCATCTATGTCTAATAATATCCGCAAACCGATCAAATCTATAATTTTAATTTTCAAGGAAACTTTTGTTTTAGCTCTACTTTATTAGCAAGAAGCTTTAGTATATTTTACTTTTCTATACAACATAACTAAAGCTAAAAAAAAAGAATTGATCAACCTATTCCAGTTATCGTGATGATAACATAATGTACCTGGCCATCAGTGTCATCAACATTGAAAACGAACTAATAATTTTTCGTGAGTTTAACATGTAATTCAACCTCGAAAAGAAAGAAAACTATATAGTAAAAAAGTAGAATTGGCTAAACAGAACTGTATCTTCCTCATTCCTGAACACTTGAAGATCAAGGAGAATCACATCACCATCAGATCTGATCTGTGGCTGCAGATTGATTCACTTCAAGCCGTTCTATCACCATTTTCTTGATACCTTCTTTTACAACTTCATCACCAGCCATAAGTTCCTTCAAGGTTTCCATCTGCTTTTGTCTTTTTCTTTGATAAATAGCAGCACCTGCTGGATCAGTGTATCTCTTGATTTGTAACTTTGGTGGCCTTTTTGAACCTTCAGTTTTAGGATACTCAGGTTTTTGTGGAACATTTGGATCTTTCTTCCTTAGTTCCTCCAACATTTTGTAAGTGGCCCTGACCCTATCTTCTCCCCACTATGACACTGAATTCTTTGACCCATAGTCAGCTGCTATCAGCTCCTCTTTCATTCTCTTTAACTCTAAAGCCTTGTCAGGTACATTCTTTTTGAATTTTTTCCAGTCAGGAGGAGTGTGTTTAACCTTATTTTTAAGCATCTCTTGGATCCTGGTTGCTTCACTTTCAAGCTTTGGAATGGTCCAATATTTGTACATATGCTTTTCTCCCTTATACTTCTTGTGAGCCATGATATTCTCAACATAGTCTTTTCTCAGAGATTCATCTGCTCTTTCTGATAATTTTTGACAAACATTCTTTGCAAATTGTTCCAGGGAACTGACTTGAGTAAGCAAAAATTGGTAGTGCCTTTGATATTCTTTGTCAGTCTTCCCTATTGATTCTCTTTTAGCAATATCCTCTGCTTGTTTGGCCTTTAATTTTAAATATTCATCAATATTATTAGGCCTAGGATATCCTTCAACAGATGGTAAACTCCTTTTTGCAGGATCATCCTCATAGTAGAAGGATTTGATCTCTTCTCTGACAGCAATAAGTTCTAGAGGAAATTTAACACATGCAGGAGCAATATCAGTAATTGGCTTTTGTATCTGTATTGAAGAGAGAGGTACAGTGTTTGGTAAAGTGACAAGTGGTAGAGGTTGTGAAGATGTTGGTGAAGGTGAAGGCTCATCATCAATCAAAATTAACTTTCTCCTTTTTGGTTGATGAGAGACTGATGATGTTTTGGGTGGATCAGTGGTTGTGTTTGAAGTGAGAAGTGTTTGACTAATAGTTGTTGATACAACAGGTGTTTCAACCACTGTTGTCATTACAACTCCTGATGTGTCAGTAGAATTTTTCTGCACAGTGGCAGGTGGTGATTTGATGGTTGGTGATGTGGTTGTAGTGGTGGTGGATGATTTAGTCAAATCAGGTGTTTGAGTGGTCTGTGTTGAAGTAGCAGTTGTTGTGATTGAGGTGGTGGTTGTTGGTTTAACAACTGCTGAAACCACTGAGGTACCAACAGTTGTTGATACAACAGGAGTTACAACAGCTGTTTGGGTGGAAGATTGAGGTGTCATTACAACTACTGATGTGTCAGTAGAAGTCTTCTGCACAGTGGCAGGTGATGATTTGATGGTTGATGATGTTGTTGAAGTGGTGGTGGATGATTTAGTGAGATCAAGTGTTTGAGTGGTGTATGTTGAAGTAGCAGTTGTTGTCATTGAGGTGGTGGTTGTTGGCTTAACAACTGCTGAAACCACTGAGGTATGAACAGTTGTTGATACAACAGCTGTTTGGGTGGAAGATTGATGTTGAGGGCTTTTAGATGGTGGTTTTGGAGTATGCTTTGTGAGTATAGATGGTGTGGATTTGGGTTCCCTCACTTTTCTAGTGGGATTTTTTCTTTTTGGTTTAGGATTTTTAACATCCTTTGGCTCAGAACAACCATGTGCATCCAGCTCCATGTAAGCTCTCTTCTCCTCATTCCACCTTGATTTATCCTTTGCTTCTCTATCCCTTTTTACACTTGCTTTTGCTTCAGCCAGTGCATTTGTGGTAAAATCAATCTTTTTGCTTCCATCTGGCAAGGGAATGTCTTTAGTCATACAATCTTTTTTGTGGCTCAATGACCATCTTCAATCCCTTTCTTCTTCCACAGGTTGATCTTCTCCCCTTTTTTGGCATTATCTGGTGGTGGATTATCAAGGAAGAGAACAGTGGGAGGTGCTTTGCCAGTGGTGTTCAAGATATGGCCCTTTATGGCCTTGATGTCAGCTTGGCTGTCTTTAAATCTCGACTCCATCATGTTCCTCAGCTTTTGGACATCTATGTGAAGCTGCTGATCAGTCAACTGTCTTTGTTGTTGGAGCAGGGGTTGAAATAAGTTCCATAACTCATTTGCAGCAAGTGCAGGTTGTGCAGGTGCTTGAGCTGGAACAACAGTGGGTCGTACCTTTTGAATTTCCAACAGCTGTTGTCACATATTTTTTAGTTCAGCAACAGATGTGTCAAGTGTGTCAATTTTGTCCATCAGTTCTTGGTATTTTAAACCATCACCCAACTTAGTGGGATCGTCTGATTTCCCACCAACAGTGGTTGTATCAGCAGCAGACTTAGGGAATATGTCACAAAAGTCATCTACTGATGCCCCTTTTTCTTGGTACTGGGGACTTCTTTCTTTAATTGTGGACACCTTGAACAACTCACCAGTTGTTAAAGTAAACACACCAGTGGTTGCCTTGGTTGTCTCTGAAGAAATTGCCTTCAAGGGAGTCTTATTTATGGAACAACTGACCCAATGTAGACCAGTGGGTCCAACATTAGTAGTTGCTGCTCCACTTGAACTACTGACAGGAATTACTGGTAATTCCTGCAGTGTAACCTCCTCAGTTGTTGCTGGGCTAGCAGAGGTATGAACATCAGACCCAGTCACTTGTGGGAGTATACTCTCAGTGATAGGTGATTGAGAGGAACTGGTTTGTGTCTGAGCTATAGCAACTGCATGCAACAAAGGTAACATTGATTGTGGTAATGTGACGGGTGAAGGAATAGGTGTAGAAAGAGACATGTCATTCGGATCAGGACTGTGGAAGATGGAGCCGATTGGATCCAGAACTTCATAATCTTGGGTCCCTGTGTTTACAACCGAATCCTTTTGTGAGGATGTCGGTGGAGTTTGAGGCAATGGTGGAGATCTTTCTTCCATCTGCTGTGAGGAAGTAGCAGCAGTGGTTATTGGTGACTTTTGTTTTGTCACTGGCAATTGCTCTGGGATCTCATCTTCCAGATTTGCCGTTTTACTGGGTTTGGGAGGCTTTTTGGATGATTTCTTTTTGGTCTTTTTGGTAATGGCAGGTGTGGGTTTCATTGCAGTGGTTGTGCTACTATTATCACCTGGAGCAGTGGGCTCAGCAGCAGATACCTGAGGCGCAGTGATAGCTGCTAAATTCTGCTCAGGCACCTCTGCTTGTGTTTTGCAAGGTGCTGACATTCTAGTGAAAGTTGCTGCTGTTAAACTTTTAATTTGAAAAGATTCACCTTGTTGGTATACATGAACATCATCCTTTGAAAATTTCTTTGTAAAGTAATAACTTAAAAACCTTGGAAATAATAGAAAAGATTTTGTTAAAACATTTTTGGCCAAATCATCAAAGATTTCCTGGGAATAATTAAAATCTTCATTTTGTAAAATAGCAAACCCCAGGGATTGAATCTTTAATGGTATCTCATTGAAGGCAGTTGTTTTATTTGACACACACAATAACAGGGTATGAAATAAAAATCTTGTTGAAGGAGGGAAATAACCTTTTTCTAACGTATCCCTCTTTATTTGTTCAGCATACCCCCTTTCAAGGAAATCAATTTTTAACTCATTTTTGGGAAAAGAAGTTTTACCTTGCTGATCATTGAGTTCAAAGACTTCCGAGATGGAGTGTGGTGTGATTTTAACTGGTTTACCCATTAAGGAGGAATTAATGGCTATGATGTCTTCTCCTTGTTTGTCAAGAGTGGCATTTTCCCAAAATTCTCTCTGGGTTTTCTGGTAAATCGGAGCATCTGCTGTTAACAAAGTTTTGTACTTTGACGCAGTCATGGTATCAATGATGGAATCGAAAACATCGGTGCTGCTTGGTTTTGTAAGAATACCCAGATAATTGTGATTCGATTTGTATGGGATTTCGATGGGTGTAGTAGCCTTTTGAGAGTCCTTTTTAGATGATTTCGAAGTGGATCTTGTAGATGGCTTTGATTTCGTCATTTTTATGAAGAAAATCGAAGAATGAATTTGAGATAAGAAGATGGAAACTGCTTTGAGAACAGTTTTTTTTTGTGAATTCGAATCGACAGTAAAACCCCTGTTTGGGGTTTTTAATCAGGGTTTTATAGGGAAAAAGGTGATTGCTGACGTGGCAACGGTTACAAAGATCTAACGGATAAGAACTGACCATTTGCCAACCTCTGATGAAATGAAGGATAATGGAAGACAGTTGTTGTTAAGGAAACCACTGACGGATGAATATCAGTGGATTACAAATGAAAATGAGGACAGTGGGTAACTTTAACTATCAGTGGATAGCTGTGTCAGTGGTTTAAAGCACTGAAGTTTGGTAAAAGTGGAAAACAATGAAAAAGATGGAACAGAGGTTGGCTTTGAACAGTGGATAGCTACAACCCAACAGATGTTTGAACCAATCAGTGGTTACGACAGACTTTGATTTTCTCAATATGCAGCAGCAACATAATCTTGTTCAAAACACTGGTTGTGGAAACATCTGCTGTTTGTGCTTAGGCCACTTTTTCCCCAAAAGATTCTCATCGTTAGGTAAGTGTGCAACTTTCTCATCCTTTTTGCCCACTTGTTTTCCCTGAACTGTTGAAGCTCTTCTTATATGACACTACCAACCTTTCTGTCTTTTAGTGGATTTGAAGTTTAATTTGACCAGCAACTGTTGGTATATCAGTGGGTGAGCTTTAACATCTGTTTTGTACATCTGCTGCTCAGATGTCGTCATGATTGTGTTTTTTGTAATAGATGAATTGATTGTTAAATTGATTTTCAAATTGATTGTGTTTTTTGTAATAGATGAACAATTAATGAATATGATTCAATGATTTATGCAGCGGAAATGAACACAAACTTTATAAACACAATCAAGGAGGAAAATAGACAAACCAAACCACTGAGGCATCTCATCTGTAAACACTGTTCTTATACAAACCCTGCTAATCCTAACTATTGATTCTATACAATACAAGTAAAACACTGAACTTTATTCTCTCATCAGAAGGTCCCTAGCTTGTCTTTTAAATTCTGCTTCAAAATCTTTGGAACTTGAGTCATCCTCATCCCTGCACAATGAAAGTTCAAGGAGATCTTGTAGATCTTCAACACAAAGGGTCAGTGCTTGTTTCCTTGATATGTACTTTATTTCACCATTGGATTTGATCAGGGTCAATACATGGGTCTTTTGATCAGAGAGCCATTTTAGTATTTTTGAACCCAATGGGTTTCTTGGGAGAGGTTTATTTACTGATGAGTTGGGAGATTTTGCCGTTGAAAAGATTTGTAAAGCAGTATCCTGAGCTTTTGCTTCCTTTTCCTTTTCTTCTGCAACAGTCAGCTGTTTACTTTTTTTTTGGTCAATCACAGTGACAGAGGTATCTGTAGAGGTGTTAAGTGATTCAGAAGTTTTGATCTGCTGCTTTGGCTTTTTGTAGTCAGGCTTGTTTGGGGTGTCAGAAACTGTCAACCTCCTTTTCTTAAGCCTTTCATAAGCCTCATCTGTTTGCTGCTTAGTCCATTTTGCTATGGCATTGGCAGTATCCACCTTTGCATCCACCAGCTCCTACTTCTTTCTTTTGTACTCAGATGTAAGCTCAGCTATAAGCTTTTTGTAGTTGTTCCAGTTTGGAGTTGTTCTCTTCTTGCTTGGATCATTTTTAATTCTTTCAATTCTGTTTGCCTCATGCTTTAATACAACTATTGGCCATTCTTCGAATTGTTTTTCTTCAGCTGGATAGAATTTTTATTTCATGATGTATGCAACATATTATTTTCTCATTTCTTTTCGTAGATCTGCTTCGGGTGGTAAGTTTGACATTTCTTTGCTCAGATCTCGTGCATAGTCTTCCATCTGTTTGACTTTGGTGAGGAAGAATTCCATTCTTTCATAAATGGCTTCATCACCTTGATCTTTGCATTCAAGTTTAGCTCTTATCTTAGCCTGCCTTGCTTTGAGCTCGAGATATTCATCCATATTTTCAGGGACTATGAAGCCTATGAGAGAAGGAAATCTTCTTTTCGAAGGGTCCTCCACAGTGTAGAATTATCTCATCTCATTTTTTATAGGTTCCAGTTCCAGTGGATATTTTGCAGCATTAGGATCATATTTGTCATCAGTTGCCTGAGTTATTTTTCTTTTTCTGGTGTAACTTTTCTTTAGTGAAGGAGTGGTTTTGGGTGATTTATTAATTGAAGTAAAGATGGCTTGAAGTGAAGTGAGGGCAGTGGTGGATTGTGGCTGACTGACAGTTGTTGAAACAACTGGTGTTTCAACTACTGTTGTCATTACAACAGGTGTGCTAACATCTGATGTCTTCTGCTTTTTCGCAGGAGGTGATGGTGGTGATGTGACATTGATGAGAGTAGTGGTGGATGACTGGCAAACAGCTGTTGAAACAACAGGTGTTTCAACCTCTTTTGTCATTACAACTACTGATGTGTCAGTACATGTCTTCTGCTTTTGAGCAGGGGTTGATTTGAAGGCTGGTGATGTACTTGAAGTGATCACTTTTGGGGGTGAGGTGATTTTAGGTGGAGGTAGAGCAGTGGTTGTAGTGTGTGTTATAGTGGTGTGTGTTGAAGAGATGACAACTGTTTGGCTAGCAGTTTTTGAAATCTGCTTTTCTTTTTCTTGTTCAACATAAAGGCCATCTTCTATTCCCTTCTTCCTCCAATGCTTGATTTTCGCCCCCTGTTTGGCATTATCTGGAAGGGAGCTATAAATGAATAGTACAGTAGGAGGAGCTTTGCCAGTGGTGTTCTGGATGCTGGCCTTTATAGCCTTGATGTCTGCTTGAGTATCTTTGAACCTTGACTCCACCATGTTTGTCAGCATTTGTACATGTATTGCATGCTGAGCATCAGCCATTTGTTTTTGTTTTTCAAGCAGGAGGTGAAAAACACTACATAGCTCATTTGCACCAGGTGCAGGTTGTGCAGCTGCTTGAGCTGGAACAGCAGTGGATTGTGCTTTTTGAGCTTTTAACATCTGTTGCACCATATCCTTCATTTCAGCAACTGTTGTTTCAAGATTTTCAACTCTGGCCGTCAATTCCTGATATTTTAAATCATCACCAACTTTAATGGGATCATCTGATTTCCCACCAGCAGTGGTTATATCAATGTGTGACTTTGGAACGGAGTCCCAGAAATCATTCATTGATACCCCTTGTTCTTGGTTCTGGGGTCTTCTTCCTTCGACACTTGATAGCCCTTCAATGTTGCCAGTAGTTTTAACATACTCACTGGTGGTTATCAGAGGTGCTATAGAAGGAATTGCCTTCAAGGAAGTCTTATAGATGTAACCACTGTCCAAATGTAAACCAGTGGGTTCAACATTTGTAGTGGCTGCTTCACTTGAACTACTGACAAGAATTACTTGTAACTCCTGCAGTGTAACCTCCTCAGTTGTTGCTAGGATAGCAGAGGTATAATCATCAGACCCAGTCACTTGTAGGAGTATGCTCTCAGTGATAGGTGATTGAGAGGAACTGGTTTGTGTCTGAGTTATATCAACTGCATGCAACAAAGGTATTATGGATTGTGGTAATGTGAGAGGTGAGGATAAGGGTGTTGAAAGAGACATGTCCTTGGGATCAGGACTGTGGAAGATGGATCCGAGTGGATCCAGAGCTTCATAATGTGGAGTCCCTGTGTTTACAACCTGATCCTTTTGTGAGGATGCAAGAGGAGTTTCAGGTAAGGGTGGAGATCTTTCTACCATCTACTGTGAGGAAGTAGCAGCAGTGGTTTTTGGTGACATTTGTGTTGTCACCGGCAGTTGCTCTAGGATCTCATCTTCCTGAGTTGCCTTTGCTTTCGGTTGGGTGGGCTTTTTGTAGGATTTCTTTTTGGTCTTTTTGGTGATTACAGGTTTGGGTTTCATAGCAGTGGTTGTGCTACTATGATCACCTGGAGCAGTGGGCTCAACAGTAGGTGCCTGAGGAGCAGTGTTTTTTGCTGAATTCTGCTGAGGCACCTCTGCTTTTGTTTTTGTAGGTGCCATCATTCTAGAGAATGTTTCAGTGGTTAAACCACTTATTTTAAAATAAGCACCTTGTTTGAGAAAATTTTCATTTTCTTTTCCAAATTTTTCTTTGAAATAGTAGCTTAGAAACCTTGGGAAAAGTAGAAATGCTTTGCTATCAACATTTTTCACCAAATCATGAAAACTTTCCTGGGAATAGTTACAATTTTCATTATTTAGAATGGCATAAGCTAGGCATTGGATCTTTAATGGTATTTCGTTAAAACCAGTTGTTTTATTTGAAACACATGTCAAAAGTGTATGAAATAAAAACCTAGTTGCAGAGGGGAAGAAACCTTTTTCTAAGGTATTCTTTTTTATTTGTTCTGCATACCCCCTTTCGAGAAAATCAGTTTTCAAGTCGCTTTTAAGAAAAGAAGTTTTACCTTTCTGATCATCGAGTTTAAAGACTTCTGAGATGGATTGTGGAGTAATTTGAATCGCTTTACCCTGTATGGAAGAATTAATGGCAGTGACGGTCTCGCCTTGTTTTTCGAGGGTAGCGTTTTTCCAAAATTCTCTCTGGGTTTGTTGGTAAATTGGAGCATCTGCTGTAAGCAAAGTTTTATACTTTGATGCAGCCATGATGTCGATGATTGAATCGAAGGTGTGATTGTTGGTGGGTTTTGTGAGTAGACCCAAGTAGTTGTGAGGGGATTTGTATGGTATTTCAATGGTTTCAGCGGCCATTTGAGCGGCCTCTTTGAAAGATGATTTTGATTTCGTCATTTTGATGAAGAAAATCGAAGAATGAATTTGAGATAAGAAGATGGAAACTGCTTTGAGAACAGTGTTTTTAGTGAATTCAAATCGACAGTAAAACCCCTGTTTGGGGTTTTTGATCAGGGTTTTATAGGGAAAAAGGTAATTGCTGACGTGGCACGGTTACAAAGATCGGACGGATAAGAACTGCCCATATGCCAACCTCTGATCAAATAAAGGATAATGGAAGACAGTTATTAATGAAACCACTGATGGATGAATATCAGTGGATTACAAATGAAAATGAGGACAGTGGGTGACTTTAACTCTCAGTGGATAGTTGTGTCAGTGGTTTAAAGCACTGAAGTTTGGTAACAGTAGAAAACAATGAAAATGATGGAACAGCAGTTGACTTTCAACACTGGATAGCTACAACCCAACAGATGTTTAAACCAATCAGTGGTTACAACAGACTTTGATTTTCTCAATTTGCAACAGCAACATAGCCTTCTTCAAAACAGTGGTTGTGGAAACATCTGCTGTTTGTGCTTAGTTTGATGAGTATAAATCTTGACAACTATACTCCAGCATATACAATATTTTTGAGGGTCCACTTTTTGCCCAAAAGATTCTCATCCTTTGGTAAGTGTGCAAGTTATCAAACTTGTTTTCCCTGAACTGTTGAAGCTCCTATTATATGACACTACCCAACTTTCTGTCTTTTAGTGCATTTGAAGTTTAATTTGATGAGCAACTGTTAGTATATCAGTGGATGAGCTTTATACTCTATTTTGTACATCTGCTGCTCAGATGTCGTCATGATTGTGTTTTTTTTGTAATAGATGAATTGATTATTAAATTGATTGTGTTTTTTGTAATACAAAAACAATGAATGAATATGATTCAATGATTTATGCAGCGGAAATGAACACAAACTTTATAAACACAATCAAGGAGGAATATAGTTTTGATAAACACCTGCTTTTCATTAATTGAAAGATTTGTAATCAAATCAAAAGATTACATTGCATGCTTACAAACTAAAACTTCCCCTCAGCCTGATGCTACTTGGTCGATCACACAAGAAGGATTGGATCAGAGGAGATAAACACAGTCAGTCCATCAAGTGAAACAGTAGAGACTACTGGTCCATTTATAGAGCATGTCAAACCACCGAAGCATCTTGGCTGACGTCATCATGAACGTGACATCTAACAATTAACTAACTCTAAGTACTGATCTATACATCCATTGTTATCTAACAACTGATCCTATTACAATAAGACAAAGTAAAACAACTGTTTCTTTATTCCACTGATTTATTCCAGGCAGGGCTTTGGTCTTCTCAGCAATGCTTGACTGAAGGCAATAGTTCGAAGAGCAGTACTTAGTATTTGACATTCTTTTAGTCTTCACATCAGCTGTTGTACTAATCAGTAGATAAAACAAATCAGAATTATAGATCAGCAGTTGTTTGAACCACTGTCAAGGGGAAAGTCTGAAGCCTAACAACTGATTATTCTTGTTCCATTGCTCTGAACCGGTTTTCGCCTTAATCAACTGTTCCTCTGTTAAGGTTCAATTCCAACAATGTAATTCGGTATACCAAGACAAATAGAAGCTGCAGAAAAATTAAATAAAGTAGAAAATATACACTTGTTTATGGAATTTAGTAGTTATAAACTTAGGTTTTCTGAGCTTGTGCTAAAACTAAGTCTAAAGCAAACATATGAAGAGAAACCGCAAACAGATAACGTAATTATCGAACATATTATAATCAAATTGCAAGAAAATTAGTTCTACATACCTATGTTAAAGGCATAAATCCACAAATGAAAAGAATAAGTGATAGTGAGTTTTGCACATGGGTTGAACCAAAGAATAAAGAGGACACCTGCAAAAGATATTGAAAATTTAGCCATTAAAATGAGAGTATACTGCATTGTGATAGTGACTGGCAGCCCAACCAATTACCAACCTGGTCGGTTCCGTTTTGTTAATCTAAAACCATTATTAGAAATTTAATCCATATTTTTGACAAAAACTTGGCGAATTGGACGGTGAACATCCGGTTATATGATTGACGCTACTCTACAAAAACCACTGCTTTTCCTACAAATTTAAAGGTTAATTACACACTATCTATATATAACCTAATGCACTCACAATTGCACTTAATTCACAAAGTGAAACCGACACAACTTATATATACCTTCTAAGTGAAGCAACAAATTCTTGCCTAGTCATGTTGTCCGTTTCTTCAAGCTCTTTGTCATAGTTGCAAACCTAAATCATCCAAATTTATATAAAATGATCAGAGTCGGTGTATAAGCTTTTAGCAAGCCCATCCTTACTTTCAATTAATTCAGGTCATATAAGATAAAGATTACAACCGGATAGTTTGTGGTGGTGGTGGGACCCCAATACTTGAGGGCTGCTAATTCATAAGCTCTACACTGCATTGTAATAGTGACTGGCAGGCCATCCAATTACCAACCTGGTCGGTTCAGTTTTCTTAATCACAAACCATTATTAGAAGTTTAATCCATATTTTTGACAAAAACTTGGCGAAGTGGATGGTGAACATCCGGTTATCTGATAACTAACATTTGTAACCTTGTCACACCTCTATAAATTGAGGCTACTCTACACAAACCATTACTTTTTCCTACAAATTTAAAGGTTAATTAGATACTATCTATATATAACATAATGCACTCACAATTGCACTTAATTCACAAAGTGAAACAGACACAACTTATATTTACCTTCTAAGTGAAGCAACAAATTCTTGCCTAGTCATGTTGTTCATTTCTTCAAGCTCTTTCTCATAGTTGCAAACCTAAATCACCCAAATTTACATAAAACATGACCAGAGTTGGTAAATAAGCTTTTAGCAAGCCCATCCTTACTTTCAATTAATTCAGGTCATATAAGATAAAGATTACTACCGGATAGTTTGTGGTGGTGGTGGTTGGACCCCAATACTGGAGCGCTGCTAATTCATAAGCTCTAGCTGCTTTGTCTTCCTTATCGTATCCACCTGGTTAATTAAAATCATAAATCAACATCCACTTCAATAAATTTAGTAGTTAAAACTAAGCCTAAAGCAAACATATGAAGAGAAACCACAAACAGATAATGTAATTATCGAACATATTATAATCAAATCGCAAGAAAATTAGTTCTTCGTACCTATGTCAAAGGCATAAATCCACAAATGAAAAGAATAAGTGACAGTGAGTTGTGCACATGGGTTGAACCAAAGAATAAAGAAGACACCTGCAAAAGATATTGAAAATTTAGCCATTAAAATGATTGGAAGAATGAAAACCCTAGAGAACGATAATCAATGTTGTTGTTTTTGTTTTAAGTAGTTGAAAATCACGGGGTGTAAATGACATTGTGACCTGAATCGATGATAAGTTTACGGCTATAGATACGACAATCAGATGTAGGCAGCGGCTGATCACGGCGGCGTTGAGGTTTTGCATTAGAGAAACAGAGAGGGTGGAGTGAACAGGGGAACCAACTCAATCAGAGAGAAATGGATTCATTTCTGAAAGTGAAGCTCTAATTTTGAATTTTAAAGAGAGGTTTTTATGGATGAGTTGTTTAAATTTTGAAATTTAAATTGGCCCGCCTAAAAAAAAGCACTAATTAATTCTCCTAAAAATAAATAGATTATTTATGGTTGTAAATTGTAAACAGGAATTATGACATCATCATTGACATGTGGCATACCTTAGAAGTTGACACATAGGCAGATTTACATCAGCTCATAATCTCTTATTATAGATAGTATAGATATATATACTAGGTTATCACCTGGAAATTTTCCGGGTAGGAAAATTTAATTTACAACAAACAAAAGTATAAAAATAATATTTTTAACCTCTAAGGTATCCTCTTTTCCCTTTCTCCTCCATAAATTTTTAATTCGGTTTCTTAAACTTTTTCTTGTTGTAAACTTCACATCACTATTATACTATTTCCAGTACACCAGTACAGTACTTGCTATTGAATTCAATGGAGTAAGTAATTACAAAACACTCAAAAATCTGTATAAATTCATTTTAAATGCAGTAAGTAGTTCCAAAACATTCAAACATCAGCCCTAGTTCAAAAAACAAACAACACTTTCTTATTATTATGATATAACAGGAAATAGTCCCCCTATTAAAGGCATTTACACACACATAAAAAATCAACTTAAAAAAACACTTACCTAAAATTTGACACAAATATTTTAATTATATAAATGTTAAACTACTAACGCAAATATTAGAGTACACTAAATAATTGAAATACATGAATGAGAAAAAATCACAAATCATTAAAGATTTCTTTAACCGACCTGGACAGTCTGTTTTCAACCCGACCATCTTGCCACCTCCATATTCTATCTCCTTCAACCTATATTGAGTGTGGAAATAAAGCTTTTTGGACTAAATGAACTTACCCATCAACACCTTGGTCACTGAATCAACTTTCAACCTATATTGAGTGTGGAAATAAAGCTTTTTGGACTAAATGAACTTACCCATCAACACCTTGGTCACTGAATCAACTGAGTTAACACTTTTGAGGACGAAAAAGGTTATATATCGAAATGTCATTGCAGGTAGGTGAAAGTTATATAATGATGTCGGAATAGGAGTAAAAAATGACGATTTCAACCCCAAACCCAAATGGACCCATTATCCTAACCTACCCGTGTTGCATAAATTGTTAAAGAAACGTCAGCATAGTAATTCTCGTTCCTCAATTATTTGTCTAGTGCTCTTTGTTATTCCTTGAAGCAGACATTTTGCTTCATTGCCTCTCAAATGCAAGAGCTAAAAACAATCCCTTCTCTAGCATGTAAGAGACCACTTTACCTTTATAACCTTCGGAACAAATAAGTAAAAAAGGTGAAGTTGTCAGGAAAACATATAGTAAGCGAAACATATTGAGAAGCATATACAGTAAGCATTAGGGGTAGAACAGGTTGGGTACCGGGTCAGAATGGGTACGGGTTTAAAGAAACCATTTTAAATGCGGGTCAAAATGGATACGGGTTGAAAGCAATCATTTTGAATGCGGGTCAAAATGGGTTGCGCTAAGTTGACCAACAAATTTTGTCCATCAGTTTTTTTATAGATATAAGGCGTAAACTACCGGTTGTCACAACCAGACAGTTGACAAAATTTAATTATCAATAAAGGAAAGTCATTAACTTGTATGAAAGGGAAATGAACATACCTTAGTGTGCAATGAAGTCCTATCCAGCATAAATTCGAACACCGTGATACCCGCTCAATTGTTCTCCAAATACGTTACTACGACAAATTTAAACATAAAATAAAAAAGTAGCGTAAAAAATATCGTGTTAGGGGCAATCACATATATTTCCCTATTAACTCTACTAATTACATATATGCCCAACCCAAAAATTAAATTACATAAGTCCCCTTCCTTAAAACCATATAATATCAAATTTACCAATTTGAACTTATTTTATTAAAAACAAATAATAATATGTCTATTTTACCTCTTTTTATTAAAACTTAAAAATAACGAATTTACCAAACTATAACCAGTTCTTTTTTTTTGTTCCAGCTGCAACCGAACAAAAAAAAATATGTCCTTTAAATCCAATCGATTCCAAATAACTTCGGTTTGGATAACGCCTCCAACGGTCTTGAATGTACATACAATAGAACTACCTTGGTGTTACTTATTCCATAGAATTAATGCAAATAGAACTAACATAAAGTTGCAAAAATACGCTTATATACTTAAAAGAATTATAAAAACAAAAATACCCCAAACTTCCCATCGTTCCTTTCTTGACTTAATGGTTCTCTTATGTTGTATGATTCCATATCAGCTTGGAAATGCTTGACATCTTAAAACACAAAAACTTGACAAAAGTACCATAACATGTAGAACTTGAGACGACCTGTAGCTTCTATAAATTCTTCAAGTGGTAGAGGGTTCAGAATAGCTATCAAAGCTTGAATGGCCCACATGTCCGACCAAGGGTAGTGATGACTGTAAAAATAAAGTATCTGATTAAGTCAGCACCCACCTTCCATATAATCAAATCGACATAATCTTGTTATATTACTTAGAGTATTTAGATACTTAGGTGTGATTACATACAGTTTAATGTGATACATCTTAAAACCTTCAAGACTTCAGTTGGAACAAATTGTACCTAGTTTCAGAATGGTCAACAGATGGTCTGGATAACCCAATATGACAGTATTTATATTATTTGCATCAAAGCTTTCAAAGCTTAAGTGTGAACAATTGGAGTATTGTCTTGTAGATGATTTGGAATTTTACTAAAGAAGGGGCATCATCTTCAAGTTGTACCATGGGACGACTGAAGTTTGTTTTACATGAACATGAGCCAAATGGATAATAATACCGAAAGGCTAAAAGCAATGAACATCCCTATTTGAAAACTTTTTTTAATCAGGATAGTAGTTTCGATCAGGAACTTTGCTTGTGTAATCTTAATTTTCAAGTATCCCTACATAAACGTTGCAAGTAATTTTATTCTAAAAAAATATTTTGACCCGTCTTGCCACATGTAACCTTAATCAATAACTCACTTGAAACCAATGGCTGGAATCAAACCAAAATTCCCAACTGTAATATAGAAAGTTAAAAAAATATGAATAAAATCGATATGCCATTACCTCTTTCTCAGTGTGAGCTTCTCTTACAAAATTGGAATGACATTCAATAGCCAGTGAAAACAAACCAGACCTTGATCTGCTCGAGTTCTCTGCAGTGGCTCCACCCATGGCCTTTTGCGACCGAATATTAGCGGATCACACTGGAAAAGAAAGCATCCGCAGGTGGATCTGGCGGTGTCGCTTTGCATTTCAGTTGTAAGTAATTCAATAAGTCCATGAATTGAAGCAACCATGATTTGCGTGTTTCCCTTACAAAGAATTATAGGTACCTGAAAATACATTGCAGTTGTACACACCCATGTCAGATTATTATATATATGGCACGGGTTTCAAGAAATTAGATCGTTCGTTAAATTACCAACTTACTGTTACCTGTAGAATCTCGATAAAAGCATTCAGGGATTCATGAAAGAAAAAAGAATTTAAAGAGGTTAGCAATTTGTGCAATGTACTAATAAATGAGTCGATTTCGGTCGTGTAATAAATAATAAAAAATAGTTAAAAAGGGAACGGTGCAAAGGGATTGAAAGTCGCTCAAAGTTTATATTTAATGCATAGAACCCCTTAAATTATTTTAGAGTTAATTACTGTTTTCGTCCCTGAGTTTTGTCAAAAATAACGGTTTCAGTCCATTAGTTTAAAAATTGTCATTTTAGTCCATTAGTTTCATTTTCGTAACCATTTCAGTCCACTAACTTAACTCCATCCATTTATTTTGTTAACTTTGAGTTAACTAACTAATTCAGGGACAGTTTGCGTCAGTTTTAGAAACACAGGGACTTAAGTGTAAACTCTAAAACATTAAAACAAAAAAATAGTAAATTCCAAAAAATCAAAAAAATTCCAAAAAACCAAACAAATTCCAAAAAATTCTAAAAATTCTAAAAAATCATAAAAATTCTAAAAACTTCTAAAAAATCCAAAAAATCCGTTTCGGCGCGAACTGTTTCGAACCCGAACCGTTTCAAGCTGAACCGTTTCGACGCGAACCGTTTCGACCCGTACCGTTTCGACCCGAACCGTGCCGAGCTGAACCGTCCGTACCGTTTCGAGCTGAACCGTTTCGACCCGTACCGTTTCGAGCCGAACCGTTTCGACCCGTACCGTTTCGAAGCCGAACCGTTTCGACCCGTACCGTTTCAAGCCGTACCGTTTCGAACCGTGCCGTTTCGAACCGAACCCTTTCGAGCTGAACCGTTTCGAACCGAACCGTGCCGTATCGAACCGAACCGTTTCGAGCTGAACCGTTTCGAACCGAACCGTTTCGAGCTGTACCGTTTCGAACCGTACCGTTTCGATGCGAACCGTTTCGAACCGAACCCTTTGGACCCGAACCGTTTCGAAGCCGAACCGGTACGGTTCGATACGGCACGGTTCGATACGGCACGGTTCGGTTCGAAACGGTTCGGCTCGAAACGGTACGGGTCGAAACGGTTCGCGTCGAAACGATTCGGGTCGAAACAGTTCGCGCCGAAACGGATTTTTTGGATTTTTTAGAATTTTTATGATTTTTTAGAATTTTTATTATTTTTTAGAATTTTTTGGAATTTGTTTGGTTTTTTGGAATTTTTTTGATTTTTTGGAATTTACTATTTTTTTTGTTTTAATGTTTTAGAGTTTACACTTAAGTCCCTGTGTTTCTAAAACTGACGCAAACTGTCCCTGAATTAGTTAGTTAACTCAAAGTTAACAAAATAAATGGATGGAGTTAAGTTAGTGGACTGAAATGGTTACGAAAATGAAACTAATGGACTGAAATGGCAATTTTTAAACTAATGGACTGAAACCGTTATTTTTGACAAACTTTAGGGACGAAAACAGTAATTAACTCATTATTTTATTAAAAGATTATTTGTTATTATAATAAGACGTAATCATGATTAAGGGAAAATTTATTCCCAATAGTGTAAGTGCCTAATACCTGTCGAGTAGCCTCTGATGAAATCTGGTGAAAGCAAGCTATAACTACAAAAAAAAAACACAGAGTTACACATTTAAGGTTAAATAAATCATATATAACTAAAAAAAAGCATTGGGATAGTGACTCACAGTGACGAATCCATGTGCTGACTTGGATATGCCACACAAATGGTACCTCAACTGAACTCTTTGCAAACTCAACACCCAAAACATTAACATTTTTTGCACGGCCCCATCGGGCTCAGGCTTCGGGTGGAGTAGAATCAGTCCGGCCACTAAAACCGATGGCAAAAATGATAATAGAAGCTTCTGAGATGGAAATCTCAGTAATAAAGTTGATGTTCTCCTTCGTTGTATCAACCCAAGAACTGTAAAATTTTATAATGTTTTTATGCTTAGGCGTTTTAAGCAAATAAACTTCCGAGTATAGACGCTCTAGCTCCTCCGGATGCCTCAAGAAATCCGAAACCTTTATTTGATTCCAAGCTACTTCAATCCCTTCCAATTCATCAAATGCTTTGTATCTAAATTCCCAATTATCAAGGATTATAAAACTTACATTCTAAGCTTTAATTACATAAAAATTGTATATGAAATTAATTTATAAACCTATTGACAACATAAAATATCTAATAAAAGAAATAATGCAATATAAGGATACACTTTTTTAAAAGCACATTTCCTCAAGACTTCTTTATACTGCAAATTATACAACTTAATATCAAAATCTAACAGATAATGCTCAAATATGCATCAAAATTAATAAAGTTAAATGCACTAACCGACCGTAACGACCGGACGGATCGATCTCAACGAACTCAGTATCGGAATCGTCAGGTTCATGATCCGTAATCGACGATTCCGATGGCATTTCTGTGTGTATTTTATCTTCGTAAAAGCCTAACTCTTCACGCACAATATAAACAGATCAAGTTCTTAAATTCAACAAATATTAACAAACTTACAGAATCAGTTGTGATTTCTGGCAGTTAAAATGTTTAACAGTTGGCTGAATCATGGCCTTCGGGTTCTGAATTTTGAGAAACTTGTGTGAATGAATTTGAAGAATTTGAATATGATGAGCATTTAGGGTTCTATGATGATCAGAAGAATGAAGACGGCGATGAAGGGATTTGGTTAGGGTTTAGAGAATAAAGAGAGAGTGGCCTCAATAATTGAGTTATGTTCTTTTTATATGATCCGAAATCACAGGTATGGTATGACCCATTTTATTTCGGATCCCGCGTCCAATAAAGGTTATGTCTATTTAAAATGGATTCTCTCTCAAAATCATCCTCTACTCCACCATAACATGCCACATTAGCAAAAAAGCTCCACCATCACATTTCACATGGTCTAAATCATCTCATTTATTAATATATAATATATAGTATTCACCAAAAGAAAATATATCTACATGAAAAAAATATAAAAGTATTCAAAGAGAGTAAATGATTAATAAAGCGAATAATTGTGTAAAATAGAACAATTAGTGTAAAATAGACTAGAATTCACATTCTTATTTGCAGTCAAAAAAGAAAGGTGAGTAATAAATGGGCATTAATTATATTTCCTAATAAACAATTTATGAGAATTCAAACATAGCAATAATGCTCTTTTACTTAGACCATACGTAGTGGGCGGTTTTCGGCGTTTTTTTACTTGAATCACGCCCCAATCACGCTACCGGACCGCCCCCTTGGGCGTTGTTTGCTGAAAATGGGGTGCCGGCGTTTTTTAAAGAATGCCTGGTGTGTGAGGGGCAATGTTTACTTGTCCAATAAGAAGCTTCCATATATTATTAGTTTGTTTTAAATTTTTTTTAAATAATATTGATGAGGGCATTATTGGGCATTATTCCACTACACCCATATATAAAAAACGCTCTATAATACCCTTTGCTGACTGAGATGACATGTTTTTGCTACTTTTTTTTTTCTTTTTTCCTTTTTTTACGTCTAGATCTTCTTGGTAAGGAGATTACTTTATATCACCTATGTCACGGGTATCACCCAAGTCTTGGTAGGAATCCAAGTGTTATCATAACAACCTAGGCGTGGAATTGCCCCCGCATAGATTCGAGCTCAGAACCTCCTAGGTAAGAACTCACAAGTAGGTAAACTTTCTTACTTCCGCCCAGTTGGAGTTTGTCTGGCCATCATTGACAAATGCTCTTGCTACTATATAAACAACGTTTTATCATATAATCACAAAAATAAAAAAATAAAAGTTTTTATAGCACTACTAAAGTGTTTTTTAATCTTGTTATCATTTGATATTTTTAATGTTTCTAAATAAATATCAATGCTTAGATGCTAGTATGCATGTGGGGGCGACAATCCTTCTATGGATGCGACAATGATTCATTTGGTATCGTTTCGGTTTGTTACAGTGTCGGCACTAGGGGCGGACCTAGCATATAAGAAGGGGCAACCTCCGCTACGGCTTGGCGCTCCGGCGGTAGTGTAAAATTAGTGTAAATTTTGGAAAAATTTGACGTTTTTACGATTTCGTTACGGTTTTTTTATAAAACGTTACGGCTTGGCGGATTTTCTAGATCCGGCACTGGTCGGTAATGTATAAAACACCAATAATGATAAGAGAAGGTTAAAAGAAAAAAAATCAAAACCAATTGGCACTCACCTATTTATCACGTGCATTTCAAACACATGCATGTGCGTTTCAACACCATGACACTCTTAAATCTACTTTAGCTAAATATAGAGTACATATAATGGGAAATAAAAAACACATTCATTTCAATACTTCACACTACAATAATATAAGCACGAACTCAGTCGCTAACCATTTCTATTACAATCTTTCACAGTCGGCAGATTTAAACGACAAAACATTGTTTTCTAAATCAAAACCTATCAAATGATTCATCTGAGCTATGTTCCCCATAACTGCGAGGTCCGAACTAGGTAAAAATCCAAAGCACATAATACCCTTACTAACCGTCACAAGCACGTTATCAAGACTTAACTCGACATCCGCCCCGTCAAAATGCATCGTGACTTTCGGCATCTTAGTCACTTTTGCCGAACGATAACATAGATTCAAAACCTGATCTGGGTCTTTAATAGGTCTCGCATTAATACCCTCCTTAATGGCGGACTCGAATTCGTCATATAGTTTAGGCGGTAGCATTGTTAAAGTCGTCCCTGAGTCAACGATCATGTTTCCTTTCAACAACGGCTTTGTAGAGTTCAAGTCGTCGCTAATACATATTCGCTTATCGCCAACGCTAAACCCTTCAAATGTCACATGATAATATGTTTTTGGGATTTTTTGGACTAGTGGAGTTGTGACAACATTTGGGCCAAAGTCAAAGTCCCCAAAAATCATTTTACTAGACTTATTTGAAAACTCATTTGTGTGAGGGTATGGGATCAAACAATACGAAAACTTACCAGGCACTAATGTGCGTATTTGCGACACTAGAGAGTAGTCGCCACCGCCAAGCCCGACGATTCCACCCCACGTTGGTCGGAAAACACCGTCATAAGTAAAACTACAACCGAAAACTATATTCGAGAGGACCCGATCACCTAACGTGATGGTTTCTGTTGCAACAGTACCCGTACTAGCCGATCCATCGCCGTAAAGCGATAAAAACCCACATTCTTTCGTCGCTGTGCAATTAGTTGCGACCGTCATAGCCTTGCACGTTTCGCATTCACAATCAATAGGTTGATAGGTTGAAGAATTCTTTGGGTCAAAAAGTGGAAACGTGTGCTTGTAACAGTTAGTGCACGGCTTACACGGCATCCACGAAAAGTCGCTACCGGTGTCGGCAATGGCCAGGACTTCTTGCGACGGATTGCCGTATGAAATGTTCAAGAGAAACTCCCCGTGATCGGGGATTGTATCGGCTTGGTATGCCGTCCCATTTATATTACTACTTAACTGTTTCGCGTTTATAAAAGTTCGTTGCAAAGAATTCCCCATTCGTTGTGCAAACGACATGGAACGGTCGTAAAAAGGGGAATCGACAGAATCGCGATGGATGAGATTGACGCTAAAAGTATCAGCGATAGCGACAGAACTAGTGGAGGTGTATGAAATGGTTAGTGTTATTGCGAATAGTAGTGAGGAAAACGTCATTGTGTATTGTGTTTTGTGTTTTAAGTGAGGAATTGCATGCCATTTATAAAGGGGGGAAACAAATCAAATGCATGATGTTTTCCATTTATATTTTTTTAATTTACAACTAAGATTTTTACCTTCCAAATTCGAGTATACCAAATTAACATATCGTATATTTAGTAAGTAGAAAGAGTATACCAAATTAACATATCGTATATTTAGTAAGTAGAAATGGAGAATCAATTTATTCTAGTCTAAATAAGAAGTGTTTTTTTTAAATATGACTTGATATTCGATATTACCTTATTTGATTTTGATTTCTCAAACCTTTTCTATAAAAAAAGTTATATAATTCATATATATGTATTAATTTACAACATAACTGATGAACAGTGCTACAGTGAATTAAAGTTAACGGCGTTATAACGGTATGATATATGTTTTGTACATTTGCTGTGTGTGTTGACTTCCTTCTTTTCTTTCAAACATACACACACAGCCCTTAGAGAGAGAAAGTGAGTCGGATCTAGATAGACAGAGAAACGTTAGACAGCAGACCGATGGCGGTGGAGCCAACTATGCCCTCCGACCGGCCTCCTCATCCCGGCTACGCACTCTGTCGGTGATGATGATGGTGGTCGTGTTGCTTGTGGGTTTAACATCGGCGGCATAGATCGGAAAATGTGGGGGACGGCGGAATGAAGATGGTGACTAGGTTACGTTGTTTTGCTCTCATCTCTCACAAATCTATTTACGTTGTTGGATTTGATGATAAATTTGATGTTCGTTGTGCGTTTCCGATGTCAGCTCTTGCATATTTCTCTCTGTCCCTCTTGAATTGGAAACCCTAACTATGAACATGAAGCTTTTGAAACTAGATCCGGATGAAACCCTAGAAAAATCGCCTGATTCTGATGCAGGTTAGAAATTGTAACCCTAAGCGTGTTTTATTATATATTTTGCATTGTAATTTCTGTAATTAATTGTTGTTAAATTGGATGTTTCCTTATTCCGATTTCGATTTCAGAACATGTTGAAGTGCAGTCTGAATATGAGCAGCAAACCCTAGAAGAATCCTCTAATTCTGATGCAGGTTAGAAATTGTGACTCTAAGTGTATTTAGTTATATGTATTGTAAATAATTGTTATTAATTGGATGTTTTCGGCTTCCGATTTCAGAACAGGATGAATGCAACAGTGAAGTGCAGTCTGAACATGAGCAGCAAACGCTTCCGATATGTGAGAAATTCGAAAAGTTGAGCAACAAAGTGATGGTATGAATTACAAATCCTTTGTTCTTTTTGTTAGTTAAATAGTTACCTGCATTAGTTTTGTGTATACTTGATCTATGCAGTTAATATCAGTGATATATCGGTTATATCGGTCCCTTAGTAAAATATCGGTGTTAAATATCGGTACCGATATTATCGGTGATATTGACTGATCTTTGACCGATATAACCGATATATCACCGATGTTTGACCGATATAACCGATATATATCACTGAATTATTGGTGTTAAATTGCTATATATAAATTCTGCATTATATTAAAATTACCGAAATCCCACGGATATCTCATCGAGATAACCTATATTTCAAATATTGATCCTTGACCGATATCCGATATTTTACTGCATTAACTGCATAGTACTTGATATATGAATTTCTGCAATTATTTTTTTTCAGAATTTGAGAAAAGATCATATGCCACTCTGTGACGAAGTTAAAAGTATAACTTCTGATTCTTTTCCTGGATCTGAAGTTTGGACTGCTCTTCAGAGTCTTGGTAATCTCTTTGATTACACTTATAATTTGTTTTTGGTTTCCTTTCTGTTGTAATCATGATTATGACTGCTAATTTTGTTCATGGTTATGTTGTGCTATAAGGTGAGGAACATGAGGCGTTGAAGAAAAAGTATCAAGAAGAATGTGAACGGTTGAAGAACAGATGTCAATTAGAGTGCTCGGAGAGAAAACGGTTATATAATGAAGTCATTGAACTTAAAGGAAACATTAGGGTGTTCTGCAGATGTAGACCACTAAACCATGATGAGATCGCTAAAGGGTCAACTTCTGTTGTTGAATTTGATTCAGCTCAGGAAAGTGAACTAAAGATAATCGGATCCGATTCGTCCAAAAAGCAATTCAAGTTTGATCATATATTTAGACCTGAGGACAACCAAGGTAATCAGAGGATAATGTGAACGACTTTATTTTGTAAGTTTTCTCTTTTGACTGCTATATCGGATCAAAAATCGGCTCGCCCCGCCGCGAAGCGCGCCTGTAACCCACTAGTTTATATTAGAAAATGTAAAATGAAACAAACAATTATTCTAGCCTAAGAAGGATGCATTTTTCAAGTATGACATGATATTTGAAATTACATTATTCGATTTTGGTGTAAATAACCCTTTTTTTAATTTATAATCTGTAATATTATTTTAAATGATAAATATAATAAGTTAAAAAAAGATTTACCGGTCACTTTGATTTTTATTTATCTCTAATCTTTTTAGGTGTATAATTTCTTTAGAAGCAAGAAAATGAAAGAGTGATAAAATATCAAAATAAAAATAAACTGATAAGAAAAAAACTAAAGTTGCAGACTCACTCACTCAGTGCTCTCTTGTATTCTAGTCAATTAAAATTTTTAATCTCCTAATATCATATCCAAACCTCTATAAATTATTGTGATTGTATATGAAAGAGAAAATATAATATAAAAGTAAGATAAAGATATAGATGGAAAATAAAATGTGTGAGGTTTTAAAAAATAAGAGTTGGGTTCTTTCAAACCAAATTTTGTATACAAATCGTAAGAATAAATCATGGCCGTACAAAATTAAGATTGACAGTTAAGATTTGCTTTGCTAATTAACGTAGAAACTGATTGTTATAAGCAAGGGCAATTTGGTCTATTTGCTACGTTTATTATAAGAAACCCTTTTGAATTCCATAAAAATAACACCTACTCCCACCAAAAAGTTTGCGAAATCAAGGGAGGAGCAAAATCAGGATAAAATTTTTCATATAATTGGTTAAATATTCTTCTTTTTTTTTTAACGGCAAATTTGGATCACTGACGGACCACTGGAGTATCATCGTGCCACCAGCGGAACCACCCGATCATATCCATCTCCACTAGGCATAAAGCCTATACACCAATTCAGGAGGAAACCCAATAAATATGGGAAAACCCCCTTGTGGGAATCGAACCCAAAACCTATTGATCCCAAAGCCTTATTCTACCCCCAAGATACCACTAGGTTAAATATTCTTCTCATAAGACTTTCTCTTGCTTTGTCGCAATTTGTGGTTTTTTTAGTTGATTAGTTATTGATATTTTAATTTTTTGTGAACTTTGAGTTCTTTTTATTCCTTTTTTTGAACCGCAGCTATTTTATTATTCCTTGACATCCGATCTTGTTCACCTAGCTGACCGACATCAACGTGTTTTAAGTTAACACTTTAAAAGACTAAAATCAACACAATTTACATATGTATCTATTTGGTACATTATATTACTTTGTTCTTTAATATGTAATAAACCACGAATATGAAGAAGAGATGACTATGAGGATTTAGAATGGCATTGATCGATCAAGATTAATGATATGTGTTATGTTATACACACAAAAAGGCAAAGAGATGAACATAAGAATTGGATTTAATCCATAAAAAACATGAAATAAATCAACTTGCATGAATTTATTTTCTAAAACCATCTCTAAATAATAAGACATAAATACCCCTAATTAGTAATTAATTATTATACCATGTGTCAATATTATATTGGTTCTTACAGTTTTTAGGTTCTAAAGAGTTTGTATATGATCCGGGTCCTAAAACATAAAACAAATTTTAGAGAATATTGCGTTTTTTAGTTGAATTGGTACCGGTACTGAATTTTCCCACACCCAATTATTTTTGGTATCGACACAGTACCCACTTTTTTGACATTTTTGGGATCGGTATTTTTGGTATCGAAACAGTACCCACGACTAGACCCACGGGTTGTTGCAACCATGTTTCCTTTTCATTAACAAGAACAACAAATCGTATTTTTATAATATCAAACTTACACTTAAAACGCCAATCAATCCAACAAAAACATCAAATGTTTTATCCATTCAACACCTTCATCATGTGAAACCCTAGAATATGATATGCACCCACAAAAACAACCCCCCTGTTTTGCAATAATAACACCCTTGTTTCCATTCGGATTAACAAACACAAACACATCAGTAATCATAGCAATAATAACACCTAACCATTTTTCACCGGGTGAACGTAGTGCAGCGCCGTTTTTTCCTGAAAAATTGATGATCCGCTTTTAGTTGATCAACCGACGCGGACAATTTTGTAGGTCTGTACATTGCTCTGGTAGTGGGGGGTGGTCGTAACAGGTGTTGTAGCTGCGAAGGAACCCGTCAACACCGGTTGCTCTGTCCGATTGGATTGGGTCTCATGCGATGGGGAAAACAAAAGCGGATTTGTGCTTCCAGATCATCTATAACTCACCAGGAGAGGTAAGGTAGTGTATGGGAGGGAAGTGGGGGAGATTTAACCTCTGATATGCATGCAGGAATGAAATTAATGACGATGTGAAACCCCCCCCCCCCATAGTATGTCACACCCCAGCAGATGGCGGAATCATCGGGGCGCGACACTAGGCGAATCAGATTGCTCAAGAGAATCCATAACAACTATTTAGTGACAATATTTAATGTGTACATTATCCCATACTAATAAACAATATTTCAGCAAACAGTCATACAGATTTCACGTCTCTCAAACAATACAAATCCGACAACCTAGATTTTTAAGTGAGTTTCTAGACTTCCTAAGCTTGATTCGAGATAATCTAAGATTAACATGCAACATACGTTAAAATAAAGTCAATACAAAATGTATTGACGAGTATACAAGTTTGCATACATATAGTATAGAAAGCGTTTACGCATAACCAGCATGTAACACATAATAGGCGAATCACATAAGCTATCGATCAATGATACATCCTAACCACGAGACTGCGTTGTAGAGTATGCGCGACACATGTTCACCAAGCAAACACGTGAAGTAAAATGTTGTGATCCCTAGCAACCCTTCTCCACGACAGGTTCTGAGTCCAAACTATAGTACTATCGTTGCTAGAGGCGGTATAGAGTATCACTGTGTGAGTGTAGCAACAAGTAATTCAACTAATCACGTATAACATGCGAGTGCGGTTAGCGTTCGTAAACGCGTTTAAGTGTTGTGTTTTTGTTAGAGAACGTATGTAACACCCAAAAGTGCGTAAAGCGAAAAAGGGTTCGAGTATACTCATAGTGCGTGTTTAACAAATAAACGCAAGCTGGTATTGGATTGAAGGGAGCGCGTTTTAGTTAGCCTGAACACGTAAACAGAAGCATAAGCGTTGAACAGTGCGTAAACAGAATGTCGGATGGGATGAGTGTTCGAATGGTGGTCCAATAGAATGAGTATAACCCATCTGAGCGGATGGTCATCCGGACGGATGGTCATCCGAGCGGATGACCATTCGAACGTATGGCCATTCGAACGAAGTGCGTTTGTTTGTAAAATTGTCAAAGTTTGAAGATTAGTCTAAACTTTGGAAATTATAAAGAGATAGGTCACTTAGTCGGATGGTTATCCGGTCGGATGGTCATCCGATCGGATGGCCATTCGAGTGGGTGTTCTGTTATCTGAAAACTCATAACATTTTCTAAGTAAAATAGTTTGAAGTTTAACGGAGACGGCGTGACGACATGTCAAATAACGTGAATACACCAAGACTAGCTCACTCGATCAGATGGTCTCAGCCTATTCGGTCAAACTTACTGTTCTTGATGGAGATCCATGTTCAACCCGTTAATCGGTCATCTCTCCGGTAGGAATCCGTTTCCAAGCCGACTCTCAACTAAGGAAGGAATAGAGAGTCTGAATGAGTCTAGATTCCATCGGTTTTGTGTAGAAAGTTGAAGAAAAGTCGAAAATAGTTGAAAGTGTTGAAATCTTGTTGAGGTTAAGTTGAAAAGTGTGAAATCTCTTAGATCTAGAGCCAATCTCGATCAGATGGTGTCCCTTAACTGTTTGCCGGAGCAAAACTGGTGGAAACCACATTCAAGAGGTCCAAATCAGTGATTTTAGAGAAAAACTAAGTGTTCGTGCGTGATTTTGATGGAGAAGATGATGTAGGAGAGATTAGAGATGAAGATTGTACAAGATTTGTAATGAAAAGCTTACAAAATGGTCTTGAATCGCGATTGAGAGCGACTGAGAGCGTGTGAGCGGATGAGAGAACCAAAGTGTTGAAATGAGACACAATGGTCCTATTTATAGGCGAGGGTGGAAGTTAAGGCGATGTTCGGTCGAATGGGTTGTGATCGGATGGCGGACGTCCGGTCGAATGGCCATCCGGTAGGATGGTCATCCGGGCGGATGTCCATCCGGATGGCCGAGCTCGTACGAGTTAGTTTCCCGACTTTAGTTCGTTTGGTGCGTTAAACATTGTGGGTACTTTAAGCGTTTTAGTGAAATAAGTAGTATCGTGTTATGTTGTGACTCAGTGTGATGTTTGAGTTGCGCGTGCCAACGAGTGCGTGTTTAAACAAGTATTGGTACTTAGATATCTATATATAACTAGTAATGTATAATAGGTCATAGAATCAGTAATTGCGTTTCGAGTTTGCGTTTGCGAGTAGCGTAGCATAGCGTAATATTATATGCGAACAAAGTATAAGCGTAGAGATATAGCGTGTTGTAATAAGCGATGTGTTTTGCGAAAATATGCGAAGTAGCGTAGTTTGCGATATAGTTTACATTATGATCCAATTCTCGGGTGCTAGGCGTAACGAGTCTAACGATAGTAACAAACGCGAAAGTGCGGGTTGTAACAGTCTCCCCTGCTTTAGGAAATTTCGTCCCGAAATTTATTCACAATGAGGACTGCGAGAATTGGCACGAGTAAGCGTTCTAGGGTAAGCGGAGGATGAACGAGCGATCGATATAGGATTGACGAGTGAGAGCGTCTCAGCAACGTGAGGAAGGCGATGAGTAGAGCGATTCGTTTTGACTAAAGGATGGTAATTCACGAGTTAGCGATCCAAAAATGTTTTAAATTCTCGAAAAGTTTTATTGCAAGGAGATTTTGAGGAAAAACTTGGATTTAGGAAAATTTTCGTACGGTGTGGCGTTGAACTGAGTCGATGTTCACACCAGAGTTGTAGAAAAGTTTTGTTACGTTATCAACATGATTAACGAAAAGTTCCTTATGGCGTGGTGTTAACCTGAGTCGATGGTTAAACCAATGTTACAAGAAAGTTTTGTTTGTCTAAAAAGGTTTTAGTTAAAATTTTCAGAAAGGTTTTCATTTATTCCAAAAAGTTTGTAAGAAATTTTTCGTTTTTTACAAAAGGTTTTAACAATACGAAAAGTTTTAATTAGCGTCGAGCCCCACATGGCACCTTTCCACGAAAGTTTGTTAATATGGCTAAAACACTTATATATCGGAAGTACCAGCGGCGTATCCACCATGTTTTATCCATATTACCTCTGTCCCGTGGAGCAATGTAATGTGTGTCGACATGGTACGGATAGATTTTGCATCCTCGGTCCAGGCGATTAGTGGTTGGACCAAGTTTGAGAGAGAGATTGAGTAAACTGAGCGATGAAGTTGTTTACGAACTCAGTTTTAGCGATACGAGTGTGAGCGAATGATTCAGCGATTGAAGCATCGAGGTAGTGTGAGTGTTGGGTGCGATAAGCGATATGCGTTAAGCGATAAATGGTAAGCGGTACGCGATAAGCGGTACGCGGTACTCGGTACGCGGTACTCGCTACGCGGTACTCGGTACGCGATAAGCGGTAAGCGGTACGCGATAAGCGGTAAGCGATAAGAGATAAGTGGTACGCGATAAGCGGTAGGAGATAAGCGATAAGCGGTACGCGATAAGAGATAAGCAGTAAGCGATAAGAGATAAGCGGTACGCGACAAGCGGTACGCGATAAGAGATAAGAGATAAGAGATAAGCGATAAGCGCTACGCGATAAGAGATAAGCGATAAGCGGTAAGCGATAAGAGATAAGCGGTAAGCGATAAGAGATAAGAGATAAGCGTTGAGAGGAAGAAGCGATGCGAGTATCAAAGTACTGAGGTTGACATGTGTGATAAGCGTTTAAGCATTGAAGCGTTGGGAGGTAAAGCGTTAGCTAAGCGAGTTAGATTTCAGCGAAGGTGCGACTGCGTGCGTGTAGACTTACGAAAGTCTAGCGTTGACGCATTTGAGATGCGATGAGATGTTACGCCTTGCAAAGGAGTTTAGCGCATTGAAAGTAGTCTCAATAGTATAAGAGGTCTAATAACGTTCAACTCCACATGGCATTTTCTTCACGGAAATTTGTTAGCATGGCAAGGCACTTATATATAGGAAGTACGACCTGCGTATCCACCATGCTTCGACCACACCACTTCTGTCCCGTGACTAGGTGTCACACTTTGTCGACATGGTTAAGACGCTTATATATAGGAAGTACCAACGGCGTATCCACCACGCTTAACCATGCTTTTAACGTTATGGCATCATTGGAACTTACTGCGATCTCCGTGCACTTACCAAAATAATCCCGTGTGCACCCGTGATTAATTCAATCCTTGCACGTTTATCGTAACTTATTCCAAGGATGCGTAGTTGGGGTAAAAACACGTTATATCGTGATATGCTATATAGTGTTATTAATATAATCTGTGCATGAGCTTAGTCTAAGTGCGAGAACGAGGGAGAGAGAGAGCGAGAGAGGGAGTTAACGTCGCATTTTGTAGCGACATCGAGCAATAGAACAAGTATACGCATAAGATTAATGTCGAGAATCGTACCATCAACAGCGTCGTTCTGCGTCCGATTGGTGTTGATGTTGAAGACTCTTGCTGGGGCCGTGGTTGTTTATGTTGTTTTAGTTGTATAGTGATTTAAGGCATTGTGTTTTACAGTAAAACACCATGAACATATATAAGACACCATAACATTGCAAATACCGTCTAAACTTACAAAAATTCATGCTACCTTCCCCACTATCTCCGCACGTCACACTAGCCGCCATAAAACATGAAAGGTTGCATGGCTATTGTTCCAAGTTCAATGGTACAGTTGACAATGTAATTGAGCGATACACAAAAATCAAAGGTATTAATTGCCCATTTATATCTTTCAGTCTTTTTATTTTGACTTTTAACCATCATTTTCTGTTGGAAATATTGGCGTGAATGAAAGTCTCAAATGTGGTAAACAATTTGTCCCACTTCGGTGTAGGGAACAAAAGGAATGGCTATTTATAAGGTAAAGCATTTACCTACTAGTATAGCTTTATGACATGTTTTACCACAAGTCCTACCCGCGTGCGAGGGGGGTGCAAATTGGAACCGGAATTAGCTTGAACTTGTGTGTGCCCGCACGTCCTGCGGACACGAATCTCCGAAAAACCCGACCCGCGTGGGGCTGGTTTTTGCACCTTGAGACCCGTATTTTATTTTGTTAAATAAACTGATTGAGCAATGAATGAATTATTATTTAGTATGTGCACTATCATTATTTAATTCATTTGCACTATCATTATTTAATTCATTTGATTGATGAATTATTCGTGCACTTTCATTATTTAAGTTTGTGCACTATCAATTTTATGATTGATTCCATTATCTGCAAATGGATGCTTTGCTGGCTCGAATTATGCAATGATTTTATATGCCTATAAATCATGTGCATTCTAATCAGTTTAAGAACACACAGAAAAGATACACCAGCAGATATTTTTCCTTCTCTCTGCAAGTATTCCAGTTTATTTCAGGCAACTGTACAGGTCCGGCAGTGCGCTGTAGCTGCTTCGAATCGGCGTACCCTGGGAACAGACCGCGAATCTGTTTAAGGGAATTGTGTCAAACACAAGCCCGGTTCACTGTTATTGTATTAATACGTTATTTTGTTTTCTGTTTTCTTGTTTATATTCCCAGTTTAGAGATAAGCTATCTGTAATAATACTATTTCAGTAGCAATTTTGTAACAAACTTAAACAGATTTCTTTACTGATCGTTCCTGCATTCTGTTACGTTTCAGAATAGCATCCCAACCGATGACTACTGCTGCTTCTGATGTTTCTGCTGTCATGACCAGTCCTGTTTCTGCGGTCATGACTCCCGCTGTAACTGTCACCACCAGTTTGGTGACACCACTGCCTAATGCAGTGTCGCATGCTGAGAAACCAGAGAAATTCAGTGGTGTGAATTTCAAACAGTGGCAGCAAAAGATGTTCTTTTATCTGACCACGCTGAATCTGGCAAGGTTCTTGACTGAACCTAAACCCCAAGTGGATGAAGGGGATATGAATGCTCAATCTGTGAGCGCAATGCATGCTTGGAATCATTCGGATTTCCTGTGCCGTAACTTTATTTTGAATGGTTTGGTGGACACATTGTATAATGTGTATTGCAAAGCCACGACTGCCAAAGAATTGTGGGAGTCTTTGGATCAAAAATACAAAACACAAGATGCGGGCACTAAGAAATTCGTGGTGGCTAAGTTCTTGGACTTTAAAATGATAGACTCTAAAACTGTCATGAGCCAAGTCCAAGAATTGCAGATTATCCTTCATGATATTCATTCGGAAGGAATGATACTCAACGAGACATTCCAAGTTGCTGCAATGATTGAAAAACTGCCACCAAGTTGGGTTAATTTCAAGAACTATCTCAAGCATAAGCGAAAGGAGATGACCATTCAAGACCTTGTTATGCGTCTTAGGATTGAAGAAGAAAACAAAGTGGGTCTAAAAAAGATTGATGGTCCTGAAACTGTGAAGGCCAATCTTGTTGAACATGGCCAGTCTTCGAAGGGAAAAAACAGGGGAAAAGGTGGAAATAAAAGTCATGGGAAACGCTCCAACCTTGGTCCTAAGGGGGGAGTTGGTAAAAAGAAGTTCCTAGGAATTTGCTATAATTATCAGAAGCAAGGCCACAAGGCCAACGAATGCAAGCTTCCTAAGAAGGAAAATGCTCGACAAGCAAACATGGTTGATGAAGTCGACAACCTGGTTGCTATGGTCACGGATCTCTCGATTTTGGTGACTGAAGTTAATTTGGTCGGGCAAAATAACAAGGATTGGTGGGTTGATACGGGGGCTACCCGTCATGTGTGTTTCGACAAGAGCCTTTTTAACACCTTCAAAGAGGTGACTAATGGCGAAAAGGTTTTTATGGGAAACTCTGCCACGGCCGAAATTAAAGGTGAAGGGAACGTGGTTCTAAAAATGACTTCTGGAAAGGAACTCACCTTGTCAAACGTGTTGTATGTTCCAGAAATTCGTAAGAACCTTGTGTCAGGTTGGCAGTTGAACAAATTTGGGTTCAAAATGGTGATTGAGTCGGACAAGGTCGTGTTGACCAAAAATAGTGTGTATGTTGGTAAGGGCTATGCCCTCAATGGAATGTTTAAATTAAATGTAATTGTCGTGAATGCAATAAAAGAAAACGCTACTAGTTCTACTTACTTGATTGAGTCTTGTAATCTTTGGCATGGTAGACTAGGTCACGTAAATTATAATTCCATTCGTCATTTAATTAAACTTAATTGCATTCCAACATTTGATATCGACTCAAATAATAAATGTGAAGTTTGCAAAGAAGCAAAACAAACAAGATCGTCATTTAAAAAGGTTGAAAGAATCACTGAACCCCTCGAAATGATACACACTGATGTGTGTGATCTAAAAGCAATTCCTACTCGTGGAGGGAACAAGTACTTCATCACTTTTATTGATGATAGTACCAGATATTGCTATGTGTACTTACTTAAGAGTAAGGACGAGGCTATTGACAAGTTTATCTTGTTCAAAGCCGAAGTTGAGAATCAACTAAATCGGAAAATCAAAGTCGTAAGGAGAGACCGTGGAGGTGAATATGTTTCACCTTTTATTGACGTATGTGCAAAAAGTGGAATCATCCACGAACTCACGGCTCCTTACTCCCCTCAATCAAATGGCATAGCGGAACGGAAAAATCGTACTTTGAAAGAAATGATGAATGCCATGATGATAAGTTCTGGTGTAAACCAAAACATGTGGGGGGAAGCAATCTTATCGGCAAATTATGTGTTGAACATGATACCGAATAAGAAAAAGGATATAACTCCATACGAATCATGGACGGGAAAGAAACCACCATATAAATCTTTAAAAGTGTGGGGGTGTCTAGCCAAGGTGGTGGTCACACCACCAAAGCGCCTATTAATAGGACCCAAAACTGTGGATTGTGTGTTTGTAGGATACACCCGTCCTTATGGTCCATATCGTTTTCTTGTACATGATTCCAAGAACCCTGGAATATGCAATGGCACCTTAATAGAATCTAAGGATGCTTCATGGTTTGAACATGTGTTCCCATGCTCAGGTAAAGGTGAACCGAGTTTCACTAGACCAGTTGAGGAAATTGTTCCTAGAGATGAGGGTGCATATAATGAACCTCAGGAACAATCTAACACTGAGGAAGTTGAAATCAGGAGAAGTAAACGGCAAAGGACTGAAAAAACCTTTGGGCCTGATTTTCTTACCTATATGATAGAAGAGGAACCTCAAACATACCAACAAGCGGTAAGATCCTCAGAAGGACCTCAGTGGAGGGAGGCCATTAAAAGTGAGATAGATTCTATCTTACAAAATCATACATGGGAACTAGTGGATCTTCCTCAAGGAAGTAAACCACTAGGATATCGATGGATCTTCAAGAAGAAGATGAAACTAGATGGGACCATCGATAAATACAAGGCAAGGTTGGTGATCAAAGGATATAAACAACGAGAAGGTTTAGATTACTTTGATACATATTCGCCTGTTACGCGAATAACCTCCATCAGGTTGATGCTTGCCATTGTAGCCATTAGAAATTTGGAAGTTCATCAAATGGATGTGAAAACAGCTTTCTTGAATGGAAATCTTGAGGAAGAGATTTACATGGAACAACCTGAAGGTTTCATAGCCATTGGGCAAGAAAAGAAAGTTTGTAAACTTGTAAAATCCTTGTATGGATTGAAACAAGCTCCAAAACAATGGCACCAGAAGTTTGATCAAGTCATACTTGATGCTGGGTTCAAAATCAATGAGTGTGACAAATGTGTATATGTTAAGGACACATCTGATGGATATGTCATTTTATGTCTATATGTAGATGATATACTCATTGCTGGAAGTGATGACAAAATCATAAAATCTACAAAGAACATGCTAAAGGCAAGATTTGACATGAAAGACATGGGTCTTGCGGATGTGATTTTGGGGATCAAAATCACGCGAACCGAAAGTGGACTTGTTTTAAGTCAATCCCACTATGTGGACAAAATTCTTGATAAGTTCAATGCAAACGACTCTAATGAAGCTAGAACTCCGCTTGACACGAGTCAACATCTAGCCAAGAATAGAGGTGAACCCGTAAACCAGTTGGAATACTCAAGAATTATTGGTAGTTTGATGTATCTTATGAGTTGTACTAGACCAGACATAGCATATGCTGTGAGCAAGCTAAGTAGATACACGAGCAACCCAAGTTCATTGCATTGGAACGGTATCACTCGGTTGCTTCGCTACTTAAGATACACTCGGGAATACGGGTTGCATTATAACAGATATCCAGCAGTTATAGAAGGATACTGCGATGCGAATTGGATATCTGACACGAATGATTCCAGAGCAACAAGTGGGTATGTATTCACACTTAGAGGTGTAGCGATATCATGGAAATCGACGAAACAAACGGTTATTGCTAGATCCACGATGGAATCTGAGTTCATCGCTTTAGATAAAGCAGGTGAAGAGGCAGAATGGCTACGTCAATTTGTTGAGGATATACCAAGATGGCCTAAGCCGGCAACGGCCATTTGTATACATTGTGATAGCCAATCGGCACTTGGCAGAGCTCGTAACACAATGTATAATGGTAGGAACAGACATATCAGACGTAGACATAATACGGTACGACAACTAATCTCTACTGGAATTATCATTGTTGACTACGTGAGGTCAAAGGATAATATTGCGGATCCGCTAACAAAAGGCCTAAGTAGAGAGGTAGTACAGAAGTCGTCATTGGGAATGGGACTGAAGCCCTTGAAAATAAGTTCATATGATGGAAACCTAACTCAGTAGACTGGAGATCCCAAGAGCTGAGTTCAATAGGAAAACCTAATTGTATGAATTAGTGAGGTCACTGTGGGGGGTTACCCTACGTATATATATAAGGGAGTTTATTGTAAAAGCTTAATAAACTTCCTAGTCCATTCCTAAAAGTGACAAGTGTGAGGCTAAGCATATAGCTTTTAATGATTCGACTAAAGTAACTATACATAGTGAATCACCTATGTGAGAGAGAAGTGGGGTCGCTTCGAAGGGTATTGATGGGGCACAATACTTAATAGCTCTCGCAGAACCAGGCATCATGTTCATGACCATAACGAACATAACTATGAGGACTTGACTTTGTCAGGGAGAGTTTTATGTGAAGTGCATTGTCGTCTACACAAACGGCAGACGAGTTCAAAGACATCGAGTTCTACTCAGAGCTAGTGGGCTAAGTGCGTTTCATGAGCGAAGGTTCAAAGGGTAACACCTACCTATCGTATGCAAAACTCAACTGCTGAAATTTAATTGGAATAATGTTGTTCTGAGATCGACCTCCATTCATGTGGGGGATTGTTGGAAATATTGGCGTGAATGAAAGTCTCAAATGTGGTAAACAATTTGTCCCACTTCGGTGTAGGGAACAAAAGGAATGGCTATTTATAAGGTAAAGCATTTACCTACTAGTATAGCTTTATGACATGTTTTACCACAAGTCCTACCCGCGTGCGAGGGGGGGTGCAAATTGGAACCGGAATTAGCTTGAACTTGTGTGTGCCCGCACGTCCTGCGGACACGAATCTCCGAAAAACCCGACCCGCGTGGGGCTGGTTTTTGCACCTTGAGACCCGTATTTTATTTTGTTAAATAAACTGATTGAGCAATGAATGAATGATTATTTAGTATGTGCACTATCATTATTTAATTCATTTGCACTATCATTATTTAATTCATTTGATTGATGAATTATTCGTGCACTTTCATTATTTAAGTTTGTGCACTATCAATTTTATGATTGATTCCATTATCTGCAAATGGATGCTTTGCTGGCTCGAATTATGCAATGATTTTATATGCCTATAAATCATGTGCATTCTAATCAGTTTAAGAACACACAGAAAAGATACACCAGCAGATATTTTTCCTTCTCTCTGCAAGTATTCCAGTTTATTTCAGGCAACTGTACAGGTTCGGCAGTGCGCTGTAGCTGCTTCGAATCGGCGTACCCTGGGAACAGACCGCGAATCTGTTTAAGGGAATTGTGTCAAACACAAGCCCGGTTCACTGTTATTGTATTAATACGTTATTTTGTTTTCTGTTTTCTTGTTTATATTCCCAGTTTAGAGATAAGCTATCTGTAATAATACTATTTCAGTAGCAATTTTGTAACATTTTCAACTTTAAAACCTATACAGTCAAATAGTAAGGGTGAGGACATGGTACTTTAGTTACAAGTTTGGTCTCTATTGATGATTAATTTGTGATTTGATCTCAAGGAGTTTTCTGGATTTGATTGGCTGAGTGATGATATCAAACTAGAAAAGTGCAAAACCTTACTTTGGAAGTTCTTGCTTCTTGCCATACACTTTTAAAGCAGCTCGCATGCAACTTTTCTCATTGATTCCCTTGTTTTGTAAATGTTTGCAGAGAGATATATGTAGCGAGCTTAAACACAAAGTAAACAGGTAACACTTACTATTTGTATTAAACAAGTTGGAATAAATTATTTTGACAAATGGGCCAAATTTATCATTTTTAGTAAATAGTTCAGGTATGTTTGTGTTCTATTTCTAAGTTGTCTGATTTTCTTAGATTTAAAATTAATAGTAAATTTATTGTAGCGCAAGCAATAAAGGAATAGATAGGAATGTGGATACATGGTTCTTCAACATATGTTCGACTTTGTCAAATTGTATCAAAACCAATTTTCCAAACAAGTAAGTATTTTATATTTCTTAATTGTTTGATTTCTCTAAGACTTAGATGTGGCATGACACGAAAGAGGCTACACATCAAAGAAATATAATTTTATCAAAGACATTGATGCCAAATGTTTTGAACAATATTAAGGCTTAGATTTATATATAGATTTTAGATCTTTATGCAGTTTATTTGTGTAAAATTTAATACATTTTTCATAGATTTAGTAAAGAATTGTAACTTGGTCGGTTTATGTTGTAAAATACCAGATTGAATGTGTCTTAGGTCTATTTGGGCAGGTTTGGATTAGTGTATAGCGAATATATGTTGGAAAAATATGAACAGGTTCGGATTTAGCGAGTGCAATTTTTTTTATGAATTATGGTGTCATTTTTAGACGAAGTTTCCCCTTGTTCTTGACGTGGTGGAACCAAATTGTGGTTAATAATCCTCTTAATTTAAGACGTGGATTAAGATGCGGTCCAAAACTGTTTCTTAGGGTGGAGGGAGTGGTCACCAAATGGTGAGTGTTTAACTTATTTTCTAACCAATAATATCATGCCATGTCAAGTCGCCACTCCACTCCTCATTTTGCACTCAATCACTAGCAATGGTCAAGCACATGGAAAGTGGTAAACAATTTAACAAAAAAATATGATTGGTTGAAAGGTGTTGAGGCCCACCATTAACCCTCTTTCTCCCACCTCTCTCTTCTTCACCGAGTCGGTGGATACTCACCGCCCACACCACCTCTCTCCTCTTCCCTGATCACCGCTCCAACACTGGCAATGGTTCCCGAATCGATAAACCCTCCCTCCCCGAGACCACTCCCTCCACTCTGATAATCAAAGTAATTGCGTCTTATGTTCTCGTGTATTTACACTATTAGAAACCCGCGCGCGTTGCGGCGCGAAAAACAAATTGTAATACGAAAAAATAGAAAATATTAAGGATAACATATAAAGATGCATAGGCAGGCTTGTCATATCGCATAGAACAAAAAAATGCAATCATTTGAGTACATTAAAGTTAAAGGGGCGTATGAATGTGAGTTACAAAAATAAATAAATAAATAAGTAAGTAAATATGCGGCGGAGTGAACAATTTATGGCGTTGTTACAAGTGTAGTCATACATATATATGAATGAAATGACACATTTACCCTTGGAGCATTAGAGTTTTGTTAAAGTATTACCTGCCATATGAACAATATACAAAAATGAGGTTATTGCTCCCTGAAATCTTCATTCTTGAAATCGTTATCGATGACAAGGAGTTGAGAGGAGGTCACATCCAGCTGCAAAATAGCATTGTGTGAGCGCAAACCGAAGGACTCATAAGCCCATATTATTTTCTTTTGGTCATACCTGGCTGAATATATGGTTGGGAGAAATTTAAAAAAAACAATATATGGCAACAAACCAGAGAGGGCAAGAGTCCAAGCAAAGCATTAGTTTCCCATACCTATCAAGTAAATCAGCAAGATTCAAATATTCGCGTGCTGATAAGAAAAGAAAATAAAGACTAAAGGAAAGTCGCAATAAGGTTTAAAGTGAACCCGCAGATGGTCATCATGACGCTTTGTAAATCCTAAAAAAAGAATGATACAAAATGAGATTAAAAAAGAACCAAGTTTAATGAGGTTGCCTTCCTCTGTACTCAAATGCCTCTGAAGAAGATGACTTAAATGCAACCAGAAAGAATACAGCGATAAAGAAGATTGGATCATCCGTATATGCTTATATCAGCTGTCAAAAAGAAAAAAAACATCCAATTACCATTTTCGATGTCTTGAAAACCCTTTATTTGAATCACAAAAGCTTAATTTTGATTTACACCGAAAAACAAGCCACCATGTTGAAGATGATTCACCAAAAAACCATAAGAGCAACATATAAATAAAGTTAAAATAGATCCATTCGCTTTAGAAGTGAAAAAACTTTTAAGACACAAAATGATACTAATCAAAATGCATAGGTCTGATCATATGTTGCTTTTTCTGCAAAACAAAAACATTGAACCACAAAGTCTACTCTCCTGCAAGGTTCTCATGGCGATGAAAAGGTAGAAAAACGGGATAGCAATTTTTGGTAGCCCAAAAATGTAGATTAGAATCAACCAATTCGACACTTACACCTTCATGTCTATTCTGATCCTTCAGGTCGTTAAGCAAATATTGTATATATATAAAGCACCAATTATTCTCTCAAAAATATCTTCATCGACCCTTGTATCACACCAATCATTAAACTTATTTAACCACTTCGAATTAATGAATTATTTTAGATAGTAAATGGGGATAATCTCTCTATTATAATAAATCAAAGCTTCATGGGCTGAGGTGTCAACACCACAAGCCCAGCCTTCTCTATCTCTCCTACATGTCAATCCCACACTTCATCTTGTCCACGTGTCCACTCCTCCTTTTTTCGATTATTTGTTTTTTTTTAACAATTGCTAAAGGTCAAAGACCATTAATGAGAATAGGCAGGCTTGTGGACAAAAAGTCTGAATTTTGACCATCTGTAACTCATCACCTGAGTTTGGAAAGAAACCAAATCTCATTTCAAATTTCAAATTCATATCTCTTTCTTCATTCTCATCTGCTCTATTCCCAATTCACACACCATGAAAGTGTCGAAGATCAGGATGATGATTGCCAATTTCAGGAAGATGAAGACATCGCTCTCACCATTGCACTACGTGTTCGTAATCTCTCACCTCATCACCAGAATCTTTTATTTTCTCTATGATTTTTTTCGATCCATCACCAAATCCCTTTCCTTCTCTAAAAATTTGTTCCGATCTCATCTGTTTCTATCTTCAGTGTCCATTATTGTTGGTGGTAGTGATGGTGGTTTGTGGTCTCTGGTCCTCGGTGTTGGCAACGACGGCTAGGGTTTTCAAGGGAGATGTCAATGACGTTTGTTCCAGTTAGGGTTCTGAAGATCGACAACTTGTGGGGTGCTCAGATGACAGAGATGGTGGTTGGACAACGAAGTTTATTCAATAATTTCAAATCTGAGTTTCCATGGTATCCTCCATTCATTGTAAGTACTAACCCTAACTTTTTGTTTTCTATATATGCCATTTAATGTGTCTTCATCAATCATAACACATGTATGTTTATCTCTTATAATCTTTGTTGTTTATGTTCTGTCAGGGTTAGGGTTTTAATCGATGAATATGGTTTTCTTTTACCTTCACAAACTCGATGTAAACAGCTTCAATCAGCACCACTATATTTGTTAATTTACCTTTTGTTATATTTTTTTGTTTACTTTTATTCTTAGGGTTTCTTGAATATTTGTTCTAGGTTTCGTGTTTGGCTGAATTCAAGAAGTTGGAGAGACTAGACCTCACCTTCAATAATCTGTTGTCACACGAGGTAATTTATAATCAATTTATTGAAAATTTATTTGGGTCTTCATGTTTATGAACATGAAACTGTTTATGTCTTACTGATTGTAGAATGCTTTTTTCGGGATCAACCCTAGGGCTTTGAATGTTGTTTTGTTTAGGTGATTCGGAGCCGATAATGTTTCCAGGTTTAGTTCTGAGCCAATTATCATTTTGCCAGGTGAATTTGAATTGATGGATTAAATGTTTTTCTTTCTTCTAATATTCATCGTGTGCTTTAGGCATACGAAGTCTTGGTTTTTCTACAAGAAACCTTTAGTAAATATTCATTCTCTTAGTTACCTACTTTTCCTACATTGGAGTTCAATTTTGACTAAATTATTCAAAGTAGGTGACCTCTTAATTGCATTTTGTTTGAGGTCAATAGTCACCATGTTCATTCATCACATGATATAATACCTAAAGAGTGAACCATAACCTCTATCACTGTATGTATTCTCTTGTCATTTTCTTTATTAAAAAGTCTTGCTATAGCTTTATCTGTCAATGCTTTTTTGATAAGAAAATACAAAAAATGATTCATTGTTTAAAAGATTATGAATTTGTAAAGTGTAGTTTGTTTGCTCTATTTAAATGAAAAGAAAGGTTTGTTTTTTTCATGGCAGTCACCAAATCTTTGTATATATTTTATTTTGAATGAAAAGAAAGGGTTTAATGGGTCAGATAGCTTTTTTTAGCACAATGGGGAATTTGTCAAGTGGATTAAATGCCGTCAAAAGTGTACTTTTAATGCTTGATCCATTATACGAAAACTAATGTTCTGTACCTGTGATGTATTATATAGGTGACACCCATATTTGTTGTTGCTAGCACGGTCTAATATTAAGGTAAAGTGTTTTTGGTTATCCTTATAAGATCCGTTGTTTTCGTACACCTAAATTTGTAAACTTCTTCAATTGTATGCTTCAAACTATTTGGTATGCATCTATGGTTTAGATTTATATATATATGTCTAAGTGTGTTGATCATTGGCACTTTTTACATGGTATTGGTCATTTGGTTGTTAAAAACAATATTATGTTCTAAAATGCAAAAAGTGAAAGGTCAGTTTGGTTTATAGATTTCTTAATGGGTCAAATTTCTTTTTTTTAAAGCAAAAAGTTGAAATATGCCGGATGAGTTAAATTTTTCATGACGGGTCAATTTGGGTTGTACCTAAAAACACACAAAACCATAGTTATATGTAAACCAAACAAATCACGTAAATCAGTGGGTTAAAACACTGTTGGATTAAAACAGTGTTTGAAACCACTGTTAAGTTAAAACAGTGTTTGAAGCCACTGTTCGAGCTGCTGCTTTACTAAAACAGTGTTTTGAAACCACTGATTATAAATTTTTGGTTTTGGCAGCCACCAAAAAAGTGTTATAGTGAAAAGCTTCGACTCCAATGGCTTGTCAGAAGGGAAAAGAAAGGTAATCGGCATTTTTATTGTATTTATACGCAAATTTAAAACTGGCAGAGAACTCAGGCTAGAGAGGCAGGACGATTTTATGGTCGCGTCACTTGTTAAGAGCCTCTGCATTAGTGGTGGTCTTATAGTTTTAGTTTTAGGTGGTACAGGACACAATTTGGTCCAACTCGGTTGAACCAGGACCGACCCGTAGCTTTTGGTCAGGCGAGATCCATTTGTCTATGTTAGTGCGTAGGGTATACTAAGGTAAGGATGAGTCATGGGGTTTGACCTGGTGTCATGTGACCACCCTTTCCCTTAAAACCATATTTATATTTCCTTTTAAAGACAATTTAAGATCCTTTAGTATATTGAATTAAGGAAAAATTACAAGTTTTGTCCTTTATCTTTATATTACTTTACAGGCGGTGTCCTTTTTTTCAAAACTTTACAGGCGGTGTCCTTTATAGGGAATTTTGTTGCAAGTTTTGTCCTTTGAGCCTAACCCAGTTAGATTTTTTTGTTAAATCTGATTACCCAAGGGTATTTTAGTCTTTTTACCTATTTATTTATATTATTTAAAAGAATAAAACAAAATATTTTTAAAAATTATTTTTATTATTATTATTATTATTATTATGTTTCTGCAACCACCACCATCAAGCACCACCGTTCACCACCCTGAATCACCACCTGCCATCATCAACCACCACCGGCAAGTTTCCAATTAATCCCCAACTGGCCATTTTCAACCCAATTTCCGGTCAAACACTTTCACAATAATCTCCAATTTCCCCCAATTTTCATCAAACAAACCAAGAATGTATAGAATCAACTTACAGTTACATTAACACTTATTCCCAAAGAAATAACTTCTTTAACAGAAGGAACACAAGCTGCAGTTGCAGGGATTTTAATGTAAACATTTGGGCGATCAACCACTTTTGCAACCATTTTGCAGCATCAACAGTCCCTTGGGTATCATCAGCAAGCCGAGGTGAAACCTCAACAGAAACATAACCATCTCCGCCATCTGTTTCGTCATAAATTGGCTCAAACAGTCTGCAAGCATCTTGGATATCTCACTACAAGTTCCCAATATGCACTTTCGATGTCTTTCCCTCCCTGTACAAGTACCTGAAGACCAGAAACAACGAACGGCAGTTCACCGAGAGTGCTTGCCGTTTCTGCCTCTCGATTTTCTTCTTCCCGAAGCTTTTGGATCCGTTTGAAGACTTTCCAGCCCCTGCTTTCCTCCGAGAGTGCTTGCCGTTTCTTTAGAAGCTCTTGTTTTATGAGATCCATGGCGGTTTAGGGTTGAATCTTGGGTTTGTGAAGTTGTTAGGGTTCAGATTGGTGTTTGGATATGCATGTTTTGCTAATCGGTATGACACACATGTCTCGCGCCGTCGGAGAGAACCACCGGCAACCGCCGGTCACTGGTCTGATGTGTAGATCGAGAGGGAAGGAGGAGCTCAAAGGTGTTGTTTGTGTAAGGGATTTAGGGTTTCTTCAAGGTAGGTAAAGGAGATGAAGTTCTGATCTCCATTTTTATGTGTGTGTGTGTGTTGTGTATTAGCAGACAACAAGAATAAATTACAAGTTTTGTCCTTTAAATAAGTAAAAAGACTAAAATACCCTTGGGTAATCAGATTTAACAAAAAAATCTAACTAGGTTAGGCTCAAAGGACAAAACTTGCAACAAAATTCCTTATAAAGGACACCGCCTGTAAAGTTTTGAAAAAAAGGACACCGCCTGTAAAGTACCCTAAAGATAAAGGACAAAACTTGTAATTTTTCCTTGAATTAATATATATAGGTTTTCACTAATTTTTTTTTATTTTTTTGCAAACCAGGTGGGTTCATATGCACCCACAAAATAGGGTTGGATCAGCCACTGGGGCATGGGGTGGGACATTTTTTGCTACATAGGACCATTAATCAAATGGTACACTGCCTTTCTCCTTAATTGATGGTGGTTCGCGTGGATTGAACCACGTTTATCACGGCCCTCCCATTTGATGATTTTGAGACAAAAATGTACAAAAAAATAAATAAATAAATAAATAAAGGGGTTAGTGGTTTGGGTCATGACCTCACCCTTAGAGCAGTGGTTTTTTATTGTGAATTACAGTTGGGTGACATGACGCCTATGTGGAGGGTCATGGTGGTCATGACCACACCCTTTGGCCTTAGATATATCACATTATAGAGCATTTGACATCAGGGGCGGATCTAGTGTATAACAAGGGGTAATGCCCGCTACCCCTTGGCGCTCCGGCGGTAGTGTAAAATTAGTGTAAATTTTGGAAAAATTTAATGTTTTTTTCTATTTCGTTACCGCTTATTTATAAAACGTTACCGCTTTGCGGAAATCCTAGATCCGCCACTGTTTGACATGTGGAGCTATGGATCATCTGCAACCTGGAGACTCCCACTATTATTCGCATTCAATCTGCCTTTCTATCTTCACGTCTCAATTGCAAGACGATTCATTTACATGCTATATAATCGGATATTAGGGTTCATGGGTGAAATCCCTAGCCTGCCCCTGGAGCGTCTTAAAAGTCTGATGAACTTCCGCTTCTATCAGCTTGCAGTCGCTTGTACATGCTTCTTAAAAATGTGTACCCCTGGTCAAATTACATTTTTGTACATTAGATTTCCTTTATATAGTATTATAGATAAGCGTAAAATGGTTAAAGTGATTTATCATTAAACTTCTTAAATTAATTTTTTTTATTTAATGCTTGACAATTCAAAATGAATTAAGGATTTGCCCATAAATTAAATGGAATGGGTTTGGGCAGGGCCGGCCCGTATGGGTGCGGGATGGGCGACGACACAAGGCTCAAATCCTCCAAGGGTCCAAATCTTTTTAATTTTGTATAGAATTTACGTTGTATAAGATGAATATATATGCACTGAATCAAGTGTTAACATAAATGAGCCCTTGTACTAGTGGTTACTGCATTTCTTAAATAACAAGGAGACATGACTTCTTATCCCGGAGTCTCTAATTCTTTATTTTAGCTTATTTTTTGGTTTTTTTTTTTTTTGTGAGTGACATTTAACGCTTAATTTTGTCAATGGAATCTTTCCTTTTAATTAATGAATTACTTCCTAAAGTTAGCTAAAAATAACTATTTAAATTATATCTACATAAATTTTAGAGATTAATAAGTTTATATTAAATTGAGATTTTCGAATAGGGTCCAAATATTTTATCTCGTACAGGGCTAAAAAAAAAATTTATGATTTTCGAAGGCGGCCCTGGGTTTGGGGACAGTTATAAACAAACTAAAATGTAAAAAAATCATAAAAATTGTAAAAAATCATAAAAATTTAAAAAAAAAAAAATCCAAAAAATTGTAAAAAAATCCAAAAAATTCTAAACAATAAAAAAATCAAAAAAGATCTAAAAAATCCAAAAAAATATAAAAAATTAAACAAATATATTTTTTAGATTTTTTTATTTTTTAGAATTTTTATGATTTTTTATATTTTTTTATTTTTTAGCATTTTTTGATTTTTTATAAGTTTTTTGATTTTTTAGACTTTTTTAAGGTTTTAATTTTTTTATTTTTTAGAATTTTTATGATTTTTTTTATTTTTTGGATTTTTTTATTTTTTAGAATTTTTTGTTTTTTTAGAATTTTTTGATTTTTTTGGTTTTTTAGAATTCTTTTACTTTTTAGGATTTTTTAGAGTTTTTATGATTTTTTAGATTTTTTATTTTTTAGATTTTTTTATTTTTTTAGAATTTTTTGGATTTTTTATAATTTTTTAGATTTTATTTTTATTTTTTGGATTCTTTAGAATTTTTTGATTTTTTAGATAATTTTTTTTATTTTTTAGAATATTTTGATTTTTTAGATTTTTTTTTTATTTTTAGAATTTTTCTATTTTTATAATTTTTGATTTTTGAGAATTTTTTTTAGAGTTAATTACATAGTTAGTTCTTGTGGTTTGCACAAAATAACATACTAAGGTACTAATAGTTTAAAATCACCTTATAGGGTATTAACTTTTCATTTTGCAACGTTTGGAGGTATTAACTTATAGGGTATTAACATAGTTAGTCCTTGTGGTTTGCACAAAATAACATACTTAGGTACTAATAAAATGTGATTTTAAACCTACAAATAACGTTAATACCTCCAAATGTTACAAAATGAAAAGTTAATACCCTAGAATGTGATTTTAAACTATTAGTACCTAAGTATGTTACTTTGTGCAAACCACATAGACTAACTATGTAAATTACTCTTTTTTTATTTTTATTATTTTTAAATGAAGAACGACGGGAGAGTACTACGGCGGCGATTGGTGAAGTCGCAGTTGTGAATAGATATCTACGAGTAGTAATTAGTTTGGTGATTTTATCTTATACCATCCTGACCCGCTTGGGTTTTATCTCATACCCATCGTGACCAACTCTTTTTTTTTATCCACCACTTAATAACTCATCCTAACCTAGTGACTAATTTTGTTTGGAACATCTTAACGCATCTTAAAATTTAAAATACTCGTATCAACCTAAAATGGAATGGATGGGCTTGTTTTGCCAGGTCTACCTAAAATGTGATTTTAAACTGTTAGTGCTTAAGTATGTTATTTTGTGCAAACAATAAGGAATAACTATGTAATTAACTCAAATGATTATTTAATCATATAACCACGTCCCTTTCTCTTTTATACTACTTTTCAAACACTACATTTGAAATATTTATAACGGTTCTATAAATAGAATTGCTTGGATAACAAACATACCTCTATAAAATACACAGTTATAATGGAAACCTTTCCAACTAAAAAAAAACTAACAAACCATCTGGACCAACCAGAAAAAATGTCACATATGCAAGATATTTTATAGGTATAAGGAAAATTTCATCAATTTAACTCCTTCCTCTCTCTCTCTCTCTCTCTCTCTCTCTCTCTCTCTCTAAAACAAACTTCCCTTCCTACTCCCAACCTACTCAAAATTCATTCTCCTTTTCCTATAACTCCTCCAATCCTCATCCCAAAATTCTTCAATTTCCAAAAAATCCAGAAATGAATGAAGAAAGTGCCTTATATGAACCAACACAACTAGAGCCCCTAATTGACCATCAAGATGACAACAATTTATCACAAACACATGTCCACACCTTCCATCAACCACCCAAATTCACCACCATTGAACCATCAACATATTACCACCTTATGAACATAGAAATGGAACACCGCAACCAAATCATCCATGATCTCAACTGGCACAATCAAATTGAAATAAAAAACAACACTTGTTTGCCAAACTCATCAATCTCCTTTCCAAACCCGACCCACATGGACCAAACTCCGTATGGCCTTATTGTGACCGAAAAGCATAGAAGACAACAAATGAATGAAAAAATTTTTGCTTTGAGGAATTTGATCCCTAATCCCACTAAGGTATGAGCATTTCCTCACAATACTTTTAAATCTCGTTGATGATATTTATTTACATGTTTGGTTTGATCATGAACAAAAGGGTCTTGATCGAGCATCCGTGGTAAAAGATGCAATCATATACATAAACGAGCTCAAACAAACAACGGAGGAACTCAAGATTCTTGTGGAACGGAAAAGATGCAACAAAGAAAGGATGAAGAAACACAAAGTCAAAGATGATTTGACATTAGATGTCAAGAGCATCAACACTAGGCCGAATGGAACACTAAAGTATATGTGTTGTGTCCTGATTGTTCTCATTCTTTTTAGGATTTTTACCTTATATATATGTTGAGAATAATTCAAAGAATAAGGAGCTGGTGGGTGGGAAGGAGTCAGTCATTTGAAAGAATTGTTGAGAATAAAGTAGGAGGTCCTTAGTTAATTAGTGAGTTTATTGTTTCTTTTTCTTTCTAGTAGTATTGTATGTTCATGCATATTTAAGAGGTTTTCTTTAGTTAATTAGTGAGTTTTTTTCTTTTTCTTTAATATATTTTAGTGATAAACACACCATACAAAATATAAACTCTCTTAAACTCTTTGCATTTCTCCATCAATATGCATAAAACAAAGAAAAATAACAAAAGTGATATGATGCACACACACTCATTGATTTTGATATGATTTTAAACTTTCACCCAGTTTTTCTCTTACTTCGACTATCTCATATTCGTCGTCCCAGTAGATTTTCATTCAATTGGATAATGTCCATATAGATAACTTGATTTGCATGTGTCTACTATGCGTTAACTTTAAGATAGATCGTTATATATTCACCGGCATATCCTAAGAAATAAAAATAACTTTGCTACACACGAATTAATGACATTATATTGAGTGATGTGTTGCATTTTATTTTACTATATTGAAAACTCACCTCGCTAGACGACCATGGGATGTGCAAGGGATATGCTCGATAAAGTCTCAAAAATGCGATTAATAATGTTATACTATATATGACCGTAAAAGATCACTTATATTAGCAACTATTACATTACTTGATGTGAATAAATGTATATGTAATGTATTTTGTAACTGTAAACTTGCACACGTCCTACGGCACTTTTGTCATGGATGAAATTAATGATTAAGGAATAACCCCATCATCTACACCTATCAAAATACTATAATTTATTTTATTTTGTTGAATGGCAAATGTTACTCACTCCTTAATTACACCAAGTTATTTCTAATCTACACTTTGCTTGTGATTCAACCCAAGACTTCACACTAAGAAGCAAAAGACTCTACCAAATGAGCTAATCCCACATTGAAGACTATAATTTTTTTATTATTGTACTATTAAATAACAATAAATTTTGAAAGGTGTAGATGTTACGGATTTAAACCTTATATATGTGTGCAAAAGGTTTTTGAGTGGCATGTGTTGATTTTCACAGATGTATTAACTATGTTTATTTTGTCTAGGGTTGCTAACAAGTTGAGCTTGGCTTGTTGGTAGTTTCCCAAGCTCGAGTTTAGTTTGGGCTCAATTTTTTTATTATTTGTTAGTTAATATTAACTAAAAATTAATATAAATAGTAGACTCGAGCAGCTCGCTAGTCGCTTGGCTTGTTTGCACACCTGAATTTTTTCCTTGTATGGTATGGTGGTTACTTTTGTTTTTATAACAGTAAAAGTTTTCAAAATTTCCTTTTAACCATAAATCCTTATTATATTTAATGATTCTAATGAATACTTTTGTTTTTATAACAATAAAACTTTTCAAAATTTCCTTTTAACCATAAATCAATCCTTATTATAATTAATGATTCTAATGAATGTAATATATCAGTATTAGAATTATTTTCTTACATTTATCTTTTATATTAATTTTAATTTAAATATTAATTTTTAATTCCTACAAGATAAAAATATATGTTGGATCTTTGTAATATAATTTCTATCTCTATCTCTTTCCCTTTCTCTTCTCTTCTTTATCTCTTCTCTTGTCTTATCTATCTCTATATCTTAGGGGACACATGGCACAATTCCTTGCGGTCTTAATTTTTGTTTATTTGCTTACACTATATAAACATTTAACTTATACGTGGATCTTTACCCATTTAAATTTACCCGATTTTCTTTTCAATATTACATTTAATGCGTTGCTTATATCGTTTTCTTCAACTTCGCACGTTTTCATTATTTAAACTTTACCATCTTTATAATAAAATATTATTTTTGCGTTATTTTGTTTCTATTTCTCTAAATTTAAGAGTTGTGATACTCATTTTCTTCCTTTGCCTTTTATGATCCCGCATATTTAAAATTACAAAAATAAAACCAAGTTTTCCTAAATTAAGTTGTGTAATACACGGGATTCTAACCTAGTTAATAATACAGCTACGTTGACTTCATAAGAATGTCCGGTCTACACATAGAAGTTATGTTCAGTTCGAAATCAACTCTTGTAAAGGTTGAGGATTTCATTGGTACCCTGTGATAATGATGTTTCTCGACGCTTGAATCCTTGATCTTCGAGGGGAGCTCCACTCTAACTCCGAATGCTTTGCCATCAGACTCAAGTCAACCGCCCACTTGAAAACATTTTTCTTGATTAAATGTGATGCAAGAGGATCCACAGGTTTAATTTTGGTCTTGAGGGGTCATCTGATCAGGATATCTACTTGTGTGTGAGATTGGGCTCAAGAGGGAAGCTTTGGGCTCAAGGAAGAAATTATATGGGCCGACTAGGACGGGCTGAAGATAGCGGATCAAGCACAAGAAGATGGAAAATATTAGTTTGCTTTATCTCTTAGTTTAGAGTTAAATGTCATTTTAGTTCATGTGGTTTGTGTCATTTTATCAGTTTAGTTCAAACGTTTCATTTTTCATCTGCGTGTCCAAAAAAGTTTCACCGTTGCCATTTTAGTCCACTGGATTAACTTCATCTATTTTTTTTCTGTTAACGAGAAGGGCAATTCGGTCATTTATATGTAATTCTGTTAACTAGAAGGCAACTCGGCCATATAAAATGATAGAATTGCCCTTCTCGTTAACAGAAAAAATGGATGAAGTTGACCCAGTGGACTAAAATGGCAACGGTGAAACCTTTTTTGACCCACAAGCGAAAAATGAAACCGTTTGACTAAACTGGCAAAATGACCCAAACCACAAGGACTAAAATGGCATTTAACTCTTTAGTTTATCATCATCTTATATTGATTTAGTTTCTTATTTTTACATGTTTAAGTTTAGTATATATATACTAGAGTTTTACCTGACACCTTTACAAGATTAGATTTTATCCATCATTGTCTAATCCATCAAAGTGACACAAGTGTGGATTGAACTTGGGTCTACATTGAAGAACCCAAGCCTCCCTACCACAAGGCCACAAGTGGTGGATAATTACGACTTGTTATCTGACCCGACACTAAGTTTATGCAAGAAATTAGGCCTTTGGCAACAAAATTAGATAGTTGGTGAAGACCGTTTTCCTAGTAGTTGCGTTGTCCCAATATATACATGATTGATAATACATTGGTTTGTATTGGTTTAAAGGTGTGTTAGCTTTTACCTAATTATGCTTGCAATAATTCATTTAGTAAACAGTAATATTTGCATTAAAAATTGGTTTAAGTAACACTAAACAAATATCCAGTCAAATAAGCTGGCGATTAAATTTGATTATGAATTCTGAATTCATTTTACGCTTAAAAGCGAATATGCTAAGATTACAGTATGTTTAGTATGGAGCTTTTAGCTTTAATCTTTTTAAGAAAAAACTCATATTCAATAAAAAGCCTTCTTTGGCTGAAGGAGCTTGAAACTTTAAGGTGAGGAGTTTGAAGTTTTTGGTTGAACGCTCCTACTAGTAATGTTTAGAATGAGTAGGGAAAAATAATTATTTTAACCTCTAAAGATAATGAACTTTTTAATACACCAACTTTTTAAATATTTTTCTAAAGATAACAAAAATCAAATTCTTAGGTAGTGTTTGGTATGGAAGAATGGGAGGCGGAATGGAATGGATCATTACGGGCGAATAAAGAAAAGGGTGTTTGGTTGGTCAATGGAATGGAATCACCAATTCCATAAGGTATTTCATTCCCTCAGATCATTTCATTCACCCCCGTGTTTTTTTTTTCATATTATCCCCTCTTGCACCACTCATCAACAACACCACAGTCCACCACCTTCGCCACCACCCACCACTGACGCCATCTCCGCCTCCACCCGAAACCCGTCACCGCCTCCGCCGCCACCCCGACAGCCACCATTGCCGCCACCACCACCCGCCACCGTTGCCACCCACTGTCACCACCAACCGCCGCCATCGCCACCCACCACCACCGTCGAAGCCAAAACCACTGCCACCACCAACCACCGCCACCTCTGCCGCCACCAACCACCACCGACGGCCGTCACCGCCACCCCGTCACCACCTCCATCTTGTTATTTTCGGGTCAAAGCGGGTCGACAACTTTAAAGAAATGGATCGATGCGGGTTGGTGTCTTAAAGAAACGGTACAAGTTTCGGATTGGAACAGGTTTGGATCGGATTCAGTTTCGGGTCATGACGGATTTCAGGTCGGGACGGGTTTCGGATCGAAACGGGGTCGGTTCGGATCGGGCTTCGGGTCGGCACGGGTTTCCGCACGGGACAGGTTTCGGATCAGAACGGGTTTCAGGCCGACACGTGTTTCCGCACTAACGAGTTTCAGGTCGGGAAAGGTTTTAGCACGGGACGGGTTTCATTTCTTTTTCTTTATTTCATTTTGGTCGGTATTTTCGGTTTCGATTTTTTGTTTCGTTTTGATAGGTTTTTTCGGTTTTGTTGCGGATAGGTTTCGTTTTTTTTTTTGTTTCGTTTTGGTTGGTTTTGTTTCAATTCGGTTTCAGTTTTTTTTTTTTCGTTTTGGTCAGTTTTTCGGTTTCAGTTTTTTCGTTTTGGTCAGTTTTTTCAGTTTCGGTTTTTTCTTTCGTTTTGATCGGTTTTTTCGGTTTTGTTTCAGATCGGTTTCGATCTTTTCAGTTTTTTTGTTTCGTTTCGGTTTCAATTTTTTTTTATTTCGTTTGGTCCCTTTTTCGGTTCGGTTTCCATTTTTTCAATTTTTTGTTTCGGTTCGGTTTTGGTATTTTTGTTTCGTTTTGGTCGGTTTTTCAATTTCAATTTTTTGTTTAATTTTGATTGGGTTTTTTCGGTTACGTTTCGGATTGGTTTTTATCTTTTCAGTTTTTTTTGTTTCATTTTGTTCAATTTCGTTTTGGTTTGGTTTCGGGTTTTTTTGTTTCGTTTTGGTCGCTTTTTTCGGTTCGCTTTCGATTTTTTAGTTTTTTGTTTCGTTTTGGTCGGTTTCGGTGCGGTTTCAGTTTTTTGTTTCGTTTTGGTCGCTTTCGTTTCTGTTTGGTTTTGGTTTTTTTTGTTTCGTTTTGGTTGGTTTTTTCAGTTTCGTTTTGGTTCGGTATTGACTTTTTCATTTTTTGTATCGTTTTGGTTTGGTCGGTTTCGTTGGTTTTTTGTTTTGTTTGGGTCAGTTTCGGTTTCTATACCGACTCGAACAAAAGGTATATGAAAGATTAAATTATATTTTTAAAAATGGCAAAAAAATTAAACCCAAACCGTTTCGACCCGAAACCTATCCTGAACGGGACCCGATGTTACCCAAACCCGTTTGGACACAAATCCGTTCCAACCCGGACCCATTCTAACCCGACCAAAACAACCCTTTTTTTAATTTGACCCATTTCGACCCTAACCCGTTCCGACCCTAACCGGTTCCGACCCAACCCGTTTGTGAGTCAAGTTTGAATTTGCAAATAAACGCGTTGCAATGTTTGAAAATTGAGATGAATATGTTATGGACATACAACTCATATGTAAGTCATTTGATGCTATTTAATGGAGCATTTCTAACGACATCCAAGACCTTAACAAGAAGTAAAAACATATACGATTTAAACTACTATGTCACGTCATAGATGGATATAGTTTTGAGTATATCATAATAGACAAAAATTATAATTGACGTTTTTAATGATAGAAAAGGTGACACATGATTTTGTTGCCTCCTAGAAACCATCGAATTTAATGCCTAGAAACCTCACTACATTGTTGCAAACTCTCCGACAACCCCACTTTCAACAAAGAAACCTCCAACTATTTCTCATCACAGGGAAAACTAATTTTCCATTTTTTATTTATTTATTTTAAACGATAAACAAACGTACTCTTAAATACTTTTAATCTTAATCCTACACATTTTACTATTTTTCATTTAGTATTGATAAAAAATACAACATATGACAATCCAATTTATGACTTTTGATGCATAGGTTGTAATAGCACTACACTTTTGAGTTTTGTAAGTTATGTTTAGATGAGGTGTAAGTAAGATTGATTTGTTGAAAGCTCTATTTGAATTTCAAATCAAGTTTAAACAAGGCGGAGATCGGAGCTAAAATAAGCTTAAGCTAAATTTAAGCATATATTTGAGTATATTTAATAAAGAAGTGTGAGTCCGAAATTGATAAACCTAGGCCCGCGACTCTTAGGCTATATGGTATGGAATTGAGCCCCTAGAGGTTCCATTGTGTCACCTTAGCGCCACGTAAGCCACATTACGTCACATCAACCAATACTCCCCCCCCCTTTCTTTAACAACCAAGAAATGGGATAAAGCCTTTAAAAGATCAATGGCGCCTCATTATTGATTTAAATATTCATCTGGCCTCACAAACAACTCGTCAAATCTCGTTACCGTGCCAGCGATCCTTCAATGGGGCCTAGGCAATTGGGAGAGGGGCGCTATTGGCGGAGGTGGAGGGGGCGTTATTGGTTGTTAGCCCATACCACATAGCCTTGATAAGTATATTACATAAATAATTAAACATGATATAATATGTGGATATATATATAGTGTGGGGTTCTAGAGTGAACACTAGTGTATTTGTGAACTGAGTGAACAAATCCTGGCCATTGATCTACACACGTGTATGGCCAGGATCTCATCATCAAATCGTAAAATACACTAGTGTATTTCAACATCAAATCTTGACCATTGATCTACACACGTGTATGTACAGGATTAGTTCACTTAGTTCGCAAGCTACACTAATGTTCACTCTTTAACCTAATCCTATATATATAATAGTTAATGATGTATATAGTTATGATAGTAAACCAACTAATATATATTGTTTCAACTATAGTTATACTAAAAGTATAGAAAGAAATAAATGTATATCTACAAAATCAATAATTAAATCTAAAAAGGGCGAGTCAACACTGAGCTTAAGTTTATAAAATTATAAGCAACTATACCCAAGAAAGAGAGTACTATTTTTATTTTATTTTTGCAAGAAAAAATGATTGCAATACACTATTTAATAATAAAGCATACTAAGAAGACATTTTTAACTATCCATATAAGAAAGATGCGGGGCAAGTCATTGATAGAATAAACTAACACGCAAAAATAACATTGTTTCAAACGAAGTTAAGAGAGATAGGGAGAATATATAGAATACGTATAGTGCATTAGGTTGCTCACCATCACGCTATGGGGTGTGGGATAAAGCCCCTAAGGGTTTTATCAGGACACATCAGCGTCACGTCAGATCCACGTCAGCCAGGGGGCTTTATCATGCCCTTTTTTTAACTTGCAGGGTGTGGGATAACGCCCCCTATTAAACAAAATAAAAAAAAGTTTTTATCGGATGAAATGCATTGGGCCCCACCTGAACACAGTTTGTTCATCGTTACCATGGTGGCGGACAAGCCATGGCGCCCAGGTTTAAATTGCAGGGTGTGGGTGGTGGCGCCGGGGGGAGGGGGGGCGCTATCGGAGGTGAGGTGGCACGGTGGCGCCCTCTATACCCTCTGGCCTCATAGATGATGGAAAAGACTACTACAAACTTGGTAATATAAACCCGTTATATTAGTAAATATAGTTTGAAAGCACAGCCGGACTCTATTCAGGAGAGTTCTATATGGCAACCAAATAGTGTGGGTTTTTTTATTGTTATTCAGGTCTCATAACTTATAAAAACCCTATTGTTTTACTAACCAACCGAACTTTTTTTATATCGTTTTTAACCTAATCTTATAATAAAACCCTTTGGTGACCAAAAAAAGAACAATGGTTGATGTATGGAACTAGTGAGATTACCCGCGCTACGCTGCGGGGTTTCGTTCGATATCTATTCTGGTTCAATATAATAACCAACCGATAGAAATAAACTCAAAAGAATATTGATATATCTTTTACATCGATTGAAAACCATAAACATAAATTTAAATTGGACAGCGACATTGGCTGATTTTAAATTAATTGTAAATGAAAACTTAAACGTTATCTTAAATATAACTTCAATAAAAAAGGAACATAAAACTAAAACATTAAACATAAAGAAAAGTATAGAAATAGAAATAATAAAGTCTAGAAAAAAAAAGCAAGAAAGAAAAAAAAAGTATATAAAAATAAGCATAGAAATGTGTTATATTTGAGTTGACATATTTTGGAAGAAAATTACATCGAACGGTAAATCAACTTGAATTTATACCGACACGTGCAATAAAATGAGCACGTAAGAAAATAGTTACGGCGCGTTGCGGCGATGTCAAAACGCAAAGTGACTCGAATTTATCCCGTCTAATGAAAACGTATTATATTTTACTCAACTTGTTTTCGAAAAAAAATTACGTTAAAACGTAGAGAAATTGAAAACATAAATAAAAATAAGCGCGAAAGTGTATTATATTTGACCCGATTCATTTTTCAAAAAAATATGTTAAAATATTGACTAACTAAAAACGTACATAATTATACGGATGAGAACATATTATATTTGACTCAACTCATTTCCGCGAAAAAAATTATGTCTAAACGCAAAATAACGCAAATGAATTTTAATTTATACCAACACGTAAATAAAAATAAACACGTAAGTATCAACGTTGAAAGTTAAGAGGTAAAAGAATAGAAAACTATAAATAAAAAGCAACAGATAAAAGAAATTACAAAAGTATAAAAGAATACAAAACTATAAAAAAACTAAAAAAGATAAAAGGGAAAGCAAACAAAAAAAGTTGAAGCAAAGAAAAAAAACTAAAAGCAACCAATGCGGCAACCAATATTCATGCAATAAAAACCAGAAAAGGAGAAGACAAAAGACCAAAAAGTTAAAAAGGGAAAAAAATAAAGCTATAAAAACAAAAGGACAAAAAGAAAAGAAAAAAAAAAGATTGAGGTCACTGTTCATTGGTAAATGTTATAGGTATAACTAGGGGAGACACCCGCGCTACGCGGCGGAGTGTCTTGTAGGAAAGGTGATGAACACATTTTTATATCAAATTATCATATATACGCCATTATGATAAACAAAAAACTACATAGTTTGTTTTGTTTTTTAACAAAAATGTTTTATTTGGAATATAATTATGTTTTGATTTAATGGTATCCAAAAGTTGAGAAAAAACTAACCATGTATTTAGTTTTTTTTAAGATAACAAAAGCAAGTTGTTAGAGAAACATAAAATTACTAAATTTTAACGTTTGCTCATTTCGTTAGTGGAGTGAACATTCTATACTCACTTAAATTTATAGTAAACAATGGTTAGAGAGAATAAAGTTTATTTGTATTAGTAGTTAGTATAATGAAGGTTTAGTATATTATTTAAAAAGATAATTAATGGTAGTTAAAGTAAATATTAAAAGAAAGAGTAAAATGCACGGATAGTCCCTGTGGTTTTGCAAAGTTTCAGCTATAGTCCCCAGATTTTGGAAATTACACTCATAGTCCCTGTGGTTTGACAGTTTGTTACGCTGATAGTCCCTGGAGTGGATGTGGGTTAGTTTTCTCAGTTAAGTCCATGTGAAATTACAAAATTACCCTTGCTTTTATTATATTCATCAACATCATCATCATTCAACAGACTCTTTCTTCTCTCTCTCTCTCTCTCACTAAAAACCACCACCACCGTCACCTCTCCTGCCGCCATCACCACTCCCCACCACCGCCATCCCCTTCCACCACCACAGTTCCGCCTCCTAAACCCATACCCGCCTCCACCATCAACCACCCATCCCCAAATCAACCAACACAGATCTGTTCCCAGTAAACCGAACCAGACTAAACTGTTCCCAGTATCGCCATCACCGGCACCACCGTCGCCGGACAAACAGAACCCGCCCATCATCATCATCGGCATCAATACCAAAAGAAAAGAAACAGTCGAGAGGGATTTACCGTCGAAATTCGTCGGAGAACACCACCACAGCCGCTCGTCGGCATCATCATCGCCTTCAGTAACATCGCCGGCAACTGCCGGCTCCACTCTCTTCGCCGGTGATCATCGTTGGGGGAACTTGTCGCCGCCGGTCAGTCGTGAGAGAGGGAGAGCCGAGAGGATGGTTGGATACAAACTCCAGATCTGTGTTGGTTGATTTGGGGATGGGTGGTTGATGGTGGAGGCGGGTATGGGTTTAGGAGGCGGAGGTGTGGTGGTGGAAGGGGATGGCGGTGGTGGGGAGTGGTGATGGCGGCAGGGGAGGTGACGGTGGTGGTGGTTTTTAGTGAGAGAGAGAGAGAGAGAGAGAGTAGAAAGAGTCTGTTGAATGATGATGATGTTGATGAATATAATAAAAGCAAGGGTAATTTTGTAATTTCACATGGACTTAACTGAGAAAACTAACCCACATCCACTCCAGGGACTATCAGCGTAACAAACTGTCAAACCACATGGACTATGAGTGTAATTTCCAAAATCTGGGGACTATAACTGAAACTTTGCAAAACCACAGGGACTATCCGTGCATTTTACTCTAAAAGAAATTTGTAATGAGAAAAATAATTGCTACTGTACATCCCTTCAAATTTGTTAGATTATATAATGAGGAAAAATGCCCGGATAGTCCCTGTGGTTTCACCTTTTTTCACCTATAGTCCCTATCTTTCTAAAACTACTTGAATAGTCCCTGTGGTTTTCCGTTTTGTTCTCGGATAGTCCCTGGGTCTAACTTCAGTTACTTTTCTCTGTTAAGTGGGTGTTAAGAGGGTGTGAAATGACAAAAATACCCTTTCCTTAAAAGGCCAAACCACAGGGACTATCCGGGCATCTTCTTCATGAAAGAACTGACCCTTCATCTCCCTCATCCCTCTCTCTCTCGATTTCTAGTGCACACAAAGGAAGTGCTTCTTCTTCACCATACAAGGAACACACACATACAAATTGACCAGATACCCTCTCCATCTTCACATCTCCAGCCGAGTAAAGGAGCTCCGGCAACAGCTCCGACCATCTCCGGTCACCCACACACCCCTCGACACCTCAGACACCCCCCCTCCGATCCTCGTAATTCCGACAACCACACAAGTCCCGACCACACCAACAGCCGGCGAGAAACGAGAGCAGAAGAACGAAAAGAAGGAGATCCGTGGATGGATCGACCGAGAGAGAGAGAGAGAGACGCGATGAGAGATGTCAGAGGATACCGGTGGTCGACGGCTGGAATTAACGGCGGCGACGCCGCCGTCTACAGCGGCGGTGGTGCTCGGTGGTGAACAGGCAGTGGTGCGGTGGTGCAGTTATGGCGGCGGTGGGGTCACGGCAGCGCGACAGAGCCTGTGACGGCGATGGTTTTGATGGTGAATTTGTTCAGGTTAGGCTCGTTCAACATCAAATGGGTTTGGCTCGATTCAGATTCATCTTGGGTCTCATTTTCAGGTTCGGTTCAACTTAGTTTTCGGGTCAACTTCGGATTACAAGCAGTGAAGGTGACGGTGGTGGTGGTTTTTAGTGAGAGAGAGAGAGAAAGAAAGTGAGGGTGAGGGAGAGATGATGAGGGTGTTGGCTGTCATATGTCTGTACATATGAGAATTAGGGTTCTAAAAACAAAAGGGAGTGATAAAGATAGGGACTATAGGTAAAAAACAAACTGAAAGGGTATTTTTGTCATTTCACATCATTTTAACAGAGAAAAGTAACTGAAGTTAGACCCAGGGACTATTCGAGAACAAAACGGAAAACCACAGGGACTATTCAAGTAGTTTTAGAAAGATAGGGACTATAGGTGAAAAAAGGTGAAACCACAGGGACTATCCGGGCATTTTTCTCTTATATAATATTACAAGGTCGTAATATATGTCAAAGTAAGTTATTCCCTTTCCTCTTCGTGTAATTTAGTAAATAAAAATATGAAAATATGAATAACAAGGTGATTTGTGGATCCAAGGTACTCAAAAAATTATATACAAGTCTCTATTAAACGACTTTAGTAATTTTTTTTACGAGATAAAAGGAAATGGAGGGAGATGAATAATCAAACTTTTAAAAACTTTGGTCGAGGCCATGTTTGGATACTAGATTTTGATACACAACCTTAACCTGACACGATAAGCTTTTGAAGTTCTCTTCATCACAATGTTAGGTAACATAACATAGTCTTCTCTTGAAATTGAATTACTAAAAAAACTCAACAATTCCAGTGGAGCTAGCTAGTTTTTTTCTATTAAAAACACCAACAGTTTAAATTATTTGTATTTAATATAGAGCTTGATATTCTTTTTTCTTCAAAATATTATACTCTTTTATATTAAGAACTTTCTTTTAATCATAACCATACATATTGTGTTTCTTACTAACTATAATGCTATGTGTTATATCTATGATCTATGATATGATTTTATATTATTCTGTTTAGATAATGCATGGACAAGAGTTTTCTTAGGTGTTGTTTGTTTTTGCAGACATAAGCTGATTCCATCTGTTTTCATATATGCAACTAAAGATGTGGTTTGAAGCTCTGCAAGCTGAAAATATAAGACTATTTGTTTTTATAAGTTGATACCGTCTATATAACATCTACTTTGTGTTCAACATTCAAGAACCTTATGTTCAACAAATCCAACATTAATGTAATTATCTTCTATGAAATATAAACAACAATGAAATATAAACACCAATGAAATATAAACGTTCAAGAACTTCATTCTCTAGATTGGATCTGATTAATATATTCGGATTCTTTTCGTGAGTAGGGTTTTCGTTTTTTCATAACACATTAGGGTTTCGACAGTTTGTTTCGTTTGCTTATTGGTCCGATTGTTGATTGGTCTGATTGTTTGGCTGATTCTTAATTTCAAGTGCGGTGATTTAGTGTTCCAACTTTAGTTTGAGCTGCATAAGGGAATCGGCAGGGTTTTCACTTCGCACTACATTAGGGTCTTGGCAAATCTGTCCCTAATTCATTCGTACCTCTTTTGCTCTAGGGTGTCGGCATTTCTGTGGCTGTTGTTATGGATGATCAGAATGCAGATGACTCGGACGTTTTTACGAGGAAGATCAGGAATATCGACGGGAAATCATTTGAGCCAAGACAAGCATCCCTTATGGCGGCTAGGGTTTCCGAAATAAATAAGAAGGTATCCTTTATGTTACCATTGAATGATGTTGAACACGTTAATGGTTGTTCTGATTCTCCTAATCAGAAATATGCTAAGGTTTTTGATAAACGAAAGGTAGCTTTTGTGCTCCCATTGAATGATGTTAGTCCTATCTCCCGAGCTAATTCTCAACATCAGTCGTACGCTAATGTTGTGTCAAACAAACAAGCTGATCAGAGTGGTGTTAAGATGGATTTTGTGTCACACCCCGGATTCCACGTGTCACCGGTGGGCCCGGTGGGGAGTATCGTGACGTGGTTGGCAACATAATAGTCAAACAACACAATATTTACTATGCACAGCGGAAGCAATTGAAAGATATATTTCAACCGAATAAAATATTGTAATATCGTGTATCACAAACAGTTGAAAGTTTATCCACAGAAGGATAAAAATAAATAGGAAACAGTAGTTCAACAGACGATAGGCATCTTAAGCTTGCGAGACTCTTTAATGATGCTAAGGAGAGAATCCAGCCTATTACGCTTAGTACCTGCATTTAATCTTTTTGGGAAAATACGTCAGTTTACACTGGTAAATACAATCAACTGACTCATTTTAAAATGATTGAAAATTTATTTGGATGCACGTGGCATAAACATTTTTATAACTTGGGATAATTATTTAAATATATAATCTTGTAAAAGAATTACATGTTCCTTATGCGTTCAGTAGCCCGGAGCGTGCCGGGTTAAAGATCGATAGACACACCACATCAACTATTTATGCACTGACGAGTGTACGCCTACACTTCGCGCTTAGGTCGTGGCCATTTCGTAAAATGATGCCAAGGATATCCGGTACATGGTCATTAACCCCCCCAAAGGCTTTAAGTAAACAAAACAGTTTAAATGGGCCGATTAAATTATTCAATTAATCACCAAACGATGGAAGATTTAATGCCCGACCAAGCGGTATTTTATATACCGTAACCCAAGCCCGTATAGGGAAAATAAGTTAAAAGTATTTACCTGAGCAAAGTAATAATCACAATAAGCAAATGCAAGTAGCTTTTAGTGGTCTCCTATTCTGGAACAAAGGTTTATAATAACCTATTAGAATCCTAACGGGTCTTTAATTAAGCTTAAGCTTAGACCGGTTAGTTTCAAAGATACGGTTCGTACGCACGATTAAGCGAAGACCGGAATAGAATGTGCTTTAGACCCGACAAGTTTGAAGACTTGCCTTATATGGGTATATGATACACATTCTGGTTTTTGAGATAAAACCGATAAGGTTTGACCCGTTTCGGCTAATTTATGTAAACTAGTTACATAAACCGAACCGAACGCGTAATAAGTGTAACGGGTAATCATAAGAGCCATATACAGGTTTCCTAAGTTAATATGCCTCAAATATGTTGTGACATCAGTAGGATGTCTTTTATTATGCCCGACACGAATTTAAATGTAGTTTGGTCATTTATAAGGTTATAAAAGAGTTTAAGTATCATCCTGAGTTACAGGTCTGATGTAATCAAAAAAAATACTTAATTTAATAAGTTATAACAGTAGGGTAAAGTATATATGTGAAATTTATCAAATATAACCAAACTATGCACCGTAGGGGCATTTTGGTAATTTCACATAAGCCGAAAAGCTCAAAACTGAAGTCTGAGTTTAACAACCTTTGCTTACTGTTAAAGTATTATAATTTACCTAAAATATCAGTAGGTATCAACCCTTGTATGTTTAAAATAGTCTTAGTACATACTATGCGTTAAAAACGCTTAAAAAGGTGATTAGAAGCCATTTCCGGGTTCTATAAATAAAGCTGATATTTTTATTATTCCAGAAGGCTTAAAATAATTTATTTATCATATATAATCAGTAGCAAAAGGTTTGGAGTCAATTAGATATGTAAAACTCATTTTATAGCCCGTAAGGGCAAAACCGACCATTACCGGATTAAGCCTATGACTATAAGTTATGCTCAGCCTAAAATTAATTAAAAATCTTCAAAAATCCCAAAATAATATATTACATCAGTGGGTAATAAGTTTGATATCAAAAAGTTGGCTTAGATAGGCCATACGCTAATTATGTCGTTAAATCGCTAAAGAAGATTTCTAATTACGCTAATGAACATAATTCTCAACCTACACCTCAAACTGATGTCAAATTTTGGGTGCAAGTTTATAATTCAGTAACTAAGGTTTCTACTCTTTTACATTTTCAAAAATCACGTTTTAAGGTGAAAAGGGCATAATGGTCAACATATGGGCAATTAACGGAATCATGCGTATTAATTGGTTAACTAATGAACCATGGTGTATAATCATAGAGGGTTAGACTAGCATGTAACCTGGTCCAATTAAAGCTCTAAGGTATTTCTAAAACATACCAAAACGGGTCAGAACTGAAGTCAAAGCAAAAGTCAAAGTTTTGCGACTTTCGGTTCCGAACCGGGTCTAAACATAAAATTGTTGGGTTGAACATGTTTAGACATGTTCTTACACTAATTACCAAGTTATATTAATGATCAAACAGGTTGTATATGTTCTACATTGCTAATTATGCATAAATTAGAAAATAAGCATTATGTTGACTTTTTAATAACAAGTTTGACCCGACATTTGACCTAGTTAGAGTGGTAATCAGAGGGTGCCCTTTTAAGGGTTTATTGCCCACATAATTACCAACTTATAACTACTTTCAATTCGACTAATCACTGGATCATTAGTGATTAATCGCTAAGTCAACCGTTAATTACGACGGTTTGACTTTTAAGCTAAAACTAAGCAAAAACTTAACTAAGAAAGGTTAAGCATACTTACTAGAGTCCTTTGCACGATTAGTGATCACTTGAGTCTGCTTTGGAGCACCAGAAATGATCAGAAATGCTGAAGGAAGGTGTGAAGAATTGGTTGCAACCTTGTGGTCTTATATAGTGCTCAAGAACTCATGGATCATTGACACACAAGTCTAACAAGGGCCATGGATCACTTCCAGATGTCCCTAAGTGTCTAGGGGTTGCCTAGGGGTCGTGCAAGATGAGGAAAATCGTTCATAAGTCGGTTAGAATGCAAATGGATGACAAGAACCCAAAGTTTTCGGAACAGACTACCCCTCGCGGCACGCGTAGCCCCCCCAGGGCCGTCGCGTGGCGCGAGGCCCCTTCTGATCAAATCTCAAATTTTGATTTTTTATGCATTGGTCCTTGGCTCTTGGAAACTTTGCTACGACATTATTTCTTGCACTTTGAACCCTCCAAATTGACGTTCAAGGGCTTCAAGACATATACCCACTTTGTTTAGTCCTCGGTTAACTTTATTGTCACCCGAAAAGTCCTAAACTTCATCGTTGACGCTTTTAACCCCTCGCATACGAATTTGATCATAACTTTCTCACACGATAACGAAACTTTATGAAATTTATATCGTGCATTCTAGTGAGCATAATTAATCGTTACAAAGCTTCGGGTTTGTCAAAAGGTCAATCAGTGGTATAACTTAAACATGTTGACACATTTAACCCCTGTATTTGTAATCTCTCACTTTCTTTCATATTTAGCTTCGTATGATCCATGATTTATTCGTTTGAAGGTATGAGCATCATGTGGGGTTAATGTACAATATATTTATTCACTGTTGACATTTAGAATCCATATATTCACCTACTTTCCATGATTGTCAACTTTAATCCTTCTATAACATTCTTTCACACGTTCAAACATATGACACGTGTCAACTCATTATAGGAAGTGAATTTTCGAGGTGTTACATCCTCACCCCCTTAAAAGAAATCTCGACCTCGAGATTTATTGAAACAAATAAGGGTATTTTTCTTTCATTGTGAACTCAACCTCCCACGTGTATTCGGGACCTCTACGGGCATCCCATTTTACCTTTACAATAGGCACATGCTTCCTTCGAAGCTTCTTAACCTGTCGATCCTCAATCGACACAGGTTTTTCGACAAATTTCAAGCTCTCTTCTATATGCACATCTGTATGTGGTATGACCAGTGATTCATCAGCGAAACACTTCTTCAGATTGCAGATGTGGAATACATTATGAATACCACTGAGCTCTTCAGGTAAGTTTAACTTATAGGCAAGTGATCCGACACGTTCGATGACCTCGAAAGGTCCTATGTATCTCGGGCTTAGCTTGCCTTTCTTACCAAATCGCATCACTCCCTTCCAGGGTATACTTTAAGCAACACCTTGTCACCTACTTCAAAGTTAAAAGGTTTACGCTTTAAATCTGCGTAGCTTTTCTGTCTATCACGGGCAGCTTTGAGACGGTCACGAATCTGGACAATCTTGTCCATCGTTTCAAAGACTATCTCTGGTCCTGATAATTGGACATCTCCAACTTCCGCCCAACAAACAGGCGTTCTACACTTTCTACCGTATAATGCCTCAAAAGGCGCAGCCTTAATGCTGGTATGGTAGCTATTGTTGTAGGAGAATTCGATTAATGGAAGGTGGTTATCCCAACTACCACCTAAATCGATCACACATGCACGAAGCATGTCTTCCAACGTTTGGATTGTACGCTCACTCTGGCCGTCCGTCTGAGGATGGTAAGCCGTACTAAAATTCAAACGCGTGCCCAAAGATTGCTGGAAACTTTTCCAAAAATGTGACGTGTATCTAGTATCTCTGTCAGAGATAATAGACACAGGTATGCCATGTAAAGCTACAATCTTATCGACGTATAATTGGGCTAACATGTCGGAGCTATAAGTCTCCTTAATGGGCAGGAAATGTGCTGACTTAGTCAGTCTGTCTACGATTACCCATATGGTATCATTTCCTTTCCTTGTCTTGGGTAACTTGGTGATAAAATCCATAGTTACCATTTCCCACTTCCAAGTGGGAAGTTCAGGCTGTTGTAGCAAGCCTGACGGCTTTTGATGTTCTGCTTTGACTTGCGCACAAGTCAAGCATTTAGCTACATAGGCAGCTACAGACTTTTTCAAGCCTATCCACCAATAGTTTGCCCTTAGATCCTGGTACATCTTATCAGCTCCAGAATGAACGGAATATTTGGAACTATGGGCTTCCTGGAGGATAACATCTCGAAGTCCTCCATATATTGGAACCCATATTCGTCCATTCAATCTAAGAATTCCATCCTTGCCAAGAGATAACTGCTCCTCAGTTACCCCTAGCTTTTCATTAGGATAGTTAGCTTCCAACACAGCTTCCTTCTGTGCAGCTAACAACCTTTCATTCAAACTGTTCTTTATTTCAATGCTTTTGGCATTGATTCGGATGGGTTTCACCCTTTCCTTTCGACGCAAGGCATCGGCGACTACATTCGCCTTGCCGGGATGGTATCTGATTTCACAATGATAATCATTCAACGTCTCCATCCAACGGCGCTGCCTCATATTTAAATCCTTCTGATTAAACAGGTGCTGGAGGCTCTTGTGATCAGAATAGATCACACATTTGATTCCATATAAATAATGCCTCCAGAGCTTCAGTGCAAATACAACGGCACCCAATTCCAAGTCATGGGTGGTGTAATTCTTTTCATGCACCTTTAACTGTCTTGAAGCATAGGCAATAACCTTGCCTTTCTGCATAAGCACACACCCCATTCCAGTGTATGATGCATCGCAATAAACTACGAATTCTTCAGTACCTTCAGGCAATGTGAGTACAGGAGCGTTGCTCAACTTTTGCTTCAGGATATCAAAGGATTCTTGCTGCTTAGGGCCCCAATCAAACTTTATTTTCTTCCTAGTCAAAGAAGTTAGGGGTGCATCGATCCTTGAAAAATTTTCAATGAAACGCCTATAATATCCTGCTAAGCCTAGAAAGCTACGAATCTCTGTAGGCGTCTTTGGCTCTTGCCAGTTCATAACTGCTTCCACCTTAGCGGGATCCACTTGGATACCACGCTCACTCACCACATGTCCAAGGAATTGGACTTCTCGAAGCCAAAACTCACACTTGGAAAATTTGGCGTAGAGTTTCTCGTGATGTAGAAGCTTAAGAATACAGCGAAGGTGTTTCTCGTGGTCAGCTTGGTTCTTCGAGTAGATGAGGATGTCGTCAATGAAGATGATGACGAATTTATCTAAGTATGGCTTGCAAACGCGATTCATGAGATCCATGAACGCGGCCGGTGCATTAGTGAGCCCAAAAGGCATCACTAGGAACTCGTAATGACCATAACGAGTCCTAAATGCAGTTTTGTGTACGTCTTCATCTCTAACCTTCAATAGGTGGTAGCCTGACCTTAAGTCAATCTTCGAGAAATAACTTGCCCCTTCCAATTGATCAAACAAATCGTCGATCCTGGGCAAAGGATACCTATTCTTTATTGTGACCTTATTAAGCTCACGGTAATCGATGCACAGACGCATCGATCCATCCTTCTTCTTGACAAACAGGACTGGCGCTCCCCAAGGGGATGAACTAGGTTTAATGAAACCTTTAGCTAGCAGTTCATCTAGTTGTGCTCTCAATTCCTTCATCTCTGTTAGTGCCAGCCTGTAAGGTGCTCTAGCAACAGGTGCTGCTCCAGGGATGATGTCAATTCTGAATTCCACTTGCCTATCTGGTGGTAAGCCAGGTAGATCTTCAGGAAACACTTCAGGGTATTCAGAAATGACGGGGATGTCTTCCATCTTAGGTTTCGGCTCATCGATAGTCACCTGTGCCATGTAGATGACACAACCCTTCTTCAAACACTTGGAGGCCTTGAGCATAGTCACTTGCTCAGGCAATCCATAACGGGTATCTCCCTGAATGGTAAGTGATTCGCCAGACGGGGTCTTGATCACCACTTGCTTTTTATTGCAGACAATCTGGGCCTGGTTATGAGATAACCAGTCCATGCCTAATACGATGTCAAAACCAGCTAACTTCAAAGGAAGTAGGGACAAAGGAAAATAGTGGTTCTTAATGGATATGAAACATCCATCTAATATGGTTGAGGCGGTTTCTAAGGTGCCATCTGCTAACTCCACCTCATATTTCACTCTTAGGGTTTTAACAGGTAAATTCAGCAATTTGCAAAACTTATTATCTACAAATGATTTATCTGCGCCTGAATCAAAAAGTACTCTTGCATAGATATCATTTATGAGAAAGGTACCTGTGATCACGTTATCGTCTTGCACAGCCTCCTTCGCATCCATCCTATAGACCCTAGCATTGGTCTTCTTGGCCTCTTCAGGCTTCTTGGCGTATTTAGGGCAGTTGGTTTTAATGTGCCCTTTCTCATTGCAACTGTAGCACGTTGCATCCTTCAGCTTTTTGCAATCCAAGGTCTTGTGGTCCTTGGACTTGCATATACCATAGGCAAAAGTTCTTGACTGAGTCTGTGAGTTTGATTCAAGCCTGCACATTCCGAAGTGCTGTTTCTTGCAGATCTTGCACTTGGGCTTCTCACCAGACTGATGCCCATCCTTCCTTGATTCTGACCCCTTCTTGTTGTCACTGTTTCCTCGGTGCTTCTTGTTTGACCTCCGTGAATTATCATCTTCACGTTTTCTCTTCTCTGCATCTTTGTTCCTCAGCGATCTTTGTCTGACCGCATCCAGAGTGAGGGACAAAGACATGTCAGCTACAGATCTGAAAGTAGCTGGCCGAGAGGCCTTCACGCTTGCCTTTATTTCCGGGGCTAAACCACCGATAAAACGAGCTATTCTTTTTGGTTCCGGGGTCACCAAATACGGAACCAACTGGGACATTGTGTTGAAGCTCGTGAGGTAAGCTTGGCAGTCAAGGTTCTGCATAATCAACGATAGAAAATCAGACTCTATCTTCTCCACCTCATGTTGAGGGCAGTAATTTTCCCTGATAAGGGCAACAAATTGTTCCCATGTCATGTTGTATAATGGGATCTTCCCTGTGGCTTGAATCGGAGATCTCCACCAGGCTAAGGCTTCACCCTTAAATGATTGCGACACAAACTTGACCACATCCCTCTCAGCGCATCCGCTGATATCCACAACTGTGTCCATCTCATCTAACCACGTCATGCAGTCAATGGCTCCTTTTTTCCCTAGTAAAATCCCTGGGTTTGCAAGAAACAAAGTATTTGTAGGAGCATCTCTTATTACTGGGTCCTTGATTTAATACAATCTGTTGAGATGGAGCACTGTGGTGGTTTGAGGAGAGTCTATCATCATCTTTCTTGGGTTCATCCTTCTTGGAAGGTGGCTTCGAATGTGGCGTAGATAGGGTCCTACTTCGAGTCCCACTATATTCTTCGTATTGCCGCTCCAAGGCCTTCGTAACTGCGTCGTCTACTAACGCTTTCAGTTCAGCACACGTTAGATTAATTCGGGCGTTATCATTATTCTCCACTGGGTGACTATTAATTTCATCAGAGTCAGCCATTTTAATTGAACTGTTACATAAAACAAGGACAATAGTTTATTTGGTAGTTTATTATGGAATTGCCCCTTAGGGTAATTCATTAACCATGGTGAACAGAGACCATATTTGGTTAATTTATTAATCACATTTATTTAGGATTTCTATTATAATTTATCCTAATTATAAAACAATAACAGTTTTATTAGTAGCACAAAAGGCCTAGTCACAAGGACATTTTAAATTATAAACCATGATTTCAGAGAATCAAGGCATGAAGGTTTGAACATAGTTCATTACCTTTTTCTGACAGGGAGTCATAGCTACCACTGTCTTTTGGCTCATATGGAAATGAGCAAGGCCCGTAGGCACTATATTACCACGTATGGTCAAAATATGATCATCTTAATTGATGATTTAAACCAATGATTCAGAGATCATTAAGTTGGGTTAGGAATCTTTGGAAAGATCCTTATATAAAAATGACGTGTGTGATTTTAACGAATCACGTCTGCCAGGAGCGTTAACATGTTTTCAGATGTTAACTGGGAATTGAATCTTTTTAACAGGTTTTACCATTTTGGCCCGGTCTTATAATGACATGCAGGTTAGGTTATACCTTTAAGATCCTTAATTAATATTTAAATAGGCAGATTACTTTTAAAAGGAATGATTTTAATTCATTTATTTCATATATAATTTATGCATATTATGGCAAAATAAAATTTATAAACTTACATTCCATTAATTTATCAAAAGATTACATATCGCCCTAAACGGGACTTTTCAAATAGACAAATTACCCACGCAGGGGTTGAAGCAAAGACTTACCCACGCAGGGGCTTAATCAACATACTAGTCCACGCAGGGACTTAAACAAACAATATACCCTCGTAGGGGTTAACAGAAAGATAGACCCACGCAGGGGTCAAAACAAACAAACAAACATAGCCACGCAGGGGTCAATACAGCAAGACAGGCCCACGCAGGGACTCAACTGATACAAGGAAATTACAACAACATTGGAAGGATTCAATGGTCCTTCTTGCTCTTCCCTTTTATTAGGCTTGTCAATCCTTGGTAGAAACTTTGCCGTTCCCTGCGGTCTCTGTGAAAGTCTCGCTCGACTTGGTCCAGCCTTTGTAGAATTTCTTCACGCTCTGGTGGGGAGAACCTTGGCGGCTGCGATTGTTGTCGAATAATAGGTCTATTAGGTATTTGGTACCCATGAGTTGGGTAACCTACTCCCCATGGAGCTCCGTACGGTCCTTCCGGATGAAGGGCGTTGTAATTGGCTGCTACCAGGTATGGGTCGGCTTCAGCGTAACCATAGTTGGTGTGAGCCGGCTGCTCAAACGGGTTGTACGCCATCGAACCCGTGTAGGCAGGAATCAGGTTATCAAAACCCATCGGTGGTGGTTGCGGTGCAACTGGGTTCAAAGGTCCACCCATTTGTGGATCTTCTTGAAGTGGCGGATAATGACTGCCACTTGATTGTCGAGTAGAGCTAAAATGAAAGTCCCCTCCTCGTGCAGACATACGTGCTCCGGATCTCCTACGCCTCGGCGGTTGCGGAGGTGCCGGCTGAACTGGCGGCGGTGGAGGTGGTGGCGTGACTGCCACGAATCGTGAATCCCCAGAGGGATCCTGCTGCTGCTGCTGTTGGTGAGGTGATGAATGGTGCGAGGGTGTGAAGTACCACTCGTGCTGGTTAAACCTCGCCTGAAAGCTGTCTGGACCACCGTAGGGTGATCCGTGAAAAGACGAACCGTCGGAGATCTCGATAGGATGGTTCGGTGTTCCGGTTGCGGCCTCGACGGGATCCGTGTCCTCGTCCATATCTTCCGCATGATCGCTGGAGAAATGATCCTCTGGCCCCAATGGGTTAAAACCCATTGGTTCTGGTATGTAGTTTGCCGGATTAAACCGGCCCCGGAAAACAGGTGTGGGGTCTCCAAAAGAATTGTGCGATAAGGATCGCTGTAGAGGTATGTAGGAAGGTTGTGGGTTATTGGGCTCATTTTCCGAATGTGTCCCATATGAGTTATGAACGGAAGGTGTCGAACTGTGCGAAACCGACCGTCTAGCCGGCTCGAAAAGGTTCCTCCGGTTCTGTCGAGGATCGTCACTCTCGGTGGTAGAAGGAGCTCGCCGTTGCGAAGGCCCGGCTTCATTATCAGTGGGGGCAGTGATTGGCCCCTTGCCTCTTCCTCTTCGTCGAAAGAATCTTGGCGGCATTTTTATTCCTGTTAATATAACATAAGATAACGACAAGAATATATAAAATAAAAACGACACAAAACAAAACAAGGTAGAATTTGTCCTATGTTATTTGTCTAGACTCGAAAGTTTTATGAATGTGCAATTGTGTCATAGAGATTAAACACAAAAGGCTAGTGTTTAATTCACTCAATGTTGGCTCTGATACCAACCTGTCAGACCCCGGATTCCACGTGTCACCGGTGGGGAGTATCGTGACGTGGTTGGCAACATAATAGTCAAACAAACACAATATTTAATATGCACAGTGGAAGCAATTGAAAGATATATTTCAACCGAATAAAATATTGTAATATCGTGTATCACAAACAGTTGAAAGTTTATCCACAGAAGGATCAAAATAAATAGGAAACAATAGTTCAACAGACGATAGGCATCTTAAGCTTGCGAGACTCTTTAATGATGCTAAGGAGAGAATCCAACCTATTACGCTTAATACCTGCATTTAATCTTTTTGGGAAAATACGTCAGTTTACACTGGTAAATACAATCAACTGACTCATTTTAAAATGATTGAAATTTTATTTGGATGCACGTGGCATAAACATTTTTATAACTTGGTATAATTATTTAAATATATAATCTTGTAAAAGAATTACATGTTCCTTATGCGTTCAGTAGCCCGGAGCGTGCCGGGTTAAAGATCAATAGACACACCACATCAACTATTTATGCACTGACGAGTGTACGCCTACACTCAGCGCTTAGGTCGTGGCCATTTCGTAAAATGATGCCAAGGATATCCGGGACATGGTCATTAACCCCCAAACGCTTTAAGTAAACAAAACAGTTTAAACGGGCCGATTAAATTATTCAATTAACCACCAAACGATGGAAGATTTAATGCCCGACCAAGCGGTATTTTATATACCGTAACCCAAGCCCGTATAGGGAAAATAAGTTAAAAGTATTTACCTGAGCAAAGTAATAATCACAATAAGCAAATGCAAGTAGCTTTTACTGGTCTCCTATTCTGGAACAAAGGTTTATAATAACCTATTAGAATCCTAACGGGTCTTTAATTAAGCTTAAGCTTAGACCGGTTAGTTTCAAAGATACGGTTCGTACGCACGATTAAGCGAAGACCGGAATAGAATGTGCTTTAGACCCGACAAGTTTGAAGACTTTCCTTATATGGATATAAGATACACATTCTGGATTTTGAGATAAAACCGATAAGGTTTGACCCGTTTCGGCTAATTTATGTAAACTAGTTACATAAACCGAACCGAACGCGTAATAAGCGTAACGGGTAATCATAAGAGCCATATACAGGTTTCCTAAGTTAATATGCCTCAAATATGTTGTGACATCAGTAGGATGTCTTTTATTATGCCCGAAACGAATTTAAACACAAACTATGCCCTGTAGGGGTAGTTTGGTCATTTATAAGGTTATAAAAGAGTTTAAGTATCATCCTGAGTTACAGGTCTGATGTAATCAGCAAAAATACTTAATTTAATAAGTTATAACAGTAGGGTAAAGTATATATGTGAAATTTATCAATTATAACCAAACTATGCACCGTAGGGGCATTTTGGTAATTTCACATAAGCCGAAAAGCTCAAAACTGAAGTCTGAGTTTAACAACATTTGCTTACTATTAAAATATTATAATTTACCTAAAATATCAGTAGGTATCAACCCTTGTATGTTTAAAATAGTCTTAGTACATACTATGCGTTAAAAACGCTTAAAAAGGCGATTAGAAGCCATTTCCGATTTCTATACATAAAGCTGATATTTTTATTATTCTAGAAGGCTTAAAATAATTTATTTATCATATATAATCAGTAGCAAAAGGTTTGGAGTCAATTAGATATGTAAAACTCATTTTATAGCTCGTAAGGGCAAAACCGACCATTACCGGATTAAGCATATGACTATAAGTTATGCTCAGCCTAAAATTAATTAAAAATCTTCAAAAATCCCAAAATAATATATTACATCAGTGGGTAATAAGTTTGATATCAAAAAGTAGGCTTAGATAGGTCATACGCTAATTATGTCGTTAAATCGCTAAAGAAGCTTTCTAATTACGCTAATGAGCATAACTCTCAACCAACACCTCAAACTGATGTCAAATTTTGGGTGCAAGTTTATAATTCAGTAACTAAGGTTTCTACTCTTTTACATTTTCAAAAATCACGTTTTAAGGTGAAAAGGGCATAATGGTCAACATATGGGCAATTAACGGAATCATGCGTATTAATTGGTTAACTAATGAACCATGGTGCATAATCACAGAGGGTTAGACTAGCATGTAACCTGGTCCAATTAAAGCTCTAAGGTATTTCTAAAACATACCAAAATGGGTCAGAACTGAAGTCAAAGCAAAAGTCAAAGTTTTGCGACTTTCGGTTAGGTCTAAACATAAAATTGTCGGGTTGAACATGTTTAGACATGTTCTTAGACTAATTACCAAGTTATATTAATGATCAAATAGGTTGTATATGTTCTACATTGCTAATTATGCATAAATTAGAAAATAAGCATTCTGTTGACTTTTTAATAACAAGTTTGACCCGACATTTGACCTAGTTAGAGTGGTAATCAGAGGGTGCCCTTTTAAGGGTTTATTGCCCACATAATCACCAACTTATAACTACTTTCAATTCGACTAATCACTGGACCATTAGTGATTAATCGCTAAGTCAACCGTTAATTACGACGGTTTGACTTTTAAGCTAAAACTAAGCAAAAACTTAACTAAGAAAGGTTAAGCATACTTACTAGAGTCCTTTGCACGATTAGTGATCACTTGAGTCTGCTTTGGAGCTCCAGAAATGATCAGAAATGCTGAAGGAAGGTGTGAAGATTTGGTTGCAACATTGTGGTCTTATATAGTGCTCAAGAACTCATGGATCATTGACACACAAGTCTAACAAGGGCCATGATCACTTCCAGATGTCCCTAAGTGTCTAGGGGTTGCCTAGGGGTCGTGCAAGATGAGGAAAATCGTTCATAATTCGGTTAGAATGCAAATGGAAGACAAGAACCCAAAGTTTTCGGAACAGACTACCCCTCGCGGCACGCGTAGCCCCCCCAGGGCCGTCGCGTGGCGCGAGGCCCCTTCTGATCAAATCTCAAATTTTGATTTTTTATGCGTTGGTCCTTGGCTCTTGGAAACTTTGCTATGACATTATTTCTTGCACTTTGAACCCTCCAAATTGACGTTTAAGGGCTTCAAGACATATACCCACTTTGTTTAGTCCTCGGTTAACTTTATTGTCACCCGAAAAGTCCTAAACTTCATCGTTGACGCTTTTAACCCCTCGCATACGAATTTGATCATAACTTTCTCACACGATAACGAAACTTTATGAAATTTATCTCGTGCATTCTAGTGAGCATAATTAATCGTTACAAAGTTTCGGGTTTGTCAAAAGGTCACTCAGAGGTATAACTTAAACATGTTGACACATTTAACCCCTGTAGTTTGTAATCTCTCACTTTCTTTCATATTTAGCTTCGTATGATCCATGATTTATTCGTTTGAAGGTATGAGCATCATGTGGGGTTAATGTATAATATATTTATTCACTTTTGACATTTAGAATCCGTATATTCACATACTTTCCATGATTTTCAACTTTAATCCTTCTATAACATTCTTTCACACGTTCAAACATATGACACGTGTCAACTCATTATAGGACGTGAATTTTCGAGGTGTTACATCTTGGTTCGACAACTCAAAATCAAAATCAGAATGTTGATAATTCAGCTAGGAATGCTAATGAGTCGGCTGATCAATTCCCTAATATTAATTTTCGTTCATTAAAGTCGGATGTCTCATTGGATGGAGTGGATGTTGTCCTACCAATTGATTCTGTTCGTCAGGTTAACAACAGGTTAGCGAATACTCTTTATGGTTACTTCCTGGGGGATAGAATTGCTTATCCGGTTGTTGAATACTTTGTGAGAACAAATTGGAAGAAACATGGTCTTCAGAAAACTATGATGAATTCGAATGGGTTTTTCTTCTTCAAGTTTGAAGACAGAAAGGGTATGAATAATGTTCTTGAAGGGGGTCCGTGGCTGATTCGTAATAAGACACTTTTTCTTAACACTTGGTACCCTACAAACACTCTTGAAAAAGAAGATATTAAAAAGGTTGCGGTTTGGGTTAAATTGCATGAGGTTCCTATAGTGGCGTATACTGATGATGGGTTAAGCATGCTGGCATCTAAAATTGGTTCACCTATGCGGTTGGATTCGAATACAATTGATATGTGTAACGAGGCTTGGGGAAGGAGCAGCTATGCTAGGGCTCTCATTGAAATATCTGCTGAACATGATTTTAAAGAGGTTCTAACCATGGCTATTCCTGAGTTGGATGAGAATAAGTATGTTACTGAGTCTATTCGTGTGGAATACGAATGGAAACCCCCGAGATGTGCCCACTGTTGTGTATTTGGGCATGACTCTGAGGAGTGTCCAACATGCATTCGATCAACAGTGAGACCTCCTACTAACAGTCCGAAAGTAGATGGGGATGGTTATACGGAAGTTAAGGCTAAGAAGCGTGCAAAGAAGAGCGGATTTCAAGTTAACAATCAGAAGCCCAAATTTGAATATAGACCTGTGGATAAAAAGAAAAAGGCAGGGACTTCATCCTATGTGAATGCGCAGGGTACTAGTTCCTCCAAGGTTCAAATACACAATTCGTTTAGTGCTCTTGGCTTTGTTGCGGGGAATGGGAATTCCGTCCAGGGGAAATGTGAAGGGGGATGTGAGCTAAATGAGGAGTCTGACGAGGACGAGGTAGAGGTTGTTTATGATGAAATGAATGAGTTTATGACACCGGGTACACATCCTACGTCTTCCAGTAAAGGGGCAAGCACCTCTTCAACAAAGTTATCCAATGGATAGGTTGTTTCTGATTCATGCTAGGGGGCTGCCGTTTGGGGGCAATTTCATTTTTGATGATGGTGGTTGACGTCGTTTTTTGGTCTATTTCCGAGTTGTCTACTAGTTAGTCATTATTATCATGATTGTAGTAGGCTAGTCGAGGTGGTATCTTGGTTTGTTTGTTTTTTTGCTTACATATATGGGGCCTGTCCTGTATATGAACTAGTGGGGAACTCATCCTCACTACTTGTACTTATTTGGCGGTTGTCTATAATAGAATCACCGGGGTAACCCTTTACCCAAAAAAAAAACATTCAAGAACTTTAACACCAATATTTTGTATGTATTAAGAAGCAAAATTAGGTCTAAAAGGGCTAACAAACGAGAAGAAAAAAAAAAGTTAAATCAAGAAGCAAAAATTAGGTCTAAGAAGCTAAATCAAGAAGCTAAATCAAGAAGCAAAAAAGAAGTACCTCGTCGGAGGAGAAGGGGGCGGTTGTCGGAAAACTGGTTGGAGGAGGAGGAGTGGCGACATCTGGGTGGGGCGATGTGGGAGGGGCTGATGTTTTAAGCGTATATGAGGGAGGAGTGTATTAGGGTTTTTGTGAAGATGTTTTAAGAAGGGGGTTTGATGTGTGTAAAATGCAACATATAAATTACATCAAATGAGGCATATAACTAACCCCTTTTAAGTACTAATGTTGGAAAAAGAGTGTTTTTGTCTTCCTTTTGTATTTTCAGGATTAAATGAGCTGAAATTCACAAAAGAAGCAAAAAGACAGCTAAATCTAACATAAATACAAGGAAAGGAACATAAGTGTACTGCTCGACCCCTCAACGGCATCTTCCCAAGCAAAATAGAGAAGGCAGAAGACTGAACACGCCTCGTGCTCAGCCAGCACGGGGCCGTGCCCAAGAAGCAACAGAAAAGACAAACTTATAGAAGCTTCTATTGCCCACCACGGGCCGTGTCCAGCGAACACGGGGGCGTGTCGAAAGTACAGCATGCGCATTAATTGTAATTGCGAATTACAATTAATGAAGAGAGAGATTGTCAGACAGGCACGGGGCCGTGCCCAGCGGACACGGGGCCGTGCCCAGCCTTCTGTTCAGCCTATAAATAGGAGTGCTTGGTTTCATTTCAACTCATCCCTTGGCACACCACCTCTCTCACACTTAATCCACCACCCACCACCACCATAACACCATCATCCACCACCATCATCCATTGTCCATCGTAGAGTGTGTGAGTCGTCTCGGGATCCAAGATTGATCGTAAGAGTTCTTGACAATCAAGGCCATGTTTGCCTAAGTCTCTTACATCACTTGGTGAAGACAAAGTGTCTAGTATAATACTTTTTATTTCTAATCTTTTGCACTTTTTATTTGGTTTTGTATTAATGACTTTAATAACTAGTTACTTATGTTGAAGGTGATCTTTCCTTATCGTTTGTCCGTGGTGTCTTGGCATTATTTTACTGTCTATATAAAATAAAGGATTTTCACCATTCATATCTCCATGGTCTATATGGAGGTATGTTGGCTACCTGGTCGGGGGTTAAGGGAACGGTTTGGTAAAGGTCTTGCCATTGTTCAGCGTTTAGAGGTCCTGCAATGGACCTGGGTCAAATTTAGTAGGACCCCCTTCAATACTTCACGGTATTGGATGGCGGGGGTCCAAACTCTTTGATCCCCTCATAAGTTAACTATTATTAATACTATAACCCGGCTATTTAGGACTGTATCCCTGCTGACTCAGACTACTTAGTCGAGGGTAACGTCACCGCCAAAAGCGGGGCCTACCACAATATTGCATTAATAACTTAATTCATTATCTTCCAATAATCCACCCTTTTAGGATTGTATCCTTGCTGACTCAAACTACTGGGGTGAGGGTAACGTCACCTTCAAAAGAGGGGCCTACTACAATAACTAAGATAATCTTTTAATTATGTGCAAAAGTGCGGAAATAATCAAAGGTTATACTAGATACGAGTCGGAACCAAGTGATTCATCTTGTCTATCTGTTTTTTCTTTTATTTTTATTTTCAGCATTTTAGTTAGTTTTTACTTTTCTTAGTTTAAAACATTTTTTCTAAACTTTTTATTTTGATTAGACGTTGAGGATAAACCGGTACTAAAAGCTCTTGTGTCCTTGGACGACCTCGGTATCTTACCAACGCTATACTACGCTCACGATGGGTGCACTTACCCATATGTGCGTTTAGTGTTAGTAAAATATCGTGTTTTATAAATTTAAAACTTGGCTAAAATAAGTGTTAAATGGGCTTAAAATATACACCTAATATATACGACACTTCACACGCATCAGGGTTCATAGCTTATTTTTTAAGATGAAAAATTTTGTGTTCAAATCTATTTAAAAAAAAAACAGACAGACATCAGCTCCCTTGAAACAACTCCTTAAAGAGCATAAAAACTTGGCAAAAGCGTAGGAATAAAACATCAAGACATCAACTTTTCGTAATTTGAATTTTATATTAAAGTTGTAGCAGATTGCATCTACTTTTGTTGGCTAATTAGCAACATTTCAAGTGTACCAATTTGCCATTTTGGATTGTTTATAGGTATATGTGATATGTTTGAATTAAATTAAATGTATATGGGTTAAACACTAAATTTAGTGTGTACTGGCTATATAAACACTAAAAGGGATTAAAAAAAAATTAAAAAAAAAATCCAAAATGTCACTGCAGTATCACTATGTTCATAGTTGAGGCACCACATGTTTTTCTCTATGGAAATCAATTTGGTAGATAATGTTGACATGGTCGGCTGCATTCTCTAGACATAACATCTCTAATCGAGCCGCTGACAAGAGCACGGTAGCATGGTGGCATGACACAGACGAGAAAGCCATGAATACTGCATTGTGTTGGTTCGTCGGTGCAATGACGGACCCGGAAATTTTTTTTCGTGGGTGCAATCCGAATTTTTACTTAAAAAGGGAAGATGGCTGTCTCCCACTTCCCTTTAGAGTGGATATGTCACTACGTCGGTTTCCATTTGTGACGAACGTGTTTGTGGGATAGGCAGCCTTGTGGACATGAAGCGAGCCCGTTTTAATATTTTTGTTTTGTTTTTAGACCCACGTGTTATTCTCTGAAACAATTGGATCGATAATCCTTCCTCTCTTATTCCATTCATATTTATAACCAATACAAATCCCTTTGTTTAGGGAATACAATAACTGCCTAAACTATATACAAGGAAACATGATAATGGCAAAATAATATCTATAAATACAATGGTTATTACACCCCCGCAGTCGAAGCGGGAGGGGAACGTATGCTGAGACTGGATCGGAAGTCTTCGAAGAGAACACGCGGTAGACCTTTAGTGAAAATGTCAGCTATTTGATAACGAGATGGAGCATGTAGAAAACGGACCTGACCCCGTTGAACCTGTTCACGAACAAAATATATGTCGAGCTCAATATGTTTGGTTCGTTGGTGCTGAACCGGGTTACCTGATAAGTAAATAGCACTGACATTATCACAATATACTAACGTGGCACGAGACAGAGGTCGATGCAACTCGAGAAGCAAATTACGCAACCAACAAATTTATGCAACAACATTGACTACCCCTAGGTATTCAGCTTCCGCACTAGAGCGGGAGATGGTGGCTTGACGCTTGGAGACCAGGAGATGAGATTATCACCATAGTACACGTAGTATCCACTAGTGGAACGGCGGGTATCGGGGCAGCCGGCCCAATCGGCATCTGTATAAGCAAGTAGACGCGGGTCAGCAGAAGGGCCAAGTGTGAGTCCATATGATTAGGTTCCCTGAATGTATCGAATGATGCGTTTGAGAGCGTCCCAATGTACGGTAGTTGGTGCGTGCATGTGTATGCATATTTGTTGTACTGCATAGCTGATGTCGGGTCTTGTAAACGTCAAATACTGAAGAGCTCCTGCAAGACTCCGATAAAGAGTAAGATCGTGAAACGTAGGGCTGGCAATTTTACACGAATACACGACACGAACCTACACGAAGTTAACAGGTATCGTGTATGGCCTTAACAAGTATCGTGTACCAAACAGGTAGACACGATATTACCTGTTAATTTTCATGTATAAACAGGTAAAATACCTGTTTACCTGTTAATACCCGTTAGTACACGATAAGAAATTAAATTAAGTAAAGCTCATCAGCCATGTGTGTGTGGGTTCCTTAATTCCTTTCTAATTTCATTCCTCATTCGATTTAAAAAAAAAATAAAACCCTAAACTCCCTCTGTAACTCTCAGATAGCATGTCGTGTTCGTGTTTTTGTTCGTGTTAACAGGTATTAACAGGTAATTTTCGTGTATAACAGTCGAACAGACATGTTAACAGGTATTAACAGGTAATTTTCGTGTATATCGTGTCGTGTTCGTGTTTGAAAAAAAGGACACGATAAGTTATCGTGTCGTGTTCGTGTATGGGGTTTCGTGTATCGTGTCTTATCGTGTCGTGTCTTATCGTGTACGGGTATACACGATATGCCAGCCCTAGTGAAACGGGTCACCCCCGGTGGCACTTAATTTCGCGTGAGTGTCCATGGGAGTGTGAACCGGTCGACATGATGACATACCTGTGCATTCAACCATTTCGGCGGCATATGCATGTTGGGAAAGAAACATGGATTTTTTGTCGCGAGTAACCGATATACCAAGAAAGAAGCTGAGAGGGCCAAGGTCCTTCATGGCAAATTCATGTGCCAATCTAGTCATCAGATGTTGCCGAAGAAGTAACGAGCAGGATATCATCAACGTAGAGAGGAAGAAATGCAGTGTAGCGGCCCTGATGATGCACAAACAAAGAAGCATCGCATTTGCTCTGCGAGAACCCAAGAGTGAGAACAAAGTCGGTAAATCGCTGGTACCAAGCCCGAGGCGCCTGCTTCAACCCATATAGAGATTTTTTGAAGCGACAAACATAATCTGGATAATTTGTGTCGCGAAACCCCATGGGTTGCTACATGTAGACCGTTTCATGGAGATTCCCATGTAAGAAAGCATTAGTTACGTCCAATTGGTGCATCGACCAAGCCTGTGATAAAGCAATAGAGAGCACCGTACGAATAGTAGCCGGTTTTACAACCGGACTAAATGTATCGCCACAGTCTACCCCGACCTGTTGAAGGCGTCCATCACATACCAACCTTGCCTTATAGCGCTCTAGTGAGCCATCCGATTTAAATTTGTGCTTGAAGAGCCACATGCTTCGTATAACGTTTATATGCGAAAGCCGAGGGACCAATTCCCAAGTCTCATTCTTTATAAGAGCATGATATTCGTTAGTCATGGCGTGTTTCCATACCGGTATGGACAAGGCCTGGGTGGGTGTTTTGGGGACGGGAATAATTGTTGAAGTGCGTAGGTTAAGTGGGCGTTTGGGCTTGACAATGCCATCCATGGCACGCGTCCGCATGGTTCGGGTGGGTGGAGGTGGTGGGGGTGGGCTGATGTGGGTAGGCTGTGGTGATTGGGGTTGATCCGTGTGGAGGTTAGGGTAATGGGAGGACAAATCGGGTGAAGGGTGGGCCGGGTTGAAAGATGGGTGGCTGGGCGGTGTAGTTGGAAATTGGGTCGGGCCTGAGGATGGTATGCACGAGATCTTTGGAAATAGTGCCATAGATCCATTGTAGAACAATGGCGTCTAGGCGTTCCCAAAGAGTGTTAGAGGATGTGGTGGTATCTTTGTCGGTGGATGATTTTTCTTTGTCGGAGGAAGAGGCAGCCGGTGTTTGGCGAGGAAGCAAATGGTCATAGACCTGAAAGGCCTTACAGTGTAACTTGAAGAGTTCGGACCAAGCGGTGAAGTGCCCAGACTCGATTTCGAGGGTAACAGGGACAAAGGTTTTGATGTTTGACACGGTTACGGCTGGATAAATGGTGGAATCCATTGGAGATCGGCTGGGTATTAAGAAGAAAAGAAAACAGATGTGTGGTGGGTGAGAAATCAACGACCGAAAGACGGGTCGAAGAGGAAGAGGAAGGACGACTGGGAAGAAGAATTAGGGTAGAAGTTTCTGGTCTCTTGATACCATGAAACAATTGGATTGATGATCCTTCCTCTCTTAATCCATTCATATTTATAACCAATACAAATCCCTTTGTTTAGGGAATACAATAACTGCCTAAACTATATACAAGGAAACATAATAATGGCAAAATAATATCTATAAATACAATGGTTATTATTCTCTTCATGATCTTTGACTATGAAACGGGTCACAACATATGTTGAATGATGGGGTGAAAGATGGAGGGTAGTGATTTGGAACATATGTTGTACCTTTTAATCTCTATACCACACTACTTGCAATTATTTATTGAGACTCTTTACTTTAATTTGGTTTCCAACTTTACTAAAGTGTGTAAGCTTCGGAGTAGTCACTTTAAAAGGTTGGATTTGAATGGGCGAAACGTTTACAATGTTTAAACGTCTATTAAAAACACCCAAGAAATGAAGATTTGGGTTTGACTTTTGAGAGCAAAGATCTCAAGTTTAAATCCGATCCTAACCAGGTTTTACCGCCGTGGTCTTTCGAGCAAGGGATTTCCCCTGGAACTCGTGATGATGGACTTGAGCTACCCAGCGCGCTAACTGCGATCTAAGACGTATGAGGTCGTCTTAGGCTAAGACTTTAACATAGCATAAGGAGACAGACACTCATATTATATTCAAACGCATGCTTACCATACATGTTCTAACTTTATGAAGATCATATACACGCACCCTAAAAAAGGAATGCGAAAATCGGAAAATGATTATGCAAAACACAAGAGCACAACCCATTGGGTTCACGATAGGTAAGACTTGGTGTTTCTTATGACCCATGTTCGACTCCCACTCTCTCCATTATTTTCTGCGGCATCCAGGTGAAGGGCGAATACGGGTGGCACCGGTTCGTCTTGGATGGGAGGCGAGGTTTTACCGATTATTCCACTGTCGTGCCTTCGGGCGGGTGGAGGTCGGGTTTTTCCGCGCATCTGGGAAAGCCAATGGGCTGACGGCGGTCGAGTAGTTGGCCTTGGCCACAACGCCTGGTGTCATGATGGTTGACACGTCGTTCGTTGCCGTTAAAAAAAGGTGGGAAAAGTTAAAGCAACTTTCTTATTTGTTTAATCATATCGCATTAAAATCTCATTTGTGTTCTCCATTTTTCATTCTATTTACCATTTACAACTTTTATTCTATGGACCAATTAAAATGTTAACTACATCTTTAATTTATTGGGGAATTAATTCCATTTAATTAACAAAGTTAGTTAATTGTAAGATTAATGTAAATGTAAATTCATGCATACACGAATGACAAACAATAAATGATGTCATCTGGAGATCAACTTTATTTGTACCACTTCACCATATTTGTAGAGGTCAAGGATTATGGTTAAGGATTTCTATGAGAGGGTACAATTGTGTTTTTAGGTGTAGTGTATGGTCGTAAATATGTATCTATGTGTATAGGCTGTTTGTGTTGTTATATTTGTCTTGTTTACCCTGCAGTCTTTCACCACTCATGTTATATTGGTAGCTTCATACACACACACCTCATGTTCTGTTTATTTCTTTCTTGGGTGTTTTGGAGCCGATGGTCTCACTGTAAGCAGCCTCTCTATCCCTAATGGTAGAGGTAAGGTGTGCCTACATCCCATCCTCCCCAGACCCTACCAATAACTTTGCTATCTGTAGGATTTTACTAGGTATGATTGATTGACCAGATTTGTAGAGGTTGTAGATTTCATGAAACTTCGTTAAATTTTGTCTCAAATCTCCCCCCTTCTAGTTAAGTTGATGGTGCCTATGATATATATTGCGTTGCAGTAGGATGTGAAATCGTTGCTTTGGATACAAGTTTTTGATGAGTTTTGGTAGGGGTGAGCAAGTTTAGGTCCGGACCGAAAATAACCGAGAACCGAAAATATACCCAACCCGACCCGAACCCAAGTACCTAGGTATTTAGATCGGTTCCAATTTTTCATTTAAAATCGGGTCGGGTTTGTTCTCGGTTCTTTTCATGGTGAAACCCGACATGGACCTATGGACCGGAACCGACCCTATATTTAGGGTAGTAAATCGGTTCTGTATTTTATGTTTGATTGGTTCTCGGGTCGGGTCGGGTTTTTCCTTTTGCTCACCCCTAAGTTTTGGTAAATGAAAACACATGAAAGGTTTTTCTATAAAAAATTTCACATTATACCATTCACTTCATATATGCAACACTTGACTTTTTTATTTTTCTTTTCAGTTACAACAATAATGTTAACTGATTTGAACCATTGAGCCAACATGACCATTGGTTCATATTTTTCAAGTTACTCATTTAGGTGAGAATATTCTTGGGAGAGAGTAAATTCAATATGTAGTTAACCTTAGTTAAATAAGTACAAATTAAATATTTATGTAAGGATATTAATATGTTATTCCATTTATAATTCAGCTTTTCTGTTGTAAATTATAAGGTTCATGATCAAGATGGTAGTTAAGTGGGTCAGTCTGCATGAAATTACACTTACGAAACAGTAATCAAATTTGCACCTCTCCAACTAACCTACTTGTTGGAATAATTGCAATTTGTGTGATTCCAACTATATCCATCACTTTTTTATGATTGAAAACTATTACTTTTAATGGATCATGTTTACATATTTAAGTTTTTTTACATATACTTAAGAGACTTTCATATATCCATAAATATATTTAGTGGTGCACAAAAAACCCGAACCCGGACCCGGACCCCAAAAAAAACCCGGAACCGAGTATTATAAAACCCGGGTTTTTTATACCCGACCCTACCCGTAGGGTAGGGACCGGGTATGCATATTTGATCTAAAACCCGAACCCGAAACCGGGTTTTTTTTATACCCGGTTTATACCCGAAACCCAGTTTTATAAATACCCGAACCCGGAACCGGGTTTTATAAATACCCGGAACCGGTTTTTAAAAAAACCCGATTTTGATGTAATCTTGTTTAATTATGTATGCATTAAGACTTCTAGTTCTTATGATTTAACAAAATTATGTATGCACTTTGATGTAATCTTGTTTAATTATTAGGTTTCTAATGATATTTGCCACCACTACTTAATTATTTAGTATATTTCATTACAAGTGGAAACAAATATGCCAATATATGTTGACCCTTCTATTTTCTTTGTTTGTTTAATATCATTATTAGTTTTTGTATTTAACAAATTGTGCCTCTGTTTATAAAGTTCAAGAATAACCACATGAAGAACTATAAATTGTGCCTCTGTTTATCAATAGATTTGATGTCTATGTGTGAGAGTTATGTTTGATACACTTTATAAGCATAGTTCCTGTCGGGTTTTTTTAATACCCGGTGCGGGTTTTTTCCCAACCCGATGCATACCCGAACTCTACCCGATGAATACCCGAACCGGACCCGAACCCGGAAATAGGGTATTATAATACCCAGGTTTTATAAAACCCGACCCGAACTCTGTGCGAACCCGTGTATATAGGGTATACATTTTTGGTAGAAAACTCGGACCCGAACCCGATCCTACCCGAAACCCGGTTTTAAAAAAAACCCGATTTGTGCACCACTAAATATATTGAAGCTCTTTGGGCCATAATTACATATTACATATAAATGAACTTAAACTCAAATGTTTTACACTAAATGGACCACAATTACATATATTAATAAAAATAAACTTAAACTCAAATGTTTTACACTATGAAATGAACACCAAAATACAAAAGACTTATACATTGAATGGTGACGTGTTAGTAAATTCTAATACCTAAATAAACATTCTAAACTTCTAACCCATACAAAACTAAAACATGTGATAAATTACAACATAAATAATAGTTTCCATCTTGTGTTAATTATAACTAGATGCCATTTGATCGAGAGTTTCCGTTCATCTGTTGATTTATCGATGCTAGTTGGTTTTAAAATTAGCCACGTAGTCAAAGGGGGTTGCACAGCTCTAGAAATGAATCACGTCTGTTGCTACCTAATGGTCGTTGATTTAAGGGGGTCAGTGGAGGAAACAAATGTCGATCGAGGGGGGGGGGGGGATGGGGGGATGGCTATTTAAGGGGGCTGAGGAAAGAAAAACTTGTGAATGAAGGGGTCGGAAAAGAAACCAATGGTGATTGAAGGGGTCGACTGGGAAAATAACTTATAACTGAAGGGGGAGGGGGGGGGGGGGGGATGGCTATTTAAGGGGGCTGAGGAAAGAAAAACTTGTGAATGAAGGGGTCGGAAAAGAAACCAATGGTGATTGAAGGGGTCGATTGGTAAAATAACTTATAACTGAAGGGGGTTGGGATGGCCGATAGGGCCTAGGTTCTCAATCGAATGGGCAATTTCTCAAAACTTTCGATTAAATGTGAAATTTTGGGTTACCACATGGATAGTGTGTAATTTACTCTATGTTTTATAAGATTCGGCTGAAAAATTTTATAAATTAAAATATTATGTTAAGAACATAAAGTAATATCGAGATGAAAAAAAATGTAAAAGGCTTTCTTTATGTTTTATGACCAATGTAAGAAAGTTATAGTGAAAACGTGCGACACCCCCCAAGTCTGAGATGGACGAATGGTTAAAAACGTTACAACTGAAAATGTGTCCCAACCTTTTTTTTTCAAAAGAAAGACCATTCGGTGTGGAGGGCATGAAGAGAGGCGATAAGCGTCAAGTGATAGCCACGTAAGCCAGAGGGCGTGGTAAAAAAAAGCACGGGATAGTGTTTAAAAAAACTAACCAATCACAAACCTCCTACCACAAATCACCAATCAACTCGCGACACATCACCAACCAAATTGCCCCCACGCCGTTGAAGAATCCCTCGCCCCACACACAACGCCGTGAAAAACGCCAAGCACGAGGTGATTTTGGGGCCGTGGACTGACCTCTACACCAGATTTCTATGCCCACACCGTATGATCTTAGTTTAGCTAATTATAACATTCAACTATTAGTTTATTTTTCAACTATTAGTTTATTATATATACAAGGTTACCATTTATTCACTACATTAGAACATAACTTTTGCGAAAAGGTTATTTCTTCTGTTTATATATGTAAAATGAAAGAAAACAAAAAACAAAAAAAAAAAACAAGAAAAGAAAAGAAAAGAAAAAAGACATGATTGGTGGGATGGTGGGGATGCCTTTGTCACCCATCTCCTATTCTGCCTAACGTCGTTATATATGTAAAATAAAAGAAAGAAAAAACAAAACAAGAAGAAAAAAAAAGAAAAAAAAGACATGATTGGTGGGGATGGTGGGGATGCCTTGGCACCCATCTCCCATTCGCCTAACGCCGTTAATGGAACGGTGGGGATGCCCTTGGCACCCGGGCATGGTGTTTAATGCCTCTCATACTGATTTGGTATGGTGACGCTACGCTATTCCACAACAAATAGCCTTAGATATCACATGTACGTACAATCCACCCATAATTTTGTTCATGATTTCATCTCCGCCTCATGAACATAAGCTATTAAGTTAGATTTCACTTACCAATCATAATCCTTCACTCATGTATCAAGAATACTTCCAAACACTTGAATTTTATCTCCGATTATCATCCTTCACACACATTCAATTTCGACTAAAAATGTGAACATTTAACCGTTTTTTTACCCCTTTTAGTTCATATATCAATACCTCTAGTTTCATAGCTTTTGGATTAGGTTTATGTAATCATGCTTTAGCCACAGTTGCTCCTTAGTCTTACCCTAAAATAAACACCACCTTCCGATTAATACTATAGTTTCCAACATCTTTAATCTATCTTTAATCTATTGAAGTGTCGCATACCCTTGTAGACATGTTTGATCATACTAAAATCAATTTAAAAAACTTTCAATGTAAATAGAACCCTTCACAACATTTAAACGATGTGTAATTTTATACACGAAAATGAGATGTTACAATATAATACCAAACTTTGTATAAAAATAAGAGTAAATTACAAGTTTTGTCCTTTATGTTTACAGCAAATTGCAGACGTTGTCCTTTAGCTTAAAAGTTGACAAGTTTTGTACTTAATGTTCTAAAATCTTGCACGTTATGTCCTTTACGCCAAACCTAGTTAGATTTTTTTTGTTAAATCTGGTCATGTGCCTTGCACATGGGAGCATTGTTGTCTATAATATAAAACACCTTATTTTTAGGGAATAGTTTGAAATAAACTGAAAAATAAACGACATATAATCTCTCTCTCTCTCTAAACTGAACTTCTATCCCTCCTCTCTAACACAATCTGAACGGACGACAACAGTGAAGGGTGGTTGTGGTTGTGGGTCAGGGTCGACGGTGGGTGAAGGTGAGGGGGTGTTTGTGGTGGTGGGTTAGGTACGGTGGTGGCGGGTGATTTGGTTTCGACGGCGCTAGTGGTGGGTGAAGGTGAAGGGGTGGATGTGGTGGTGGGTTAGTGCGGTGGCGGTGAGTGATTTGGTTGCGGCGGCGTTGGGTGGTGGGTAGTGGGTGGAGGTGAAGGGGTGGTTGTTGAACAAAGAGCTCCGATCAAGAATGAGACGGTGAGTGAGTTTGTGCCGGAAACCGGATGCCTTTCGATTATCGTGCTTGGGGCTTAACGTACATATTAAAGTAGACGTGTATATTAAAGTAGAAAACGTGTATCGTACAATTTGCCTTAGCGTACGACGCGTACACGATTAGAAATCACATGTTATACACAAACCCGAACATGTCATAATCGCATGCTTTACAAACCCGGACATGTATAAACTCGCATGGCTCACAAACTCAGACTCCCCCAAATAATGGTTGTTCGCATGTTATATCTCAAAATAGCATGATCATAAACTCGGACAACCAAAATTACAAAATCGCATGTTATACACAAATCGCGTATGCGTCGTACGTTAAGTAATCACATGTTATACACAAACCCAAACATGTCATAATCACATGCTTTACAAACCCGGACATGTATAAACTCGCATGGCTCACAACCTCAGACTCCCCCCCCCCAAAAAAATGGTTGTCCGCATGTTATATCTCAAAATAGCATGATCATAAACTCGGACAACCAAAATTACAAAATCGCATGTTATACACAAATCGCGTATGTGTCGTACGTTAAGAGATATTATACAATAACCGGCCTCTATTAAAGTAAACCATAAACTACAAATACAAAAGTTATAACTTATAATTCATGCTCTCCCATGGTAGTTACACTATAGCCTTAACAATTCAACATTGGTGAATACGAATTAATAATATGGTTTTTGAATAACATTGGTGAATACAAATTAATAATATGGTTTTTGAATATTGATTAATTATCAATTGCAGTCACTCATATAATACACAAACTCAGACAACCAAAATTACAAAATTGCATGGTATTCACAAATCGCGTAAACGTCGTACGTTAAGGGATATTGTACAATAACCGACCTCTATTAAAGTAAACCATAAACTACAAATACAAAAGTTATAATTCATGCGCTCCCATGGTAGTTACACTATAGCCTTAACGATTCAACACTGGTGAATACGAATTAATAATATGGTTTTTGAATAGGGGTGTTCAAAAAACTCGTGGCTCGCAGCTCGCTCGAAACTCGCTTGAAAAAAGTTCAAAAAAAGCTCGACTCGAAATTGGCTCGGTTGTAAACGAGCCAGCTCGGCTCGACTCGGTTTGTAAACGAGCCGAGCTCGAGTTTGGCCTGGCTCGGCTCGTGAGCCGGCTCGATAAGGTTTACATCCTTCATTTTTTGTCCCACATCGCTCAGAAGACAAAAACCAATTGCAAGGTTCTAGTTACTACTCGAAGATCGACTTAAGGTCAGGATGTCCTCAACTGCAAATACAAGAAGAAAGTATCCCTAAAAACGACCTTTAGGACTCGCTTTGAGCATTACGAGTTCCTTGTCGTGCCATTTGGCTTAACACATGCGCCGGCAGTACTCGTGGACCTCATGAATCGGGTGTGTAAGCCACACCTGGATGAGATCATGATTATATTTATTGACTACATTCTTATATGCTCAACGACCAAGGAAGGTCATGAGCAACATCTTCAATTTATCTTGTGACTCTTAGAGAAAGAACAATTGTGTGTTAGGATGTCTAAGTGTGAACCTGGGATTCGCAAGGCAAGATTCTTAGGATACGTGGTGGATAAGAATGAGATTCATGTCGACCCTGCAATCAAGAACTAAGGAGTCCCAAAGACGCAACTAAGAATTTTTGGGGATTATAGGCTGTATTAGACGACCCCTAGAAAACCTTTCAAGGACTGCTCAACCGCTAACAACCCTAACCTAGTCGACACCTATCTTGTCTTCACCTAATAGCACCCACAGAGTTGTGGTTCTTGTGACCCTTCTCGACAAAGTCTCGATTGCGCGTTGATGCAACGAGACCAAGTCATCGCATACGCGTCACGTTGATTAAGGGATCATGAGAAGAGACCTTGAACTAGGTGCAGTAATTGCGCATTGCATATTTGACGTCATTACTTGTATAGGCAAACGCTGCACGATCTTTACTGATCACAAAGGTTCGCAGCACACCTTTGGACATAAGGACTTAAATATTAGATAACGAAGATGGACTGAGCTACTGAATGGGTATGATCATGAGATTAAGTATCCCCTAAACAAGGCGAGCGTTGTAGCAGACGCCTTGAGCCGCAAAGAACGCAAAAAGCCTCTAAGGGTGCGAAACTTAGAGATGATCATACAGACAAATCTCGTCACTTGGATTCGTGAAGCTGAGCAAGAGGCGCTCAAATCAGAGAACTTTCAAGCTAAAGTGTTACATGAATGGAAGTGCGATTATTGCCTAAGGAAGACGGAACCTTGTACTTCATGGAACGACTTTGGGTTCCGTTTCGCGATAATTTACGAACATTTATTTTGGGGCAAGGCTCATAAGTCAAGGTACTCGATCTATCCTGGATCCGACAAGAGGTACCCGGACTTGAAGGATTAGTATGAGTGGCCCAAAATGGAAGTTGATATAGCTACCTATGTGGATAACTGTCTTACTTGTGCCGAAGTTAAGACAGAATACCAGAAACCATCAGGGCTGTGGCAACAGCCCGAGATTCCCATGTGGAAGTGGGAACGAATCTCAATGGATTTCGCTACAAGCTACCAACTCAAAAAGGTCACGATATGAATTGGGTGATTATTGATCGCCACTCCAAGAGTGCAAATTTCCTGCCAAACAGTGAGGAAGACAGCGCAAGGGAATTAGCAAAGATTTAGCCTAAAAGATTGTGGCACGTCATGGAGTGCCTGATTCTATCATGTCCGACCGAGATGGTCGTTTTGTGCCAAGGATATGGTAGACGTTTCAAAGGCGTTTAGGTCACGATTGGACCTTAGTACTGCATTTCGCCCTCAGATAGACGGCCAGAGGAAACGAGCGATACAGGCTTTGGTAAACTCGCTATGTGCTTGTGTGATAAACTTTGATGAAAAGATGGATTACTCACTAGCCCTTAGTGGAGTTTTCCTACAATAATATTTATCACACCACAGTTTAGGCCGCTTCGTGTGAAGCTTTATAGGGACGTAAGTATCGGCCCCCTTTGTGTTAGGCGGAGACCAAGGATAACCGATTTACTGGCCCAAGATGGTTCAGGAAACTACAGACAAAATCGATCGGATACGTGACCGTATCAAGTCAAGCATGTGGTATATAAAGACTCTACGTCGGCGAGCGGCGAAAACCGTTGGAATTTGAATTGGAGAGATGATATTATTGAAAGTCTCGCCTTGGGAAGGCGTGGTATGATTTAGGAAGCGTGGGAGGTTGAACCTACGGTATATTAGACCTTTCGATATTATGGAAATGATAGGGACCATTGCTCACAAGCTGAAACTTCCAGAGAAATTTGTGACGTTTGTGCTTGTAATCATTGTAAACAGTTCAGTTATCAATGAAATAAAGTTATTTGATCCCAAATGTTTGTTTGTTTATGTTTTACATTTTTCATGTTTTGACTTTTATTTAATTTCAAACTCTATATCGCTTTCTGGAGAGTTATACGTAAACTGGTGCGTAAACGTAGTCAGTTTAACGCGAAAAATACTCCAGAACATCAATCTATGCTTAACATACCTTAAATAACTTTTACATAACTTAGAAATAAGTTTTGAAGGCTTTGGTATGGCAAAAACAAGTTAATTCGCTTACAGGGATTAAAATTGACAAACTACGAAAGTATGCCAATTTAAACTGTAACGAACATTCCGGAACATGATCATAAGTTTAACACACCCTAAATATCCTTTACATAGCTTATAAATAGGCTTTGAGGGGTTCGGTGTGCTAAAATAAACTTTATGCTCATTCAGGGACTAAAAGCGTCAAAAAGTGCATAAGTTTGCATTTTCGCGCATAACTTACGTTCTGAATACATCCGGACATCCAAAAATTTATGTAATCATTAAAATATTATGTTTTATTGATTGGCTTGTCAAAAATCTATTCGTCACCCAATTTGGATCGTTTTTCGCGTTCATACGCATTCCGCCGTAATTTACCGAACAACGCGATCGTACGGCCAAACAAACCGACATCCGACATATTTTTGAGCATGTTTCATGTTCCCTATGCTTTAACATCCTCATGGAGCTTAAAAAATGGGTTTGAAGGGTGTTAGAAGTGCCAAAACACGACGATACGTGCACAGGGGCCTGTTCTGCCATTTTCGAAAGTTGGCTGACCTGCAGGGTCCTTACGGACCGTATGCACATCTTCTTGCGGTCCGTAAGCAGGTCCCAGTTCAGCAGAATGTGTTTTCCAGCTTGATCCAGCTATTGGGCACCTTGCACATGGTTTTGGGGCATTTCTAGGGGCTCCCCTGGTTTTGTAAATCTATGGGCTCGATGTGTACGGCTAGGATTGAATCTCGGTTTTCAAGAAACGATCCTAACGGTTGTATGAAAACTATAAATACCCCTCCATTCTCATTTGCAAAACCCACAATTTGAATCTGATTCATGCTCTCTAAGTGGAAGTATATGCTTCCTACCCGAGAGAGAATCAGATCAAATACTTGCGGGGACCCTTTGTAAGTGTTCCTTCATTCTTTTTATGCATTTTTTAGCGTTAAAGTCAAATTGCGTTTGACTTTCTGCATTGACCAGTTTATGGTCAATGCGAAGTTCGTTTGAACTTCATAACGTGAGCGTAATCACGATGGTTATAGTCCCTAGTGACTATACCTACTAATTACCACGTTATCTAGGCTCAGTGACGAGTCGTAGTTTCGGCCAAAATGCGTATTCTTGCGTATTTTGTAACCAAACTACTCTAGGGTATCAAAACCGTTTGTTTTGATATCAAAACCTATTTTCTAACTTGACTAAACATGTTCTAGCATGTTTAGCTCGTCACTTTTAGATTTGTGCTTGTCTACGGTCGTAAGGGTAAGCGATCTAATCAATCGCTTATGCTTTCGAACCCGACCCATTTGGTCGATCATTAGGATCCGACTAAACACTTTAGGTGACCATAGTTGTATAGGGAATAACCTTCCGAGGTTATACCTTATGGTCACATCGTTTGAGTAGTTGTATGATAGGTGATATATATGCCTTAGGTAAATTACCAAAATACCCTTTTTGCGCCAAAATTCATTTTAAGCCTATGTAACTTAATTTTTGATATCTAAACTGATTTAGTAACAATATTAGACATGTTAAGGCATATTTTACTTGTCATAGGGCTAGTTAGGCGTTCCGAACGCGTTTTAAGCGAACGACGCGTTAAAGTAGCATAAGCTACCTAAACGGGTCGTAAGCACTTAGGATAAGTTTCGTTTTAGTATGTAGGATTTGTTAAACCATATTACATGAGTTCCTACACTCATTTGGTTTACGAACCCTCATGCTACCCGATCCTCTGAATAGGTCCGCTTATTAACATAGTTACCTATATTAGGTGCCGTTTGATTCCGTAATCTTCTAGCATTGCTTGGTGGTTATCCTAGGACTATTGAGCAATCTCAAGTGAGTACATAGACCCCTCTTTTACAGTTTTCCAAACGTTTTGGGGTGAAACAGATGTGCCTACTTGTTAATTTCGTGCTTTCCATGTTTTCATATCATATACTTGCTATGTTCATTAGTACACTTATAGTACATAATTTCATTGTGTTTTTGCTAGGTATGTCCTTTGTAGCATACTTAGTACATCGTTTTACATGACATTTTATGCTATGTATGTTCGTTTAGCACATACTTAGTACATTGTTTTACATTACCTTTTCATGCTATGTATGTTCATCATACTTAGTGCATTTGTTTTCATCACATGCTATGTATGTCCATTTTGCTACATACTTAGTACATTTTCATCACATGCTTACATTTTGGGGTATGACATTTGGTTTGTTTAAGTGGGACCATATACATTCATTAACTTTGATCACGACGCTCGTTAGTAGGTAATGGTACCATAGGAATTGACAACTCCCGTTCCTGACATCCTAGGTATGTTTGGATGGAAGGAATGACCGAATTCGATAAAACATAACACAGATAGACCTTTAATTTGTTTAAGGGCTTATCACCACAGTCACAAGGCTTGGATGTATGCATTTTTACAATACCGCATAAATGTTTGTATTCAGTATAGCATGCATTTCCACAAGACATAACGTTGATTTAAACCACGTTTTACTTCAATACATTGTTTCGTGCATTTTATCTGTGGCTCAGTAGACATATATATATATATATTTCACTTGCCATACATGACATTTTGTTTACACATTACATATTTGACATTTGACATAGACATTTTGATATTGATATACATATTTCATGGACTACATTTTGACATAAACATTTTGACATGATTTACACAAAGACATTTGATAAATGGTTTAGACATGGGCAATTTACATTGGTGGTTTGTTTGGGTAAAATGATTTGAGTAACGAGGCGTGTGTAATATGATACAAGAATGGTGGATACGCCGCTGGTACTTCCTATATATAAGTGCTTGTATGGTATTACATATCGTAGCGTTATTTGAATCATTTCAATTTAGACATATAACATTTTATACAAATAACATATTTTTCAAGACATTGTTTTACAAACAACTTATTTTATACAAAACTCATTTTACTTGGCTATTCATTTAAACTCACATTACTCTTTTGCATATCATCTACTTTATCATCGCTTTTCAAAAGATTTATAAAACAAAACAATTAACAAAGTTCATGACTGACTTTTGTTAAACAACTTTTTCTTAAACTTAAGTCATGAATCCTATTTTTCACAAAACCTATGTATCTCACAGGCATTTTTATGCTGACGTACCTATTTTCACATGGGTTTCAGGAGTTGTTGCTTAGGATGAGGATCGTGACACTAGGGCGGACATGTGCCTTAGAGACTTAAAATAAAGATAGACTTAGTTTAATTATGTTATGTACTCTTTGGTTCTTGTTTTGAAACAATGTATTCCACCTTTGGTTGTTGAATAAAATGAAATTTTAATTACCATGGTTGTGGAACAATAATTCTTTTACAACACTCCCCGACGTTTCCGCCACGATTTAATGTTTTACGTGGTCGGGGTGTGACAAAATTCAGCAGTGATCACGACACGTTTCACGTCTCTAGTCCTTAGAAGAGCCTCTCTAGGATCAATCGTTATTCCCGCAAACAAGATTCATACCAATGACAAACTCCAATTTATTAAAGAACTTGTTAAGGTTGTGGACTGGAAGCCCACGAAACAAGGAGAAGTCGTAATTACTTTGTTAGAGTTCGTTGGAAATTCAGATCATGGCCTAGAGTTTACCTGGGAACATGAAGACCAAATTAAGCCTAAGTGACCACATTTGATTCACAACTCCCCTGCGACCGATGGCATAGCCTGAATTTCGGGACGAAATTCTTTTAACAGGGGGAGAATGTGACAATTGGCACTTTTCCATGCATTCCGTACAATAATTGAACAGTAATCTGTGGTTTAATGATTGTGCATGATTTAGTTTACAGGACGGATGAATTTCTGATTACTGTTATTGTAACACCCTAGTTATTTTATATGTAAATACCCACAATTAGATGTGTAGTTAAGACTACACATGCTATAAAAATACGGGTTTATTAAAACTTTTACAAATCATAGGTTATTCTACAAAACGTGATCGAATTCGTTGATTAAAATCTACAACATTGCAATGTGCGGAAGCGTGTATCTTTATCGTGTTCGGTTCTTCGCTGAGCTTGATCGTCTTCCGGCATCCCAGAAAGTACCTACATTTCATAAACATAAAATGCTTTAGTCATACGGTATTTAAAACGCATATAAACGAGTCCGGAAAACAAAACTGATCAAAAATACATTTTTGTACAGGGTCTACCGTAAATTACGGTGGACACCGTAATTTACGGTGGTCCTTGTTTTGATTTGTTTCCGCCGTAAATCAGGAGTGTTTCACCGTAAACCATTTTAGGTCCACCGTAAATTACGGTGGCACCGTAATTTACGGTGGTACCTGCATCCCACCTTTCCATTTTGCCGTAATTTGATACGAAATCTTTCGTATCTTTCAAACCGCTTATCCGTTTGACCTACCGTTTCTTCCTACATGTTTGTAATTTCATTCTCCATCATATGGAGTTAAAATCCGACATCCGGCTTGATAAAATTCAAGACTTCTAAGTCTTCGGCTTATTACCCTTTATACCAAACTTTGACCCGGTTATGCATTTTATCAAACAAACGTATTTATTTGATTCCTATATTTCATACACTTCATCAAATAATTGTGATATACCATATTAGGTTCTAATCATAGGTTTATTACACAAATTAAACCCGTTTTCACTAGTATGCTTATTTTGACCCGTTAAGGATACTTTAAGCACTTTTAAGCTCAATTTCGCTTTCATTCTAAACTAGCGTTGTAACCTATATCTCTTATCTAGTACTCTTCCATCACAACCTAAATGTGTGTTGGATTTAAAGTAGATATCTATGTGTTCCGAATTTATACTTCTTGAACTATCATTTTACGGCAAAGACTCATATGGAGTCTTTTGGCCCAAGAATTACATCTTTCACTACCCGTACTCGTTCTAAACTTTTGTTTAATCATAAGACTCCTTTCCAAACAACCTCTAAGAGTTGTTTGTTCAATTTAGCCTACAAGGGCGTTTTGGTCGATTTTGGTCCTTCTTTTACAATGAAGGGCTATTACCAATTATTCGACCAAATTAGCACTTTTACATACATCATAAATAAGCGTACCTGGCTCGGATCAACAAATAGACCCGAATTTAATACCTTGCTTTATATTCGCTAATTAAGAACGATGCGAATATCCATTGGATATCTATTCCTGTAAGCATATGACTCGACAAAAGAATCATTAGTCTATATAGTCAAAAGGTGTTGTCTACACCTTTTGACCCGTTTGGCCGAAATGACCATTTAACTTTGCGAAATGATATTTATTATAATCTCCTCTACATGACTCTTCCCGTTTAACACCGTACGGAAATTTTAAATATAAACCGTGTATTTCTTTCGACATAATATGACCAATTTATCGATTTACTTCTTTTTAACCATTATTATGGTTTCTATCATCTTTGATTTTCTTGTTCCGTTCGACTACACGACGGAACATCATATTTCAATTGTTTAGATATCTCATTCATAATTTATATGACAAGAAAACATTCCACAATTTAAGACTAGTGTAAGCTATACTTACCTTGCATCCGAATTATGCTTTTTCCGCCATTCTTGCTTCGTTTGACCCGCTTCCTTTCCAAGCCTCCACCTAGCTTGTCAAGCGTCAAACTATCATCATGATTCGTAAGACGGTTATATTAGTCATCATTAATTATGACTATTCCATCTTACATATTTTCTATCACAATCACCATTCGATCTTATTAATGGTCGGTTTGACTATTTAAAAGTCAAATCACCAATTAACACATATGATTGTTCTATCAAGTTCACAAGACTCAATTAGGCACATTATCAATACTTAGTTCTCATTTAGGCATTTTAACAAACACCTAATGTGCATGATTTTACATATTTACTAACTAGTTCCTAACTAGTTATTTTTACCAAGATTAACATCAAGAATCACCACTATCACTTATGAGCAATTACTCAAACTTGCGAATTGTTCAAGTATCTTGTTCCTACTAGCAACTATGATGTTTTTAAACATGTGTACATCATCATCTTTACTACAAAATCAAAACCCACTTGACACATGAGTGTATGATCATGGATTCACAACCATGAACATCAATTCAACAAGTACATGACTAGGGTTTACTCCTAGACATCATATTACTTCAAGATTCACTCATGCATGACACAATCAAGCTCAAATTCAGTTTTTCACAATTAACCTAGAACTTGAGATGAATCAAAATACTAGAATTTTGCATACCTTATGATCCCTTCAGTGAGGTGATCATTAATTCGTGTTTAGAACTTGATTTGGGACTGAATTGAACCTCCAATTTCTGAGATTTGTGAAGTTTTTGGGTTTGAAGAACCCTGGTCGCCTTTCTCTTCTCCTGATCGAACCAGACACCAAAATGGTGTGTTTGGTTTTTGTTTTAATTATTTCTAGTTTCACTTTTTACAAGATTAACCCCTCATCTTTTGTATAACTTATAGTTTGGCATGTTTTTAACCTTATTATAAGTTATTTCTAGACTATTAGCTAACTAGGTTAAAATTCCTAGTTAGTAGATTCTTGTTTATTTAATAATCCAAATATTCACCGGGTTACTTTTACCACTAAAGGTAAATTACCCGTCTTTTAATATAAACGTGATTTGATTAACAAACCCGTTTTCGGGGTGTTACAAGTCTACCCCCCTTAAAGAGATTTCGTCCTCGAAACCTTTTTCTTACATAATTTATTGAGTTTAACTCAATGTATTCGATCCGCGAAATCTTTTACACATTACTTATACTTCTTAACCAAACGTTAGTATTGTCCGAAAAGTACAGTAACATCTTTTTGGTTACTAATTGTCTACATATCTCATACGACATAGTGTAACTTCGAAATAACGTAATCTCGTTATTTCCACTAGTTTAGTTAACTTAGCGATTTCCATCGCTTTTATATATTGTCGAACTCTTGGTGAATCTGTTATCTTGACCCGTTTAAAGGTCTTTAGTGAAATATTTCACTTTTAGCAATAATTTCTTTTGTTTTCAGATTTATTTATTCGGTTCAGTTAAACCGAATCCACCGTTTACAAGCAAACCAAATTTTTTATTGATTTAATTTACTGGCCTTAACCGGTCTTACTAACTAGACTTATTAGTCCCGTTACTTTTCACCGCTCGTTTGGTTATAATGTGATTTTACTTCACATTACATTTCCTAACCGTGATCGTGTCACATCGTGTTTAGTTTGTATCAACCTTTCATTTTCGAAAATATCACTTTTCGAATATATCGTCTTGCGCCTATCAGTGTCAAGACTTGTATCTTTCATGCTTACCATTTAAATTCCTATCAGAATTTATGTTTGTAAAAACATTATTTCTTACTAAAACCGAAGTTTTAGTTTTAGGATCTTCTCTTTAACTTTTGTCAATCATCCATACTGGGATATTGACAGTCCGTAATTTAATCCTTTACAGTCTTAGTTTTATGCGGGGATTCTTAACTGATTTCCTCGCTTTATTCCATCTAACCCGTAGGTTTTATCACTTAGCCTTACGGGCTATTTTTGATTAGACATTCACCTCTTTAAGGCGAAGTCCTTATAACTTCTTTCTAATCATGACCCGTGGGTCGTTTTAGTCCGTATATCTCTCATTTGTTTATAACCCTAAAGGTTATGTTGATCCCGTAGATCACTCTTTTTTACTCGTGTCTTATTAAAATATATATTTGGTGTCAAAGCACTCTTTTTACGTTTGAAATTCATTTGTCTCAAGCTTACCGTTATCCGGCTTGCGCTTACTTACGCCTTCAAGCATTATACTTTATTCAACCCGTTCAATCTCAAAATGGTTGAATATAATTATCAGAATTTCTGTTTACGAAATTTTTTTTATGGTCTTTTAGTCATGACTCATAATCCGAGTCTTTTGACTTTAAATTCATGTTCTCGTTTCTCGGTTTACGCATGTGTTTAGTTCTTACCCATCAACCGGGGGTTTTACCAAAGTCGTTATTATTGCAATTCTCCCGGTATGCATTAAGACCTTGCTTCATTTTTATATTCTGACTTTGTCTTTAAGTTCGACGTTTTACAAAAATGACCCGTTAAGGGACATATTTGCATTTTCCGGGTTCGAGTGCAAGTACACTCCCTCCCATTGCTTGTCCAAATCATTTTTCATGTTTGCGTTTTCTCGGTTCGAGTGTAAGCACACTCTCTCCCATTGCTTGTCTAAATCATTTTACTTGCTTGTGTTTTATGGGTTCGAGTGTAAGTACACTCCCTCCCAATGCTTGTCTAAATCATTTTACTTGCTTGCGTTTTATGGGTTCGAGTGTAAGTACACTCCCTCCCAATACTTGTCTAAATCATTTTACTTGCTTGCGTTTTATGGGTTCGAGTGTAAGTACACTCCCTCCCAATACTTGTCTAAATCATTTTACATGCTTGCGTTTTATGGGTTCGAGTGTAAGTACACTCCTTCCCAATACTTGTCTAAATCATTTTACTTGCTTGCGTTTTATGGGTTCGAGTGTAAGTACACTCCTTCCCAATACTTGTCTAAATCATTTTACATGCTTCTTTGTCCCTTCGCTCGGGCTCATTATCCTGATGTAATACGCTTCAGTCACTCGGTTGTGCGTTTACATTATTATCAAATATTTTGCTTATCTGATTCATTTGGGTACTTTTTAATTAGTCCCATTTACTCCGCCCTTACTACATCGGATGTAAATGTGTCCGCTATAAGAAACTCGTGGTATCATATGCCACTACTTACTTGGCCAGAGTAAGCGTTTTAACACATGACGTACACGACCTTTTTATAGTTTTCACATCACGCCCTATGTAAGTAACACCTCTATTCAGTTTTCTTGGAAATTATATCCTGGATATGTATTTCTGTTCAGGCTTTCCAAGTTTCTAATTTACCCATGCAACGATCATTCTCTACGTGTTTGTTGCATATTGCTAATTGTGCGATTATTTAAAATGTGCACCTTGTAATGTTTGCCCCTACGGGCGTTCCTTGCTATTAACCTTGTTCGCGACCGTTACGCGATTTTGGTCCTTGATGAGTATGCTTTTCCTGTCATACCTCGTACCGTTCCATCATCATATCCATAATTCGTTCAACTCCCGTCATCTTCAGACGCGAGTGTCCTTCAATTAAAACATTCACAAGAGTTAGTAATGTCATCTTCAATAATCGCCCGTATTATAATACAAGGCTTTTTCTACTATACGCGTTAACGCGCGTATTTTCGTCAACCATATCAATCATGTAAATTGGGGTAACATATACCACACGATAGCTCTATGTGTTGTTTACAACACTTTAGCATACTAACTATTCACGTACTTGTACTTACCGGATTTGCGATCAAGCCTCGAACCGAACACTATTCTTTGTCAAGAGCATAAGGTTTAAGTCCAAGCATGGTTCCTCCCCACCATACTCGAATCTCTTAAACCAAGGCTCTGATACCAACTTGTAACACCCTAGTTATTTTATATGTAAATACCCACAATTAGATGTGTAGTTAAGACAACACATGCTATAAAAATACGGGTTTATTAAAACTTTTACAAATCATAGGTTATTCTACAAAACGTGATCGAATTCGTTGATTAAAATCTACAACATTGCAATGTGCGGAAGCGTGTATCTTTATCGTGTTCGGTTCTTCGCTGAGCTTGATCGTCTTCCGGCATCCCAGAAAGTACCTACATTTCATAAACATGAAATGCTTTAGTCATACGGTATTTAAAACGCATCTAAACGAGTCCGGAAAACAAAACTGATCAAAAATACATTTTTGTACAGGGTCCACCGTAAATTACGGTGGACACCGTAATTTACGGTGGTCCTTGTTTTGATTTGTTTCCGCCGTAAATCAGGAGTGTTTCACCGTAAACCATTTCAGGTCCACCGTAAATTACGGTGGCACCGTATTTACGGTGGTACCTGCATCCCACATTTCCATTTTGCCGTAATTTGATACGAAATCTTTCGTATCTTTCAAACCGCTTATCCGTTTGACCTACCGTTTCTTCCTACATGTTTGTAATTTCATTCTCCATCATATGGAGTTAAAATCTGACATCCGGCTTGATAAAATTCAAGACTTCTAAGTCTTCGGCTTATTACCCTTTATACCAATCTTTGACCCGGTTATGCATTTTATCAAACAAACGTATTTATTTGATTCCTATATTTCATACACTTCATCAAATAATTGTGATATACCATATTAGGTTTTAATCATAGGTTTATTACACAAATTAAACCCGTTTTCACTAGTATGCTTATTTTGACCCGTTAAGGATACTTTAAGCACTTTTAAGCTCAATTTCGCTTTCATTCTAAACTAGCGTTGTAACCTATATCTCTTATCTAGTACTCTTCCATCACAACCTAAATGTGTGTTGGATTTAAAGTAGATATCTATGTGTTCCGAATTTATACTTCTCGAACTATCATTTTATGGCAAAGACTCATATGGAGTCTTTTGGCCCAAGAATTACATCTTTCACTACCCGTACTCGTTCTAAACTTTTGTTTAATCATAAGACTCCTTTCCAAACAACCTCTAAGAGTTGTTTGTTCAATTTAGCCTACAAGGGCGTTTTGGTCGATTTTGGTCCTTCTTTTACAATGAAGGGCTATTACCAATTATTCGACCAAATTAGCACTTTTACATACATCATAAATAAGCGTACCTGGCTCGGATCAACAAATAGACCCGAATTTAATACCTTGCTTTATATTTGCTAATTAAGAACGATGCGAATATCCATTGGATATCTATTCCTGTAAGCATATGACTCGACAAAAGAATCATTAGTCTATATAGTCAAAAGGTGTTGTCTACACCTTTTGACCCGTTTGGCCGAAATGACCATTTAACTTTGCGAAATGATATTTATTATCATCTCCTCTACATGACTCTTCCCGTTTAACACCGTACGGAAATTTTAAATATAAACCGTGTATTTCTTTCGACATAATATGACCAATTTATCGATTTACTTCTTTTTAACCATTATTATGGTTTCTATCATCTTTGATTTTCTTGTTCCGTTCGACTACACGACGGAACATCATATTTCAATTGTTTAGATATCTCATTCATAATTTATATGACAAGAAAACATTCCACAATTTAAGACTAGTGTAAGCTATACTTACCTTGCATCCGAATTATGCTTTTTCCGCCATTCTTGCTTCGTTTGACCCGCTTCCTTTCCAAGCCTCCACCTAGCTTGTCAAGCGTCAAACTATCATCATGATTCGTAAGACGGTTATATTAGTCATCATTAATTATGACTATTCCATCTTACATATTTTCTATCACAATCACCATTCGATCTTATTAATGGTCGGTTTGACTATTTAAAAGTCAAATCACCAATTAACACATATGATTGTTCTATCAAGTTCACAAGACTCAATTAGGCACATTATCAATACTTAGTTCTCATTTAGGCATTTTAACAAACACCTAATGTGCATGATTTTACATATTTACTAACTAGTTCCTAACTAGTTATTTTTACCAAGATTAACATCAAGAATCACCACTATCACTTATGAGCAATTACTCAAACTTGCGAATTGTTCAAGTATCTTGTTCCTACTAGCAACTATGATGTTTTTAAACATGTGTACATCATCATCTTTACTACAAAATCAAAACCCACTTGACACATGAGTGTATGATCATGGATTCACAACCATGAACATCAATTCAACAAGTACATGACTAGGGTTTACTCCTAGACATCATATTACTTCAAGATTCACTCATGCATGACACAATCAAGCTCAAATTCAGTTTTTCACAATTAACCTAGAACTTGAGATGAATCAAAATACTAGAATTTTGCATACCTTATGATCCCTTCAGTGAGGTGATCATTAATTCGTGTTTAGAACTTGATTTGGGACTGAATTGAACCTCCAATTTCTGAGATTTGTGAAGTTTTTGGGTTTGAAGAACCCTGGTCGCCTTTCTCTTCTCCTGATCGAACCAGACACCAAAATGGTGTGTTTGGTTTTTGTTTTAATTATTTCTAGTTTCACTTTTTACAAGATTAACCCCTCATCTTTTGTATAACTTATAGTTTGGCATGTTTTTAACCTTATTATAAGTTATTTCTAGACTATTAGCTAACTAGGTTAAAATTCCTAGTTAGTAGATTCTTGTTTATTTAATAATCCAAATATTCACCGGGTTACTTTTACCACTAAAGGTAAATTACCCGTCTTTTAATATAAACGTGATTTGATTAACAAACCCGTTTTCGGGGTGTTACAAGTCTACCCCCCTTAAAGAGATTTCGTCCTCGAAACCTTTTTCTTACATAATTTATTGAGTTTAACTCAATGTATTCGATCCGCGAAATCTTTTACACATTACTTATACTTCTTAACCAAACGTTAGTATTGTCCGAAAAGTACAGTAACATCTTTTTGGTTACTAATTGTCTACATATCTCATACGACATAGTGTAACTTCGAAATAACGTAATCTCGTTATTTCCACTAGTTTAGTTAACTTAGCGATTTCCATCGCTTTTATATATTGTCGAACTCTTGGTGAATCTGTTATCTTGACCCGTTTAAAGGTCTTTAGTGAAATATTTCACTTTTAGCAATAATTTCTTTTGTTTTCAGATTTATTTATTCGGTTCAGTTAAACCGAATCCACCGTTTACAAGCAAACCAAATTTTTTATTGATTTAATTTACTGGCCTTAACCGGTCTTACTAACTAGACTTATTAGTCCCGTTACTTTTCACCGCTCGTTTGGTTATAATGTGATTTTACTTCACATTACATTTCCTAACCGTGATCGTGTCACATCGTGTTTAGTTTGTATCAACCTTTCATTTTCGAAAATATCACTTTTCGAATATATCGTCTTGCGCCTATCAGTGTCAAGACTTGTATCTTTCATGCTTACCATTTAAATTCCTATCAGAATTTATGTTTGTAAAAACATTATTTCTTACTAAAACCGAAGTTTTAGTTTTAGGATCTTCTCTTTAACTTTTGTCAATCATCCATACTGGGATATTGACAGTCCGTAATTTAATCCTTTACAGTCTTAGTTTTATGCGGGGATTCTTAACTGATTTCCTCGCTTTATTCCATCTAACCCGTAGGTTTTATCACTTAGCCTTACGGGCTATTTTTGATTAGACATTCACCTCTTTAAGGCGAAGTCCTTATAACTTCTTTCTAATCATGACCCGTGGGTCGTTTTAGTCCGTATATCTCTCATTTGTTTATAACCCTAAAGGTTATGTTGATCCCGTAGATCACTCTTTTTTACTCGTGTCTTATTAAAATATATATTTGGTGTCAAAGCACTCTTTTTACGTTTGAAATTCATTTGTCTCAAGCTTACCGTTATCCGGCTTGCGCTTACTTACGCCTTCAAGCATTATACTTTATTCAACCCGTTCAATCTCAAAATGGTTGAATATAATTATCAGAATTTCTGTTTACGAAATTTTTTTTATGGTCTTTTAGTCATGACTCATAATCCGAGTCTTTTGACTTTAAATTCATGTTCTCGTTTCTCGGTTTACGCATGTGTTTAGTTCTTACCCATCAACCGGGGGTTTTACCAAAGTCGTTATTATTGCAATTCTCCCGGTATGCATTAAGACCTTGCTTCATTTTTATATTCTGACTTTGTCTTTAAGTTCGACGTTTTACAAAAATGACCCGTTAAGGGACATATTTGCATTTTCCGGGTTCGAGTGCAAGTACACTCCCTCCCATTGCTTGTCCAAATCATTTTTCATGTTTGCGTTTTCTCGGTTCGAGTGTAAGCACACTCTCTCCCATTGCTTGTCTAAATCATTTTACTTGCTTGTGTTTTATGGGTTCGAGTGTAAGTACACTCCCTCCCAATGCTTGTCTAAATCATTTTACTTGCTTGCGTTTTATGGGTTCGAGTGTAAGTACACTCCCTCCCAATACTTGTCTAAATCATTTTACTTGCTTGCGTTTTATGGGTTCGAGTGTAAGTACACTCCCTCCCAATACTTGTCTAAATCATTTTACATGCTTGCGTTTTATGGGTTCGAGTGTAAGTACACTCCTTCCCAATACTTGTCTAAATCATTTTACTTGCTTGCGTTTTATGGGTTCGAGTGTAAGTACACTCCTTCCCAATACTTGTCTAAATCATTTTACATGCTTCTTTGTCCCTTCGCTCGGGCTCATTATCCTGATGTAATACGCTTCAGTCACTCGGTTGTGCGTTTACATTATTATCAAATATTTTGCTTATCTGATTCATTTGGGTACTTTTTAATTAGTCCCATTTACTCCGCCCTTACTACATCGGATGTAAATGTGTCCGCTATAAGAAACTCGTGGTATCATATGCCACTACTTACTTGGCCAGAGTAAGCGTTTTAACACATGACGTACACGACCTTTTTATAGTTTTCACATCACGCCCTATGTAAGTAACACCTCTATTCAGTTTTCTTGGAAATTATATCCTGGATATGTATTTCTGTTCAGGCTTTCCAAGTTTCTAATTTACCCATGCAACGATCATTCTCTACGTGTTTGTTGCATATTGCTAATTGTGCGATTATTTAAAATGTGCACCTTGTAATGTTTGCCCCTACGGGCGTTCCTTGCTATTAACCTTGTTCGCGACCGTTACGCGATTTTGGTCCTTGATGAGTATGCTTTTCCTGTCATACCTCGTACCGTTCCATCATCATATCCATAATTCGTTCAACTCCCGTCATCTTCAGACGCGAGTGTCCTTCAATTAAAACATTCACAAGAGTTAGTAATGTCATCTTCAATAATCGCCCGTATTATAATACAAGGCTTTTTCTACTATACGCGTTAACGCGCGTATTTTCGTCAACCATATCAATCATGTAAATTGGGGTAACATATACCACACGATAGCTCTATGTGTTGTTTACAACACTTTAGCATACTAACTATTCACGTACTTGTACTTACCGGATTTGCGATCAAGCCTCGAACCGAACACTATTCTTTGTCAAGAGCATAAGGTTTAAGTCCAAGCATGGTTCCTCCCCACCATACTCGAATCTCTTAAACCAAGGCTCTGATACCAACTTGTAACACCCTAGTTATTTTATATGTAAATACCCACAATTAGATGTGTAGTTAAGACAACACATGCTATAAAAATACGGGTTTATTAAAACTTTTACAAATCATAGGTTATTCTACAAAACGTGATCGAATTCGTTGATTAAAATCTACAACATTGCAATGTGCGGAAGCGTGTATCTTTATCGTGTTCGGTTCTTCGCTGAGCTTGATCGTCTTCCGGCATCCCAGAAAGTACCTACATTTCATAAACATGAAATGCTTTAGTCATACGGTATTTAAAACGCATCTAAACGAGTCCGGAAAACAAAACTGATCAAAAATACATTTTTGTACAGGGTCCACCGTAAATTACGGTGGACACCGTAATTTACGGTGGTCCTTGTTTTGATTTGTTTCCGCCGTAAATCAGGAGTGTTTCACCGTAAACCATTTCAGGTCCACCGTAAATTACGGTGGCACCGTATTTACGGTGGTACCTGCATCCCACATTTCCATTTTGCCGTAATTTGATACGAAATCTTTCGTATCTTTCAAACCGCTTATCCGTTTGACCTACCGTTTCTTCCTACATGTTTGTAATTTCATTCTCCATCATATGGAGTTAAAATCTGACATCCGGCTTGATAAAATTCAAGACTTCTAAGTCTTCGGCTTATTACCCTTTATACCAATCTTTGACCCGGTTATGCATTTTATCAAACAAACGTATTTATTTGATTCCTATATTTCATACACTTCATCAAATAATTGTGATATACCATATTAGGTTTTAATCATAGGTTTATTACACAAATTAAACCCGTTTTCACTAGTATGCTTATTTTGACCCGTTAAGGATACTTTAAGCACTTTTAAGCTCAATTTCGCTTTCATTCTAAACTAGCGTTGTAACCTATATCTCTTATCTAGTACTCTTCCATCACAACCTAAATGTGTGTTGGATTTAAAGTAGATATCTATGTGTTCCGAATTTATACTTCTCGAACTATCATTTTATGGCAAAGACTCATATGGAGTCTTTTGGCCCAAGAATTACATCTTTCACTACCCGTACTCGTTCTAAACTTTTGTTTAATCATAAGACTCCTTTCCAAACAACCTCTAAGAGTTGTTTGTTCAATTTAGCCTACAAGGGCGTTTTGGTCGATTTTGGTCCTTCTTTTACAATGAAGGGCTATTACCAATTATTCGACCAAATTAGCACTTTTACATACATCATAAATAAGCGTACCTGGCTCGGATCAACAAATAGACCCGAATTTAATACCTTGCTTTATATTTGCTAATTAAGAACGATGCGAATATCCATTGGATATCTATTCCTGTAAGCATATGACTCGACAAAAGAATCATTAGTCTATATAGTCAAAAGGTGTTGTCTACACCTTTTGACCCGTTTGGCCGAAATGACCATTTAACTTTGCGAAATGATATTTATTATCATCTCCTCTACATGACTCTTCCCGTTTAACACCGTACGGAAATTTTAAATATAAACCGTGTATTTCTTTCGACATAATATGACCAATTTATCGATTTACTTCTTTTTAACCATTATTATGGTTTCTATCATCTTTGATTTTCTTGTTCCGTTCGACTACACGACGGAACATCATATTTCAATTGTTTAGATATCTCATTCATAATTTATATGACAAGAAAACATTCCACAATTTAAGACTAGTGTAAGCTATACTTACCTTGCATCCGAATTATGCTTTTTCCGCCATTCTTGCTTCGTTTGACCCGCTTCCTTTCCAAGCCTCCACCTAGCTTGTCAAGCGTCAAACTATCATCATGATTCGTAAGACGGTTATATTAGTCATCATTAATTATGACTATTCCATCTTACATATTTTCTATCACAATCACCATTCGATCTTATTAATGGTCGGTTTGACTATTTAAAAGTCAAATCACCAATTAACACATATGATTGCTCTATCAAGTTCACAAGACTCAATTAGGCACATTATCAATACTTAGTTCTCATTTAGGCATTTTAACAAACACCTAATGTGCATGATTTTACATATTTACTAACTAGTTCCTAACTAGTTATTTTTACCAAGATTAACATCAAGAATCACCACTATCACTTATGAGCAATTACTCAAACTTGCGAATTGTTCAAGTATCTTGTTCCTACTAGCAACTATGATGTTTTTAAACATGTGTACATCATCATCTTTACTACAAAATCAAAACCCACTTGACACATGAGTGTATGATCATGGATTCACAACCATGAACATCAATTCAACAAGTACATGACTAGGGTTTACTCCTAGACATCATATTACTTCAAGATTCACTCATGCATGACACAATCAAGCTCAATTTCAGTTTTTCACAATTAACCTAGAACTTGAGATGAATCAAAATACTAGAATTTTGCATACCTTATGATCCCTTCAGTGAGGTGATCATTAATTCGTGTTTAGAACTTGATTTGGGACTGAATTGAACCTCCAATTTCTGAGATTTGTGAAGTTTTTGGGTTTGAAGAACCCTGGTCGCCCTTCTCTTCTCCTGATCGAACCAGACACCAAAATGGTGTGTTTGGTTTTTGTTTTAATTATTTCTAGTTTCACTTTTTACAAGATTAACCCCTCATCTTTTGTATAACTTATAGTTTGGCATGTTTTTAACCTTATTATAAGTTATTTCTAGACTATTAGCTAACTAGGTTAAAATTCCTAGTTAGTAGATTCTTGTTTATTTAATAATCCAAATATTCACCGGGTTACTTTTACCACTAAAGGTAAATTACCCGTCTTTTAATATAAACGTGATTTGATTACCAAACCCGTTTTCGGGGTGTTACAGTTATATACATACAATGGCATTTCATGTTGCAAGACTTTTATCATTACCACATGCAACACAATATAGTCCTATTAATGCATAGAACAAAGTTAGCACAGTTATCAGATGAACTAGAAGTACTGACGGGAGTTCAGTGCTTAGACAGACATGATGTTAAGACACAAAATAAGCCCCAGGACCGAGTGTTACACTAGTATAGTGTGTAGGAAAGAAGGGATTACAAAACTGCCTTCCTAGTGATGACATAGGTACCGGAAAGTGCCAGAAACACACTAAAATTGCAGAATTCTACAGAAAATAAACAAATTCAGCAATTTAACATCTAAATATAATGCAGAAAAGTGGTTTAATGGTCCAGAATACTTTCCTAAGTGTCGGGAACCGAAACTGTCATAAAATACAACATAAAGCACACTAAACTGCGCAATTTAGCACTTTAACGAACAGTAACGAAACGAACAACCGGACACTACCCGAAACATCAAATTCTTACTAGAAGCATTCTTTTTGTGTTACAAAGCTAGTTATGGTCACCGAACATCATAACACATCTCATAAACATTAAATACATAAAATACCTAACTAGCACCATTACTTTCCAACTAAATCAAGTAACTTACCATTAAATGTTACACTTTACCCCCCCCCCCCCATTTGATGGCCGGTTAGGGGACATGGGTCCCACACTTGATTTCTTTGTTATATTTTATAGGATTTGTTGAGGAATATACCCACAAATTATACTTTATGCCATCCTAATGTTGGAGAATTTTTATAAAAACCCAAAGTCATTAACCTACATCATTCTTCATCTCCTTCATCACACCATTTCTTCTCTTCTCCCTCTCCCAACTCACGGCTACAACACACACCCACAACATATCCATTTTCACTTCTTTATCAAGCATTCTAAGGTGATTCTATGGTGTAAGAAGCATATTTAGGAAGCTTGGAAGCAAGGAAACTTGAAGGACCTTCACCATTTGCTTTTATCCACTTCATTTCTTCTAGTGATCATCCCTAGCCTTGAGCTAGTAGTAAGAACACTAATCTCTTCATTTTACATCTTATTTAAGTGGTTAAAAGAAGATACATGATGTTAATCTTGAAGAACACTAAGAATCAAGAGAATGAAACATGAATATAAGCTTAAATCTTAAAGAAATCTTGATGTTGATGTGTTGTTATACTTGTTGATTGTTATTTACTTATGTAAATGATGTAGATCATCTATGATCTTGCTAGATCATGATTAAAAACATAATCTAGCAAGATGAGAGGATGAAAGTGTTAAAGATCCATAAATCATGAACTTGAAAGAATATATTGTTTCCTTGTAAAATAATGATTAAAGTGAGTTGTAAGTCTTGTAAATCTAAGAGTTCAAGAATGATTTTTCAAGAAACCAAGTTAAAAATACAAAGTTTACTTAATCTTGGTTCTTAAAGAAATCAACCATGTTTTTAGAGGTTAAACAAGTGTAGAAACACTTATGTAACAAGAAAAATCCAAGAAGAAACATTTTTAGAAAATGTAATTATAAGTTGTAAAGATCTAGATTCTTCAAAAATGATGTTTTTAAAGAATCAGCCACACTTTAAAGGGTAACAAGACTTACTAAATACACTAGTAAGTTACTACAAATTTTGGTAAATTTTCAAGTTCATGAAGTGGTAATGTATGCTTGTTTATGGCAAGAATTGGTAAGTGTAGATTGTTTATTGTTAATTGTGGATTGATTGTGTTGATTTACAAAAGAAAATGATATGCCTTGAAGGCATGAAAACCTTCATTTTTAGGGGAAACTATGGCAAAATTTTTCTAAAAATTAAACACTTAGAAAAATATTTCTAAAAAAATATTTACAAGTGAATTTCAAACCACGGATTTTTCACATAAAGTTTGCCATAATTTTTGTTACAAAAATATAACATTGGAGGTTGGTTTTTATAAATAAAAGTGACTAAATATGTATTTAGGAAATATATATTTAGAAGTCACCATATGTGTGTTTATTTGTATATTATGTGTATTAGTTATATTATTTTAGGACTTGAAATAATATAACTCATCAAAATACCAAAAATTGTAACCCAAAATATTACCAAAAAATTCCAAGGAATAAATATATAAGAATACACAAAATATTGGTGAAACTGAACAAAGGAATATAACTCGCAAAAATATTCCGGAAAACTTATTCCCAAGTATATTTTTGGTAAATAATATTTTGGACACCAAGGGAACAAAAATGTGATTTTTACAATTATTACAATATATATCATATTTTTTACAAAGAGAAAATATATTATTTTTCGGCAAATAAAAATATATATATTTTCTTGGAATTATTAGAAGATATATTATTTTTGAAAGAAATATATATTTTCTCAAATAAACAAGAAATATATTGTTTTTGGAAGAAAAATGGATTTATATATATTTTCTAAGTTAGACTTGGAAATATATTATTTTTGAGACTTATAAATATTTTTGCCAAGGGAAAAAATATGAATAATTTTTCTAAGTGATATTTCTTAAAATATATATTTTGGAAATATATATTGATGTGATTTTTATTAGAAATATTATTACGGAAAAATTAATACAGAATTAAGTATAAGAATACTTAACAATTACAAGAAAATACGTATTCTCGTACGTATAAATACACTCCGGAATACGACACCAATACATGGCAAAAATATACAAGTATAAGAATACAAATACACCCATCCTTGGGAAGGAAATGCAGGTATAAATACTTGAAAGGTATCAAGTTAAATTATATTGTTTTAACAATTATTTCAAAATTTAATAAATATAATTTAAGTTAAAATATTTATTATTTTAACAAATAATTATATAATTTGGAATAATGTTATGGACACAAAGAAACGTAACTCAAAGACACTAATTAATACTAAGTCAAGGCACGACCCGCTCGTCTAATGGACCGTAATACGTTGTAGGTAGTTTTGCAAACTAGTAGCAGCTTGAGTTACGTCGGATTGAAGAACGCAAAAACGTGAGTTCATGTCCCCCTTTTCTTTTAACTGTTTTCGGATTTATAACTATCGGGAGTGGAATACATGTTGCATACGTTTAAATGGTATGAATTGGCTATGAAATGAATTATAGATCATGTGAGCATAGATTGAAATTGAAATGCCATTAACTCTTAATTACGGACGAAGGTTAGATCTAACGGGTACGGCCGAGCCCCACTCATGGTCCTTATGTGATCACTTGAGTGCTTCGATGTCCCAGTTGAGGTAAATCGACAACGGTCAAGAGTAAAATTGACACTGTCAAGGTAAATTGACATAGTCAAGGTAAATTGACGCAGTCGAAGGGAAATTCAACACAGTCGAGAGGAAATCGACGAGGGTATAAGCCTACTCATATTGAGTACTCCCTATGTCTCCACATGCATTAATGTCCTTGCAAAACATTAATTTGATCTGTTCATAGATGCTTTTCATACTAGTTTTCAAAGGAGTCTCAAATGTTTACAAGCTTATCAGTACTCTTACAAAACGCATGAACTCGCTCAACTTTTGTTGATGTTTTCCAAAATTACATGTATTTCAGGTAACAAGTTGGATCTTGGGCACGGGTGTTGTTTCTAGAAGTAAATTCCAAGTTTAGGTGTCATCCACTTTTGTCGGTTTGTAACTTAGTCAAGGTTGTGTTGGTCGAAACTTAAATGACTAGTGTTTGTAATATTTTAAACTTAATGAATGGATGAACATATTTTTGATCATATAGTTGTTTATTATGATTGGTTGCAATGATATTGAACAAGTCACACATCATACGCTTCCGCAAAAGTCAGGGTGTGACACAATTAAGTTGCGAATGCAATTGCGATACGATTAGCGATAAAGCGATAAAACATACGATTAAACCTCGATTATTAGCATTTACTACACATAATACAACTAAAGCGAATAAATAACGAATTCGATTACAAGTCAATGAAGCAAAGTCAATAGTTAAGCAAGGAGTGACAGATCGCAATTAGTAATCTTTTCTTCCTTTGACTTTGACTTTGACTTGTACTTTGACTTTCGTAACACGGGGTGTTAGACGAGCCTCAAATCTCAGCTTGTTTTGAACTTCGAGCTCGAGCCAAGCCAGCTCGAATTCAGTTTGAGCCGAGCTCGAGCTGTCGAGCTCGACTCGTTTACAGCCCTATTTTTTAATACCATTGGTGAATACAAATTAATAATATGGTTTTTGAGGGTGGGATTCGGCTACAAAGTCCATTTTTCTTACAAAGTGTACAAAGTCATAAAACACCACAATTTCAGCCATAAAACACACTCAAACCCCACAAATAACAAAGTGGAGATCACTAAAACACAATATTCAAACCCTAACAGTCCATAAAAACTTGAAAAACACCATCATAGAATTATGAATATAAAACACAACATAATAATCAACATAAAACACACTAATGTTAGCCATTCATTAATCAAAGCCTTATCATCCAAAACACAACACAAAACCCACAAATATGTCGTTTTAGTAATCATCACTTTGTTATTTATGGATTTTGAGTGTGTTTTATGGTTGACATTATAGTGTTTTATGACTTTTTACACTTTATAGGAAAAATGGACTTTGTAGCTAACTCTCTATTGATTAATTATCAATTGCACCCACCCATATAATACACATAAATATATGACACGTTCAATACATAATAATTTTTGTTGTGTGGTTAAGATAGAGTTAGAGAGGAAAAAAAGAGAGATGATTATTGTGTTACATAAATGTATTGCACATATATATTTAAGGCAAATTGGATTTAAATAATTTCAGCTTTCTTAATTTAGCAGATCATAATCCTAACTCAGTTATTGGCCGATAATAATCCAAACTAGTCTACTTTTGGCCGATAATAGTCCGCCGTTAAAAATAGCTTAACGGAGTTAAGCTTTTTTCCGAATTACAAACTGATGTTTTATGGATTTTGATCAGAAAGAGGATACGAGTCGATTTATGTAAAACTTACATCGAAACGATGCTTCAAACGGCTTGATTTTGTTAATTAGAAGTTTAATCACCCGAATTGAAGCAACGTTTTTGTCGTTTAGGGCAGTATTCCGAGGTAAATTTTACATCAATCAACTCATATCCTTGTTCTAATCAAAGGCCCTAAAACATCAGTTTGTAATGCGGAAAAAAAACTTAACTCCGTTAAACTATATTTAACGCAGACTATTATCGGCCAAAAGTGGACAAGTTCGGATTATTATCAGCCAATAACTGAGTTGAGATTATTATCGGTAAATTGAGAAAGCTAAGATTATTTAAATCCAATTTGCCTATATTCAATACATAACCAGCTTCTGAGTTAAAAACTATAATGTTATCTATACTATATTATAATGCATGAGGGAGGGGTATTTTAAGATACCCAAAAAATAAGAACTTTTTCCACACTTTATTTATAGAAAAACCCCTAAAATGAGGGTAGTTTAATCTTTTAAACACTGTTTATTTTTTAGGCCCTAAACTTATTACACTTAAATCCCTAAGGTTTTAACATAATTATAGATAATTAGTTACAATTCACCCATCGACAACAAACTTATAATTTTTTTACGTATTCTTGACATATCTTATAAACTATACTGTTTAACAAAAATCCAAAGATAGTATGATGAGCTACACATTTTTGTCGACGTTTCGATAGTTGTCTTGTTCAATATCGACGCACGAATTAAAATGTACAAGTCGAGAATGCTTTAATGTACAAGTAATTAATACTTGTGATCTAATGCGCCTAATCTACAAAGATGTGTCCATCTATGCAAACAAAAACAAAAACAAAAAGAATTAAAAGTACTGTAATATAAAATAAAGATATTATGTATCACATTTTATTTTATTAAAACTGCCTAATATCTGTACTTAGATATATCTTATAAAAACTTAAAACTAACTACAACAACTTCCTAAATAAAGGGGTGGCAAATCTAAAATTAAACCCTAATGCACTTCTATAGTTACTACTATAAATACATAGCAGGACACCCCTATATCTATTGCTAAACAAAGTTTTCTGTTGTATCGCAACAGTGAATAATTGTTTTCTTTCATTTACTCTTATGTGAATGTTAACTTATTTGATTTTTCAGATTCAGTTGCATGATGAACATGCCAATTTAAACAACCCATTTGTGGAAAAAGCTTCTAAGGTATTGATTTTGTTGGTTTTTAAGTATTATTTTTGCGTATATCTTTCAGATTAGCATGTTCGTTATGTTATTACATGTGTGTTTTATTGCAGGATGATGGTGATAAAAGTGTTGATATTATTTCTTATGGTGCAATGTTTAGTCCATACAAGTCTAATCTTCAACGTGAATTTAGTGAAGATGTAATTTTAAGGTTTATTTAATCTTTTTTTAACTTTTGTATTCAATTTTTGTCCTTTTTAAGGATCGAAAGTTTGAGACTCAAATGAAGAGATCCAAGAGACTCTCTGAATGGAAATTGAGTGAGGTTATTAATTTAGACGATTCTGAGGACAATGACAAAGAAGAGGAATTAGAAGATACTGGCAATTCAAGCACAAACCAGAAAACCAGAATAAAAATACCTCGAGTGTCAATTCAGAAGCGGAATAGATTTCATGCAGTCTAACATGAAATCTATCAAGTGTTTTTATGTTTTTTTTTATTTTCAGCTGTTATGTTTCATCTAGACGTATGAATAAAGTTTATTTTATATTTGAACTTTATTTTTTGTGTTAATATAATACAGTTATTGACCATATTAATAAAGTTCAAAATAAAGTTAGTATACTAAATTTACAAGTCAGCTAAACTTATATAAGTTAATATCCTAAAATTGCAATAAATAGATATTGCAGTTAGATATAGTCAAGCTGAAATTATAAAATATTGCAGTTATTCTTGGATATTAATCTAATAATTTGTATTTCTAAATTAAAAATAATAAAGTAATAAACTTTAAAGCTAAACAAAAAAACTGAACTTACTATGATATAAAGGTAACAAAGATATAAACTCTTAACATCCTATTTTTTACAAAAACTGTTTTTAAACTTTTATAAAAATATAATTTTTTTATATATAACAACAACAACAACCATACCCAGTAAGTCTCACAAATAGCAGAGCTACTTATAGGGTCTGGGGAGGGTGGGATGTAGACAGGCCTTGCCTCTATCCCCAGGGATAGAGAGGCTGCTCCAGAGAGACCCTCGGCTCGAAAACGAACAGCAAACCAACACAACAAGTCAAAGAATATAGAAAGAATACAGAAATAAGAAGTCGCCAATTAGCAAGAAAGTGATCTGAGTCGCACAATATAATGTAAAATCATGTATCATAGCATACAACATTATTTGGGCAATTAAAAACGAAATTTTTTATTTGGGCAAATCATGTATCATAATTTTTTATATATATAAAAACGAAATTTAACAATTAAAGTTAAAGGTGTAAAACGTACTTACGAGTCAACTATTATTTTTTATTTTTATAAAAACAAAAATTTTAAACTTAAAGTTTATTGGATGATTACCATGTGTATATTTAAAAAAGTTATTAACTTTAAAGAATAAAATTATAAACTTTATCATTTAACCAACAAAATAAACTTACTTTATAACTATAACAACTTATCTTTTATTTTTTGTCATTTGATTATCATCATTTTTTTTAAACGAAACTTTACATGTCTAAAACAATTTTTTACTTTATTTATAAACAAACCATTTTGTGTTTATAAAAAATAATTCTTTTATAAACATTTTTTTAACAAGTAATATAAATAAAATACTCCAGAAATTTAAAATCTTTACTAGATAAATACTAAATTGTGTTACAAATTTTTAGGAATTATAAGTTCAACTGTATTGTTCTAGATAATATTAGTCAGTTTTAAAAGAATTCTTTAACAACTTGATTAGATACATAGTAGATTGTGTTGCATATTTTTAGGGATTATAAGTTAAAAGTAGACTCATATAGATAAGATTAGTTAGGAACTAAAAATCCGAACTTAGTATGATATAAAGTTAATAAAGATGTCAACTCTTAACATCCTATTTTTTTATAAAAACAGTTCTTGAAATTTTATAAAAATATATTTTTTTATATCTGTAAAAAAACGAAATTTAACAATTTAAGTTAAAGCTCTAAAACGTACTTACGAGTCAAATACTATTTTTTATTTTTATAAAAACGAAAATTTTAAACTTAAAGTTTTTTGGATAAGTACTATGTGGATATTTAAAAAAAGTTATGAACTTTAAAGAATAAAATTATACTTTATAATTTAACCAATAAAATAAACATACTTTACAATTATAACAACTTATCTTTTATTTTTTGTCTTTTGATTATTAATTTTTATAAAAAAACAATATTTTTTGTCTTTTGATTATTACTTTTTATAAAAAAACAAAACTTTACATATGTGTAACACTAATGATATATATCCATCACAATAATGTTATCATAAATATTATACGAATAAGAAAACTACCAGAAACGAATGCCGCAATACAAAATGTCGGCCCTACCGTATCGCACGGGCACCCTACTAGTAGATGTAAACACATAAGACGATTATATAGTCTCATAACCCCATCTCTTTCTCTCTTTTACATCTTTTCACCACTACAAATGAATCGTTTACACGATTCTATAACAATATCGCTTCTATCTTAAACGCGTCTCTATATATAACATATATATTTTAATAAGAGTATGATATTTTGTTAGAGAGAGATATTATAGTGGGCCCCACTAGAAACACCCAGTAACAAACTTCCCTTCCTTGCTTGCCCTTTTCTTTGCTTCAATTCCCCTACTCCCAACCTACTTCTCCTCCATATTCATTCTCCCTTTCCTACCTCCTCTCATCCCAATATCCCCTTTCTCAACCCCCCAAGTTTTTCCTTCCACAACAAAATTTCCAAATTGAAACAAACAAGAAACATGTTGGTGAATCCAGAAATGTATGAAGGAAGTGCTTGTTATGATCCAACTCAACTAGACTCCCTAATAGACCATCAAGATGACACAACAAACTTATCACAAACACATCTCCACACCTTCCATCAACCACCCAACTTCACCTCAATTGAACACCAACAACCATCAACAGATTACCATCTCATGAACATGAACATGGAAATGGACCACCACCACAACCAAATCATGCATGATCTCAACTGGCACAATCAACTTCAACTCGAAAACGACAACACTTGTATGCCAAACATGTCTTTACTAACTCCCAACCCCACCCCACCTGATCTCCTCAACTTATTCCAACTACCAAGATGCTCAAACTCATCAATCTCATTTTCAAACCCGACCAACATCGATCAAACATCATCGTACGATCCTTTACTACCATTAAACCTTCCTCCACAACCCCCCTTCTTTAGAGAACTGCTTCATTCGTTGCCCAACAGGTATAATTTGACGGGTGGCGGGTTGATTTTGGGTGAGATGGATATGGAGAGAGATCATCAATTGTATAATGAAGGGGATGGGATTTTGAAGTTTAGTAGAGATATTGTTGGAAAAGGAAGAGATGGTAAAGATACTAAACATTTTGCTACTGAAAAACATAGAAGACAACAATTGAATGACAAATTTGATGCTTTGAAGAATTTGGTCCCAAATCCCACTAAGGTATGTATGATACAACAACTTTTATCCTTAGAAAATGTTTTGGATTGGCTAATTTTCTAAAATTTTGTATGTAATAATTTTCTTTTTTCTTTTTAACGAAAAATTTCTTTTATTCCTATCGTCTGTGAGACTTGAACACAAGACCTTCCTCTCCCAAGGTGTTTAAAAGCTCTGTCTTTGCCTTTGCCAATGGACCACCGTCTCATTTGTTATAATTTTCTTTTATTAATAAAACTTTAACGTGTGGAAATGTTTCGAGGTGGGCTAATTGTCTAAAATTTTGTATTCATTAAATTTTTTAACTTATAAAACTTTACGGAGGAGAAATGTTATGGGGTGAGCTAATTGCCTAAAATTTTGTGTTCATTAAAATTTTTATTAATAAAATTTGTGTTCATTAAATTTTTTATTAATAAAATTTTACCAGGGTACCGTTCCCTATATTTCATTAGAATTTTTATTAATAAAATTTGTGTTCATTAAAATTTTTATTAATAAAATTTTACCAGGGTACCGTTCCCTATATATTTTTTGATATCTAATACAAGTTGGGTTTGATCATGAATAAAGGCGGATCGAGCATCGGTTGTAGGAGATGCAATAGAATACATAAACGAGCTCAAACGAATAGTGGAGGAACTCACAATTCTTGTGGAACGAAAAAGATGTAACCGAGGAAGGATGAAGAAGCACAAAATCGAAGATGACTCGACATTAGATGTCGAGAGCATCAACACCAGGCCGAATGGCGGTGGTGATGACCGACAAGGGTATAATGGAAATTCGACTTCCGCATTGAGGAGTTCTTGGCTTCAAAGGAAATCGAAGAACACTGAAGTTGATGTTCGAATTATTAACGATGAAGTTAATATCAAATTGGTTCAACAAAAGAGGATCAACTGTTTGTTACTTGTTGCTAAAGTTCTTGATGAACTTCAGTTGGATCTTCATCATGTTGCTGGTGGGCTAATTGGTGATTTCTATAGTTACCTGTTTAATACCAAGGTACAAGTTTTTATTGAAAAAAATAGTACTGGGTTGGTAGGCTATGTTTTTTCAAAAAAAAAATATATATCTTTACATAATTTTGGTATATTAAGTAAAATGCTAAACTGGTCTCTAAGTTTAGGTCACTTTAGTACAAAAGATGAAAACTTTTGAATCTGGGTCTCTGAGGTTTCAATGTTGATGCCATTTTCATCCAAAAGGCAAACCGGGTCAGAATTTTCGGTTAAACTCCACCTAATTTTGTCGTGTTCCCCATTTTAATGAAGGGTAGAATTGTCTTTTTATCCCTTAAATTATCTTTGATTAAAACGAGGGAGATAACAAAAAAGGTGGAGTTTAACAGAAAATTCTGACATAGTTTATCTTTTTGATGAAATTGGCATTAAATTTGAAACCTTATGCACCAAGATTCAAAAAGTTTCATTTTTGGACTAAATTTTCGCATTTTACTTGAATTTCTAAATTGTAAAATATACATGAAAAGATCACAAAACTAAATTTTATATATTAAAGTCCACAAACTCGATGTTAGAGGCTTTAACATTAAAAAAAGTAGTATAGTTTTTCGATTTTTTTATAAGCTGATAAATTTTATTAAACCAAATTAATTTGGGTGAAAAAGCATAATGGGCTTTTATAGTGTTGATTTTTTTTTTTGTAATTTTGAATGTCTATATGGATGCAGATTTGTGAAGGGTCATCTGTTTATGCAAGTGCCATAGCGAATAAGCTGCTTGAGGTGGTGGACAGACACTATGCAAGTATCCCAGTAGCTACTGGGTATTAGGTAACTACTATGAACGTACAACATTTATTTGCATAACATACAACCCATTAAAACTGTTTCATGCTATTTATTTTCTTGGAAAGTACAAGTATTTTCGTAACTAACTGATAACTATGTAATAATATTTACATCGTACAACTAATAATGCATGCCTTGCTAAGAAATAAAACCACGATCAAAGAACGATTTTTCTACAAAATTACTAGGGTGTGATATTTGGGTGCAAACCTTTGAATCTCTATAATATCGGTGTAATGTGTTGCGCTATTGACTCTCTCCCCATTAGGCATGTAAACGAACCGAACGTTCATGAACTTGTTCGTCGGGAAGTTTGTCTATACTCGTTTATTTAATAAACGAACAAACATGAACATACCTTGTGTTCGCTCATTTATGGTCTTGAACGTTCGTTTAAATTTTACTAAATACATAAATAGTTGTATTTATATAAATATTAGGTTTTCTAACTACTTATATAAATATAACTAATTAGTGATTGAGTTTTCTAGTAATTAAAAATGAAATTTTAAAAATTTTCTTATATCGTAATTGATCACTTACTTAATATTTATATTAAAAACTACTTAATTTTAGTATCTATGAACCTTAATTTAGATGTGTTTTTTGGATGAATTATAATATATTAGACTTATTTTTTGTGTTCACTAATGTTAAATTGTGTTTGTTTATATTTGTTTAATTACGTTCATTCGTATTTGTTTATGTTTGTTCAATCATATTAATTTATGTTTATTCAAATATATTTAGTTAAATATTTTTTGTTTATATATTCATTAACTGTTCGTTTAGCCCTACTCCCCATGAACCATAAATGAGTCACTAAATGTTTTACTCATTTATACTCTTGAACCTCTAACTTAATGAATTATGTAAAAGTGATCAACATACGATATATCTATACATGTTTTGCCCAATCATAATTTATGATACAAATAAATAAGAAATCAAATTATTTTCAACAATAATATACATGAATATTTTACCTAGAAGTATCCTTAGAATAAAATTATAAATATTTTACCTAAGGTACAAAAGAAACTAATTGTTTAATCTCCACCACTCACTCTCCTAAAGTGTTCAATAAAATGATATTGTGATGTAGAAGAGTCTACAACCGTATTTCAAGATGTTTTGACCATCTTCATGACTTGTAAATAAAGTACGGATTCCTTGAAAAAGTACAATAGTATGCAAGTGTCCGTAGGCGGTAACTACCAGTTAATTAGGTAAAAAATCCCCAAGGTACAACTGATTTTCCATAAGCCATATGCAAAATCATGTTGTAAACGTCAAACAAATACTAAAATTTACTTGTCATTTGTTCACCTTTTTATTTCCTAGAAACATAAGAATTTTTTCAATAGCACTATGTTTTTCTCTAATTTTTATTTTAGTTTTAAACATTACTGGGTTATGCATTTACCATTACTTGTTAGACCAAGCGTAGTCGTAGCAAAAGGGGGTGTTTTTGGCCCGAAAACGCCAAACAACGCCCGAGTCTCGGCCCCCGGGGCATTTTTCTTGGATTTTTTTGAATGGCGTTTTAAAAACAACGCTCTTGCCCCATTTTGAAGATGTTGTTGGCCCAATCACATGTAACTCTCTTCTTCTTTGGCCAATCAATTTTTTTCATGGTTTTTTTATTTATTTGAATCTTTACACCCCTTTTAACATAATGTGCACATGTCCACTACACCCATTTTAGAAAAACTCCCTTTTGCTGACTAGGACGACCTGTGGCAGACAACGCCCCAGAATGGGGCATTATTCACCATAACACTACGCATGGTCTTAACTTGGCGTACATTGAGACCCCTTTATTTTATCAATGCAAAGACACATACATATGTGTTGTTTTTCCTGTTTTAGTGTGTATATAATACTATATATCGGTTAAAATGATAAGTACTATAGATTTAGTAACTATTTTATTAACCGATGAATGTTTAATACAGTCAGTAGTTTACCAGATTTATTTATATTTTTTTATGGGGGTCGGAAATTTTTAGGATGGATTGACTATCGTTGTATATTAATTTTTTCGGTCCGGTTCGATTGAGGTTGGGTCAAGTCAATATATTTTGTGAGTTTTAGAAGATGATTCTTCAACTTTTCCTTTTAAAAATAGTTCCTTTGTATGATTCATATTTTTTAAAGTATACATTAAGAAACAAGATTTTGTTTATTTTATCTAAGTTTAAAATTTAAATTTTAAACAAAAAAAAATACTTCAAAAAAACCAAGTGGGCTAAAAGACTTAAATAATTTAATTTTGGGCCTAAACAACTTAACTATTAACATGGCCTTGATATTTTTTTTTTATTTGCTTTGTTGTGGGCTTAAATATCTAGGTTGTTTTTGTATTTGCTTTGTCGTAGACTTAAATATTTATATTGTTTTATGTTTGTTATTTGGATTGTACAACATGGCTATAATTTGAAACTATTAAATTATTTTTTTGGGTCACTGTCAAAACTTTATTTATTGTTAAATACACGTATATTAACTATTATTAATAGTGAATAATATGAATCGTTCAATCATTAAAATTTATAGAGTACATGTATTATCATATAAATATAATATTTGTAGAACTTTTATTATAGTGTATTTACTAACAAAGAAATATATTCTATCGCTATTTAATGGTTTTTAAATAGTGAATAAAACAGTTTATAATGATTCTTAAGTATGTAATTATTATTATTATTACTATTATTATTATTATTGTTGTTGTTATTATTATTATTATTATTATTATTATTATTATTTATTGGAAATACAATTCAAATTATCGTTTAAAGAACTCCAGGAATTTTAATAGCTAATTTGGGGTTGTTATTATTATTGCAGTGACGAAATTGATCTTCAAGTTGTGGAACAAGATGGCATCAGTGGAGGCAAGGTTCTAGGGAATTTGGTTTAGTTTTAGTAATTAACATAAGGAAGTTACTACAACACTACTAATTAGCTATTAGACAATAAATGCAGGGGTATTTTGGACAATGACAAAATGTTTATCTAGATAATATATATTTTGGGATTTGTCTTTTATTTGGTGACATTTAAAACTGATATATACACATATGAAAAAAAATGGGACACTAAAGTGCTGTCATGAAAATGAAAATGGAAATTTCATAATGTTTAATTTTTTGTTACCTTTCTTTTAAAAAGATGTTACTTTTTTAAGATATTAAGTTAAATAGGTAATAGATGTCAATTTCATATTCTTACTATTTTTACCTCATCTCATCGGGTCTTTCTAAGTTAACGCCTTGCTCGAAATATACGTTGATCATGTAGAAATCAATTGTTGGCTATAAAGCTATCTGGGACAATATGTGATCGAACAAAAATGATGAAAACGATTATAGAACAGTTTTAAGAGTAGTTGAACAATGCTTCTCGTACATTAGATTAGGCTGATTAGCAATGCAAAACGAAAGTGTTGTTTTCTTTGCGTGTTTTAAGTATCCTTTATTTTTCTGTACAAAAGGCATAATTGCGCATTTGCGCGCACCGTAAATCAACTTAAGGTTATATGGGGACTTTTTGTGTATCAAGATGTTGTACAGGATGTTTTTAGGTTGTATATGTGGATATTTATATATTTAATCACATATAAAGTTTATTTATAGCTAAATTTTGAGTAGGGATGCTAAAACTATTTGCTAAAACTTTGAGAAATAGTTTTAGACCATGTCACCTGTTCATCTTCGGTGGGCTTCTTTTGTTTTTGATAACCAAGCCAAAACATTAAGTTTTAGTATGAGCTGGTGATACTCAATGAGGTTCCCACGTAAAACAATATACCAATTTGAATTTGTGTTATTGATCGGTTAATCTAGTGACAAATGTTACAAGCCCTACAACTAAAAAATTAAAATGTTAGCTATGGATATCCAATTAGTTGTAGGTAGGGGTGTTCAAAACTATCCATATCCGAAAATTCGATCCGAAATATCCGATATCCGAATCCGAAATATCCGAAAAATCGGATATCCGAAATTTCGGATATCCGAATTTTTCGGATTCGGATTCGGATAGTGATTTTCAAAATTTTCGGATATTTCGGATATCCGAAAATTTAATTTTCATTTTTTCGGATATCCGAAGTATCCGAAAAATATCCGAAGTATCCGAAAAATATCCGAAAACTTATATTCGGATATCCGAAACTATCCAAAATATCCGTTCCCGAATATGAAAAAATAATAAAAATAATAAAAATTAAATAAAAGGTTGGATTTTCGGATATCCGATTCACTATCCGAATCCGTATCCGAAATTTCGGATATCCGAAATTCGGATAGGATATCCGAAATTTCGGATATGGATTCGGATAGTGAAATCTGGTATCCGAAAATTTCAGATATCCGAAATTCGGACGGTTTTAAACACCCCTAGTTGTAGGTATTAAACATGGACATGTGTAAGAGAAATTAATTAATAAATTCACTACATTTTGTTGAAAAAATATATCTCATATGCCAAATTGAGTAAAAAAAATATCCTCACCGTTTGGCAAAATAAACGAACATGAATAAAGACATGTTCATCTTCATTTATAAATTGTGTGTTGAACACTAACATGAAACAAATTTTCATGTTCACATTTGTTTATTAATAAAATAAAACAACTAATTGTGTCAGCTCGCGTTGCGGCACGGTCACTTAGCAAAATTCAAATGGAGAATTCTAAGTAAAACGCAAATAAATTAATTTGAGTTCATAACGCCAATGTTCAGGATCCTTGTAAATATCGAACGGATGGGTTATCGCTTGCCTTTATATAACCATCCACGCGTATTTAAAGATATTGGGAGAACGTGTTATAGTCGGTGTTGTAAAAATCGAGACTAGGCGGCGACTAGTCGGCGATCAATCACTAATCGGCCAGTAACTGAGTAATTTTTCGTTAATCGGTTCATTAATTGCTAGTCGGGCCTAGTCGGACTAGCCATAATCGATGATTCCGGCCAGATTACGGCAAAAAACCTGTATATTCCGGCCAAAGCCTCTAAATTCCGGCCAGTTTCCAACCAAACTATGTGAATTTCAACAGTTAATCTTGTATACTTAAAAAATGAGTTGGGTAAGAGTTAGAACCTATCTACTTAAAATATTTATCTATAAAAATGTGTATATGTATACATAAAACTGGAAATTACATATAAAAAACCCGGTCCGATTAATCCCGATAAATCTCGAATAATCCCGAGTAGTCGGTCCCCATCTCACCGGCCGACTAGCGAGTTCTCCAACCTTGGTTATAGTTAACAATAGTTATATGAAAATATTTTTTTTCTTTTGGCATAAAAAATAAATTTGAAAAAAAAAATAAGATTTATAGTTAAAGCATCATCTCTTCTTTTTTTTATATACTTAACTAGGTTAGAACCCCGTGTATTACACGGGTTGAATAAATGTAATTTTATATATTAAATAATAAAAAGTTATATTTTTATGAACCCCGTATACTGTACGGGTTAAATAAATGTAATTTTATATATCAAATAATAAAAAAAAGTTATATCTTTAAAAACCATGTGTATTACACAGATTAAATAAATGTAATTTTGTATACTAAATGCTAAAAACCTCGTATCTTTAAAAAAAAACCGTGTATAATCGGGTTGAATAAATCTACCAAATAATAAAAAAAATTACATCCTTAAAAACCCCGTATGTTACACGTGTTGAATAGATCTGAAAAAGAGTTATATCTTTAAAAACCATGTGTATTACTCATATTAAATAAATGTAATTTTATATATTAAATAATAAAAAGTTATATTTTTATGAACCCCGTATATTGTACGGGTTAAATAAATGTAATTTTATATATCAAATAATAAAAAAAGTTATATCTTTAAAAACCATGTGTATTACACAGATTAAATAAATGTAATTTTGTATACTAAATGCTAAAAACGTCGTATCTTTAAAAAAACCGTGTATAATCGGGTTGAATAAATCTACCAAATAATAAAAAAATTACATCCTTAAAAACCCCGTATGTTACACGTGTTGAATAGATCTGAAAAAGAGTTATATCTTTAAAAACCATGTGTATTACTCATATTAAATAAATGTAATTTTATATATTAAATACTAAAAACGTCGTATCTTTAAAAAAATCGTGTATAGTTGGGTTGAAAATCTAACAAATAATAAAAGAATTATATCCTTAAAACCTTGTGTATTACACGTGTTGAATAAATCTAATTTTACATAGCAAATGATAAAATGTTATATCTTTAAAAACTTCGTGTATTACACGGGTTATATAAATGTAACTTTGTATAGTAAATAATAAAAAAAAGTTATATTTTTCAAAACCCCGCATTTTACACAAGCTGAATAAATATAATTTTGTATACCAAATAATAAAAAAGTTATATTTTTAATAAATTAGGATAACATTTAATATTAGTTTATTATTTATATATATATTTAATATAAGATAAGTAGAAAAGAGAAGTATTTGTTTTAAAAATATATTAAATTAACAATTTAGATTTGAAGATAATATTTTATTAAAGTATGATAAAATTTAATATTAATTTATTTTTTATTTAGTTAATGTAAGATAAATATAGATTTGAGGATACCTTCAATGAATGACACGTGTCCCAAAGTTGGTTTCTTTTATTATAGTAGATAGATTAAGAATTTAAATATTATTGTATTAATGCTTTGTAGTTTGTAATTAAGAATTTAAGATTAAAGCTATTAATTTAAATAAAAGAACTAAAATGACTACACCCATGAAATTACAAAAACACCCTTCTACTAATTACAAGTTTTGTGAATTAATAGATAAGGTAATAATCATGCTCGTTTTTGTTTATGTTCATACCTTGACATTTTAAGGAAATAGTGTATGAACACAAACTAACATGAATGAACAAACACAAAAAAATATTAGGGTTTTCTAGTTTTAAAACATAAACAATATATATACACATATATACATAGGAGACAATATGCATAAACTATACACTAATTTATTACAAGAACAAAAAAAAACTCTAAATCACTGATATTTTGATTAATTGTTCATATATTTTTCAACTTTATCTTTCTTACATTTATATTTTTATATTATACAGATAAAAAACCATCAAATTATTTTTTCCATATGTTTTTTATATTTGTATTTTTACCTACACATAGGCACATAGCTGATACTTGTGTAGGTAATCTAACTTTATATGTGTAGGTGTTATAATAAGCGAAAGTTTCTCATGTCCTTTTGAATTTCTAAGTGAGAAACATCAAGGTAGTGTTTGGTATGCATGAATGTGAGATGAAATGGAATGAAATATTGCGAGGGAATGAAAAAAAAATGTGTTTGGTTGGTCAACGTAATGGAATCACCCACCGACCGCCGCCGCCAGCGCTAACAACCGTCACCCACCGACCGCCGCCACCCACCATCGCTACCGCCGACCACCGCCACCATCGCTGCCACCGCCACTAGCCGCCACCGATCACCGCCACCATCCATCGCCGATTTAATTCATTCCTCTTTTTTTACCTACCAAACAATACAAGGTAATGATTTATTCCTTTCATGCATGGTAACCAAACAAGACTATGGAATGTAATGATTCATTTCATTCCTTTGTTTATTCCATTACCTAGTCCATTTCATTCCTCATCTATTCCATTACGCCATACCAAACAGACCCAAATATTACATTTATAACATGTTTTTAGTTGTTAAGATTAATAAAGATGGAAGATCCGTTTTGTTCTATGTGTTCTGGTAACATATAGTGTTCTGCATAACTCTCTCTCTATATCTATATATGCGTGTGTGTTTGTGTGATTATTGCCCCTAGTGGACCAATAATAGTAGGAAATCTTTTGATAACACAACTTCCTTCGGCTTATCACCGACAGTCCAATCTTTTCGATCTTGGTTCCGTAGGAGCGATATTTTTCCGCTTCGACCACTACTGCTCACGAAAGGATCTCAGAGACCCACCAAAACGCGAAAGCAAGAATCTTTCAAAAACTTATGTTTGTTCAAGTATTTTATTAAGTATTCCATGATGTATATTGATAAGTATCCTATTACGTCTAGTGTTAAATCGTTTTTTTAACTCTCGAAGCATCAGCCGCCGGCTAGTGGCGGAACTCAACCACCAAATAACAAAAACTCAAAAACCCCACTCAGTGCGCACTTTACCCACGGCGCAGGTTAGCCTCCCCACCCCCTCACCACTCCACCCTACCTTTATCATCCCCCACCCACCACCAATAATATTATTATGCCCCACCACAACCACCGCCGCCGCTGCCACCATGACCACCTGGTCCAACGACGAGACAGTTGCCTTAATCAACACATACCGTGACAAATGGTACTCTCTCCGGCGAAGTAATCTACGCGCCACCGACTGGCAAGAAGTCGCCGACGCCGTCGCCGGTCACTGTACCGGCAACCCACCCAAAACCTCCGTCCAATGCCAGCGCAAGATGGAGAAGCTCCGCAAACGTTACCGTGCCGAGCTTCAAAATGTTGGAGACTTTAACTCCTCCAAGTCATTACATAAATATTCATCCTCTTGGATTTATTTTAAGTTAATGTATTGTTTGGAGTCTGATGTTTATTGTTCCGATCCATCCGTGAACCGGGTGGATCGGAACAAGCAGGATATTCCGTTACATGACTTACATTGTAACGGAATAAAACATGGAGTCACCTTGCCGTTAAATAAACGGTATCATGGTGGTTCGCCCGGGTCCCGGATTAAAATCCGGGACTCGGATGTGATGCAACCAAGTATTAGTCATAAGAAAGTATCATCATTGGATAATGATTTTTCTCCGCCTATTGGTGGGAAGTATGGGTCGCGTAAACGGTATCAGGGTGATTCCATCGGGTCCCGGATTAAAATCCGGGACTCGGATTTGATGCAACCAAGTATTAGTCATAAGAAAGTGTCATCATTGGATAATGATTTTTCTCCGCCTATTGGTGGGAAATATGGTTCGCGTAAAAGTCGGCCGGGTCAAAATGGGTTGGGTGGGGTCTATAGTGAGAAAATGTCATCATTGGATGATTTTCCTTCGCCTATTGGTGGGAAATATGGGTCGGGTGGGGTTTATAGAGGACGGGAGAAGAGGAAGGATGAGGGGGAGGGTGTGGAGGGGAGTGATGGTGGTGATGTGATGGATGAGATGATGTGCGCGATAGAGAGATTGGGGGACGGGTTTGAGAAGATGGAGAGGGTGAAGATGGATATGACGAGAGAGCTTGAATATTTGCGGATGAAAATGGAGAGGAAGCGAGCGGAGATGGTTATTGAAACGCAACGGAAGGTTTGGGATTTGTCCGTGGAGATGGTTATGGAGAAGAAGAATAAGAAGATTAAGGGAATGGGTGTACCAGGATTGTGAAGAGGAGGTTAAAAGTTGTGTTTTGATGTGTTAAGTTGGATTAGTAGTAATGGTTAAATTTGGAACCTTGATGTTTCTTGTGTAATTGCCATTGTAGAACATGGTGAATTCCTGATGAATAGAGTTTTTGATCTTGCAATTGACTTGTTTTAATATGCATTAGATGTGTTTTGATCCGCATTTAGCGTTTGAAGATGGGTTACGTTTGGGTTACATGTTTTATATGTGGCTCAAGTTGATATTTTAGACACAGAGTAAATATATATGGGTTATGTTCGGGTTCATCAAATTTAATCATTCAACCTTTGGCGCTCCCCACCGGCCCACCCTCACTTTGTGCCCCTCTCATTGGTCCAACTCACAAACATGTCAAAATTCACATATAGTGATCGTTATTGCACTCTCAGAAGTGCCCTAGGAGCCCCTCTTTGACGTCCCGAGGCGTGGTTGAGGCGTTAAAGGGCTGATGTGACTAGGGACGCCAGACCACACCATTCAACCTAACTGGCTGGCAACTGGTTTAGTCACAATTTGTTATTATAATTTATGCATCTTAGTGTGTTTTGAAACAAATTATTTGCTTTTATTTCTGCTACAAATAAACTTTTGTAGTTAAAAGTTTTTCGATCAATAAGAATTTCAAATTATAAAAAAAATATATCCTGTGTTCATTTTTCATTTAATTATTCAACAACTTCAACTCTTATTTTGGCTCATTCAATCCATAAATTATTTTATTCATCTTCCAAATCTGAGACCAACATTCACCAAAATCCAACTAACCATTACATTACACCCCTCTTAACTCGTTCTCTTTAAGCCAAGAACTTTGCTTTCTTGTTTCAAAACAGATTTCATTACAATTTAATATAAACATATGTAACATACATATCACTATACCCCTGCCAAAATCCAAGAAATATCAGATTTAGACTTATAACATCAGTAGTAGTACTAGTAGTAGTATTTGTGGTATGTTGATACACACAGTGTTACAAACGTGTTACAAAATCAAGCACAAGATCGATAAAGAGAAGAACACTATGAGAAGATGAAGTTTACTCAATTCATCGATATTGTATTACGAGTGATCTTCCTTAGGGTTAGGTTCATTAGTAAACAACCCCCTTGATTGTGAACACTAGTGAACTAATCCTAACCCTTGATTATCAACACACAAGTGTAAATCAATGGCCAGGATTTGTTCACTCAGTTCACAAATACACTAGTGTTCACTCCAGAACCCTACCCTTCTGTTTCTATTATTGACATATGACCCCCTATACTCTTTTTATCATAACACATAGAATGCCACCACTAGAATCTAACCCTGAACTTTACAAACAAACCCCTCAACTTTCTGCAGTCACCACCTCCCTCTTCATTTTAAGTAAAACTGTGTAGATATGAAAACAAAACTATGCCCATTGGGATAAAGTCAAACCGATAATCGCGTCGATAGATGATGGAAGTTTTGAACCATTGGGATAGGAAGCCCGTCCCGATTAGGCATGCGATGCATCTGTTTCTGTACCGCCTTTACGGCAGCTACCTTAGCAGCATTGGCAGCTCTATTAGCGGCTGCTACCGCCCTATTAACTCTTTCATCAACCATGGCTACATCATATGCTTTTTCAGCCGCTCTTCGCGCTTCCTGTTCGTTTACACCAAGAAAGATCCCATCATCAAATAACTACCACAGATTATAGATCAACATATGAACAATAGTTAAAACATGATTACAAAATACCTGAATTGTATTAAGCACTTTAGAATGATAAACCGCAACCGGAGATACAGGGTACATGGCACTCTGTGAGCTCGGTATATCAAGCTCCCCGTTTTGCCAGTGGCCAGATTGGGTCTCTCCGTTTTTGAAAGTGTACATACCGAGTCCTTGTCTTTTTCCTTCGTGCCATGTGCCTTCGTATCTATGACCGTTTGCAAACCTATACACTCCAAAACCGTGCATCTTGTCTGCAAAATATTCGCCTGCATATGTATCTCGGTTCCTACAAAGAAAAAAAAAAACAAAAATAAAATATTTTTATACAAAATACACTATACATTAAGGGAATTGGTTCCTTTATAACAGATAAAGATTCCATCAAGAACAATCATAGCTAGGCCTGTAAACGAACTAAACGTTCATGAGCTATTTGTGAACTTGTTCGGCGGGAAGTTCATTATGTTCGTTTATTTAATAAAATTCAAACATGAACACAAATTTTGTTCATTTAATAAAACAAACGAACATGAACACACGTTTTGTTCGTTCAGTTATGTTCATGAATGTCCCGTTTATGTTCGTTTGTTTGTGAGATTTATGTTTGTTTCCATTAAAATACATAAGTAGTTATATTTATATAAATATAAACATATAAAGAACTTTTTAACTACTACATAAATACAACTAACTGTAATTGGGCTTTCTAGTAATAAAAATGGGTTTTCCAATGGAATTTATTGTAATTAATCACTAATTTATATAAAAAAAACTTTAAGTTCGTTTATTTTCAGTAAATTGTGTTCATTTGTGTTTATTTATGTTTCTTCGATTATGTTCATTTGCGTAGTTTATTGTTTGTTAATTTGTGTTCGTTTAAGTTTGTCTGTTTATGTTCGTTTACGTTCGTGAACTATTCGTTTAGGTTTAAACGAACACGAACATAACTATTTTCTTAATAAATGAACATGAACAAAAAAGTGTGTTCGATTATATGTTCGTGTTCGGTTAAAGTTAAATGATACACGAACATGCCTTTGTTCGTGTCCGTTCGGTTCATTTACAGGTCTAATCATAGCATACACCGAAGCAACATATCAAATCAATCAACTCAAAGACTCACGAAACGAATTAAAGATTTACCTAAAATGATAATGACCAAGACCATGTTTAACACCCCACTTGAACTCTCCGACATAACGGCTACCATCCTCGCAAGTATGAACTCCACATCCATGACTCTGACCGTTCAACCATTCTCCCGCATAAACATCACCCGTATAAAACCTATACACACCGAACCCATGCCTCAAACCCATCACATACTGCCCCCTATACCGACTACCCCTCGCCCACGTCTCCATCCCATAACCTTCGTACTTCCCGTCAACCCAATCACCCTCATACCTCCCACTCATGTAGTAGTAATACACCCCACAACCCGAACACTTACCCTTCTCAAACTCCCCTTCATACACATCCCCGTTGCTATACGCCTGCACCCAACACCCCGCACCAGCCCGTTTATCCCCTTTTCGCCTCAACCCAATCGACCAAAACACAGACAAATACCGTCTCGACGAATACAACTTAATTGGGAACAATCTAATCCAAGGTAATCTAGGCAGAGCAAGATTCAGCGAAAACAACAACGCACTCGAAAACGCAAAAGCCGATACGAAATCAACCATCAACCAACGACTCGGGTGCGAAACCAAGAAGTAAAAACCCGGAAGAGACAGCAACAAAACCAACCGAATACGGGTTCGAAACCGGCCAAGAAGCCGAAAAGCAGCTGCTTTCGGGTTCCGAAACCGGCTACAACAATGGGTTTTTGACAAATTCCTTAAAGGGTTTAACAAAACAGGTGATTTTGTAAAAGGGTTTGACAAAAGAGGTGATCTTGTGTGGGAAAAAAGTGGTCTTTTATGAGGTGAACCAAATGGGTCAAGTTCAAAATCGTTAATTTTAATATGATGTTGATAACTAGTGTTATTATTAACATTATTAGAATGAGAAACTGAGTGAAAAACAGGGGATTTATGAGGGAAATTAATACCGATTGAAGATGAAATGATGGGATTAGGGTTGAAATCGGAAGAAATACCGGAGCTATCTGTTCCGATTTGAGGTTCTGATTTCTTCTGATGCATTACATAAGTGAATTCTTGAACAGAGTCCCCTGTTTTTGGTGTGAGTTTGAAGTGATTTTTTTCAGTGGATTTGAAGTATGAGTGAAAGATTTTGTTGATGAATTTTGAAGATTGAAATTGAAATTAAATTTTGTTGCGATTTTTTTGTATTTGGTTTGCGGAGAGATCGATTTTGAAACTAGGGGCGACCGGCGTACCTGAGATTTAATTACGGAAATGCCACTGTCTTATCCATTTTTTTGTATTTTTATTAATAGTTTAGTGCTATTTTTTATTGTAATAAGTAATAACCATGTGTTGGTTTAATAATTTTACTTTTTATCCACTACGATCTTATCTTAAGTTATGATAGATTATACACTACCTATGTCAATTGTTTTTAACTCTATTCGAGCTTCGAATTTAAGAAAATTACTTTACTAAGCTATACAAAAAGAAACAGAATAAACATTGACTTTTAGTATTTGCTAAATAGAAAAAAATGTCATCAAAGTTGACTAAAATTAGTTTGTACTTTAGCTTATGTGTTGTGGTGAGGTAAGATGTGGGAAAAAAAAGGTTGTTAGACTGTCCGTAGTGGGGCGTTTTTTAAAAAAAAAATTGCAAAAAAACGCCCGGAAACGCCCCTGCCACCATTACGGCCGGTGTTTTCCGGCGTTATTTTTGAAAAATTTTGTTGTTGGCGTTTTATTTAAAACGCTCAAATTGCTTTGTATATATTTTGACCCACCAATCACTTTTGAGATGCCTCTGACAACCACTTTTGTCCACCAATGACTTTTGAGATACCCACATGCCTCAATTCCGACACTTCACTTTTCAACCTGACATCCATTTGATTTTTTTTTTTTGCATTAAAAATAATATGGGCGTTATTGGAATAATGCCCCACTACACCATTTTTGCAATAATGCTCCATGCTGACTGGGATGACACGTGTCGAATAATGCCCTATGGTGGGGGCATTATTTTGTTCCACCACTACACATGGTCTTATGTGTTGGCTAAAGTTTAGTTTATACTTTAGGTTATGTGTTGTGGGAAAAAAAAGGTTGTTACGTAGATGCCATGTGTGTGTGGTTTCACCTTTAACCTATGTGTGTTGTGTTAATGTGAAAGTTGAATTTTAAATTAAATAAATGAAATAAGAAAGTAAAAAAATGAAATTGTAGATTTAGGGTTTGTACTGGCCAAGGAGAGGTGAGGTAGTGAGCTAACGCCCCATGAACACGTGAAGCTAGTCACGCCCTTTTGGTGTTCATCGCTCGTGTGGTCTACCCCCACCCCCCACCCCCACCACACACAGAAGCCTTACATGTGGTTTCTTTTTGTTGGCCTTTAAAGGAAAACGATAGCTTACAACGCCATGTTTTGTTTATTTAATGTTCTACATCTTGTTAACATTACATATGTCGTTTGTGTGTGAATAGATGCTTTTTTAAACTATATATGATGCTTTCCAAATTTTCAAATCGGTCTAACCAATAGACCGACAAAATAATCGTTTGACAACGGTCGAGTTAAGGTTTGTAATATACTAACCCCCTCCCTTCTTACTTGTTAGACTCTTTGTTTCAACTTATCGGTATTCTTTCATTTTCTCATATAAAAAACAAAAACAAAAAAAAAATTTGGTTTAATGTTTTATAGGAGAGCATCATGTTAAATTAAGGGAGTGAGGTACGTTTTGAAAAAAAAAAACATCAATTACAAGTTGATAGGCTGATAGCTAGCTAGGTATTTCAATTAATAATTGATTGATTAATTAAGAATATACTTAACAAAACCCTCGAGGGTAACTCCATATCAAATTAAATATATTTAATTCTAAAATGTCTGGATTCTAAGATTCTTAATTTTTTTTAATATATTACTCGTAATTCTGTTTGCTATTCACGATGGTGAAGGGTCCTCTCGTAGCTAGTGGCTACACCAATCCGGTCGTCTTGTTTTTTCTCATGGTTATTATAAAATTATTTTTAAAACGTTATATCTTCTTTTTCTATATATACAGAGTCCAATAAGAAACTGAAAAAGGAAGGCTTAAACTATCTACACACTTGGTGTGTAGATAGCCACCCAAAAAAGTGTTTTTTTGTCCTATATGCACATCATGCAGTGTCGAGCTGTGGCCAAAGCGTGGCGTTTTGGTCTGGTCAACCAGACAAAGACTGACGGGTGTCTGGCGGGTTTGTTGACCGGACCAAAACGCCAAGCTTTGGCCGCGTTTTGGTCATGTCAACCAGACACCCGGTCAGTCTTTTGTCTGGTTGACAAGACCAAAACGTGGCCAAAGCTCGGCTTTTTGGTCTGGTCAACAGACCCGTCAGTCTTTGTCTGGTTGACCGGACCAAAACGCGGCGCTTTGGCCACATCTCGACACTTTAAGGTGTGCATATAGGACAAAAAAACAATTTTTGGTGTGCATATAGGCACATTGGTGTGCCAATAGGTACACCAAAAAAAAATCCACAATTACATCACATCAATAACATCGAAAGCTACCTAATTTTCCCGCACAAAGGATATAAATTTAGGGGTTGTTTGTTTACCTCTTAATGAGTCTCTTAATGGTTCAGCACTTAATAGTTCAGACTGATTGTTTCGCGAGCAGATGTCGGAATGGTTCAGACATTTGTCTCTGAATGGTTAAGCATTATGTTGTTTGGTATAGAGAGTAATCTCTGAATTGGGTTTGAGTTGTATTGATAAATTGTATTGTAATGAAGTTGTTCAACAAATTAGGGTTACAAGAATGGTGTTTATATAGGACACCACTTTACACACTAGCCCCTACACTATCTATTATTCTCATTTCCGACACTCCCCCTCAAGTTGAGTAGTGGGGTCACCAATACTCAACTTGCTCAAACAACTACTAAACACGTTTCCGTTGACTGCCTTTGTGAGTATATCTGCGAGTTGATCTTTTGACGAAACATGAGGGAGTTCTATGATTCTTGCTTCCAACTTTTCTTTGATGAAATGTCGATCTACTTCCACGTGTTTTGTTCGATCATGTTGAACTGGGTTTTCTGAGATTTGTATTGCAGCTGTATTGTCACACATGACTTTACTAGGATCCTTTTGGGAAAAACCAATGTCTTCTAGCAGCTTCCTGATCCACAGAACTTCGCTTAACCCTCGAGCTATACCTCTAAATTCCGCTTCTGCGCTCGATAGAGCGACTACTTTCTGTTTCTTACTCCTCCAGGTAACGAGGTTCCCACCAACCAAGGAAAAATATCCTGATGTTGATCTTCGGTTTCCCTTATCCCCTGCCCAGTCTGCGTCAGTGTAGAGTTCAACATTTAAATGTCCATTTGTTTTGAACAACACTCCATGGCCTGCCGTTCCCTTGAGATATCTTAAAATTCTCTGAGCAGCTTCCATGTGGGCAACTTGAGGTTGATGCATGAACTGACTCACCACTCCAACAGCATAAGCTATATCAGGGCGAGTGTGGGAGAGATAAATTAACTTGCCCACAAGCCGTTGATACCTTTCTTTGTCTGCAAGTTCTCCATTGAGTTCCATGTGAAGATTGTGATTCACCACCATTGGAGTATCTGCTGGTTTACAATCAATCAACCCAGTTTCTGCTAGGAGATCAAGGACATACTTCTTTTGGCAGATGAAAATCCCATGCTTAGACCTGAGAACTTCTATCCCGAGGAAATACTTAAGATTCCCAAGGTCTTTCATTTCAAACTTTGAAAACAGATTCCTTTTCAGCCGTGCTATTTCTTCTGTATCATCTCCGGTAATAATCATGTCGTCTACATATATGATCAAGCAAGTTACAAGACCGTTTCTTCTCTTGAGGAACAGAGTATGATCAGCGTTACTTTGGTGTTACCCATACTCTTTCATGGCCAAAGTGAACTTCCCAAACCATGCCCGAGGAGACTGCTTTAGCCCATAAAGGGATTTTTTCAACCGACAAACTTCCCCTTCTTTAAAACCCCCTGAAAAACCTGGAGGTGCTTCCATGTAGACTTCTTCTGTTAGGTCTCCATGGAGAAAGGCATTTGTAACATCAAACTGGTGAAGAGGCCACTCCTTATTGGCTGCTACGGAGAAGAGAACTCTAATGGTATCCATTTTTGCAACCGGAGAAAAAGTCTCAGAGTAATCGATCCCATACGTCTGAGTGTAACCCTTGGCTACAAGCCGAGCTTTGTATCGCCCAATGGAACCATCTGGTTTATATTTAATCGAATACACCCACCTGCATCCAAATGTTTTCTTTCCTTTAGGAAGAACGCACTTCTCCCACGTGTTGTTTTTCATGAGAGCACGCATCTCCACTTCCATTGCTTCTTCCCAGTTCTTCTTACCTTGAGCTTCCTTTACGGAATTAGGTATTTGTTCAGTGTATAGAGAAGTAACAAACGCTTTCGCACTGTTAGATAGGTTCCCGTTGACCATATTAGCTACAGGATATCTTGAATTTCTAGTCTCCCTCTCTGGGGAATACCGTTTTGGAGGAACCCCTCTATTGGCTCTAGGAGGAAGAGAGTATCTTCCGGTTGTCTCTGCTGCACCTGGTGGTTCAGCATGTTCAACCACTACTGGCTCATTTTCAACCTGATTTTCAACCTGTTCAACATTTGGATCAACATGTTCTGTATTTGTCGGTTCTATGTTTTCCCCGGTTGTCTCATAGTTATAAGACGTAGAACATTCAGGGTTCTCAGTATTTCTTACCTCAGGCATCACGTTGGATGGACTTTCTTCAGTGGTTCTGTGCTCCGCGGATTGTGTGTCTGTGTTTGAAGGACTCGCAGTACTGTGATAGTTTTCTGTTGTGACTTCTTCAGATGAGGGAATTTGGGTTAACCAGCTCAGAGTGTCTATACTGTTATTCTCCCCCTGACCACTGAGTTGGGTGTTATAAAAGTATTTCGTTTCAAGAAAGTCAACATTCATTGTGGTGAACATTTGACGAGTTGTTGGATTATAACACCGGTAACCTATTTGATCGATCCCATAGCCGACAAATACACATTTTCAGCACATGGGCCAAGCTTGTTTCGATTGGTTTTGGGTATATGAACAAATGCGGTACACCCGAAGATTCGGGGTTCAAGGGTAAGAGGATGAGGAATACTGGCAGACTTAGACAAACAATCTAAGGGAGTCTTAAATTTAAGAGCTTTTGTGGGAAGCCGATTCAGCAGATACACAGAGGTTGCAACTGCCTCCGGCCAGAAGGATTTAGGGACCTGAGATTCGATCAAAAGGGCTCGAGTCATTTCAAGAATAATACGGTTTTTTCATTCGGAAACACCGTTTTGTTCGGGGGTATGGGCACAAGAGGTTTGATGAATTAATCCTTTATTTTTAAAGAATTGTTTCATAGATGTATTGACAAATTCCCCCCCATTGTCGGATCGAAGGATTTGGATTTGAGTTTGAAATTGGGTTTGAATCATAGCATAAAATGTGACAAATTTTTCGTAAACTTCGGCTTTGGTTTTTAAAAAATATACCCATGTCATGCGAGTGCAATCATCCACGAATAGTATAAAGTACCGAAGACCCTGCCCCCCCATCACAGGAGCAGGACCCCACACATCGGAATGGATTAGTGAAAAAGGTGAAGCGACTTTTGTATTGCTAGGTTTGAACGGTTGTCGATGGCTTTTAGCGCGAAGACAGGTTTCACAGTCTGTTTTTCCATTCGAAGGGAAAAGTTTTGGAAACAAAAGGTGCGAATAACCACTGGATGGGTGTCCCAAACGTCTATGCCATAGCCAGGCTTCTCGGTTTTCTGTTCCATGTGCCAACATCACAGTACCCTGTTGAGCCACTTCATCCACATAGTACAATCTGTGGCGCTCAGTACCACGTCCGATAATCACACCCGTCCTGATATCCTGTAGGAGGCAGAAAGTAGGGTGCATTAGTACTGTGCAATTTAATTCTTTGGTAATATGACTGATTGATAGCAATTTGTGTGATAATGACGGAACATATAGGCAATTTGATAATTTCATAGTTGGTGAAATTTCAATTACTCCTCCTCCTTTCACTTGCATCGTTCCGTTGTTTGCTGTATGGATTTGAGTTTTTTGAGGTTGGCTCATTGAACGTATGTCCAACGGTTCAAACGTCATCGTGTCAGTAGCACCAGAATCAAATATCCAAGCACTATTTTTTCCATGATTGATTTCCATTTTCCAATTTTTTTTTTAACTTCGCTGGAAGCCCTTTGAACTCGCGTTCAAGACTAATCAAATTCGCCGGTAACCAAACAGAGCGACTTAAATCCGCCAACAAAACGACGCCAGATAATGACGTTCGCTTACCGGCGTATTTATTAAATATGCCGGGCGACTTGAACTCGCGTTCAAGATTTAAGTGTCAAGTTTTAACAAATCCGCCGAGACTGTGAGACCAAATAAAAAGAACGTATTTATCAAATGACTTGTTGAAATTGGAAAGGAGCGAATTTATTGAAAAAGGCTAGGGTTTTTGCGTAGTTATCCAAGCAGAGCGGCAGTGATGAGAGCCAAATCACAAAAAAAACTGTGAAACCCTAAAATTGATCACTGTATGTCACTGCTGGCCCTACTACACGATTGAAACAGATTTGAAGCTGATAACCGATCACAGTGAAGGAGAGCCCGACAACAGATTTAGGGTTTATCTGTGAAACCCGACAACACAATTACGAACACTGATATCGGTGGGTTTATCTGAACAGTGGCGTATTTGTGTGAACAGGCGGCGACTGGATTTAGGGTTTTATTAACAAAGATGGAGACGTCAACTGGTAATTGAAGACTGCTGATGTCGTTGTTTTGATGCGGATCGAAGATGATGGATCTGCTGCTAATAGGTTCGTTTTTTCAGAATTGATTTTGATTTTTGATTTTGATTATCGGGTTTTGTTCTGGTTTGAGATTGGATTGGCTTGGGATAGATTGTAGATGATGAGTAAAGTGTTCAGGAATCAGAAACACTACTCTGATACCATGTTGTTTGGTATAGAGAGTAATCTCTGAATTGGGTTTGAATTGTATTGATAAATTGTATTGTAATGAAGTTGTTCAACAAATTAGGGTTACAAGAATGGTGTTTATATAGGACACCACTTTACACACTAGCCCCTACACTATCTATTATTCTCATTTCCGACACATTGTACATAGTCTGAATGGTTAAGACCTCTAATCTGAATTGGTCAGACATTTGCCTCTGAACGATTAAGCATTATATTGGCTCTTAATGGTTCAGACATCTTACTGGTTCAGCACTTAATGGTTCAAACTTCTTACTGGTTCAGCACTTAATCAGCCAGTTATTGCCAAACAGCCCCTTGGACTTATTCTTAAACCAAATAAAAGAGTATTCTTTAATTATCCCCACCATCTTCAAGAATGAAATATACTTCCCGTTGACCTCTTGATCATTCCTAGTGATTCAAATGCACCATGAAGTGGCCAAAGCAATCGTCTTCACTAAATAGAATAATGAAAACGATATGATAACTTAATCGAAGGAAAAATCTAAGAATATATATAGTAAAACTAAAAAGTGAAAAACTAAAATTCATGTTAAGTTATTTAATAAAACAAGAACAAGAATAAAGAAACAATTTAAACTAAAATTCATATAAACTTAATTAACAAATAACAATGAGAAAGCTAAACCAAAAACTAAAGAAGTTATTCTGAGTTGTTGACAACAATTGACTTTTTCAAACTCTATTTACTTGGATTGCAAGTCTTACGTAAATTTCTAGTAGCACGCCGTTCAAAAAAAAAAAAAAAAAAAAAAAAAAAAAAAAAAAAGCCAATTCATAAACAAATAATGTTCCGTCTCATAAGACATCGTAACTCATGTGTTTAGTAAGGATCTAGAACTCTAGGGTGTTGAATTTAAGACATCATTAATTAAAGGTACTTTGGAAATTTGAAAACTCATATAAAAGTAAAGAGAAATCAATACTATATTAAGAATTGTATTTGTAATTATGGTGTCTAGCATATTGCTAGTCTTTTAATAAATTTTTATGTTGACCGTTTAAAAAAATAGTATATTAAGAAACTAGGTTAGAACCCTGTGTATTATACGGGTTGACTAAATGTAATCTTATATACCAAATAATAAAACAATATATATTTAAAAATCTCGTTTATTACATGGGTTGAATAAATGTAATTTTATATATTAAATAACAAAAAAAGTTTTATTTTTAAGAACCCCGTGTATTGTACAGGTTGAGTAAAATATAATTTTATATATTAAATAATGAAAAAAGTTACATTTTTAAGAATCTTATGTGTTGTACGGGTTGAGCACATGTAATTTTATATGTCAAACAATAAAAAGTTATATCTTTATAAACTTTATGTATTATATGAATTGAATAAATCTAATTTTATATACTACATAATAAAAATGGTTATATTTAAAAAAAAACCGTGTATTACACAAGTTGCATAAATGTAATTTTGTATAGTAAAAAATAAAAATGGTATATCTTTAAAAAACCTAGTATATTACACGGATTGAATGAATCTAATAAAAATTTATATCGTTTAAAAAAAAACTAACGGATATACTCGATATACGATGGATGGGGTGATTGTGGTGATGGTTCTTATAAATGTCACATAAACATAGTGATTACCGTATTTGAGTTGAGAGTTGAACACGAAAATAAGTATAGAACCAATAAACATTGATTAATATTTTTGTTTACCCCTTATAAACATTTTTTAAATAGGTTCTACCCTTATCTACTTTTGTTTAATAAAATAAATAAATTATTTACATTATATTAATTTATATTTAGCGTACATCTTTTGTTAATTTCAGGATAACGAATTTTGAAATCTGATAAATATTTTAAAATATTAGATTATCTCCTATACGAATTGTTTAAATTTATATTAAATTTAATTTATAATTATCTTTTAATTGATATTAATTAATTATATATAAAAAACAGATGGCTTCAATGAATGACATGTGTCCTCCCATTGGTTTCTTTTATTATATAGTATAGACTTGGTTAGAACTCTCTGTAATATACGGGTTTAATAAATGTAACCTTATATACTAAATAATAAAATAATTTCTTTAAAAATCTTGTTATTACACGGATTGAATAAATGATTTTATATATACTAAATAATAAAAAAATTATATCTTTAAGAAACCCTGGTATTGTACGTGTAGACAGGGCCGGCCCGATGGGCTTGTGTCCTTAGACACAGGCCTAGGGCCACCACAATTGAAGGGCCACCAATTTTCTAATATGTTTACCTTATACTAGGCCCATTACAAACACTATTACACTAAGGAGACCAGGCCCAATCATCCAAATATTGATATCAGATAACCTAGACCATAAAGGTGATATTGAAAGCACGACAATGATGGATCCTTGATATTGATGGCTTGAAAGACTGAAAGCGCGATGATTATCAGATGTGCGAATGAATCGATGAATTCGTTTGAGTTTCCGATATGGAATCAGGCAAATAGAGCGGTGATCATGGTATCCATCGCAATTTAAAATCTCAACTGAAGAACATAGCTTGGCAGGTACAACGACTATTTTAACTTGTTTACATGCTAATCAGTCATATATAATGATGATTGATCGACCCTCAAATATAAATTGATATCAGTTTTGCGATTTTTCGATTATATTGACTCAGTTTTGGGATTTATATTTTGTGGCTAGCTTGGAACTTGGAACACACTGGCACTCTGACTCATTATTGAGATATAATCTTGTGGCACTCACTCAGGTTAGATATCTTCATTTGTTGTTTACAGTGTATTTGCATACTTGAATTTGTTGTTTAGGGCTTATGCTTACTACATTATTTGTTGATTTCAAGTTGTAGTTTAGTGAATTAGGGCTTATTTGCTGATTTCAGTTTTTTGTTTAGGCCTTTAGGGCTTATTTGCTTATTTTACTTTGTTGTTTAGGGCACTTTGTTAGAATAACTTGATTACGATTCTTTCATCAAAGAGTTTGCCTCAATTAAAGCTAGAAAAGTAAGTTTTATTTAAACATATGCTTAATCTATACAAAACATATAACTTTCAACAATTTATTTAAACTTTGCCAACTATAAACTCTTTAGTTTATAATTGTCGGTCCCAAGCCCGGGTAAAGGAGGAGGGTTTTGTTACTAAATATATTGAAAAATATAATTTTGCAAAAGGGTCTCCACTTCGTAGTTCGCTTAGGGTCTCTAAAAACGTAGGAACGACTCTGGGTGTATAATAAATGTAATTTTATATGCTAAATAATTAAAAAAGTTATATTTTTAAAAACCGTATTACACGGGTTGAATAAATATAATTTTATATACCAAATAATAGAAGTAGCAAAATCAAATGTTTTAAAAACTACTTACATAGATCTCGGGGTCATAACATTACTATGCATGACCCTTTGAACTCGACTAAGTAGGTCCACAGGCTCTAGCGCCAGGAAACCAAAAGTATCAAAAGCAAATGGGATAAACACATGCTGGTTGTCAAGGCACGCTTTCTCGTGTTTGGTCACTTTGCCCGAAACAGCCTTTAAAGCAGCCTGACCCACCGTGAAAGCACTACCCCCTATGCCCACAAGCGGGGAAACCCCTGTTAGATCCACACATACTTGTTTTCCTCCTATCCATCCAAAGACCAAAATGCCGGCTGGTCAAAGGGTAGATCTCCCTTCCAATGGGTTAGTTATGAAATTAATGGGTGCCTCTTTCTTAATCGAGGTGGAGTGGTGGCAAGTGAGAGAGAAGTGGTTTGCCAATGGATGGTTTGGAATGTAACCAAGCACATTGTCACACCCCAACCGATGGCGGAAACATCGGGGTGCGGCACTAAGCGTTCAGATTGCTCATGAGTTCCCATAACACTAGTAGTTTCAATAGTAATTAAATTGATTTCATGCAAAATTGTCTAAACAACACAAATCCACAATCATATCATCAAAACATCAACATAGTTCCAAAAGTTTATAGATTTAGCTAAATGTAGTTTCTAAGCTTCATCCTAGCTTGATTCAAGAATCCTAGCATCCTGTCAGCCTGCAACATGTATTAACATAGAGTCAGTACAAAAATGTACCGGCGAGTATAAAAGTTTTAGTACATAGCATAATAGATTCAAAAGACTCATATCCATAATGTAAATGATAACAAAATAGTTTCAGCCATGCTAGTGTTCGCAGTCCAAGTGATAGCCCAAGTGTCCCGATGCTTTGGTGTTTTCCCAAGAATCAAGAAAAACTAGAATCCTCCTAACAATACCCCCGAGAATAATGGGGAGGTGCATCTCCTATAGCGCTACTATTGTTAAGGCGGAACTAAACACTATGGATTAAACGTCCACATAGCACAAAGAATCAAGAATCAAGAATCAAGAATCACAAGTTTCACATACACATAGGACAGAGTTTAGATTAGAAAGCATCAAGTTTCATAGTTTAATAGAATACATGTTGCATCCCAAAGTTTAAAACAAAAAGGGATCGAGTATACTCACAGTGATTGCTTAACAGATTAACTGTTATTGGATCAAAGGGAGCTCTTTAGGGTTAGCCTGATTAGATTACAACAGATAAGTGTCAGACAAAATAACGAGATTGCGCAAAAGTGTCAGGTCAGTCACTGGCTCGGATGGCTGTTCGATCGGACGGTAGTCCGTTCGGATTGCCATTCGATCGGGGTGACTTAGGTGTGTGGGGGAGGGATTGCCATCCGATCGAATGGTCATCCGTACGGATAGCCATTCGATCGAATGGTCACTCGATCCAAGTGTTGAGATTCCAAAGGACTTGCCAAGTGTTCAACTCAGGTTATCACGATCGGATGGTCATCCGATCGGACGACAGTTCGATCGAATTGCCATTCAACGACGGTAGTTTCCAAAGTTTCAAAGTTTAAAAGATCCAAGTTCCAAAAGATTCTAAGTGTTTATGGGACATGATACATATGCTACCCCGATCGGACGGCAGTCCGATCGGATTGCCATTCGATTGGGAGGTCTTGTCCCGTTCACACTCTTGAAAAGTTTCTAAGTTTCGATTCTCACGACAACTGCATGGTACGTATTGAGACAATGGTAACCACGTCAGTATCCAGCCCATCTGATCAGACGGGAATCGCCCCAGTCCGTTCAGGTGTCTGTTTTTTACTGTGTTTTATGTCAGAATCCGTACTCCGGTCACCTTCTCCGGCAACAATCCATTTCCCAACCGACTCCAGACTAATCATCAAGTCTACAGTCCGTTTAGATCCGGATTCCACCGTTTCAAGTAAGGTTTTAAGAAAAGATGCAGGAAAGTATAAGTTTTAGCTGGAAAATCTTGATTTAGTAGAGATTTGCTGCAAAAGCACCTGAAATTCCTTAGATCTGAGCTAGATCTTAAACGGAATGACATCACTCAATAGTTTGTACAAACCACCACGATGGCGTCACCCTCAAGAGCTCAAATCACAGAGATTTCACTGTGAAAAGTGAGATTTCAAAGGAGAATCTCGTAGAGAATAGTGTATAGATCAAAGAAGTACAAGAATCTAGTGTAAAACGTACCAAAATCATCGAGAAATGGAAGAAAAGAGGAGGGCGTGCGTTTGGTCGAATGAGGCTGTCACATCAGTGAAAAATGATGTGACAGGTCCTATTTATAGTGTGTGAGAGGAGTGAAGGCGGTGTGGCATGGATCGGATGGCAGTTCAATCGAATGGCCCTCCGATCGGATGGTCATCCGATCGGATTGCCATTCGGCCAATCCCATCCTTTCCGCGTTCCCGTCTTTGTTTCGTTTCGCGAGTTAGATTAAGCATTGCGTATTATTGGGTAATAGTATCACATAACTAGATTAACACATTAGTTTCCAAGTTTCATAGATTCCGCCAATGACAAGACTCCAGTCTCTCATTCAACCAAGTCTCAAGTTGCACGAGTCTCAAGAGTCAAGCACCAAAGTGTCAAGGATCATAGTCCATAAGAATCAAGTATCAAGAATCAAACCTCAAGAATCAAGTATCAAGAATCAAGCCTCATAGTGTTAAATACCAAGAATCAAGTTTCTAGAATCGAGCATCATAGTATCAAGAATCTAGATTTAAGCATCTCAAGTATCAAAAGTGTCAAGTATCACATAGATTAGGGACTAAAATTGACAATAGCTAAAAGTCTAGGGGCGCAGGCGTTACAGTCTCCCCTCCTTTAGGAGATTTCGTTCCCGAAATCTAGGAAGAAGACTGCTCGAAGAGCTGCGGATACTTGGTCTTCATCTCACTTTTATGTTCCCAAGTGAATTCGGCGCCGCGTTTCCCTTCCCATCGAACCTTGACTATGGGAATTTTGCTGCGCCTCAATCGCTTGACACCTTGATCAATGATTTCGACCGGTTTCTCCACTAAGTGTACAACTTCATTTATTTGCAAGTCTTCAAGGGGAACCTGTAATTCCTCGTCGGCTAGGCATTTACGTAGGTTAGATACGTGGAACACTGGATGCACATTGTTTAGTTCTTGTGGCAGGTCGAGTCGGTACGCCACCTTGCCAATCCTTTCGAGTATCGTGAAAGGACCCACATAGAGAGGAGCGAGCTTTCCCTTCTTACCAAAACGAACTACTCCCTTCCAGGGAGATACCTTGAGAAGAACTCGGTCACTAACATCAAATTCCAGAGGCTTGCGCCTTCTATCAACGTAGCTCTTTTGTCTGCTCCTAGCCTTGATCAAGTTATCACGGATCTGAAGAATCTTATCCATTGTCTCTTGAATGATTTCAAGGCCAGTAAATTGCTTGTCACCAACCTCATGCCAGCTGAGAGAAGATCGGCACTTGCGGCCATACAAAGCTTCGAAAGGAGCCATCTGAATACTGGAATGATAGCTGTTGTTGTACGAGAACTCAATCAATGGTAAATGTACATCCCAGTTACCACCAAAGTCGATGACACAAGAATGGAGCATATCCTCTAGGGTTTGAATAGTACACTCGGTCTGTCCATCCGTTTGAGGATGAAATGCCATGTTAAGATTCAGATGAAAACCCATAGCGGATTGAAAGGTTTGCCAAAGACGTTAAGTAAAACGTCAATCACGATTAGAGATTATGTCAATAGGTATGCCATGGCTGCATATAATCTCATCGGTATAGATTCAAGCAAGTTTCTCCACTTTATAATCTTCGCGAATAGGAAGAAAGTGGGCTGATTTGGTCAAACGATCAATGACCACCCAGATACCATCGTGACCAGAAGGTGTTCGAGGTAACTTAGTAATAAAATCCATAGCGATACTATCCCATTTTCAAACTAGGATTTTAGGTTGTACTAAGAGTCCAGAAGGACGTTGATGTTCAGACTTAACCTTCGTACAAGTAAGGCATTTAGAAACATATGCAACAATGTCCTTCTTCATACCAGGCCACCAATAAGTCATACGCAAATCATGGTACATCTTACCGGCACCTGGATGAATAAAGTAACAGGATTTGTGAGCCTCATTCATAATGAGCTCACGGAGATTATCGCGATCCGGCACCCATATGCGATTGAGGTAGTATTGGAGTCCATTAGGTTTAGTTTCGAGTTGATCAATTTTAGCGCCTTAGATTTCCACTTGTAGACTTCCTTCATTTGCTGACGAATACTGAGCTTCACGAATACACGCTTGAAGATCACTAGAGATACGAATAACATTCACATGAGTTTTACGACTAAGAGCATTGGCCACTACATTCGCCTTGCCAGGATGATAGCGAATTTCACAGTCGTAGTCGTTAAGAAATTCCACCCAACGTCTCTGTCGCATGTTCAGTTCCTTTTGGTCAAAGATATGTTGAAGGCTCTTATGGTCGGTGAAAACCACACATTTAGTACCATACAGGTAGTGTCGCCAGATCTTTAACGCAAACACAACTGCACCAAGCTCCAGATCGTGGGCAGTATAATTTTTCTCATGAACTTTGAGTTATCGAGAGGCATAAGCAAAAACATTGTCCCGCTGCATGAGCACACAGCCCAAACCACGGTTCAAGGCATCACAGTATACCACGAAATCACATTCCCATCAGGGAGAGTAAGAACAGGAGCGTTACACAAAAGGGTCTTTAGAGCCTGAAAAGATTCCTCTTGCTCGGGACCCCAAGCAAAAGGTCTCTCTTTCTGAGTCAACGAAGTGAGAGGAACAACGATCTTAGAGAAGTCCGAGATGAATTGGCGGTAATAGCCCGCCAATCCTAAGAAGGAACGAATCTCAGATGCAGAATTAGGTGTACTCCAATTCTTCACAGCTTTGATTTTAGACAGGTCAACATGAATACCTTGCTTACTAATGACGTGACCAAGAAATTGCACTTCATTAATCCAAAACTCACACTTAGAAAATTTAGCATACAGACGTTCACCACGTAGAAGTTCAAGCATTAAGCGTAAATGGCGAGCATGATCAGCTCTAGTTTTAGAATAAATGAGGATATCATCAATGAAGACTATCACAAAACGATCCAGATAAGGTTTACAAACACGATTCATAAGATCCATGAACACCGCGGGTGCGTTGGTCAATCTGAAAGGCATGACCACGAACTCGTAGTGCCCATAACGAGTGCAAAAAGCGTTCTTGGGTACATCATCCTCGAGTACACGAAGCTGATGATAGCCAGAACGAAGATCGATTTTCGAGCAACAGGAGGCGCCTTGTAGTTGGTCAAATAGATCATCGATACGAGGGAGAGGGTAGCGATTCTTAACGGTAAAATTATTAAGTTCGCGGTAGTCGATACACATACGAAACGAACCATCTTTCTTCTTGATGAATAACACGGAAGCACCCCACGGGGAGGTACTTGGACGAATGAATCCCTTGTCGAGCAGTTCTTGAAGTTGACTGGATAGTTCTTGCATCTCGGAAGGTGCAAGTCGATAAGGATCCTTGGCGACAGGAGTCGCGCCAGGTATGAGATCGGTACGAAAATCAACGGATCTAGGAGGAGGAAGACCAGGTAGATCTTCAGGAAAGACGTCAGGGAAATCACACACTACTAGAACGTCACTTATATTCTTCCCCTTGCCCTTTTGTTCCACCACGTGGGCCAAGAAGGCAAGGTTCTGTTTTCGTAAGCATCTGCCGCCTGAGTGCATGACATCAACTTTAGTCCTCTCGAAGGTCGGTCTCCATAGACATGCAAGATATCACCGGACGAAAGCGGTAGACGAACAAACTTCTTGTGACTGGAAATCTCGGCATGATTCTTACGCAACCAATCCATACCGATAATGACATCAAAACTACCCAATTGTATGGGTATTAGATCAATAGTAAACACGTGGTCGTTAAGAGTCAAAGAACAACCACAGAGAATAGAATAAACTAGAATAGACTTCCCATCGGCAATCTCCACCGAAAACGACTTAGGTAACATAGAGCGTGCACAGTTTAACAGAGATTCAAAATTCTACGGACACAAAGCTTCGACCGACACCAGTGTTATGGGTTATTTTCTGCATATATATCCTGACTGATATTCTGGGTCTGATTGTTTATTTGTGATCAGGATACCGGATCAGGGTATTGGTAACATCCTGATACGATATCCTGGTAGTAACTGATTTAACCACGTGCAGATTAGAAGGTGCAAGTCTCCAACGTTCAAGTGCACTTCTTCCCCTCGAGACTCGGGCAAATCAGTTAGCTTGTAGACGTTGAACCCAAAAGACCAAGACTGCAATGTTCGTATGGGGAATATCCGCCGAATCCCGGAATAATAGGATATTTAGTTAGTTTTCTTTTACTATAAATAGATTGATCGGATCAGATTAAGGCACACACTCTTACGCACACTTTTACTCTCCTATTGCAAACAATCACTACACTCAAACACTTGTACTCGAATTACATTGTAACACCTAGTTGATCCGCATCATATCCTGCACTGTATCCTGATATTTGAAGTAATAGAAGAACAAGGCAGCTGCGATTGTCAGCTCCCGAGGTTTTGTGCCGGCAATCTAGATTGATCAAGGGCTTTCCTCATACATCCTGTGTCACCCTTTATATTTTCGTTCATTGTTTGATCATAGATACAGCTCTATATCCTGAGCCATATCCTGAAACTGTTTTTGCAAATAACTTAACTAGAATATTTTCAACACACATTTCAAGCACACTACCTCACTTAACTAATTTGATCACTTAATTACTTCGGTAATTTTTGACCAAAACAATTTGGCACCCACCGTGGGGCAAGTGGTGCTATTTCTACTGAAAACTTTTGCAAAATCGTTACTTGGTTTTCTATTTTCAAAGCTTTTTGCTACACTATTTTCAATGGCCTCGAGATCAAACATGAGCTCTTCCACCGTGTCTGCTACAACCTCTGCAACAATTGGTTCGGTGCTTCCACCACCTCCTCCGAGAATGCAAGCCTCTTCATAGGGAACTGAAAGTCATCTGGCTCGGGATGTTATCCCCGCTCGCAATATCCAGGGATCTGGTCCTGTTTTGGCTTCTAACGAAGAAATTCTAAATTTGTTTGGTAGTGTACGGGAACAGATGAGGCAACAGCAGGAAACTAATCAAATGCTGATGAGAGAGATACAACTCTTGAAATCCGGCTCGAGTAGGCCTGCTAAAGATGCTGTCACTCCCTTGCAACCCAGGGCTTTGAACTTCAGTTCTGCAGTTTATACTGAGGAAAACCGGGGGAATATTATGCCTAGCCATTCCCAGAAACATACTCCTGAGATACCTTCTTCAGTAAGAGTATCAACTGTGAGAAGCTCAGGATATGCTTCAGGATATGGCCAGAATCCCCAAGCTGGTAATATATCTAATAATAATAATACTCTTGCTACTAATGGTGTTGGATCTTTGCAGGATGCAGGTATGACATCAGCATTTTCCTTCAAAAACTGAAGGACATGATATCCAGTGTACCTGGGGTGGTTCAGCCAATTCCTGAAGTGTCCCAGGACAGCCACAGGATATCCCGGTTTGCGTATCCCATTTGTGATGCAGAAATCCCAAAAAGATTTCAAACCCCCAACATGAAACTCTATGACGGAACTACGGATCCTGAGGAGCATATTGCCCAGTATAGGGAAAGGATGGAAATCAACCCTATCCCTCCAGATCTCAAAGAAGCATGCTTGTGCAAGGGTTTTGGTTCTACCTTAACAGGACCAACCTTAAAATGGCTCTTAAACGTTCCTCCTCACTCAATTACTTCATTTGCTCATTTAGTTAACTTATTTAATAGTCAATTTTCTTGCTGCCGGAGTTTTGAGAAATTAACCAGTGACCTTTACAGGATAACTCAAGGACCTCAGGAATCCTTGAGGGATTATGTGAACAAGTTTAGTCGGGAATCCTTAGATATCCCACATCTTGATGTTGCAACGGCCGTGAAAGCCTTCAAGATGGGGTTGCAAAAGGATTCTCAATTTTATCAGGATCTTGTAATGAATCCCTGCAGAAATCTGGACAAAGCTCGTAACAGGGCTTTAAGATACATTCGGCTGGAGGATGATAAAAAGATGCAAGAGAGAATGAATTCGTCCATGACTTATGAGTCAACCAAAGGAAATCAGAGTCCTCGTATAAACCATATCGCTCAAAGCCATATGGCAGAAACGATAGAAAAAAAGTGAATGCTGTTGAAGACGAGGATCCTGAGGAGTATCCTGAGTTGTCTGAATATTGTTTTTTTATTAACATACCTGAACTGATGTATGATATGCAGGGTTTGGGAGACAAAGCAAGATGGCCCCGGAAAAATCAACAAAAGGCTGATTGGAAGGACAAGTCCAAATGGTGTGCTTTCCATGAGGATTTTGGACATGTTACTGAGGATTACATCGCTTTGAGAAAAGAAACAAGCTATCTCTTAAGCAAGGGATATCTGAAGGACCTCTTGGGAAGAAAGAAGAATAAGGGTCAGGATCCTGAGAAGGATCCTGAACGGCCATGAGATGTTGACCTTCATGGATGCATCTTCAGGATTCCAGCATATCCAAATGGAACCTTCAGACCAGGAGGATACTGCCTTCATGACACCAACATGTATATATTGTTACACTGCTATGCCCTTTGGTTTGAAAAATGCAGGTGCAACATACCAAAGATTGGTGAATATGATGTTCAAAGAAAAGCTGGGGGACACCATGGAGGTGTACATCGATGATATGGTAGTAAAATCTAAGAAGGCTGAGGATCACCTCCAGGATATTAAGGGAGCATTTGATATCCTGGATCAGTATAACTTGAAGCTAAATCCTGCTAAGTGCCATTTTGGAGTGGGGGCATGAAAGTTTCTAGGATATATGGGGACTAAAAGAGGGATAGAAGCAAGCCCGGAACAGATCAAAGCCATCGTGGATATCAAATCACCTTCTAACATGAAAGATGTTCAAAGACTGACAGGACGAGTGGCAGCTAGGGGTGTTCAAAACCGGATATCCAAAATTTCGGATATCCGAAAGTCGGATATTCGAACATTTCGGATAGTGGATTTCACTATCCGAATCCGTATCCGAAATTTCGGATATCCGACTTTCGGATATCCGAAATTTCGGATACGGATACGGATAATGAACCGGATATCCGAAATTCTAAAAAAAATAAATTTCAAATAAAAATATCAACTTTTCCAACATACCAAATAGCAATTAAAAAGATCTGATGTTCAAAATAAACAAACCAACTCAATTCAGTGTTCTAAAATAGCACATAACATTGTTTTAAAAGTCAAAATAAACACATAATCTGTGAATAAATCCGAGTTATTTGCATTAGGGAAATCCATTTAAAACAACCTGTAACAAATACAAAACAAAACCATAAGCAACAAATCTGTTCAAAGTTCAACTGAAACAAATATGTTGATGTCCAAAAATCAAAATACAAGGTATCTGTGAATAAATCTATGGAGCACATTTACTGTTGGAACAAATCCAAATAAAGTATTAAACTAATGTAACAAATCTAATGTTGGAACAAATATATGGAACAAAACCATAAGAAAAAAAAAGAACAGATTCGATGCTTTACACAAAAAAAAAACGTAAATAAGCACTAAACAGCTTCCAAATCATATATAAACAGCTTCCAAATTGTATATAAACAACTTCCATGTTTTGAAACTGAAACGAATCGTGTAAAACTGAATCAGTAAATCGTATATAAACCAATTGAACCTTTGATGTTCGTTTACAATTATAAACTGATGAAATCTTTTAATGTTCGCATATTTTTAATGTTGAACAAATCAGATTCGATAATCGATATATGGAAACAAACCTTGAAACGTTGACTTTTAGAACTCGATCTTTGATATTCATATCTTGATTCTTCAGATCTGGATCTTCGATGCTCAGTTGTTCGAATCTGGATGTGGGTCGTAGTGGGTGGGGACATGGGGTGTGAGAGCGGCTGTAGAGAATGGATTAGGGTTATTAGGTTTTAACTTTTAAATGGTATTTATATATTATATAAATATATTAAAAAAATGTTTCGGATATCGGATATCCAAAATATCCGAAATTTTCTGAAATTACTATCTGAATTTGAATCCAAAAATTCGGATTATCCGAATTTCGGATATCCGAATTTTCGGATAATTCGGATACGGATATTCGGATAATTCGGATTCGGATGATTTTGAACACCCCTAGTGATAGCATTGAATATATTTATTTCAAGATCCTCAGAAAAATGCAAGGAATTTTATGATATCCTGAAGAAGAATAAGAAGTTCGAATGGGGGGGTGAAGCATGAAGCAGCCTTGCAGGATTTGAAACAGTATCTTTCAACTGTACCTCTATTGATGAAGCCTAAGGAAGGTGAACCATTATCCCTGTATCTTGCAGTATCGGGGAATGCAGTAAGTGTTGTCCTTGTAAAGGATCATGAAGGTCAGCAGTATCCTGTTTATTATGTTAGTAAAAGTTTATTAGATGCTGAGACTAGGTACTCTCATTTAGAGAAATTGATATTAGCCCTAGTTATGGCGTCAACGAAACTTAGACATTATTTTGAGACACATAGGATTCATGTTAAAACCAACTATCCTGTAAAAAAACACCAGAGATGTCAGGTAGGATGGCTAAGTGGTCAGTGAAATTAAGTGCATATGATCTAGTGTATGAACCTAGAAATGCCATAAAGTCTCAGGCTTTAGCTGACTTTGTGGCTGATTTCAGTAGTGATATTCAAAGTGAAGTAGACCTAGAAGTACAACAGCTAGGAGAAAACTCAGAATCCTGGACGTTATATACTGATAGTGCGTCTAATGTAAGAGGTGTAGGTTTGGGTATACTACTAAAATCGCCACAGGGGGACATATTACCCCAGGCTTTTAGATGTGAGTTTCCTGCCACTAATAATGAAGCAGAATATGAAGCTTTAATTGCAGGATTAGAATTGGCTAAAAGCATGAATATCAAGAGTTTACAAGTATTTGTTGATTCCTTGTTAATGTTGGGATTGAACCCTACCAGAGGAACAGATAATTAAAACCAAAACTGGATCAGAGCAGTGGATCCAGAATAAGCAGATGTTTTGTACAAGTCTCTCCCCTTGAAAGTGGTTTCAACATCTGCTGACCTCCTATCTACTGATCGTACAAACTACTGACCTACAAACTGCTGATCAAGTAAAGACCTGATGAAAGACTAAAGCTCTAATGTTCAATCTACTGCCTTGAGTCAAGCACTGCTGATTCGGACAAGTACTACTGGGTTCACAACAGTGGAAAGATGCAGCAGTTATTTAGATGTCTTTTATGTAATGAAATGTAATAGCAGTAGTTAGTATAGCAGTGTTTGTATTGATCAGAGGTTAGAGTTTGTTAGGAGGTTAGATGTCACTTTCATGGTGACGTCAGCTTAGATGCTCAGTGGTTTGCTAGTGCCTATAAATAGAACAATGCTCTGTACTGTTCTATTAGCTCTTTGCAAAATCGTCTTCTCTGCACGAACAAACACTGAGCTCTGGCTGAGGGGGAGTTTGTATTCAACATTGCATTGTAATCGTAATTGAAATAAATTCAATCTTTCGATTCTTTGTGAAAAGTGTTTGATCAAAGCAATACTCTCGTTTGATTGTATGCAAAGTTTGTTTCCATGCTGCACAACTCATCCATCTTCATTCTAATTCAAACGAAAAATACAATCAAAACCAAACTCAGATCCAAAAATTGGTATAAGAGCTTGGACAGTCATTTTGACATAAATAGTTCAGCTCATAATAGTTGATACTGATCGTTTGTTCGTTTTGTTGAAAAACAGAGCAAGGTTTAATCACCATCAAAGTTGATTAATCAGTGCCTGTAAAACAACCAGGACGACGTCACAATCACAAGATGATAAAAATAACATTAGCTCTCTTTTCAAACCACCCATGCTTAAACGTAATGAATACAACATCTGGCAGAGAAGGATGGGTCACATCCTTGCTCAACAGAACACTGGATGTTGGAGGTCTGTTGTTTTTGGTCCCCATGTTCCTATGGTGCCAAGTGCTGAGGATGCAAAGAAGTTCGTACCTAAACCATCTGAAAACTATACTGAAACTGATTTTCAAAAGTTCGAACTCGATGCCAAAGCATTTAGCATCATAGCATCTGCATTACCCAATGAGATCTATGCTGGACTGTTACATTGTAACAGTGCCAAAGAGTTATGGGATGCTTTGAAGGAACAGTTTGGGGGAACAGAAGAAGTCATTGAAAACAATAGGGAAATTCTGAATCAGCAGTATGAAACCTTCTGTCACATTAAGGGTGAATCGTTGACCCAACAGTTTGAACGTTTTAGTTGTCTCATCAGTGAACTAAGGCTTGTTAATGTTGAATTTCCAAAATCAACACAAAATAGTAGGTTTCTTAGATCACTACCTGATAAATGGGACACAATTGCATTTGTGACTAGAAACTATGTTGAGTTCAAAGATCTGACCCTAACCCAACTTCATGGTAGACTCCTGACCTATGAAAGGGAGTTGAACCAGAAAAAGAAGTTGCAAGAGTCTGGCAAAGTTACTGATGATTATTCATTCGGTAGCATAGCTCTTTTTGGTCAGGAAGAATCTGGTAGCAGTGGTAAGGAACAGGGTTATGATCACTTCATTGATATAACTGCTGGTGGAAATTTTAACAACCCTGATCCTCACTCTGCAAATTATGCTTTTACTGCAAATTGTGAGAACCAGATGTCAGATAATTTGTGCTTTGAACTCAATGATTTGCAACACTTTGATCCCACTGACTTAGAAGAGATGGACATCCTGCATCAATTGGCTTTGCTTAGTGTAAGAACAAGAAAATTCTACAAAAGAACAGGGAGAAAATTCCCAGGGTTACATGGGAATTTAAGGGTTGGGTTGGATAAATCGAAAATCAAGTGTTACAAGTGCAATAGGCTAGGTCATTTTGCTAGGGAATGCAGGAGTCAAAAAACTGGTCCTATAATCACTCATCCCAGCTCAAACCCTAGACCACAAAATCAAAGCACTGTTCACTATACCCAATATACCCCTGCAGCCCATGTTAACACTGCTCACTATGCTGCTACCCCTGTGCCTGTGCATTATGTCCAAACCACTGTTCCACAAATTCAGTACGTTCAAACCCCTGTCCCCCAGGCACAAGTGCAACCGGTTGCACCTCAAACAGCTGCTCCAGCAGTGGTACAACCAGATCAGCAAAGCTTCTTTACTCAAGGCTTTGTTGACTGGAGCAGCATGCCTGATGAGCTTGGTGAAGAAAATTTTGCACTCTATGCTTTTAATGAACCTTCTAATGATGAATTTTGTTTGATGGCATTAGAGTCAATACCAGAGGGGGTAGAAACTGAAGGTGAACAGCTAAGTGATGAAACAGTGGATGAGGTGACTGAAGCAGTTGTTAAAACAGTTGCTGGTGAACTACTGCTGGGAGAAAATTCAGAAACCCTGATTGAACCACTGACTGACCCTTGGTCTGAAGAAGACAAGGAAGAAAAGAAAGCAGGTGAGAAAGAAGAGAGAGTTGATGAAGAAGGTGATTATAAATGTGATTGTGCCATGATGGCTGCTGCTAAGGTAACACCTCAAGTTCTTGAAAAACTGTGTTCAGACCAATGCATTATTGCATTTGCTAACATCAAAGAGGTAAATGAAAACCTTAGGGATAAAGTCTTGTCTGATGAAGTCAAATTTGAAAAGTCTTTAAAAGAACTTAGAAACAAATTGGCTGAAAAAGATAAAGAAATCAGCAGTCTCAAAGAAGAGCAGAGCATAACCAAAACCCAACTTCAAACTATGATAGAAAAATATCATGTTTGCAAAAAGGAGTTGGAGTCCACCCAAGTCACACGTGAAAAATGGGTGGAATCATGAAAAGGTTATGAACTCTTGTTGGAAAAACAGATCAAAAGTAATGTGAAATTTGGAATTGGTTTTAGAAAACATGATGAAGTTGAAAACACTGCTTTTGAAAAATCTGTTCAAACCACTGATGAATCCACTGAGTTCATCCCCACAAACAAGAATGGCCAAGAGGTGAAAATCACTGATAAACTTGGTAACAAAATCACACTTGACAGACCAGTGGGATCCTCTACTTTTGAGGAGCTTGAAAAATACCAGTTTAAACCCACATGGTCTGATGAGTGTGACATTCTTGAAAATTTCAAACCTATGGACTTTACAACCACTGACGGTGTTAAAGCTCCAAAAGCTAAAGTCATTCCTCTCAAGGACATCCCAACAGAGGTTAAAACCTCTGTTGCAAAGGAGTCCGAAAAGAGAAAGAAGAAAGAAAAGATCAATAACTTGTTTTGTGAATTTTGCGAGAAAAGGAATCATCTAACAAAAGACTATTTCCATTTAAAAGCTTATGATTTAAACAAAACAAGTGTCATTGTTCCTGCTGAAAGCTGCATCGTCTGTGGTAAAACAAACCACAAAACTCAAGCATGTGTGTATCTCAAAAACTTTGATGTGAAAAAGAATGAGTACATTGCTAAAACATCCTTGAGTCCATCAACATCATCTGTCAAATTCACTAAAAACCAACCACTGTTTGTGCCAGTTCAAACAGCTGTTACAAAACAGCTGAACCAAACATCTATTAAAAGAGATGTTCAGGTTACTGATGCATCCCCTGCCAATCAATATAGAAGAGGTAAGGGACAACCACCATACCCTAGGGTTCCACACGTTTATGAGGCCTACAAAAGGCCCTCTAAACCTAAAGTGAACAGGCATCCTTTTGGGTACCAACAGGTGATTGGGCAAAACCCACAACAGTGGTTAGAAAGAAACAGTCCTAAAACTGTCCAAACCCCTGACCTAACCATTTTCCATCAATCTGCATCCATCCCAGACACTGTTGAGACCCCATCCAAAGCCTTATTGGCTTTGGAAACCCTAATGAATTAATCCTTTTACTTCATGTGCAGGGAGAATCTGCATATTTAGATAGCCTTTGGTATGTAGATAGTGGAGGCTCCAGGCACATGGCAGGATGTAAAGCCCTCCTCAAAGACTTCAAAATTCATGGAGGGGGTGATATATCCTTTGGGAATAACAGTAAAGGGAAAGTTCTGGGGTCTGGTACAGTACAGTCTGGAAATGTAAAATTTGAAAATGTCAATCTGATAGACAGTCTGAAATTCAACCTCCTGAGTGTTTCACAAATGAGTGATAAGGGGTATGGGTCATTCTTCACAAAGGAGTGTTGTAGGATTGTTGGACCAGAAATGGTCAAAAAGATTGAAGCAATAATAAAAACTGGTCAAACAAAACTTGTGGCTCAAAGAAGTGGCAATGTTTATGTTGTTGATATGTCAAAAGAGTGTCCCAGAGCTGATGCCTGTCTGTTCTCAGCTGCCTCTAACAAAGAGACAGAACTTTGGCATAGAAGACTGGGGCACACAAATCTTAAGACAATCACTGAAATTTCAAAAAAATGGTTTGGTAAGAGGCCTACCAAAAAAATTGTTTTCATGTTCTGAGCACTGTATTTCCTGTTTAAAAGGAAAACAGCATAAAAGCACTTTTAAGTCCATTGAAGAGTCCAAAACAACCCAGTGTTTGCAAATGCTGCACAAGGATTTGTTTGGCCCAGTTTAAGTCATGAGTCTCAAGAAGAAAATATATTGTTTGGTTATTGTTGATGACTTCTCTAGGTTTACATGGACTTTCTTTTTACACTCAAAAGATGAGACTGCAGGCATTTTGCAAGACTTTGTGACACAGGTTGAAAAGCAATTTGACATTCCAGTAAAAGTCTTCAGGAGTGACAATGGCACAGAATTCAAAAATAAGGAGTTGGATGCCTTCTGTGTGAAGAAAGGGATTGTAAGGCAGTACAGCATCCCTAGAACACCAGAGCAAAATGGGGTAGTTGAAAGAAAGAACAGAACTTTGATTGAGGCTGCCAGAACCATGCTTGCTGATTCAGGTTTGCCATTAACTTTTTGGGCAGAGGCAGTAAACACTGCCTGCTATGTCCAAAACAGAGTTTTAATAAACCCCAGGCACAAAAAGACTGCTTATGAAATTCTGTATAAAATCAAACCACTGATCTCATACTTCAAGGTATTTGGCTGCCCATGTTTTATTTTAAACTTAAAAGATTCCATTTCAAAATTTGCAGCCAAAATTGATTGTGGTTATCATCTGGGATACTCAACCACTGCCAAGGCCTACAAAGTGTTTAATACACGGACCAAGGCAGTGGTGGAGACCTTGAATGTAAAGTTCAATGAACTTTCATCAATGAAAATCCCAGCAAATCCTGCAGATCTGTTTGATCTTGATAAATTCACTTTTGAAAATACTGCTGTCAAGACTAACAGTGCAGGTCCATCAGAGGATTCAACACCAGACTATGTGTATGAAATCATCATCCCTCAAAGGTCTGCCAAAATGGGAAGAGCAGCAGATGTTCAAAACAGCTGTTGACCAAAGTAGCCCCTTAACCAATGCTTCCACATCAACAAACACTGCTGACAAAAGTCCCCAAACAGTGGATAAAAGTCAGCATGTGTCCACACCATTACCTCCTATTCCACCACCTTTTGAAGCCACTGCTGGATCATCAAAGTCACCAGCAGTGGTTAGCTCAGATGATACACATTTGCAGCCTTCACCAACAAATGCCATCATTCCATACCAAGGAGATTTAATCTACTTGAGATCTCATCCACCTGATCAAATCATTGGAAACATCAATGAAGGGGTGCTCACAAGAAGCCAAACCCAAAACATTTGTCTTTTTGATGGTTTTCTATCACTCCATCAGCCATTCAAGTATCAAGAGGCACTGAAAGACAACCGTTGGGTAGAAGCCATGCAAGAAGAGCTCCAACAGTTTAAAAGACAGCAAGTATGGGAGCTTGTACCACTGCCAGAAGAGGTTAGCCCCATTGGCACAAAGTGGGTCTTCAAAAACAAAACTGATGAAAGGGGTATTGTTGTCAAGTATAAAGCCAGGCTTGTGGTTCAAGGTTACAGACAAGAAGAGGGGATTGACTATGATGAAAATTTTGCCCCTGTAGCAAGATTGGAAGCTATAAGACTGTTCCTAGCCTTTGCTGTCAACCACAACATGAAGGTGTTCCAAATAGATATCAAAAGTGCTTTCCTCTATGGTACAATTCAAGAAGAGGTGTATGTCTGTCAACCTCCCGTTTTGAGGATCCATTTTATCCAGATCATGTCTACAGGCTAAACAAAGCCCTGTATGGCCTGAAACAAGTACCTAGGGCCTGGAATGAAACTTTTTCCACATTTCTACTCTCAAATGGTTTCAAAAGAGGTACCATTGATAAAACACTGTTTCTAAAATGGAGAGGAAAGGATTTAATGATTGTCCAAATTTATGTGGATGACATTATTTTTGGAAGCACATGTAATACAATGTGTGAAGAGTTTAGGGAACTCATGACAGCTGAGTTTGAAATGAGTGCAATGGGTACTTTCATTCATCAAAGCAAATATGCAAAAGAACTTTTAAACAAATTTGATATGAATGATTGTAAACCATGCAGCACGCCCATGGCAACAAATAAGCTAGTCATGTCTGATGAAAAGGATGAGCTGATTGACCAAACTCTATATAGAAGCATGATTGGGTCTTTGTTGTACCTAACTGCATCTAGGCCAGACATCATGTTTGCAACATGTGTTTGTGCAAGAAGTCAATCAGCCCCTAGAAAATCCAACCTTATTGTTGTAAAAAGGATATTCAGATACATAAAAAGTGCTCCCACTCTTGGTATCTGGTATCCAGCTAATGGGAATATCAAGCTTTCAGGATTTTCAGACAGTGACTTTGCTGGATGTAACACCACAAGGAAGTCCACATCAGTAGGGTGCCAGTTTCTAGGTGATTTCTTAGTTTTATGGCAAAGCAAAAAGCAAGCAGCTGTTTCAACATCCACTGCTGAAGCTGAATACATTGCTGCTGCAAGCTGTACAGCCCAACTCCTGTGGCTTCAAAATCAGTTGCTGGATTTTGGTATCACTGCCTTAAAGACACCACTCATGTTGGATAGCCAGGCAGCAGAAAATATCATCAAAAATCCAGTTTCCCATTCAACCACCAAGCACATTGACATCAGACATCACTTTGTGAGGGATTGCTATGAAAAAGGTTTGATTTCTCTGCATCATGTTCCAACTAAAGACCAGCTGGCAGATGTGCTCACAAAAGCATTAGATACTGCCACCTTTGAAAGCTTAGTCTCTAGGATTGGCATGCTAAACATGGAATAACAAGCAAAATCTTATTTTTCTATGAATAAAAGCATTAAAATGTTTTCAGAAAATCAAAAATCCATCCTTAAAAATAGCTAAAAATGAAGTTTTCATTAAAATCCTTAAAAGTCTGCCATAACCACTGCTTGTTCAAAATGTCTGTCCACTGCTGAAAGCTATCCCCTGTCCTCCCATTTCCTTGATAAACTCTGTTGTTCAAAAGCAGTGTCTTATCCACTGATATGTTATCCACTGATAGTGAAAATCATCCACTGCTTCCACTTGTTACCGTTGTAACCACTGCTTTCATCAGTAACTTTCATAAAAGTACTGTCCTTCATCTCGCCAGGGGCTGGCATGTGGGCAGTACATAGTGGTCAGTACTTTTGTAACCGCTTCCATGTCAGCCTTTACTTTTTCCCTTATAAAACCCCCACTTCACACCAAAACAGGGTTTTACTATCGAATTGAATTCTAAAAAATTCTCTTCTCAAAGCAGTTTTTCTTCAAATTCCTTCAAAACCTTCTTCGATCATCATCTCCAAAATGAAAAAATCGAAGCCATCTACAAAACCCACTTCCAAATCATCTTCAAAAGAGGTCTCTCAAAAGGCCAAATCCACCGAAATTCCACACAAATCTTCTCACAATCTTCTGGGTTTACTCACAAAACCCGGCACCACATAAATTTTCTATTCCATCCTTGCTACCTTATCTGCATCAAAGTACAAAACTTTGCTAACAGCAGATGCACCAATTTACTTGACAACCCAAAGAGAGTTTTGGAAGAATGCAACCCTTGAAAAACAAGGAGACACTGTAATAGCCATCAACTCTTCTCTAAAGGGTAAAGACGGCAAGATTTCACCATAATTCATCTCAGAAGTCTTTCAACTCAACGATCAGGAAGGTAAAATTACTTTTCCCAAAAATGAGTTAAAAATGATTTTATGGAAAAAGGGTATAATGCAGAAGTAAAAAAGGACACCTTACAAAAAGGTTACTTCCCTTCTGCAACAAGATTTTTATTTCATACCCTCCTAATGTGTGTTTCAAACAAAACCACTACTTTTAATGAAATACCATTAAAAATTCAAAATCTGGGATATGCTATTCTTCAAGGAGAAAATTATAATTATTCTCGGGAAATTTTTAATGATTTGGTTAAAAATGTTGAAACAAAGGCATTCTTACTATTTCCAAGATTTCTGAGTTATTATTTTGAAAAGAAACTTGGTAAGAATGATCCTTCTGCAATAAAACAAGGTGAATCTATTCAAATGCACAGCTTAACTGCTGAAACTTTTACAAGAATGTCAACACCTTGCAAAACACAAGCAGAGGTACCTGAGTAGAATTTAGCAGCTACCACTGCTCCTCAGGTATCTGCTGCTGAGCCCACTGCTCAAGGTGATCAAAGTAGCAAAACAACTACTTTGAAACCCACACCTACAATCACCAAAAAGCCAACAAAACGAAAAACACAAAAACCCCCCAAACCCATCAAAAAGGCAACTCTGGAGGATGAGATACCAGAGCTACTGCCAGTGACAACACAAAAGTCACAAGAAACCACTGCTGCTACTTCCTCACAGCAGTTGGTACAAATATCTCAACCTATAACCGAAACTCCTCCTGCTTCTTCTAAAAAAGAACAGGTTGTACACATAGGGACTCCACAATATGATGCTCTGGAATCACTCGCTTCCATCATCCACAGCCCAATGCCCGGAGCAAATTCTCTTTCTACACCAAACATTACATCCACAATTCCCCCCACCTACTAAACTTCTGTTGGATGCAATTGATTTGAACCAGGCACTATCCAGTCCTTCTCAATCACCTATCAATGAGAACATACCTCAACAAATGACTGGGTCTGATGCATCAATCTTTGCTAACCCACCAACACAACCTGAGGAGGTTACACCCCTTGAGTTACAAGTAACTCTTGGTGGTAATCCAAGTGAAGCAGCCACTACAAATGTTGAACCCACTGGTTTACATTTGGACAGGGGTTACATAAATAAGACTTCCTTGGAGGCAATTCCTTACATAGCACCTCTGCCAACCACCAGTGGATTTGTTTTAACCACTGGCAACATCAAAAGGTTGTCAAGTGTTGAAGGAAGAAGACCCCAGTACCAAGAAAAAGGGGCATCAGTGGTTAATGTTTGGAGTACACTCCCGACCTCAACCACTGATAAAACCACTGCTAGTGGGAAATCAGATGATCCCATTAAATTGGGTGATGGTTTAAAATATATGGATTTGACGGAACGAGTTGACAAACTGGATACAGCTGTTGCAGATATAAAGGACATGCTACAACAGTTGTTGAAAGTACAAAAGATGCAATCCACTGTTGTTCCACCTCAAGCACCTGCTACACCACAAGCACCTGCTACAAATGAGCTCTGGAATCTATTTCAACCTTTTCTCCAACAACAAAAACAAATGGCTGATCAGCAACATGAAATACATGTACAAAAGCTGAGAAACATTATGGAGTCTAGGTTCAAGAACACACAAGCAGACATCAAGGCTCTCAAGGCCCATTTATTGAAAACCACTGGCACTGCTCCTCCAACAGTTCTTTTTATTGGTCAACTTCCCCCAAATAATGCCAAAAAGGGGAAGAAAATTCAGGAGTGGAAGAAGAAGGGAATAGATGATGGTCTTTACATTGAACCAGAAAAAGATGCTATGACCAGAAATATTCCTTTGCCAGATGGTAGCAAAAAGGTTGATGTTTCCCAAAATGCACTTGATGAAGCTATAGCAAGTGTAAAAAGGGACAGAGAGGCAAAGGATATGTCAAGGTGGAATGAGGAGAAAAGAGCTTACATGGAGCTGAATGCGCAGGGTTGTTCTGAGCCAAAGGATGCGAAAAATCCTAAGCCAAAAAGAAATCCCACTACAAAAGTGAGGGAACCCAAGTCCATACCATCCAGACTCACAAAGCATACTCCAAAACCACCATCCAAAAGCCTTCTACATCAAACCTCCACCCAAACAGCTGTTGTAACTCCTGCTGTATCAACTACTGCTGGTACCTCAGAGGTTTCAACATCTGTTATCACTTCAACACACACCACAACCACTGTCTTACCACCACCACCACCACCACCACCACCACCACCACCAAAAACAACCTCACCACCATCTCCTCCTATCAAAAAGTAGAAGACAACAGATGTTACAACATCTGCTGTAATGACAACAGTGGTTGAAACACCTGTTGTTTCAATAGCTGTTAGTCAATCACAAACTACTACCACTCAAATCACCACCACTGATCCACCCAAAACATCATCTGCCTCTCCTAAAATAAAAAGGAGAAGGATTTTCATACCAGATGATGATTCACCATCACCACCACCAACATCTTCAACATCTCTATCACTTGTTACAATACCCAAACATGTTCCTCTCTCATCGGCACTAGTACAACAATCAATCCCTGTCATTAATCCTGCAGGTGTCCAATTTCCTCTAGAACTTGAAGCAGTTAGAGAAGAGATCAAATCCTTCTACTATGAGGATGACCCTGCTAAAAGGAAGTTGCCATCAGTCAAAGGATATTCAAGGCCAAACAATATTGAAGAATATTTGAAAGTCAAAGCTAAACAGGCAGAGGATATCTCAAAAAGAAATGCACAAGGAAAATCTGATAGGGAAATTCAGCAGAATTACCAATTCTTGCTCACACAAGTCAGATCCTTAGAGCAATTTGCAAAAAATGTATGTCAACAGATCTCAGAGAGAGCAGATGAAACTTTGAGAAAAGACTACATTGAAAGCATCATGGCAACAAAGAAGTACAAGGGAGAAAAGCACATGTACAAGGAGTGGACCATCCCTGAGCTTGAGCAAGAAGCAGCCAGGATTCAAGAAATGATAAAGAATAAGGTCAAACACACTCCTCCAGAATGGTCTAAGTACAAAAAGAATGTGCCTGAAAAATCACTTGAGCTGAAGAGAATGAAAGAGGAACTGGTTGCTGCTGATTATGGGTCTAAACATCAAGTGGCAAGATGGAAAGAAGATGTAGTCAGGGCCACCTACAAAAGGTTGGAGGAACTAAGAAAGAAAGATCCCACTGTTCCACAAAAACCTGACTATCCTGAAGCAGAGGTTTCAAAAAGACCATCTAAACTGCAAATCAGGAGAGCCACTGCTCCAGCTGGTGCAGGCATCTATAAAAGAAGGCAACAAAAACAGTTGGGTGGTGAAACCATCCAAGAGTTGATAAAAGGAGATGACCTTGTAAAAGAAGGGATAAAGAAAATGATTATAGAAACTATTGGTTTGGATCAAACTGCAAGTACTGCTCAGTCAGTCATGAATAGGCCAGCCTCACCTAACACCTCATCCAATAAAAATCTCCCAAGAAACCCACCAGGCTCAAAAGTACTAAAGTGGGAAACTGACAAACAGACCCATGTATTGACTATGTTCAGGTCTGGTGGAGAAGTGAAGAAAATATCAAGAGAACAAGCACTTGGCCTAAGTCTTGAATATTTGCAGGATCTCCTTGATCTTCCACTTAGCAGGGATGATGATGATGATACAGATGCCTTAACCTTTGAACTAAAACTTAAAGGGCAAATAAGGGAACTGTTGATGAGGCAATAAAGTTCCACAATAATGAAGAGTTTTGGCATTATCTGTTCCAGGGGGAGATTGTTGGGATTGAACCCTACCAGAGGAACAGATAATTAAAGCCAAAATTGGATCAGAGCATTGGATCCAGAATAAGCAGATGTTTTGTACAAGTCTCTCCCCTTGAAAGTGGTTTCAACATCTGCTAACCTCCTATCTACTGATCGTACAAACTACTGACCTACAAACTGCTGATCAAGTAAAGACCTGATGAAAGACTAAAGCTCTGCTGTTCAATCTACTGCCTTGAGTCAAGCACTGCTGATCCGGACAAGTACTGCTGGGTTCACAGCAGTGGAAGGATGCAACAGTTATTTAGATGTCTTTTATGTAATGAAATGTAATAGCAGTAGTTAGTATAGCAGTGTTTGTATTGATCAGAGGTTAGAGTTTGTTAGGAGGTTAAATGTCACTTTCATGGTGACGTCAGCTTAGATGCTCAGTGGTTTGCTAGTGCCTATAAATAGAACAGTGCTCTATACTGTTCTATTAGCTCTTTGCAAAATCGTCTTCTCTGCACGAACAAACACTGAGCTCTGGCTGAGGGGGAATTTGTATTCAACATTGCATTGTAATCGTAATTGAAATAAATTCAATCTTTCGATTCTTTGTGAAAAGTGTTTGATCAAAGCAATACTCTCGTTTGATTGTATGCAAAGTTTGTTTCCATCTTAATTCCGCTGCACAACTCATCCATCTTCATTCTAATTCAAACGAAAAATACAATCAAAACCAAACTCAGATCCAAAAGTTAATCACTAACCATTTTAATGGAACCTATGCAGTTAAAGGGGAGAAGTTAATCGAGTATCTCGAAATTCTCAAAAATCTAGCAGGATATTTCGATATTTTTACACTTGAACATGTACCAAGAGAGGATAATGATGAAGTTGATGCCTTGGCAAATCTGGGATCATCAGTCAGGATACCGGAAGGGACCCGAATACCAATATTACATATCATGTATCCTGCTACGGATCCTCAGGATAAGGAAGTAGTAAGTGTTCGGGATCCTGATAATGAATATCCTGAGGAGGATCCTAAGTCTTGGATGGCTCCAACCATAAGATATCTTAAAGAAGGACACATCCCAAACGATGAAAATCCTAAGGCCTTTAGAATGAAGGTATCATGATTCACTATTATAAATAATGTTTTGTATAAGAAATCCCTTGCAGGACCATATCTGAGGTGCTTGGAAGATCCCGAAACCAAAGAAGTGCTTCAGGATATACACGAAGGGGATTGTGGTAACCATACTAGGGGCAGGTCGTTATTCTCAAAGGTATTAAGAACATGATATTATTGGCCGACGATGAGAAAAGATGCTGCAGAATATGCTCGAAGATGTGATGCTTGTCAAAGACACAGTAATATATTACATCAGCCGGTTAAGCCACTTTATCCTATAGCTTCCCCTTGGCCATTCATGAAGTGGGGAATGGATATAGTAGGAAAATTGCCAAAGGCTCCAGGAGGAAAGGTCTTCATGTTGGCAATGACTGATTATTTCTCTAATTGGGTCGAAGCCGAAGCATTTGTTCAAGTTAGAGATCAAGAAGTGGTATCCTTCATAAAAAGGAATATCCTGACTAGGTTTGGAGTACCAGCTGAGATAATTTGTGACAATGGATCTCAGTTTATAAGTAAGAGGACTACTGACTTTTGCTAGAGTTGGGGAATCAAAATGATCACATCCACACCGGTACATCCTCAAGCAAATGGACAAGCAGAATCCTAAAACAAGATAATTGTTAACAACCTGAAAAAGAGACTAGGAGCTAAAAAAGGAAGATGGGAAGAAGAACTACCCTTTGTTTTATGGGCTGATAGAACGACGGTGAAAAGTGCAACTGGTCAAACCCCATTTTCCCTAGTATTTGGAGCAGAAGCGGTAATCCCAACGGAAATGGTGATATCAACAGCAAGATCCAACCTCCGGGATCCTGAGCAGAATCCTGAAGTCCTTTGCCAGGAATTGGATACGGTTGATGAGACAAGAAACGCAGCAAAGCTAAGGATGGCAGCATATCAACAGAGGATATCTAAAGCATATAACAAGAATATAAGGACTAGAAGGTTCTAGGTCGGAGATTGGGTATTGAGAAAGGCTTTCCAGAATACTACTAATCCTGCTGATGGAAAGTTGGCTCCAAAATGGGAAGGACCCTATGAGATTGAATCAGAATCAGGAAAAGAAGCATACCGACTCAAGAATATGGAGGGGATATGCTACCAAGATCCTGGAATGCTATACATCTAAAGCTCTATTTCAAGTGAATTTGGAATTTAAATTCTAACTCAGAATGGTATGGATTCTATCTCTTTTAGTATATTTTAATATTGTTTACTGTTTTGAACCCATTACTGACTTAAGCATCGGAGGGGTGTTAGCCAAGCTAACACCCACCTTAGTTTACAGTTGTTTTGCAGTATATGCTTTGGGATACAGCTCAAGGATACACACTAAGGATATTTCGAAAGATTAGAGGATTGGCCCCCTCTCTCACGTTTAAGGGATTCTGATCCCTTCACAGGTTTAAAGGTATTCACCTTTCTTACGAATTGGGTTTAAACACCCCGCCTGGAGCGCAAGCTATCCAAGGATAGTTCAAGGTGGCGGGACCAGTTCATGTAAGAGTGGCTGACAATTTCATCACTGTTGGCTATATCCTGGATCCTTAAGGTATACGAGGATTGATCACCCTCTCTTGCGAAAGGGAATTTTCATACTCTCTAAGGTTTAAAGGTTTTCACCTTTCTAAGTCTTGGAGTTTATACACTCCCGCCTGTAGCGCATGAAAATTTGGGATTTTCCCCAGGATACCTATGGGTTTATCCCCAGGATACTAAGGAATTATCTCCAGTATATTTTAGGGTTTACCCCCTGTAACATAAGAACTGTTTAGACGATTGAAACTAATGTTCAAAAAATTTCTAAGTGTTCAAAGACTTTATGCACAGGGGACATGCCTCCTAAGGTGATTGTGTAAGGCTCAAAGAATCAAATTCGAACCTAGTGTACTAAGTATCTCGGACTGGGGACATCTTAGTTGAAGAAGTTGCAAAAGGATTGAAGTTCGATACTAGGGTTACACTTTATTCCTGGTATGATCTTTCCTTTGTGAACCTTACATAAGTTGTCTGAACTTTTGAAACTATGTTTATGGCTCAAATATCCTGATTAGGATATATCCTTAGGATATATTCTCAAAATGTGTTTTCGGGATATGTGTCAGGATATTTGATTGGAATATTTAGGAAATAATACTTGGGTTGAAAACTAGTACTCTGGTCAAACAAGTGTTATCAAAACGGATTTTGAAAAATAAACTATCCTTTATTCTTTAAAGACTTTATCTAAGTTGTTTGAATTTTGGAAAACCCTATTTGACGAAAGTCTTCGTAGGATACCGCCGAGTATGTTGATCAGGATATTTTCAAAAAATGATTTTGCAAAGTTGAAATCTAAGCTGAGCAATGCATGACAAAAAACTAAAAGGCAACAGCAAATAAGTTAAAAGGTGGTTCTATTATTAACATGTCAAAAGTTGTGCTTTTGGTTTCACCTCAAACCGAGGCCCATCCGCCAAAAGCACGATTAGTTTTTTTTACCATATTTACGCAACGGTTGAAGGTTTCATCTCAAAACGAGACCCATCCGCCTCCAACCGTTGCATCATTCAAATCAGATTATACTAATTGATGACCAAGGGCTTCATCCTAAAACCCAGGACCCATCCACCTTTGGTCATCATATTGTTCTAGTGCAGGAAATGTAAATTGTTCTAAGACAGGAAAAGTAAATTGTTCAAACAGACCACAACCATCAGAATTAAAAAAGTGGGCTCCGGCCTAGGCACATACATCCATCATCGCCCACTTCACTGCTTTTAAGGGGCAGCACCCTCTTCCATCATAACTTCATCAGCAAAATCTTCTCCGGCATCCCTTCCAGCATCCTCTCCAGCATTCGTCCCAGCATCACCACCAGTATCCTTTGAAGCACCAGCATCATCTACCTTCTCGGTCAACTTAGCAGGCTCCTCTGCAGCAGGCTTTGAAGGGGGCTCCACAGGGCTACCACCAAGATCTTTCAGTTTCATCTCCCAAGCCTTGATATTCCATGAAGGACATTCAAATCCCGTAACCATGGCTTCGTAAGCCATCTTTAGTCTGGCCTGGAGGAGGGAGATGATAACAGAATTCTTGAGGCTTTCCCGGTATGAAGCCATGTCCTGCTCATGTTGAACTTGGGCAGCATCGGACTTGGCTTGAGCCTCGTAAGTGACCTTCTGGATGGCAGACTGGTGCTCTTGGACCATTGCCTTGTATTTAGCTTGGTAATGCTCCGATTTAGCGGTGGCAACCGCTGCTTGGTCCGCAATGGTGGCTTTGGCCTTTTTCAGCTTACTTTCAAGCATGACGTTCGTGCCGCATGCGTCTTCATAGAGGAATACCAGTCTGGACAGGGTGTTGAAACTGGTGAGGTAAGCTTGACAATCTAAGTTTGTCATCACCAATGATAAGAAATCTGACTCAATCCTCTCAACCTCGTATTGAGGGCAGTAGTTCTCCATAATGAGAGCAACAAACTGTTCCCATGACATGTTGTAAAGTGGGATCTTCCCAGCAGCTTGAAAGAGAGCCTTCCACCATGCTAGTGCCTCTCCCTTGAACGATTGGGATACATACTTCACTACATCCCTCTCAGCACAACCGCTGATATCGACAACTGTGTCCATTTCATCCAGCCAGGTCATACAATCGATTGCTCCTTTCTCCCCAGTGAAATCCTGGGGTTTGCAGGAAACAAAGTATTTATAGGTACAGGACTTGGTACGCGGTTCGTTATCGAACACTATCCTCTTGGATGGAACACTGTGTTCATTAGATGAATGTCGATCATCATCCTTCTTTGGTTCCTCTTTCTTAGAGGGTGGCTTGTCATGAGCCACTGAATGGGTCTTAGGAATAGACTTAGAGTGGGGTACTGAAGAAGTTCTACTATGAGTCCCACTATACTCCTTGAATTGCTCCTCTACAGCTTTAGATACAGCTGTATCAATCAGTGTACGGAGCTCTCCTCTGGTTATATTAACCTTATCATCATCGTGGTTTTCCAGGGGATGACTGTTTACTTCTTCTGACCTAGCCGTGTAGCTTTAATTGCTACATATAATCAATAAGGACAAGGTTTATTTAGAAGCCTATAAAGTACTATCGTTTTTGACGATTTATTAACCATGGTTTTTAATAATCATTTTGGTCAATTTGTTAAATACATAATTATTAGGATCTTTATCATAAATCCTAATTTATAAGTAAATAATAGCACAAAAAGCCTAGTCACGTAGACGAGTTTACTTTATAAGCCCAGATTTTATGGAATCAAAGCATTAAGGTTTGAATCAAGGTTCATTACCTTTTCTTGACAGGGAGTTGTAGGCTACCACTGTCTTTAGTCCCAGAGGACGTTAATTATAGCCCGTGGGCACTTCATCCATAAGGGATGATTATATAAATAAGGGAATTTAGAATAACCCATTTAATAATGACTTATGTGATTTTATCGTGTCACATCTTGTCAAGCATGATAATATGCTTTTAGATATTCAAAAGAAATTTTTTGAATCTCTTGAATAGGTTCTACCATCTTGGCCTTGTCCGCAGTGACATTTAGGCTAGGTTTTACCTTTAAGATTCTTTTTAAAATTTAACGCAGAACAATGCTAAATTGAAATGTTAACAAGGATCTGAATCTAATTGTGGAACTACCATCTTGGCCCTGTCTTAATGTGACATATGGCTAGGTCTTGTCCTTTTTAGATTTTGCCATTTTATAATAATGGTAGATCTTATAAAAAGGAATGTTATTTTAAATCTAACCGTTCCTATTAAAATTTAAACAAATATATGGTTGCCCAAAACGGGACTTCTAACTGAAATGACTCGCCCATGCAAGGGCTAATCAGAAGATAACAAAAGAAACAAATAAAACGAATTAGGATTAGTCCTATGTTCTTGTCTAGACTCAAGAATGTGCAACTGTGTAACTGAGATTAAACACAAAAGACTAGTGTTTAATTCACTCAGTGTTGGCTCTGATACCAACCTGTCACAATCCGATATTTCCACATTTCACCGGTGGGCCCGGTAGGGGAGTATCGTGAAGTAGCTGATACCATCATAGTCAAACAACACAATATATATGAATGCACAGCGGAAGCAAAAGATAAATATATTACAATCCGAATATAAAGTAATATCCAGTATTACAACGGAAAGTAAAGGATCCACAGGCGGATCTCAAAACATAAACATTATTCAACAGACTTTAGACGCCTAGAACTTGCAAGATTCCTTATTAACGCCCTGAGCTTCCAGCCAATTACGTCCAGTACCTGTCACTTAACCCTTTTTGAAAATACGTCAGTTTTCACTAGTAAATACACTCAACCGACTCATTTTGAAAAGGTTTAATAAAAATTGATTTGAATGCACAAGGCACAAACTCTTTATAACTTGGGACAATTATAGTTATAATCTTGTATACAGATTTATATGTTCGTTATACATTTAGGGCCCGATGTAGAAACCGAGTCAGATTAACAGACACGCCACAAGTATAGGCCCACAAGAGAGTGAGATACTGTTTTTCCTTAAACAACTGTCAGGTGTATGCCTACACCCCGTGCATAAGGCGTGGCCATTTTATAACACAATGATGTCAAGGATATCCGGGACATGGTCATTAACCCCTAAAGGTCTTTATTTCAAACAATACAGATTAAACCGGGTTACCTCAATAATTTAATCACAATTCGACTAAATATTTAATACCCGACCAAGCGGTATTATTATACCGTATCCCAAGCCCGTATAGGGAAAATAAGTTAAGAGTATTTACCTGAGCTAGCTCCTGTCTTAAATAGTAAGAATTTAATAACTCAGCCGTATTAACTTAAGTAAGCGTAGGTACCATTTACCGGAAGGCTCTAGTCTGGAATGATGGTATAAATAACCAATTAGAATGCTAACGGGTCTTTAATTAAGCCTAAGCTTAGACCGGTTAGTCTTACAGAAAGATACGGTTCAAACGCATGATAAGGCGAAGACCGGTAAAGAATGTGTTTTAGACCCGACAAGTTTGAAGACTTGTATAATATGGGTAATCTAAATACATTCTGGATTTTGAGATAAAAACGACATGGTTTGACCCGTTTCGGCTAATATATGTAAACTAGTTACATAAGCCGATCCGAACGCGAAAAGTGCGTAACGAGTAACCATAAGAGTCATATACAAGTTTCCTAAGTTAACATGCATTAAATATGTTGTGATATCAGTAAGATATCTTCTATTATGCCCAAAATGGTTTTAAACTCAATTTACGCCCCGTAGGGGTATTTTGGTCATTTTAATGGTTATAAAAGAGGTCAAATATAAATCTAAGTTTCGGGTATGATGTAATCAGTAAAAATACTTACTTTACTAAGTTATATCAGTAGGGTAACATATATATATGTGAAATCTATCCTTTATAACCACACTATGCATCTTAAGGGCATTTTGGTAATTTCACATAGGCTTAAAAGGTCAAAACTGGAAACCTGAGTGTAAGACTTTAGCTTACTATAAAAATATGATAATTTACTTAAAATATCAGTAGGTATCAAACCTTATGTGTTTAACATAATCTTAATACATACTATGCGTAAAAAATGCCTAAAAAGGCGATTTGGAGCCATTTCCGGGTTTTCAAAGGAAAGCTGATATTTTTATAATTCCAGAAGGCTCAAAATACTTTATTTATTATATTAGATCAGTAGAAAAAGGTTTGGGGTCAAAAGGATTTGTAAAACTCATTTTATGGCTTAAAAGGGCAAAACCGGCATTAACCGAATTATACTTAGAACTCTAAGTTATGCTCAGCCTAAAAATAAATAAAAATCTCCAAAAATCCCTAAATATTATTTTATATCAGTGGGTAGAAAGTTTGGTATCAAAAGTGGCTTTAGATAGGCTATATGCTAATTACGCCATTTAATTACTAAAAAGCTTCCAAATTACGCTAATGAGCATAACTCTTAATCTAGACCTCAAATTGAAGTCATATTTTAGGTGCAAGTTTATAAATCAGTAACTAATGTTTCTACTCTTTTACTTTTTCAAAAATCACGTTTTAAGGTCAAAAGGGCATAATAGTTAACATATAAGCAATTAACGGAAACATGCATGTGAATAGGATATCTAATGGACCAAGTTGTATAATCACAGGGGGTTATACTAACATGTATATAGGTCCAAAAGAAGCTCTAAGGCAATCCTAAACTTGGCTTAAACGGGTCAGAACAGAAAGTCAAAGTAGAAGTCAAACTATGCGACTTTCGGTTCCAAACCGAGCCTATACTGAAAATTGTCGAGTTGAACATGTTGGGATATGTTCTTACATTAATTACCAAGTTATTTTAATGATCAAACAGGTTGCATGTAACCTACATCGCTAATTATGCATTAACTTACAAATAAACATTCTGTTGACTTTTTGATTACAAGTTTGACTCGACAATTCACATAGTTAGAGTGGGAATCTGGAAATACCCTTTTAAGGGTTTATTACCCACATAATTACCAACTCATAGGTACTTTCAATTTGAATTTTGACTGAAGGGATTAAGATTAATGACGAAGTCAAACCTTAATTACGACGGTTTGACTTTACGCTAATTAATTAAGCAAAACTGAATTAAAGGAGGTTAAGCATACTTACAATAGTCCTAAGCACGACTAATGATCACTAGGAATGATCCTTGAGCTCCAGGAACCTCCAAGAAGTGAGTTGTGGAGTTAACAAGTGAATGAGCAATGAAGACCCAAGATCATGGCCTTTATATAGGTTTCTAAGATCAATTTGATCATGCCAAACAAGTCTAGGATTGTTTCCAGATGATTACAAGTGTCCCTAGACCTTTTAAAACCATCAAACAAGCTCCAGGTATTGAAAACAACCTTCTTAAGTCGGTTAAACCGGCTGTATAGGCAGGTGTGCACATTTTCTGTATCTGGGGACCTTAGGCGGCCCGCGTAAGGATCCATAAGGATCTTACGCGCCCCGCATGGGTACTCTGATCCGGTTACAAAGTTTCAATAATAGCAATTTTAGTCCCTGGTCCTTCTAAACTCATTTTTAACATGGTTCCTTGCACTATAAACCCCCAAACTTGACTTTTAAGGACCCCAAGTCATAAACCAACTTTGTTTAGTCCCCGGTTATTCATACGTTCACCGAAAAGTCCTAAATTTCATCGTTGACGCTTTTAACCCCTCTTATACGAATATTGTCATAACTTTCTCACACTTTATCGAAACCTTGTGAAATTTTTATCACAAATTCTCATGAGTATAATTTATCATTACAAAGCTTCGGGTTTGCTAAAAGGTCACTCAGAGGTATACTTTAAACATGTTGACACCTTTAACCCCTGTAGTTTGTAATTCCTCACTTTCTTTTACAATTCGCTTCGTATGATCCATGATTCATTCGTTTAAGATTATAAACACCATGTAGGGTTATTGTAGGGCCTATTTATCCATTGTTGACACTTGGACCCTTATATTCACATAGTTTCACTGTTTGTCAACTTTAGTCCTTCTAAAGTACTTTTTCACATATTCAAAGCTTATGACACGTGTCAATACATTATTGGGCATAAATTTTCGAGGTGTTACAACTTCGGTGTGGCAGATGGCTTCGGATTGGATTCTTGCTTGGCAGGTGCAGGGCTAGAGTAACTATCCAACTCGTCGAGTTGGAAGCCTTCAAGGTTGATAGCCGGCACTGCATAAGGGAAGATACGTTCAGACTTGTTATACCTTTAAAGTATTAACGGTTTAATAAATAAAAATAATTTCTGAAAATATGCTTACCAGACATGTTGGAACTTGATCTTTGACTTGGACTTGTAAGTAGCAGGGTAAAAGTCCTTTCACTTTCCGGAAGCTTGTAGATTTCTTTTATTCTTCCTTCCGATTCGGCACTTGGGGGAGCTAATTCCTTGAAGTTTGCTGCAAAAATATCAGGATATCAGTTCAAGATGTAGTCTCGGGATATGATTGGGGATATTCCTAAAACCATAAATCCTACCAGAAGTCAACCATCTCTTAGGAAGGTCAAAACCCCTGTCAATGGAGTCCCTTTTCACAAAAAAGAATTTTCTTGTCCATTTATCCTAGTTTTTGGTAGCCTTAAGAATGAGAGGATCTTTGGAGATAGAAAATAGAAGGAACCGGCTGGAACCGTGGGATCTTAAACGATAGGCCATCAGAAGATCTTCAATGCACAAGTTGGGCATGTGACGAACCTTAATCCACTCCAAGGTAACTAATACGCGCCAAACCATGGGCATGGTTTGGGCGAAGCTAAGGCCGGAAAGCTCGAAGAAACGAGATATGAAGGGTGAAAATGGATACTGAAGCCCTATGGAGAAAGGATAAGCAAAAAAGCATACCCACTCGTCGGAACAAAAATCCGATCGGACCTCTCGGTCAAATGGACGGAAGATTGTCTCGGTAGGAAAGGCACCGGAAGCTCGTAAAGTCGCGATATCAGCATTATCGAATGAACACACCTCTTTTGAGGGTTCTTTAAGTAGGTTTTGCTTGTGAATGGGGGGAACGGAATCCGCCATTTGGGATCTAGTGCGGATAGCCATGGAGAGTCTCGACCAAAGAATAAGTGATTTAAACAAGGAAAACAGGGAAGGGAGATAGAGAAAATACCTGAAGTTTGCTTGAAGATAGAGGTGATCATAATGAAGAATCCCTCGGCTAATATAGGCTGGATATAGGGGGTAAAGAGTAAATGTCGCATTGGAAGTTGTACAATGTCACCTCAATCATCATATCGTTTTAATTGCCTCGGTTTACGAGATAAAGTTTTAAAATATATCTGTTGGATTGGTATACCAACAGATATATTTGGGGACAATTGTTATGGGTCATTTTCTGCATATATATCCTGACTGATATTCTAGGTCTGATTGTTTATTTGTGATCAGGATACCGGATCAGGGTATTGGTAACATCCTAATACGATAACCTGGTAGTAACTGATTTAACCACGTGCAGATTAGAAGGTGCAAGTCTCCAACGTTCAAGTGGACTTCTTCCCCTCGAGACTCGGGCAAATCAGTTAGGTTGTAGACGTTGAACCCGAAAGACCAGGACTGCAACGTTCGTTTGGGGAATATCCGCCGAATCCCGGAATAATAGGATATTTAGTTAGTTTTCTTTTACTATAAATAGATTGATCGGATCAGATTAAGGCACACACTCTTACGCACACTTTTACTCTCCTATTGCAAACAATGACTACACTCAAACACTTGTACTCGAATTACATTGTAACACCTAGTTGATCCGCATCATATCCTGCACTGTATCCTGATATTTGAAGTAATAGAAGAACAAGGCAGCTGCGATTGTCAGCTCCCGAGGTTTTGTGCCGGCGATCTAGATTGATCAAGGGCTTTCCTCGTACATCCTGTGTCACCCTTTACATTTTCGCTCATTCTTTGATCATAGATACAACTCTATATCCTGAGCCGTATCCTGAAACTGTTTTTGCAAATAACTTAACTAGAATATTTTCAACACACATTTCAAGCACACTACCTCACTTAACTAATTTGATCACTTAATTGCTTCGGTAATTTTTGACCAAAACAACCAGTATCAAATAGTATCGAAGCGTAAAGGTTATTCACAAGAAACGTACCATTAACGATGTCATTGTCATTACGAGCCTGATTAGCATTAAGATTGAACGCTCGTCCACGAGCGGCTGGCTATTGGTCCTGGTTCAACTGAGGACACTGGTTATGGAGGTGAGTAGTATCTCCACACTTGTAGCATGCACGAACAGCATTAACTGGCCTCGAGTTCTGCTAAGGAGCTAGGAGAGCTGGTAAAGTTGCCTGAGCTGGGGCTTGCTGAGCGGGTTGAGCATGACTAGCTTAATGACAATAGGGAGTCGTGTGACCATAGCGATTGCAGTTGGTACACAAACGACATGCAGAGTTAGCAGGATGGTGAAAGTTACAAGTTGTACACTTGGGGTGAGGCCCAGTGTAGTGTCTCTTTACTTCAGGAGCAGTAGGGTTCTGAACAGCAGCAGCAGGAGCAGGCTTAGCAGTAGGGCTTGCATCAGGAACAATAGCATTGCATCCTGAACCCTAAGACTTTCGCCTCTTGTTCTTGCTACCACTAGGCTGTTGGGTAACTTGATTAACTGTTTTCGAAGGGGTGGAGTTTCCGAACTGTTTATCACGTACGCGATTGTTGTTCAAACTTGCTGCCAGATGATAAACTTCTTCAATTGTCTCGAGCCGAGCTGCTTCAATCAAATCTCTCATAGCAGGAGGTAATCCATTGATGTACTTGGTTATCATGCGCTTAGGGGTAGAAACCAAGTGAGGAACGATCAAGCTGAGCTGCTTGAAACGAGTAGTATAAGCCAGATTATCATCACCAATCTGCTTCAAGTGCCAGAACTATTCTTCGAGTTTCAGTTGTTCATGGGGAGGGCAGAATTCAAGCATCATCAATTCTCGCACCTCAGCCAATGGAAGAGCATAGGCTTCTTCATTGGAACGGATGTTCCTCTCATTTGACCACCACTCCAGAGCTCTGCCTTGAAACATTCCCGTTGCACTCCTAGTCTTTAGGTGCTCTGGGCACTCGCTGTTAATGAAGGTAACCTTGATGCTGTCAAACCATTCCAGCATAGCAGTCACCCCATCACTGCCCGTGAAAGGCTTAGGGTTGCAAGAGACAAAGTGTTTGTAGCTGAACTTTGCAGGTTTCTCTTTCTCTGTCTTAGAGTCAGGATAAGAGGGTGGAGTGTTCGATCCTTGGATCTCAGAGACGATCTTTGGCATGACTTGAGCGATCTGGTCGGCCATGAGGGACATCATCTTTTTCTGAGACTTCTCCCTGGATCTCTTGAGAGTGTCGGATAGCTTACGAGAAGACATATAAAGATCCAACAAGAGGATCGTATAAGTCTAAATCTCAAAGTCTCACAACATAGATTCACACATGATGGATTAAGACTCAAGATTCAACAAGTTTTACGTAGATTATCGATTTAGAAATCCAACAAGTTTCACATAGATTCCGGTAGATTCCAATAGATTCAACACCGCAAACCCACGACCTTCACATGGCGTTGTATGAAGTTTGGCAACATGTCAGAAACACTTATATATAGGAAGTACCAGCGGCGTATCCACCACGCTTCAGGCACATCGCTTCTGCCTCGTACTTGGTGTCATGTTACGTGTCGCAATTGCCAAACATAACAACACACTCATCATCATCATCATCATACGCTCGTAGTTTAGCCCAGTGGATTCACATAGATTTAACCCAATAGATTCACGTAGATTCCAATAGATTCACATAGATTCCAATATATTCTAATAGATTCACTTAGATTAGAGTTAACAACTGCAACAGCTCGTAAAAATCACGACCAATATTATAAAGACACATGTCATGGAAGGTAAACGTGTTATAAACCCGGATCAAGTTGAAAGATATCTGAAGGGATTAAAGGTGTCAACATGTTAAAATTATTACCTCTGAATGACCTTTCTATTAATTCCAAACCTTAATATGTTTTTATAAACATCTGATATAGATTCAAATCCGGTTAACTAATGTGATAAATAATTCAAATTGCAAAGAGTGGAATCCTATGTGCATTTACGACAAAACTTCATTTAAAAAGCATTCTTCAAAGTCCAAGAACATGTAAGTGCATGGCATCACATGCAAGGGCACACAAGGTCTGAATATATGGTCCACTCTGCTGGAAAATGACATGAGATTCGAACTTATGAGATTGCATGGTCAAATGTTAAAGATTCTCAAAATTTTGCCTTCTGGCCAAGTCTTACGGACCGCAAAGAGACCACCTTACGGACCGTAAGGTGGCTGATCTGGGCGATAAAGATTAAAAAGCAGATACGGACCGTAAGGCCCTTGGCTTACGGTCCGCAAGACCTGTAACTGGGCAGAAAAATGGACAGTTGCCTGTTTAGCCAGTTCCACCGACTTAGGAGCATGGTTTTCGAATTCAGGGACTGAGCCAATAGATTTACATGCATAGGGACACCTGGGATGATCAGGAAACATGTGTGGACCTTGTTGGAATGATCTTGTGCAATTTAAATCACTATATAAAGAACTTGAGTTGCAACATTTTTCTTGCTCATTTGAAATCATTTCAAAACCCCTCTCTGGAGCTCTCTGGACTTCAAGCAAGCTTCCATCAGCTCTTATTTCGTGCTAAGGACCATTGTGAGTGTTCTTAGCCTCTCTAGTTCATGTTTTGTTAGCTTAATGACCAAAAGTCAAACTTATCGTAATTAAGCTTTGACTTAGTGATTAATCACTAATGGTCCAGTCACTTCTCGAATTGAAAATGGCTATGAGTTGGTAATTATGTGGATAATAAACCCTTATAAGGGCACCCTCTGATGTCCACTCTAACTAGGTCAATTGTCGGGTCAAACTTAATTATAAAAAAGTCAACAGAAAGCTATTTTGCAAATAAATTCATAATTAGCAATGTAGAAGCTATGAAACCTGTTTTAACACTTATATAACTTGGTAATTAATGTAAGAACATGTCTAAGCATCTTCAACCCGACAATTTTGAGTTTAGGCTCGGTTCGGAACCGAAAGTCGCAAAAGTAGACTTTTGCTTTGACTTTCAGTTCTGACCCAATTTATTTTAGTTTAGATATGCCTTAGAGTTCCATTAGGACCAGGTTATAGGTTAGTATAACCCTCTGAGATTATACAACTTGGTTCCTAATTAATCCAATTCATTTGCATGTTTCCGTTAATTGCTTAAATGTTGACCATTGTGCCATTTTGACCTTAAAACGAGATTATTGAAAATGTGAAAGGACAAAAATTTTTATTACTGATTTATAAACATTTCCTAAAAATTTTACATCAGTTTGAGGTCTAAATTAGAAGTTATGCTCAATATCGTAATTTGAAAGCTTTTTATTAATTAAACGACATAATTAGCATAGAGCCTATCTAAACCCAAATTTTTACACCAAACCTTTTACCCACTGATGTAATATAATACTTTTGTATTTTTGAAGATTTTTATTTATTTTTAAACTGATCATGGCATAGGGTTCTTGCTTTGATTCGGTAATTGTCGGTTATACCCTTTTTGCTAATAAAATGAGTTTTACATAACATTTTGATACCAAACTTTTTGCTACTGATTTTATATGATAAATAAAATATTTTGAACTTTATAAACTGATCAGAAACTCAGATTTCCTATTATAACCTGAAAATCGCTTAAAACCGACTTTTACGTGTTTTAAACGCATAGTATGGGTTAAAACTATTTTTGGCATATAAGACTTAATACCTATTGATGTTTGAAGTAAATTTTTATATTTTAACAGTGAGATAAAGTTTTAAACTCAGATTTCTTATTTTGACCTTTAAAGCTTTGTGAAATTACCAAAATGCCCATACGGTGCATAATTTGGTTATAAATGATAGATTTCACATATACGCAATACCCTACTGATATAACTTGTTAAATTAAGTATATTTACTGATCTTTTTAGACCAGGACCTCAGATTAATATTTGACCTCTTTCATAATCCTTAAAATGACCAAAATAACCCTACGGGGCTTAAATTGATTTTAAATCCGTTTCGGGCATTATGGAAGGTATCCTACTGATATCACAACATATTTAAGGCATATTAACTTAGGAAACCTGTTCATGACTCATTTGGTTACCCGTTATGCTTTTATCGCGTTCGGTACGATTTATGTAACTAGTTTGCATAAAATAACCGAAACGGGTCAAACCTTATCATTTTCACTTCAAAATCCAAAATGTGAATAGTTTACCCATATTATACAAGTCTTCATACTTGTCGGGTCTAAACCACATTCTAATCTGGTCTTCGCTTAATCATGCATTTTGAACCGTATACATTTCTTTAAAACTAACCGGTCTAAGTTTAAACTTAAGTAAGACCCGTTAGGAATCTAATAGGTTAATTAAAACCTTCATTCCAGATTTAGGAGACCAGTAAAAGATACTTGCACTTGCTGATTTGTACGGCTGGGATAAATTTGTATAATTTGCTCCGGTAAATACTTTTAGCTTATTTTCCGTTATGCGGGCTTGGGATACGGTATTATAATAATACCGCTTGGTCGGGTGTGTAGTTATTTAAATCGGATTGTGATTAATATATTTACATAACCCGTTTTAATCTGTTTTGTTTGGTATATGGCCTTTGGGGGGTTAATGACCATGTCCTGGATATCCTCGGCTCATTCATTGAAATGGCCACGACTTAAGTACGGGGTGTAGGCATACGCCTGACAGTTGCGTATGTAAAAATGGTAATCCACAATGAGGAATTCTCCTTGTGGGCATTATACCTGTGGTGTGTCAGTTAATCTTGTCCGGCTCTTCTAACTGGCCCCGACGGACGGCAAACATATAAATCTGTATACAAGATTATTTTGAAAATAATTGTCCCAAGTTATAAAAGATATTTTGTGCCTTGTGCATTCAAATCAATTTTCTTAAACATTTTTAAAATGAGTCGGTTAATTGTATTTACCAGTGAAAACTGACGTATTTTTCAAAAAGGCTAAGTGCAGGTACTAGGCGGAATAGGCTGGCTACTCCTAGCATCAATAAAGAGTCTTGCAAGCTTAGATGTTTATAAATTTGTTGAACAATGTTTCCTTTTAACTTTAATCCGCCTGTGGATCCCTTACAACCGTTTTTGTAATAATTAAAATTACTTTCATTCGGTTTGTAATGTTTTTATCTTTCGACTTCCGGTGTGTATTAAACTGTGATAAATTGTCTATGATGATATCAACTACGTCACGATACTCCCCACCGGGACCACCGGTAATACGTGGAAATATCGGGCTGTGACAGGTTGGTATCAGAGCCAACATTGAGTGAATTAAACACTAGCCTTTTGTGTTTAATCTCAATGACACAGTTTGCACATTCCTCGATTTCTGAGTCTTGACAAAGAACTTAAGACTAATCCTAATTTATTTTATTTTGTCCTTTATTGTTATTCCTTGTTGTATCTTTTGTTTGTTTTGACAGGTTCAACAAAATGCCACCAAGGTTTCGAAGAGGAGGATGAGGAAAGGGACTATTCAACGCCACCAACGATCACGAGGTCGGACCTTCCCACCGGCGAACACCGTCTGCAAAAATGAGCACCAGTCCTCAAGAAGACTGGAGGACCTACTTAGAGCCTGCGAGGCATTCTGTCTCGCTTAGCTCCTCACCTTCCTACCATGATTCCTTTGCACTCCATCAAGGCAACGAGTCCGACCATTCACGCCATTCCTACCTACCACTGCAGCGGTCGGGGTCACACCGCGTGTTTCAAGACCCGACCCCATATTTCCAGAGCCGGTTTAACCCGGAAAATCTGATTGAAGAACCAATGGGTCATAACCCATTGGGCCCCGAAGACCATTTCCCTGAAGCTCAGGATATGGAGATGGATGACGACCCGGATCCCGCCGAACCACCATCTGGGACACCAACTCACCCCATCGAGATTTCGGATGGGTCGACTTTTCATGGATCACCTTATCGTGGTCCAGACAGCTATGAGGCAAGGTTTGCCCAATACGACTGGGTGTTTACTCCCAGTTACAACCCTTCTCAGCAGTAGAAGCAGCAGGATCCCTCGGAGGATTCACGTTTTGTAGCGGTCACTCCACCGCCACCACCACTAGTGCAGCAACCATCTCCGGAGCCACCGAGGCATAGGAGATCAGGAGCACGGATGTCCGTGCGAGGAGGGGATTTCCATTTCAGCACCCCTTAGCATTCAAGTGGCAGTCATTACCCGCCACTATATGAAGACCCACAGATGGGTGGGCCTTCGAACACTGTTTCCGAGGTGAACTCTACGCCAGTCGCACCGCCACCAGTGGGTTATGATAACCCAATTCCTTCATACGCCGGTGCAGCGGCGTATAACCCTTTTGAGCAGCCAACCCATATTAACTAAAACTACGCCGAAGTTGACCCATACCTTGTAGCGGCGAACTACAATGCTCTTCATCCCGAGGGGCCCTATGGAGTCCTATATTAGACTGGGTACTCGACCTATGGGTACCAATACCCGCCACCTCCTCAACCTCCGCAGCATCAGCAGCCATCGCAACCGCCACTGATACCGCCACCACAGCAACAGGAGATTCTACAAAGGTTGAGCCGGGTGGAACGGGAGGTTCAAGAGGAGCGTAGAAGCCACCGGGGATTTCTTAAAGGTTTGGCAAACTTAATCAAGGGAAAGAGCAGAAGGGATCATTGAGATTCCTTGTTTGTTTGTTTGTTTTTCGTTAATTTTCAATAAAGTCCCTGCGTGGACACCTATTCATGTATTCAGTCCCTGCGAGGACTTGTATTTTCAGTTTAGCCCCTGCGTGGGCAAGCCATTTCTGTTAAAGTCCCGTTTAGGGCATTTATGTACTCTTTTATTTAATTATGAAATGTGTTGAATTTTAATTATCATTATATGCATAAATATAATATATATGAAATAAATAAATCCAAATTATGTCATTCCTTTTATAAGATCTGCCTTTAAATATTAAAATAAGAATCTTAAAAGGTATAACCTAGCCTGCCTGTCATTATAGACCTGGCTATAATGGTAAAACATGTTTAAAAAGATTCAAATACTTGTTAACATCTGAAAACATGTTAACACTCCTGGCAGATGTGATTCGTTAAAATCGCACATGTCATCCTTATATTGGATTCTTTCCAGATTCCTAATCTAACCTAATGATCCATAAATCATGGATTTGAATCACCAATTAAGATGATCATACATTAAACATCCATTGGTGATGTAGTGCCTACGGGCCATACTCATTGTCATATAAGACAAAAGACAGATGTGGTCTACGACTCCCTGTCGAACTACGTTCAAACCTTAATGCCTCGATTATCTGAAATCGTGGCTTAGAATTTTCCTTGTGACTAGGCCTTTTGTATGCCACCCTAATATCCTAAATAGTCTGTAACTAGGATAAAATATGATAAAATTTGAATGAATTAAATTAACCAATATGGTTTATAGTTACCATGGTTAATGAATTGCCATAAAAGACAATTCCATAATAGACTCTTGAATAAATCCTTGTTAATATTTTGTGTAGCAATCAAGCTACATGACTGGGTCTGATGAAGTCAACAGTCACCCGAGGGAGAATCATGATACCACCAGAATTAACATAGCTGGTGCAGAACTGCAGGCATTAATAGACAATGCCGTTACTCGAGCTCTAGACAGACGAGATAATGAATCAAGTGGTACCCGTAGCAGGACCCTATCTGTTTAACATGCAAACCCACCTTCCAAGTCGCATGCATCTCATAAGGATGATTCTCATCATTCCTCAAATCAGCATAGCGTTACATCTAAGAAGATTATATTCGATCAAGAGCCACGTGTTAGGGGTTGTTCCTATAAGTATTTCGTCTCCTGCAAGCCCAGGGATTTCACTGGGGAAAAAGGAGCCATTGATTGCATGTCGTGGCTCGACGAGATGGACACCGTTGTTGATATTAGTGGATGTGCAGAGCAGGACGTTGTGAAGTTTGTGTCACAATCATTCAAAGGTGAAGCTCTAGCTTTGTGGAGGTCCCTAATCCAAGCTACTGGGAAGATCCCGTTATATAACATGACTTGGGATCAGTTTGTGGCTCTAATCAAAGATACTTTCTATCCTCAACATGAAGTTGAGAAGATTGAGACTGACTTCTTGACTTTAGTCATGAAGAACTTAGACTTCCAGGCTTACCTCACCAGTTTCAATACCATGTCTCGATTGGTTCCATACTTGGTTACACCGGAACCAAAACGTATCGCTCGTTTTATTGGGGGTTTAGCCCCGGAGATCAAAGCTAGTGTGAAGGCGTCTCGACCTACTACTTTTAGGTCAGCAGCTGATTTGTCATTATCCCTTACTCTGGATGCGATCAGGCTGAGATCGCTTAAGAGTTCTGATGAAGGAAAAAGGAAACGTGAGGATGATAACTCACGACGTTCGGATAATAAGTGTAAGGGGAACACAGGGCACAAGAAGAATTCTGGGTCTAACAAGGGTAACCAGCAAATGGATGAGAAGCCTAAATGCAAAACCTACCAGAAGCGTCATTTTGGAAAATGCAGGTTTGAATCAAAGTCACAGTCAAAGTCGATTGCATGTGGTATATGCAAATCCAAAGAACATAAGACTTTGGATTGCAAAAAGATAAGGGATGCAACTTGTTACAACTGTAATGAGAAGGGTCATATTAAGACAAACTGCCCAAAATATGCAAAGAAACCTGAGGAAGGTAAGAAGACCAATGCTAGGGTCTTCCAAATGAATGCTCAAGAAGCAATCCAGAATGACAACGTGATAACAGGTACCTTTCTTATCAATGATGTCTATGCAAGGGTATTGTTTGATTCGGGTGCAGATAAGTCGTTTGTAGATAATAAGTTTTGTAAGTTGTTAAATCTGCCTGTTAAAACCCTAAGCATAAAATATGAAGTAGAATTGGCTGATGGTACCATAGAAACTACGTCAACCGTGTTAGATGGATGTTTCATATCCATTAGGAACCACTCTTTTCCATTGTCTTTGCTTCCTTTGAAATTAGTTGGATTCGACATAGTAATGGGCATGGATTGGTTATCTCATAACCAAGCTCAGATCGTTTGTGATAAGAAACAATTGGTTATCAAGACTCCGAATGGTGAGCCACTTACCATACAAGGAGACACTCAGCATGGGTTGCCTAAGCAAGTGTCTATGCTTAAGGCATCAAGGTGTATGAAGAAGGGTTGTGTCATTTATATGGAACAAGTGACAATTGATGAACCAAAGCCCAAGATTGAAGACATCCCTATCATTTCTGAATACCCTGATGTATTCCCTGAAGAACTACCTGGTTTACCCCCAGATAGGCAAGTAGAGTTTAGAATCGACATTATTCCGGGAGCAGCACCTGTTGCAAGAGCACCTTACCGGTTGGCCCCAACTGAGATGAAAGAGTTGAGAAATCAGTTGGATGATTTGTTAGCAAAAGGATTTATTAGGCCTAGGTCATCTCCTTGGGGAGCACCAATCCTATTTGTGAAGAAAAAGGATGGATCAATGCGGTTATGGATTATCGAGCGCTGAACAAAGTTACAATCAAGAACAGATATCCATTGCCCAGGATCGACGATCTATTCGATCAGCTTCAAGGAGCAAGCTACTTCTCCAAGATTGACTTGAGATCAGGTTATCATCAGCTGAAGGTTAGAGATGAAGATATGCATAAGACTGCATTCAGAACTCGTTATGGTCATTAAGAGTTCTTGGTGATGCCGTTTGGGCTCACTAATGAACCAGCAGCATTCATGGATCTCATGAATCGTGTTTGCAAACCCTACTTGGACAAGTTTGCCATTGTCTTCATTGATGACATTCTTATTTATTCGAAAAATTAGGCTGATCATGAGAAGCACCTTCGATGTATCCTTAAACTTCTCCAGCAAGAGAAGCTCTACGCCAAGTTTTCGAAATGTGAATTTTGCCTTCGTGAAGTCCAGTTTCTTGGACATGTGGTTAGTGAGTGTGGTATCCAGGTGGATCCCGCTAAAATTGAAGCTATCATGAATTGGCAAGAACCGAAGACACCCACAGAGATTCACAGCTTCCTGGGTCTGGCAGGTTACTACAGGCGTTTTATTGAAAATTTCTCAAGAATTGTAGCGCCCCTAACTTCACTGACTCGCAGAATATCAAGTTTGATTGGGGGCCTAAGCAACAAGAATCCTTTGACATCCTTAAACAAAAGTTAAGCAATGCACCTGTGTTGACATTGCCAGAAGGTATTGAAGAATTTGTGGTTTATTGCGACGCATCGCACACATGCATGGGATGTGTGCTTATGCAGAAGGGCAAAGTTATTGCTTATGCTTCCCGTCAATTAAAGGTGCACGAGAAGAATTACACCACCCACGATTTGGAGTTGGGTGCCGTTGTATTTGCACTGAAGCTTTGGAGGCATTACCTGTATGGGACTAAGTGTGTGATCTACTCTGATCATAAGAGCCTTCAGCATTTGTTCAATCAAAAGGATCTGAACATGAGACAGCGTCGATGGATGGAGACTTTAAATGATTATGATTGTGAAATCCGATACCATCCAGGCAAGGCGAATGTAGTCGCCGATGCTTTGAGCCGGAAGGAAAGAGTTAAGCCCATTAGAATCAATGCCAAGAGCATTGAATTGAAGAACAACTTAAATGAAAGATTTAGCCGCTCAGAAGGAAGCTGTATTAGAAGCCAACTATCCGAATGAAAAGTTGGGAGTAACTGCTGAACAGTTATCGTATGGTAAGGATGGAATCCTAAGATTGAATGGACGAATATGGTTCCAATTTATGGAGAACTTAGGAATGTGATTCTTCAAGAAGCTCATAGCTCCAAGTACTCAGTTCATCCTGGAAGTGATAAGATGTACCAGGATTTGAAAGCAAATTATTGGTGGATATGCTTGAAGAAGTCTATAGCCACTTATGTGGCCAAATGTCTGACATGTGCTCAGGTTAAAGCCGAACACCAGAAGCCGTCGGGTTTGCTGCAACAGCCTGAACTCCCCACCTGGAAGTGGGAAATGGTGACTATGGATTTCATCACCAAGTTACCAAAGACAAAGCGAGGAAATGATACTATTTGGGTTATAGTCTACAGATTGACCAAATCAGCCCACTTCTTACCTATTAAGGAAACACACAGCTCAGATAAGTTAGCTCAGTTGTACATGGACGAGATTGTATCTCTTCACGGAGTACCAGTGTCTATTATCTCTGATAGAGATACAAGATACACATCGCACTTTTGGAAAAGCTTTCAGCAATCCCTTGGCACTCGACTAAACTTCAGCACTGCATATCATCCTCATACGGACGGTCAGAGCGAACGTACAATTCAAACTCTGGAGGATATGTTAAGGGCTTGTGTCATTGATCTTGGTAGAAGTTGGGATGATCATCTTCCATTAATTGAATTTTCATACAATAATAGTTATCATTCGAGTATTCAAGCTGCACCTTTTGAAGCTTTATATGGAAGGAAGTGCAGGACGCCCGTTTATTGGGCAGAAGTTGGAGATGTCCAGCTAACAGGACCTGATATAGTCCTAGAGACGACAGACAAAATTGTGTAGATACGTGATCGTCTTAAAGCTGCCAGGGATAGGCAGAAAAGCTACGCAGATAATGTGACAACCCGAACTTTCAAGGTTAGTGTTGTTTAGACTCATGATTCTAACTTTAATAATTCGCTCATTTCACGTCTTTGATATATTAAGCTTTCGTTAAACATTTTGCTATGATATGATTGTCGTGCGTAAGACATGTTAGAGTATGTTTGAGTGTTTGGTTGGGCCGTTCTTAGTGTCGAGATTGTTGTTAGTTGAGCCACCCTTGTAACGGGCCGCGTGTACGCACCTTGACCCACACCCGTATCCCTTTTGTATTGTATCTCGGCCCAAGACTTCCATCCCTTATGCATGAAGATATGACCCAAATGAAGCCCGATGTGCTTGGGCCCATTTTGGATATGTAACGTATACACACCCACATGATGTTCGCATATTATCAAAGCATCGGTATATTCGAAACCCTAGTTCTCTCCTTTTCTCTCATCAACGACCCGACGGCAGCACCTTAGCAAAACCCTCTTCCCCTCTCGTCAACCTTCTTGTATTCGGGTACGTATGAGCATCATCTAAGTTTATCACTCCATATTCATGATTGTGTGCTTATGTGTGATTGTATTACATAATTTGGTATACTGTTTATAGATTAATTGAATGGGTTGCATGAGTAATGGATAACTTGGTATTCTAGTGCACAGGTTAATGCAAATCGGTGATGGCTAGGTAGTACTACTTGACATGTTAGGGTTCATATAGACAGCAGTCGACTTCCCTAATGAGGATTATGTGTTTATAATGATTTGGTGTGTCAACATGAATGGTGTCAACATGATTTGGTATTCATGATGATCGATGATTAGGGTGTAGGGTTGTTCATTAATGAATTTTTGATGCATGGCTATGGTAAACACGTGTATGAATCAGTTGGATTGTGATGAATTGAATTATGAGGTGCATGACAATGATATTAGTGGATGATGACATTGAATGAAGTAAGGGTTGCATGCTAACAGACATGTGAGTTTGGTCCATATATGAATGTTTACATTTAAGTGCTTTAGTCCATAGTGCATATAATGATTACTTAGATAAGTAGCACAAAGTGGCGGCCCATGTGCTTGTCTCATGATCCTATCAAACAGTGTTCTGCACATATTGAAAGTTTGTAAGAACTTGCAAATCAAATTGATTATAGTGGGCCCAAATTAATAAAGGGGTCAGAATATGTATTTGTAGTATAAACAAGTGGTATTGTTGAGACTTGCATGTGTGACGGTTGGAATTAAAAGATGTATTAGCAGATTATGTAGGAACGTACATAATAAACACATATAATCAGCTTGAGTAGTTACCTATTATGCACTTGATTAGTGTCCTAGATGAAAGAAATAAATTGACATGAATGTATTGGTACATTACACGTGCATGAAAAGGGCATACTAAATGGTTACATGTTAGGCAACTGATTGGTGCTTCATGTGGATGAATAGAACTGTTGTGATTTGGTTTTGCACTTGTGTGTTCATGTGTTATATATATGTGTATACGTAGGTATTTTGATGTAAATCTTGAACATGCACATTAGCTAAAACTGATTATGTCGATAACCCTTTTAGGGCGGGATTGATCAAACTGTTAACCGAATAAACAATCTTACCGAGCAAAACCAAGGTGAGTTCACTACATTCGAGCATGCGTCCCAGTGGTTGGGGACAGTCAGTGGGTATCCCGTGGAGGGATAAGTCCTTTGGGTAAAAACGGGTATATTGGTTAATATTCTCACCTATCATTCTTGTAAGTCCCTTATGTTGTTACCTGGAGGGTAACGGGTATTAGTTGGTAGCGCTACTTAGGTTTGGCACCCTCACACCGCTCCTAGATAGGACGGATGTGAACTAATGACCCAGTCGGGCCCAGTACTGGATAGGAGTACGTGGGAAAGGGCAGTCATGTACATCAGGAGCCGTCTTGTTCGGAATTGAGATATTAACAATATTACTTGCATTGGTCATTGAACTGTTTTACATACAACTGGTAACAAACGTTTTCTAAAACTGTGAACTCGCCAGCTTTGTCTGATACACTTGTTACATGCTCGCAGGTCGTTAGGTGATTGAGACAGGAGCTTGTTGGCTGGAGAGCAAGAGTGGTCATGGTCACGCAGATGAACTTATTTATCAAACACTTATTTATTATGATCGTTTAGTATTTACTTTATGGTATCTTTACGCTTCCGCTGAACTTATGGTTTTGAATGACTTACGTTTGGGATTTCATTATTATTAAACGATGGAACTTTATTTTAAACTTGTGATTCAACGTAATTGGTGGCTCATTGCTAGTAGTCACACACCTAACAGGGACACTCCCTAGGTGGTAATTTGAGGGTGTGACAGATAAAAGGCGTAAACCTCTAAAATTTGAGGTAGGTGACAAAGTTCTACTTAAGGTATCACCCTGGAAAGGGGTAATGCGAATTGGGAAAAAGGGCAAGTTAAGCCCAAGATACATAGGACCATTCGAGATCATTGAATGTGTCAGAGCAGTGGCTTACAAGTTAAACCTGCCTGAAGAGCTCAGTGGAATTCACAATGTGTTCCACATTTGCAATCTAAAGAAGTGCCTAGCTGATGAATCGCTTTCCATGTCACATAAGGATGTGCATATAGACGAGAGCTTAAAGTTTGTGGAAAAACCCTTGTCAATTGAAGATCGACAGGTTAAGAAGCTTCGAAAGAAGCACGTACCAATTATGAAGGTTAAATGGGATGCCCGAAGAGGCCCATAGTATACGTGGGAGGTTGAGTCCACAATGAAACAAAAGTACCCTTATTTATTCCAGTAAATCTCGAGGTCGAGATTTCTTTTAAGGGGGTGAGGATGTAACACCTCGTAAAAATCACGACCAATATTATAAAGACACGTGTCATGGAAGGTAAACGTGTTATAAACCTGGATCAAGTTGAAAGATATCTGAAGGGATTAAAGGTGTCAACATGTTAAAATTATTACCTCTGAATGACCTTTCTATTAATTCCAAACCTTAATATGTTTTTATAAACATCTGATATAGATTCAAATCTGGTTAACTAATGTGATAAATAATTCAAATTGCAAAGAGTGGAATCCTATGTGCATTTACGACAAAACTTCATTTAAAAAGCATTCTTCAAAGTCCAAGAACATGTAAGTGCATAGCATCACATGCAAGGGCACACAAGGTCTGAATATATGGTCCACTCTGCTGGAAAATGACATGAGATTCGAATTTATGAGATTGCATGGTCAAATGTTAAAGATTCTCAAAATTTTTGTCTTCTGACCAAGTCTTACGGACCGCAAAGAGACCACCTTATGGACCGTAAGGTGGCTGATCTGGGCAATAAAGATTAAAAAGCGGATACGGACCGTAAGGCCCTTGGCTTATGGTCCGTAAGACCTGTAACTTGGCAGAAAAATGGACAGTTGCCTGTTCAGCCGGTACCACCGCCTTAGGAGCATGGTTTTCGAATTCAGGGACTGAGCCAATAGATTTACATGTATAGGGGACACTTGGGATGATCAGGAAACATGTGTAGACCTTGTTGGAATGATCTTGTGCAATTTAAATCACTATATAAAGAACTTGAGTTGCAACATTTTTCTTGCTCATTTGAAATCATTTCAAAACCCCTCTCTGGAGCTCTCTGGACTTCAAGCAAGCTTCCATTAGCTCTTATTTCGTGCTAAGGACCATTGTGAGTGTTCTTAGCCTCTCTAGTTCATGTTTTGTTAGCTTAATGACCAAAAGTCAAACTTATCGTAATTAAGCTTTGACTTAGTGATTAATCACTAATGGTCCTGTCATTTCTCGAATTGAAAATGGCTATGAGTTGGTAATTATGTGGGTAATAAACCCTTAAAAGGGCACCCTCTGATTTCCATTCTAACTAGGTCAATTGTCGGGTCAAACTTAATTATAAAAAAGTCAACAGAAAGCTATTTTGCAAATAAATTCATAATTAGCAATGTAGAAGCTATGAAACCTGTTTTAACACTTATATAACTTGGTAATTAATGTAAGAACATGTCTAAGCATGTTCAACCCAACAATTTTGAGTTTAGGCTCGGTTCGGAACCAAAAGTCGCAAAAGTAGACTTTTGCTTTGACTTTCAGTTCTGACCCGATTTAGTTTAGTTTAGATATGCCTTAGAGTTCCATTAGGACCAGGTTATAGGTTAGTATAACCTTCTGAGATTATACAACTTGGTTCCTAATTAATCCGATTCATTTGCATGTTTCCGTTAATTGCTTAAATGTTGACCATTATGCCCTTTTGACCTTAAAACGAGATTATTGAAAATGTGAAAGGACAAAAACCTTTATTACTGATTTATAAACATGTCCTAAAAATTTTATATCAGTTTGAGGTCTAAATTAGAAGTTATGCTCAATATCGTAATTTGAAAGCTTTTTATTAATTAAACGGCATAATTAGCATAGAGCCTATCTAAACCCAAATTTTTACACCAAATATTTTACCCAATGATGTAATATAATATTTTGGGATTTTTGAAGATCTTTATTTATTTTTAAACTGATCATGGCATAGGGTTCTTGCTTTGATTCGGTAATTGTCGGTTATACCCGTTTTGCTAATAAAATTAGTTTTACATAACATTTTGATACCAAACTTTTTGCTACTGATTTTATATGATAAATAAAATATTTTGAACTTTATAAACTGATCAGAAACTCAGATTTCCTATTATAACCTGAAAATCGCTTAAAACGACTTTTACGCGTTTTAAACGCATAGTATGGGTTAAAACTATTTTTGGCATATAAGACTTAATACCTACTGATGTTTTAAGTAAATGTTTATATTTTAACAGTAAGATAAAGTTTTAAACTTAGATTTCCCATTTTGACCTTTAAAGCTTGTGTGAAATTACCAAAATGCCCCTACGGTGCATAATTTGGTTATAAATGATAGATTTCACATATACGCAATACCCTACTGATATAACTTATTAAATTAAGTATTTTTATTGATATTTTTAGACCAGGACCTCAGATTAATATTTGACCTCTTTCATAATCCTTAAAATGACCAAAATACCCCTACGGGGCTTAAATTGATTTTAAATCCGTTTTGGGCATAATGGAAGGTATCCTACTGATATCACAACATATTTAAGGCATATTAACTTAGGAAACCTGTTCATAACTCATTTGGTTACCCTTTATGCTTTTATCGCGTTCGGTACGGTTTATGTAACTAGTTTGCATAAAATAACCGAAACGGGTCAAACCTTATCATTTTCACTTCAAAATCCAAAATGTGAATAGTTTACCCATATTATACAAGTCTTCATACTTGTCGGGTCTAAACCACATTCTAATCCGGTCTTCGCTTAATCATGCGTTTTGAACCGTATACCTTTCTTTAAAACTAACCGGTCTAAGTTTAAACTTAAGTAAGACCCGTTAGGAATCTAATAGGTTAATTAAAACCTTCGTTCCAGATTTAGGAGACCAGTAAAAGATACTTGCACTTGCTGATTTGTACGGCTGGGATAAATTTGTATAATTTGCCCAGGTAAATACTTTTAGCTTATTTTCCGTTACGGGCTTGGGATACGGTATTATAATAATACCGCTTGGTTGGGTGTGCAGTTATTTAAATCGGATTGTGATTAATATATTTACATAACCCGTTTTAATCTGTTTTGTTTGGTATATGGCCTTTGGGGGGTTAATGACCATGTCCTGGATATCCTCGGCTCATTCATTGAAATGGCCACGGCTTAAGTACGGGGTGTAGGCATACACCTGACAGTTGCGTATGTAAAAATGGTAATCCACAATGAGGAATTCTCCTTGTGGGCATTATACCTATGGTGTGTCAGTTAATCTTGTCCGGCTCTTCTAACCGGCCCCGACGGACGGCAAACATATAAATCTGTATACAAGATTATTTTGAAAATAATTGTCCCAAGTTATAAAAGATATTTTGTGCCTTGTGCATTCAAATCAATTTTCTTAAAAATTTTTAAAATGAGTCGGTTAATTGTATCTACCAGTGTAAACTGACGTATTTTTCAAAAAGGCTAAGTGCAGGTACTAAGCGGAATAGGCTGGCTACTCCTAGCATCAATAAAGAGTCTTGCAAGCTTAGATGTTTATAAATCTATTGAACAATGTTTCCTTTTAACTTTGATCCGCCTGTGGATCCCTTACAACCGTTTTTGTAATAATTGACATTACTTTTATTCGGTTTGTAATGTTTTTATCTTTCAACTTCCGCTGTGTATTAAACTGTGATAAATTGTCTATGATGATATCAACTACATCACGATACTCCCCACCGTGCCCACCGGTAATACGTGGAAATATCGGGGTGTGACAACAACCTCCTCACAAAACAATGAAATCCCGCATGGCACGTGCTACGAAAGTTCGGTAACATGACGGAAGCACTTATATATAGGAAGTACAAGCGGCGTATCCACCATGCTTCAATCATGCCACGTCTGTCTCGTCATCGGTGTCATGCTTCGTTACCCATAACATTAGATCCCATCACATCTCACATAGATTTCACATTGACTAACCAAGTAGATTCTACAACATAGATTAATCCAGTATATTCAACAACTTCAACCCGAGTCCACAAAACTACTAAGTTCACTTAGTGCATGGTACGAAGCTTCGGCAGCATGCCAAAAACACTTATATATAGGAAGTACCAGCGGCGTATCCACCATGTTTCGGATATGCCACGTCCGCCTCGTCTTCGGCGCTAGGCTACATTTCATATTTTGTTTCTCAAAACAACACATACATAGATTACACATAGATTATGCTAGAGTGCACATAGATTACACACATGGATTCCACATAGATCACACAAGTAGTTTCCCATAGCTTAGATTTCAACAATCTCATCACCGGTCTGCAAAACACTAAGTTTCGCATGACACGTGGTACGAAAGTTGGTAACATGCCTGAAACACTTATATATAGGAAGTACCAGCGGCGTATCCACCATGCTTCAGACACGTCACTTCTGTCTCGTATTTCTATGCCATGTTCCGTTTAGTGTTTCACAACCACAATAACACATAGATTCATCACATAGCTTCACATAGCATCATAGTTGATCAAGATTCCCTCATAGATTAACATCGTCAACAAAGCTTCATAAATTTAGCTTGATTTCTGAGATTAGAATTAGTGTGTTAGATTGCGGACACACGTGCGAATTGTGTAAAAAGCCTCAAAACAAACGAAGAATCAAGTTTAAATCCACACATAAAAATCGAGATAACATAAAAGATAGGCTCATAAAACATAGGATTGTTCCGGGTAGAGGAACGGCGACTAACCAAAGTTATTTGAACCCCTTTCGAATTGAGGTAACGTATCTTGACTTACTTAGACAGATACGTCATTGATGTTAGGCCTACGATATTCGTCCTTTTGGTCATTTCACGTCCCTAATTGATTGGCAGTTTTGAGACTTTGGAGGGACATAAAATCAAGGAGTGGGACTAGTTATCAAGGTCTAAGTTTCACCCCTATCTTGACAACATCATACCCTAATAGCGTTGGTACTTATCAACAGATAAGACCTACTAGAATATAATAAGGAAATTTCTCATCAAGGTTCGGATGTCACTCCTGAATTGAGGACAAATTCCGTGCAAAATACAAACACTGATTAGCAGTGTTTCAAAGTATCAAGTGTATATTGTGTCAGCCTTAGGAAAGGCATGTAAGTTTAGTAGGAAGATGTGCTGCTAGGAAGCAGATACGGTAGAATGCATAAGTCTTAAACAACAGATAAGAGTCAAGATTCCTAGAACTATAGACTAGGGCAAGTATTCCTACTTATCCTAATTCCCTATAGTTATGGCTCTGATACCAATCTGTCACACCCCAATCGATGGCGGAAACATCGGGGTGCGGCACTAAGCGTTCAGATTGCTCATGAGTTTCCATAACACTAGTAGTTTCAATAGTAATTAAATTGATTCCATGCAAAATTCAATAGTAATTAAATTGATTTCATCCAAAAGTTTCTAGATTTAGCTAAATGTAGTTTCTAAGCTTCATCCTAGCTTGATTCAAGAATCCTAGCATCCTGTCAGCCTGCAACATGTATTAAAATAGAGTCAGTACAAAAATGTACCGGCGAGTATACAAGTTTGAGTACATAGCATAATAGATTCAAAAGACTCATATCCATAATGTAAATGATAACAAAATAGTTTCAGCCATGCTAGTGTTCGCAGTCCAAGTGATAGCCCAAGTGTCCCGATGCTTTGGTGTTTTCTCAAGAATCAAGGAAAACTATAATCCTTCTAACAATACCCTCGAGAATAATGGGGAGGTGCATCTCCTATAGCGTTACTATTGTTAAGGCAGAACTAAACACTCTGGATTAAACGTCAACATAGCATAAAGAATCAAGAATCACAAGTTTCACATACACATAGGATAGAGTTTAGATTCAAAAGCATCAAGTTTCATAGTTTAATAGAATACATGTTGCATCCTAAAGTTTAAAACAATAAGGGATCGAGTATACTCACAGTGATTGCTTAACAGATTAACTGTTGTTGGATCAAAGGGAGCTCTTTAGGGTTAGCCTGATTAGATTACAACAGATAAGTGTCGGACAAAATAACGAGATTGTGCAAAAGTGTTGGGTCAGTCACTGGATCGGATGGCTGTTCGATCGGACGGCAGTCCGATCGGATTGCCATTTGATCGGGGTGACTCAGGTGTGTGGGGGATGGATTGCCATCCGATCGGATGGTCATCCTTACGGATGGCCATTCGATCGAATGGTCACTCGATCCAAGTGTTGAGATCCCAAAGGTCTTGCCAAGTATTCAACTCAGGTTATCACGATCGGATGGTCATCCGATCGGACGTCAGTTCGATCGGATTGCCATTCGACGACGGTAGTTTCCAAAGTTTCAAAGTTTAAAAGATCCAAGTTCCAAAAGATTCTAAGTGTTTTAGGGACATCATACATATGCCACCCCGATTGGATGGCCGTTCGATCGGACGACAAATCGATAGCATTGCCATTCGATTGGGAGGTCTTGTCCCGTCCACACTCTTGGAAAGTTTCTAAGTTTTGATTCTCACGACGACTGCACGGTACGTATTGAGACAATGGTAACCACGTCAGTATCCAGCCCATCTGGTCGGACGGGAATCACCCAGTCCGTTCAGGTGTCTGTTTTTTACTGTGTTTTATGTCGGAATCCGTTCTCCGGTCACCTTCTCCGGCAACAAACCATTTCACAACTGACTCCAGACTAACCATCAAGTCTACCGTCCGTTTAGATCTGGATTCCATAGTTTCAAGTAAGGTTTTAAGAAAAGATGCAGGAAAAGTATAAGTTTTAGCTGGAAAATCTTGATTTAGTAGAGATTTGCTGCAAAAGCACCTGAAATTCCTTAAATCTGAGCTAGATCTTGAACGGAATGACATCACTCAACAGTTTGTACAAACCGCCACGATGATGTCACCCTCAAGAGCTCAAATCACAGAGATTTCACGGTGAAAAGTGAGATTTCAAAGGAGAATCTCATGTAGAATAGTGTAGAGATCAAAGAAGTACAAGAATCTAGTGTAAAACGTACCGAAATCACCGAGAAATGGAAGAAAAGAGGAGGGCGTTCGTCTGGTCGAATGAGGCTGTCACATAAGTGAAAAATGATGTGGCAGGTCCTATTTATAGTGTGTGAGAGGAGTGAAGGCGGTGTGGCATGGATTGGATGGCAGTTTGATCGAATGGCCCTCCAATCGGATTGCCATTCGGTCAATCCCATCCTTTCGGCGTTCCCATCTTTGATTTGTTTCGCGAGTTAGATTAAGCGTTGCGTTGCGTATTATTGGGTAATAGTATCACCTAACTAGATTAACACATTAGTTTCCAAGTTTCATAGATTTCGCCAGTGACAAGACTCAAGTCTCTCGTTCAACCAAGTCTCAACTTGCACGAGTCTCAAGAGTCAAGCACCAAAGTGTCAAGAATCATAGTCCATAAGAATCAAGTATCAAGAATCAAGAGTCTAGTTTCCAGGCATCAAGTATCAAGAATCAAACCTCAAGAATCAAGTATCAAGAATCAAGCCTCATAGTGTTAAATACCAATAATCAAGTTTCTAGAATCGAGCATCATAGTATCAAGAATCTAGATTTAAGCATCTCAAGTATCAAAAGTGTAAAGTATCACATAGATTAGGGACTAAAATTAACAATAGCTAAAATTCTAGGGGCGCAGGCGTTACACACATATATTTATTGCTGAAATCGGTGGCTTCACCACGGCCCGTGCCCGCCTGGCATGGCCCCGTGGTCATCTCTCTCTCTCTCTCCCTCTCTCTCTCTCTCTCTCTCTCTTTATCATTAACTACCTGTTAGATCTTGTACTAACATGGTCCGGCCCATGGCCAATGTACTTGTAGTACTATCGCAAATTCTGAAAATCTTTGAGTTGACCACGCCCCGTGTTGGCTTAGCACGACCCCGTGTTGGCTGCCAGTTTTGTCCTTTGCTGTTGTTTTTTCTTCTGCACAACATCTAGCCTCTGACACGGGCCATGTCTGGTGGACACGGCCCCGTGTCAAGTTTTCTGATCTTGCTATTCTTGTGCTTTAGATGTGAATCGGGGCTTGGCGAGTTGCGTCGATCCCCCCTTCTGTGTATCTATATTGGTTTTTACTGTCTTTTTGCTTCTTTTGCACATTTAAGCTCTTTTGACCCTGTAAATTAAAAGGAACTAGAAAAACAAGCTTTTTCCAACATTAGTACTAAAAAAAGGGTTGATTTTACTGTAACAACCCGACCTTTCGGGTCATTATAATAAGAAATGCCAGATCTATCATTTCGTGCTTAATTGACTTGTACTCTCGAGATTTCGATTATTGCTATGGGTCGACTATTTTAAACGATATATATAATTTAAACTATGTTTTACAACGCATTCACAACGCTTATTTAAAAAGCAGTCAACGCATTTAACGCTATTACAACGCATACTATTTTAACGCATTTTATCGCATATTACGTCGCATGTTTATACTAAACGTTATCGCATCGCAATCTCATCGCAACTCAAATTGCAGATTTACTTTTATGCATTTATGTGTTATGTGTGTGATTTGTGTGTCTACTTGTTTAATGTTATGTGGTTATCTCATCACATCGCGTACTCGCAACTCGTTTAAACGCAACGCAACGCCTAACAAACGAAACGAAAGTCGGAAAACTAACTCACACCAGTCGACTAATCGAATGATCATCCATCCAGATGACCATCCGATCGGATGGCCATCCGATCGACTGGCCATCCGACCCAATACTCCACCGCCTTATCTCCTCTCCCATTATAAATACCCACCTTTCACGTCACTATTCACTGATGTGACAACTCTATCCGACCCAACTCGCTCTTTGACAATTTCAAGCACATTTCACTCGATTCAAGGCTACTTTCGTAAGTTTTCTTCCTAAATCTTGTACTTCCATCATCACTACACACATCTCCATCATCTTCTCCACTAAAATCGTACATTTCCACCATGAAATCGCCCGATTTGGACTGCTTTAGGATGACGTCATCTCGGTTTCTCATGGAAACTGTTGTGTGACCTTATCTCGTCAAGATATGTTTAGATCTAAAGGATTTCCACATCATTTCATACAAATCTTAGCAAATCTAAACATTTATCAACTGTTTTCACACTTATCTTCAATTTTCTTCACTTTCTTTACAAAACCGGTGAAATCTAGACTCGTTTAGGCTTTCTACTCATGAAACCTCGTCTAGAACAGTTAATCTGATCGAATGGGGTGATTCCCATCCGATCGACTGAGCTGGACTTGGTGCGGTTTCCGTTGTTTGACACGTCGTCACGCCGTCTCCGTTAAAACTTCAACTTTTGAACTTAGAAAATTTTGCAAGATTTTCAACACATCAGATCTCGCCCGATCGAATAGCCATCCGGAATGACTTGATTTATACTACAACGAAAACTTCAAAAGTTTTATAAACGCTCACAACTCATTCGAATGGCTATCCGTTCGAATGGTCATCCGTCCGGATGACCTTTCGACCGACTCACCATCCGACACTTGTCTCCTCGACGCACTGTTTACACGCTGTTCAAAACTTACGCTATCGTTCTATGCTCAGGCTAATCTCCACGCGCTCCCTTTAATCCAAGACTGTGTTTATTTACTAAACACATATTGTGAGTATACTCAAACCCTTTTTCGCTTAACGCACTTTTGGGTGTTGGATACGTCATTTATATCAAAGCACATCAACACACTACGCAAACACTATTAAACGCTAAAACACTCCGTAAGTGAAAACCGGGACCCCTAAAACCCTAAATTTCATGAAAAATCAAGAAAATCAAGTTTTAATAGTTGGTCGCGGGCCGCGTAAGAATTAAGCAGAGCTTACGCGGGACGCGACATCCCTGGAATCTCCGGATAAGTATGCAGGACACGTGTCATTACACGTGTCAAGACTATTCGATGACTCAGCCGACCTAGACTCCCTCGCGGGCCGTTAAGGAGAAGCAGATATGCTTCGCGGGCCGCGACGCTCCCCAATATCAGCCTATATATTGAGGTTTTCAGCTTCATTTCAAATCGTTCAATTCTTTTCTTTCTCTTGCTCTCTTGTTCTGTCATTCTAATGTCAGAACTTCTAAACTTCGAAACTCTGCCCGTTATTAGGATAATAACTCTAATCACTGACACGGTACTATATCCGATAGATTGAAACCGATCCAATGGATGTTTAAGTGCTGCCTGTATATGGCTATACTTTGTCATTCGTTGTGGGTTTTGATTTCGTGATTATCGTTAAAGTTGAATTGGGTTAATACACTAATACGAGTTCCATTATATCTAGAATTAGAACTCATACTCAGGAAGTGGTTTAATTAGAATGCTTAGCGATTAAGTAAACTTAGTGTTTAAGTAAACTTAATGGTTAAAGTAAAACTTAGCAGTTAAGCAGCTAATTAAGTTAATTAATCGATTAAGTAAATGATGTAATTTACCAGTTAAGATTAATTAAGCTAAGCAAGATTAATTAAGCGAAGCAAGATTAATTAAGCTAAGCAAGATTAATTAAGCTAAGTAAGATTAATTAATCAACTAAGTAAGTTAATTAGTTAAATGGCTAAGTAAACTTAATGGTTAAGGAAACTTAACAATTAAGTAAACTTAGTAGTTAAGAAACCTTAATGATTAAGAAAACTTAATGGTTAAGTAAACTTAATGGTTATATAAAACTTAGCAGTTAAGTAAGCTAAGTAAGTTAATCAGCTAATTAAGTTAATTAAATAATCGGCTAGGTAAATTACTTAATTAAACAGTTAGGAAAATTAATCGGTTAAACAACTAAGTGGGATAATCCGTTAAAAAGCCAAGTAAACTTGATAGCTAAAACAATTAAGTAAACTTAATAATTAAGAAAACTTCCTAGCTAAGAAAGGAATCTGCCTTACCTATAAATAGGACCCTAGGATTTCATTCTTCCTTGCTCATTTTCTTTTCTTCTTCTCTCTATACGTTGGTGTTCTAACCAATAATCGCCGATGCGATACTCTATCCGATCGATTCGGGAACCAACTAACGAATGCCAAAGTGATGTCTAAATAATACTATACTTTGTGAATTTCGTCAAGGTTCTGATCTCGTGACCATCGTTAGGTTTGATATGGTTTTATACTAATACGTATTCCACTCTATTAAACTAAATGTTTAACTATCAGAAAACTCTGATCCCAATCTTACTATCAAACAAGATATTTAATCATCAGAAGATTCAGAACTATAAAGTAGGTGCTTAGAATCAAGAGGCTTGTTTAATCAAGACTATATGCTAACAAGGTGTGTCATTCTCTTTTATCAAAAGTGCTTTACAATACCTAAATATTTTCCAGTTATATTTTATAGGGATTAAGTCTTTGTTATCTTAAATTACTGGCAGTAAGTGGGGTATTGTGCACAATGACTACAGTTTTATCACTTTTAGGTGAAAGGACCTAAATAGTGATACACGTCACTTTTGGGTGAAAGGACCCAATAGTGGTATGACCACAGTCATAGATACGGTCGAATGACAACTGAACCGGCTAATTATAAGATAGGGGTAATTGTAATCGCTCTTAATAATGTAAATTATTACAAATGTGTTTTTGTACAAAATGAATGAAATCACTAGTATTTCCTGCTGACCTAATGTTTTAAAATGCGTGTCAGGTGATTACAGTAGATTGGAATAAGAGTAATGATACGGCACCGAAAGGCTTAAAGAAGTGGCTTATTTTATCAATTAAATTGAATTAAGAAAACGTGGTTTCATATATTCGGGTTTATCCCATATTAAAGCTACCTTTGTAAAACATGGGTTTATTCCCATCTGTTTAATAAATAAAATCCGGTGTTTCTAAACTCTGGTATTTTCCTAACTCACGGTTCTAATGAAATTTTCCGCTGCAATATTTTCAAAATAATCACCGGTACCACTTGACTACTCGCGGCTCCCGTCCAGGGTGTGGTCGGGGGACGTGACAGAAGGTGGCATCAGAGCCAAGCCACTGGTTTAAGCGATTAGGTGTTGTAATAATACCTAAGCTTAAACGAAAGAGTTAGGAAATTGTTATTTGGTAGCAACAAGGATAGTATTTAGACTTGAACTTAAGAAAGATACTTTAGTATTAGCTTCGAGATAAGCTTGCATAAATAAAGTGTGATGGGTATTGGTATGACGTGAGGATGATGACTAGAATGTTGCAAGTACGGTAAATAAGCAATAACACTTGGCCACTATTATTTCTTATTTATTGGTACTACTTGGTTCTAAAATATGATCCATCATGTGAATACTAATTACCTTGTTCTTTGATAAAAGCCCTAATAAAAGATTCATTTTTAAATCATGAATTGAGAAAATTCTATTTGTGGGAAATACAATGATAAATTACCTCTCCGGCAAGACTGGGAATGGTGTGGCAGACTCTCCAGCTTGTCCGGGTAAGATAGGGTTACCTCTCCGGCGAGAACCGGGTAAGATGGGGTATAGGATATGTCAAACAAGTGACTGAATTCCCTAAATAGTATCATGACCTGATGTCTGACTTGTTTATAAAAACATGAATCTGTTAAATACATTGACCTTATGAATGGTATGTATATTACAGTATGTGAAAAAAATGATTATATAGATATGTATATCTATAAGGAAGTCCAAAAACCATAAGGATTGACCATTTAGAATAAATCACTAGCATGTGTATCAATAATAATTCCAGATTTCTTTATCAGGAATCTCTTGTATACATCTATAATTCCGATATAAAAAACTATTCCACTTGATCATCCTTCTCATAACTCGTGCGACAAAATGAACGATGTGAACCCTTTATGTTGGGATGCCATCAAAAGTATAGCAATTTCCCATGCGTTACCTTAGATTATTGACACATTAGGAAACCTATAGCTAAAGTTGTGCTAGGCACAAATCGTCTCAAAACTTACAAGAGTAATTCTACTTACTTTAAGAACTCTTGCGAAGATAAAAGTAACCACGACTAGATGCACTTACAAAGATTCTTTACCTATAATCCTACTAAGATTACCAGTAATAAAAGAATTGTTATGACATTACATGTGCTGCAAAGGACTAAAGTTGTCCAAACCATTAGTATAAATGTTAAGAAGAATGAATTAATGCATGCTTCAAAATTTAGACATTTAGATAGTGAGACCCGAGCTTCGAAACACATGATCAAGACATATGCCATAAAATGGAAAGAATGAAAAGTACTGACAGAAAGGAAATTATGCCTGCTTTATAAAAAGGAACAAATGGAAACGATGACTCCGGAGGTGATTGCTTAATTAGGTTGAGATTTGCAAAGCCAACCAGAGAAGTGACCACAAGGAGACAAGACAGACCAGCCGACAAAGTTCATCTCTATGATGAAAGCTGTGAGTTATACACGGAAGTAAGACATAGCGTATATGGTCTCGGGGTTCATTAACACTAGAGGCATGGAACTGAAAGAAACTACGACCGACGTTTTCCCAGAGGATCTACTTGGACTATCACCCGATCGTGTGGAGAAACTCAGAATTCATCTGAGACTAGGAATAACACCGATTGTTGTATCACAAAGTTAAGACTAATGTAATAGTCGATGATTTAAGTCATAAGTTTCATAAGAAGTCGAAACAAGTATGTGCTCTTAGATTAAATTACGGATAGATTTAATGAAACAATTAAAAAGTACCCAAGAAACAGCAATCAAGGATGATGCTGAAAGATTTAAAAAGGGATAATGAAGGAATCAGAAAAAGGAACTAATGGAAATTGGAGATTTCCATAAAGAATTCAGGGTACCTATTCATGAAAACCTACAAGAAAGGATTCTCGAAGAAGCTCATAGAACTAAGTACTTGATGCATCGTGTAAGTAATATGAGGTATCGAGGTTTGAATAAGAATTACTGATAGATAGGAATGAAAAGGGATGTAGCCAGTTATGTCTCTAAGTATTTAATCGATTAGCAAATTAGGTTTACCTCAACGATTAGAAATGCCAGTGTGGAAATGGGATTGATAACAAATGAATGTTATTACCAAAATCCCCAAAATAATAAGTTGTAACAACATAATCTGGGTGATTGTGGATTAACTAACCAAGTTAGCTCAATTACTACCAATGAAGGAAACCCTTTAGTATAAAACGCTTAGTTAAGTTGTATGTGGACGAAATAAGTCTTGTTACATGGAATCCCGTTATCCATTGTATTGAATAGAGATAGTCATTTCACTTTTCATTTCTGGGAAAATTTTGCTAAGTACATGTGTGATAAATATTGGTGAAAGTAGGATTATCATTTATCACTCATAAGATTTTTCAATAATTGGCCTACAAGTATTAGTGTTACCCGTTTGAAGCACTTTATGGATGGAGGTACCATCCAGTACGTTGGGCAAAAATATGAGAAAAGCAACTATCAGGTCATAAGATGGGCAAACTATTAGAATTTCAAAACCGAATAAGAATGATACTAGAAGTCTCTCCATGAAAAGGGAATAGTCTGATGCGGCAAGAAAGAAAAGTTAAAGTCTAAAATTTGTTGAACCATTTGGAATCATTAAACAAATTGAACCAGTAGCTTATCAGTTAAAATTGTCACAGGAAATGGCAGGTATACATGATTTATTTCATGTATAAAACTTAAGGAAATGCTCAGCTAATAAATATTTAAATTATACCTCTTCAAGATATAGAGGTAAATGAAAGGTTGAAATTCGTCAAGAGACCTCTTCAAATAGAAGACAGAAAGGTCAAACACCTTAAACACAAGAGGTTAGTACTGGTCAGAGTAAAGTGGGATTCGAAAAAGAGGACCTGAATACACATGTGAACTGGAATCAGAAAGGAAGCGAAAATACCCTTACTTGTTCCAGTAAATCTCGAGGACGATATTTTAAATAAGGTGGGGTGGATGTAAGGACCTGCACGAAAATGTCCTAAAACACTCCGTAAGTGAAAACCCGGACCCCTAAAACCCTAAATTTCATGAAAAATCAAGAAAATCAAGTTTTATTAGTTGGTCGCGGGTCGCGTAAGAATTAAGCAGAGCTTACGCGGGGCGCGACAACCCTGGAATCTCCGGATAAGTATGTGGGACACGTGTCGTTACACATGTCAAGACTATTCGATGACTCAGCCGACCTAGACTCCCTCACGGGCCGCAAAGGAGAAGCAGATATGCTTCGCGGGCCGCGACGCTCCCCAATATCAGCCTATATATTAAGGTTTTCAGCTTCATTTCAAATCGTTCAATTCTTTTCTTTCTCTTGCTCTCTTGTTCTGTCATTCTAATGTCAGAACTTCTAAACTTCGAAACTCTGCCCGTTATTAGGATGATAACTCTAATCATTGACACGGTACTATATCCGATTGATTGAAACCGATCCAATGGATGTTTAAGTGCTGCCTGTATACGGCTATACTTTGTCATTCGTTGTGGGTTTTGATTTCGTGATTATCGTTAAAGTTGAATTGGGTTAATACACTAATACGAGTTCCATTATATCTAGAATTAGAACTCATACTCAGGAAGTTGTTTAATTAGAATGCTTAGCGATTAAGTAAACTTAGTGTTTAAGTAAACTTAATGGTTAAAGTAAAACTTAGCAGTTAAGCAGCTAATTAAGTTAATTAATCGATTAAGTAAATGATGTAATTTACCAGTTAAGATTAATTAAGCTAAGCAAGATTAATTAAGCTAAGCAATATTAATTAAGCTAAGCAAGATTAATTAAGCTAAGCAAGATTAATTAAGCTAAGTAAGATTAATTAATCAGCTAAGTAAGTTAATTAGTTAAATGGCTAAGTAAACTTAATGGTTAAGGAAACTTAATGGTTAAGGAAACTTAACGGTTAAGGAAACTTAGTAGTTAAGACAACTTAACAGTTAAGTAAACTTAGTAGTTAAGAAACCTTAATGATTAAGAAAACTTAATGGTTAAGTAAACTTAATGGTTATATAAAACCTAGCACTTAAGTAAGCTAAGTAAGCTAATCAGCTAATTAAGTTAATTAAATAATCGGCTAAGTAAATTACTTAATTAAACAGTTAGGAAAATTAATCGGTTAAAGAGCTAAGTGGGATAATCCGTTAAAAATCCAAGTAAACTTGATAGCTAAAACAATTAAGTAAACTTAATAATTAAGAAAACTTCCTAGCTAAGAAAGGAATCTGCCTTACCTATAAATAGGAGCCTAGGATTTCATTCTTCCTTGCTCATTTTCTTTTCTTCTTCTCTCTATACGTTGGTGTTTTAACCAATAATCACCGATGCGATACTCTATCCGATCGATTCGGGAACCAACTAACGAATGCCAAAGTGCTGTCTAAATAAGACTATACTTTGTGAATTTCGTTAAGGTTCTGATCTCGTGACCATCGTTAGGTTTGATATGGTTTTACACTAATACGTATTCCACTCTATTAAACTAAATGTTTAACTATCAGAAAACTCTGATCCCAATCTTACTATCAAACAAGATATTTAATCATCAGAAGATTCAGAACTATAAAGTAGGTGCTTAGAATCAAGAGGCTTGTTTAATCAAGACTATATGTTAACAAGGTGAGTCATTCTCTTTTATCAAAAGTGCTTTACAATACCTAAATATTTTCCAGTTATATTTTACAGGGATTAAGTCTTTGTTATCTTAAATTACTGGCAGTAAGTGGGGTATTGTGCACAATGACTACAGTTTTATCACTTTTAGGTGAAAGGACCTAAATAGTGATACACGTCACTTTTGGGTGAAAGGACCCAATAGTGGTATGACCACAGTCATAGATACGGTCGAGTGACAACTGAACCGGCTAATTATAAGATAAGGGCAATTGTAATCGCTCTTAATAATGTAAATTATAACAAATGTGTTTTTGTACAAAATGAATGAACTCACCAGTATTTCTTGCTAACCAAATGTTTTAAAACGTGTTTCAGGTGATTACACTAGATTGGAATAAGAGTAATGATACGGCACCGAAAGGCTTAAAGAAGTGGCTTATTTTATCAATTAAATTGAATTAAGAAAACGTGGTTTCATATATTCGGGTTTATCCCATATTAAAGCTACCTTTGTCAAACATGGGTTTATTCCCATTTGTTTAATAAATAAAATCCGGTGTTTCTAAACTCTGGTATTTTCCTAACTCACGGTCCTAATGAAATTTTCCGCTGCAATATTTTCAAAATAATCACCGGTTCCACTTGACTGCTCGCGGCTCCCGTCCAGGGTGTGGTCGGGGGACGTGACAGAGACTATATCTGTAATGACTGTTATGCTTTATATGTTATTGGTATGGGACTTTAACGTTAAATATATTGTCACTAATAGTTGTTATGGATTCTCTTGGACAATCTGTTTCGCTCAGTGCCGCGCCCCGATGATTCCGCCGTCGGTTGGGGTGTGACAGATTGGTATCAGAGCCATAACTATAGGGAATTAGGAAAGACACGACCTAGTCCGGGTCTGATGTCTTAGAATTGACCTAGTCTATAGTCTAAGCACCAACAGACCGCCTTGTGTGAACCCAGTAGGGGTTCTGCACGAGCTTATTCTCGAACTCGCTAAAACTACATTCCTGCGTGAACAACGCATACTACAGCTTCGTGCAAGAACCACCTTTCCTAAGGTCGAACACTACACGCCTTTTCCTAAGGCGGATACAATACAATCGAGTGTTTTGGTCGAGATTAGGTGTGAAAACCAATAACTCTTGATAGAATCACTCACTCTACGCGAAATTGTTACTCTCAGCACGAGAATCTTTGTTGAGATAGGAGTGACATCCATATCTCGACAAGAATCTCCATCTTTATCTCGTGGTTCAGCCACACTTATAGGAATGAAGTTGTTAGGTTAGGGGTGAAACCTGCATCTTAATGACTTGTTCAACTCTCTATTTGGTTTTACAAAACTCTCACCAAAGTCTCGACAGGTTACAACGATTTGGGTCACGTAGTAGGCGAAGGGATGCGTGTCGTTCGCCATATTTTGGCGAGAACACATTCTATTAGGCCAAAGCGTGTACACGAGGTCCTTGTGAATAGTCGAATCACTTTGGGTAGTCGATGTCTCAACACCCAGACATTCTATTTCGATTCTAAGCTCGCAGCCGCTGATTCTTCGATTTTATGTGCTTTTATGTGTTTTATATGGTTACCTGTTTATCATTTGAGCTAAGAGAGCTGTGCTCTACGCTGATGGTTTCGATTTAACGCTTCTTGCTCTGCAAAACACGCACTACTCATGACGTTTCTCATTTTTTAGCTCAAAATGCTAACAAATCATAGACAAACTATGAACTCTTGCTACACTACACCACTCGCTATGCTACTCGTTATCACTACTCGCACTCGCAACTCTCGATCGCGCTTCACGAAACTTGAAAGATAGGTGAATACGTGCAAAATATGTAGGTGAATACGTGCAAAATATAGTTGAATATGTGCAAAATATGTGCTTACGTGAACTACGTGCTTTTGTGCTTATGTGGATTATGTGCCTACGTGACTATGTGCCTATGTGTTTGACTTGTTCCTGATGCTTTATCTAATAATAATAAGTATGTTGGTTAAACACCATATGACGAGATTCGATTGTATCGCCTGAATCCTATGACGATGTCTGTTACAGATTATGTCGTCATTTGGATCCCACACCTCACGCGCTACTCGCCGCAACCATGCTGATAAACACATCGCATCACTGGTGGCTAAAGAAATGGCTAAGGTCATTCCTCATATCGTCAGTGAGATCAATGACGTTAGCAGCAAGTCCTCTGTTGAATCCAAGAGCGACTCGCCGAAAGCTCCATTCAGCTTTAAGCAATTCAAGGCCTGCGGTCCTGCTAACTTCACTAGTGAAGATGGTCCCAGCGCCATGTTTCTGTGGTTTGACTCGATTGAAGTTAATCTCTGTCAAAGCAGATGCCCAGACAACCTCCGCACTGTTAACGCAACTGGAGTTTTTCAGTCTAGGGCTCTGGACTGGTGGACTGCGGAACGCAACAGGCGAGGTAACAACGCAACCTATGGACTCTCTTAGGAGGAACTGAAGGAAGTCATAATGAAAGAATTTTGTGCCCCACATGAACTCCAGAAGCTGGAAAATGAGTTCTAGGGTATCAAGCAAAAAGGAGGTGATAATACTGGTCTCACCGCTCGCTTCAAACAGCTCAGTATTATCTGTCCTGGTCTAGTGTCTACTCCAGACATCACGATCAAGAAGTATATTTGCGCTCTACCCGATTGTGTTACCGATTTTGTTCAAGCAGCTAAGCCTACTACCATTGAGGAAACCTACCAACTCGCCGCTGAGATCAATGATAAGTGAGTTTTGGCTGGTTATTTCAAAACCTCAACCAAGAATCTCCACCAGGTCACTGCTACTCCCGCTACTGAAACCGCAACACCGCAAGTTTCGAAGTATTCACGCCAGAATCGCAAGCGCAAGGGTAACAACAACAAGAACTGTGCTGCAACTCTCAACGCTGTACCCGTCCAACCCAACCAGAACCAGAATCATTAAAACGCTGCACCTGTGACCAACGCACCGCCTGCTAAGCGTGCGTACACTGGTCCTCACCCTCTGTGCCCTACTTGTACCTATCATCACCCAGCTGGGATAGCTTACCGTTTCTGTGTCCACTGCAACCTCTACGGACACTTTACAACGAATTGTCACACTGGCCCACGTCATCAAGCTCAAGCTCCTCCTGCACTGCCAGCTCCACTCCTCGCTCCTCAGGGTAACCAAGCAGGACCTGCTCCCGCTGCTCATGCACGAGCCTGCTTCTCTTGTGGTGACCCTAACCACTTCGCTAACGTCTGCCCGAATCAAGTGGTGAAACAAGAGCCGCAACAGCAACCACCGCAGCAACAACATCAATAACAGCAGCCTCAGCAGTAGCAGCAACCATGTGACAACTGTCAAATTTGCATGCATCCGTACGTTTAATCAATATTGATTTATGCTTAATGACTGTGCTTAATGACAACTGATGATTTAAACTGCTTTCTAACTTTTGTTACACACATACATATGCATCAGATTTCATACTGTCACTACATTCATTACATACAAACTTTAGTGACATACTTGATGCACAAAGCACAGTTAGCACAGTGAGCGGACAACTCAGAAACTTGCTGACAATACCAGCACATAGACAAACAATATATTGAGGCCCAGTATGAGCCAGAGACAGGGTACTACACTAGTATGGAGTGTAGGGAAGTAATGACCATAAAACTGCGTCACTAGGTGATAGTTTAGGTGCCGGAAAGTGCCTAAAACCCATTCAAAATGCAGAATTCTGCATTAACCAACAAAATTCAGCATTTTAATATGCTAGTATTGTGCAAAAACATGGCAAAATGGTCCTGTATGCTTTCCTAAGTGTCGGGAATTTAAAAGTGTCAAAAAAAAGTTACATAAAAGACACTATACGGAATAACTTAGCACTTTAACGGAACGGTATATAACCGAACAACCGGACATTACCCGGAACACTAAAATATTGTCAAAAACATTGTTTCACTTTTTCTGAGCTAGTCTTAGTTCCCGAACACTTAAACATACTATATTATACATGGTACATACTAAACACTAGACTTTTACCACTTAACCCCTAACTAATTAAATTATTTGCCATCAAATTTCATTTTACCCCCCCCCCCATTGCTTATCTACGGCTCATTAGGGAGGCCCCACACAAGATTTCTAAATCTTCTATAATCTATTTTTGGGATATGGTAGATAGTGCATGTACTTCAAGGAACACAAGGACTTTTGGACAATAGGTTTGAATGGTTATAAGAGATTTAGAGTTCCAACACTTCCCAACAATTTCCTTCTCCTTCCCTCCCAACATAAAGCTACGGCCAAACAACCCCTTATACACCACCACTCTATTGTTTCAAGATCATCCAATCCAAGTTTCATACAAGGTGTGAGAAGGTAATTGAAGAAGCTCGGTGTCACGGAACTTGAAGGACCACCTTCTTTTGCTATTATCCACCACTTTTGCACCTTGTTCTTCCCTAGCTTTAAGCTAGTTGTAAGCTTCTTGTTAATCCTTATTTACTTCATGTTTATGGTGGTTAAAAGATTTATTATGAAGAGAACATATGAACACTAAAAGATCTTACACTTAAAGCTTGAACATAAAGCTAACATAAGATGAAATCTTGATGATATGAAGTTGTTATGAGTATGTGTTGATTATTTGATGATTTCTTGGTGATATGATGAATGATCATCATAGTAAACTTGTTAGATCATGATTAAAAACATGGTCTAACAAGATGAGAGGTGATTATATGTTACATGAAATAATCATCTTCTAATCTAAACATGAACTTGAAGGAAAGATGATTTCTTACAAAATAATAAACCAAGTGAACTAGTAATCTTGTAAATCCAAGACTTGTGAATGAATTTCCAAGGAAACTAAGTTTAAAAAGATGGTTTTTGAAAGATCATAATTTTTTTATTTAAACATACACTATTTTTAGTGGCAAAATAAGTATAGAAATACTTTTAAAAACAAGAAGATGATATAAATACACATTTTTGCAAAACCAGTTTACAAGTTGTAAAGACTTAAATCTTTAAGAATGAGATTTTAACAAAAGAAAACACACTTTGGAGGGTAACTAAACCCACTAAACGCCTTACCAAGTTACTACGCGTTTTTATGAAAAACCAAGTTCATGTTATTATGTAAAGTGCATTGTTTTCGCACTTGATTGGTGTAATATTGTTTAGTAACTTATGGCTGATTGTTGGTTGAATTTTTGAAAAGAAAATGATATGCTATATAGCATGGACACCTCCGTTTACAAGTGTTACAAGTATCTTCTAAACAAGTGTTACAAGTATATTTTATAACTTGTGTTTCAAATATAAACTTCGCCATAAATTTTGCTACGAAATACAAAGTATCGGAGGTTGATTTATACAAGTAAAATGGATAAATATATATCTAGAATATATATTTTAATATCAAGACGCTTGTGTGAATATTTGTATATTTTGTGAACTAGTTATATTATTTTAGGGTAAAATAATATAACTTAACGAATACCATGGAAATTACAACTCCAAAATAATACCAAAAATCACATGGAATACATATTTAAGTTACACACTTGTTATTGTGAAACCGAACGCTAAAACGTAACTTATGAAATATTCTTGCACGTATATTTTTGGTAAAATATTATCTTGGAAACTAAAGAAGTAAAAATATATTATTTTTGGGAAAAATACATATATTTTGGGAATACGTTATTTTTGGACAAATAAGTTAAATATATTTTTCTAAGTGAGACTTGAAAATATATTGTTTTGGAAATATATATTGGGAATATATTGGTATATTTTTAATTGGAATAATACACCGGAATACGACGCCAATACATGGCTAAAGACACACATACAAAAGTACAAATACACATGTACGAGATACCCCCATCCTTGGGAAGGAAATACGAATACAAATACATGAGAAGTATTACTATAAAAACATTGTTTAACAAATTATATAACTTGAAATAATATTGGGGACACAAGAAACGTAACTCAAAAACCTTCATACTAAGCAAAGGCACGGCCCGTTCGTCTAATAGACGTTAGTACACTGTAGGTAGTCGTGTCTGCTGAGGAGACTTGGGTTACACATACTGAAGACGCAATACTGTGAGTTCATGCTCCCCCTTTTCTTCTAACTATTTTCAGTTTTATACTTCGGGGGTGAAATACATGTTACAATTATTACAAACGTTGATTACATGGTATGATTAGCTTAAGGAGGGTTTTACTACTAGATCATGTGAATGAGTAGGGCGATTAAGGCCATCAATCCTCGTTGTAGGACCGAGGGGCATGAGTGACAGATCTATTTGGGTGTAGCGAGCCCCAACTCTGCGTCCGCTGAGTGGACCATGTGGTGACTATGTCTTCCAGCCGGGAGCCCGGTACAACTTTGCTAGGTTTGAGTCTTCCTGCATCACTTCACACATACCATTGGCTTTGCAACCCATTGGTGATCTCTTTTCTTTTTCCTTATTGCTACATACCAGGGACTTACATACATACTTACAACATTTGCAAAGGTTTATACATACACATAAAAGAACACATGAACTCGCTCAACTTTTGTTGATTTTTCAAACTACATGTATTTCAGGGAACTAATGGATCTGGCACGGTATGCACGTATTTCAAGTTGTGTTTGAATAAAGATGTCATCCAGGGTTGTAGGGTTTAGGAGGTGTAACCTCTACCTGGACAGATTACATGTCTCTAAACCTAGTTTTGTTTAAGGTCTGTTGCTGAGTCTTTATGAACTCGTTTAAACACGTCATGATTTGTAACTTAAGTTGGTATTGATGTTTTCAGACAATGTTGTTGTGGTATTTTCTAAACTCTTTTAATGGATAAACATCTCGTGTTTTTATCATATAACATTGTTATGATTGTTGCTATGGTATTAAGAAGTCATACCAAATAACCACGCTTCCGCAAAAGTCAGGGTGTGACAAACTACAGCAAGCAGCCCGCAGAAGAACTTTCAACATCAACGTCCGCCAGGCTCAAACTGACAACAATGTTGTCAATGGTACGTTTCTTGTCAACGGTATTTATGCTTCGTGTTTATTTGATACTGGAGCCGATAACTGTTTTGTGTCGTTTGAATTCGAAAAGCTCCTAAACCGTAAACGCGCTAACCTCCTAACGACGTTCGACGTAGAAATTGCCACCGGAAGAACCGTTACCGTTAGTTCTGTTCTCCGTGATTGTACTCTTGAATTCAACAATCACGTTTTCCCGATCGATCTCATTCCGATGCAACTCGGTAGTTTCGATATCATAGTTGGTAGGGATTTTCTTCTTGAAAATCGTGCTGAAGTTGTTTGTTTTGAAAAGATGATTCGTTTCTCTCTTGCAAATGGCGACCAACTCTGTGTTTATGGCGAAGTATCTTCGAAGGAACTTAAACTCATGTCGTGCATTGAAGCAAGCAAGTATCTCTGAAAGGAATACAAAGTTTTTTTGGCGCACATCGTAGTAGCAGAGAAGGAAACGAAGCCGATGGAAAAGCTACTTGTGGTTCGTGATTTTCCTGCTGTCTTTCCTGACGATTTACCTGGTCTACCCCCGTCTCGTGATATTGATTTTCGAATCGACCTCATTTCTGGAGCTAACCCTGTTGCTAATCATCTTGCTCCATCCGAAATGCGTGAACTTTCTAGTCAACTCTAGGAATTACTTGATAAAGGCTTCATACGCCCTAGCACATCTCCATGGGGCGCACCTGTCTTCTTCATGAAAAAGAAGGATGGATCGTTCCGAATGTGCATCGATTATAGGGAACTCAATAAGCTTACTATCAAGACTCGCTATCCCTTACCCCGAAGCAACGATTTGTTTGATCAATTGCAAGGCGCTACGTGTTTTTCTAACATTGATCTACGCTCTGGTTATCATCAGCTACAAATTCAGGAAGAAGATATCCCTAAAACCGTTTTTCGAACCCGATACGACCATTATGAATTCGTCATTATGCCCTTTGGTCTTACCAACACACCTGCGGTTTTCATGGATTTGATGAATCGCGTGTGTAAACCCTTTCTCGGCCGCTTCATCATCGTGTTTATCAGTGATATCCTTATCTATTCGAAGTCGAAAGCCGAACACGCGCAACATCTCCGTTTGGTACTCGAGCTTATCCAAGGGAATCGCCTCTACGCCAAGTTCTCCAAGTGTGAATTTTGGCTTGAGGAGGTTCAATTCCTCGGTCAGATCGTCAACAGTCAAGGTATACACGTCGATCCCGCGAAGATTAAAGCAGTTAAAAGTTGGATTACACCAAAAACCCCGTCCGAAGTTCGTTCTTTTCTCGGATTGGCGGGTTATTACCGTCAATTTATCACTGATTTCTCTAAAATCATCGTCCCGCTTACCTTTTTGACGAATAAAGACAAGACTTTTGTTTGGGGAACTGAACAAGAGAAACCTTTCAAACTCTAAAGCGTCTGCTCTGCAACACTCCCGTACTCGCGCTACCCGATGGAAACGACGACTTTGTAGTCTATTGCGATGCCTCTAACCTCGGTCTTGGTTGTGTGCTTATGCAACGGGACAAGGTTATCACATACGCGTCTCGTCAGCTCAAAATCCACGAGAAGAACTATACAACCCACGATCTCAAACTCGGTGCAATTGTTTTTGCGTTAAATATTTGGCGACACTACCTATATGGTACTAAGCGTACGGTCTTCACCGACCATAAGAGCCTACAACACATCTTGAACCAAAAAGAGCTAAATATGCGCCAACGCAGATGGGTTGAACTTCTCAACGACTACGACTGGGAGATACGTTACCACCCAGGCAAAGCAAATGCCGTTGCCGATGCTCTTAGTTGACAAAGCTATTTACATAGTGCTCGTAATGTTCAAGCCCAACACAAGCTCGAAGCCCTAATTCGTGACGCTTAGCACGCATGCCTCATTGAGAATACCTTGAAAGAGGAAATGAAATGTGGTCCTGAAACTCAGCTTGTCACCAAATCGAACGGTATCTATTACTATCTCGATACCATTTGGATCCCCAGTCGCAATAACCTTCAGGAGATATTGCTCACTGAAGCCCACAAATCACGATATTCCATTCATCCCGATGTCGACAAGATGTATCAGGACTTGCGTGTCAGGTACTGGTGACCTGGAATGAAGAAGGATATCATTCTTTACGTTTCGAAATGTCTGACTTTTTCGAAAGTCAAGGCTGAACATCAACGACCCTCTGGCTTACTCGTATAACCCGAGATCCCTATGTGGAAATGGGAGAGTATAGGTATGGACTTCATTACGAAACTTCCGCGCACGCCATCAGGACACGATAGCATTTGGGTTATCGTTGATCGTCTTACTAAATCCGCCCACTTTCTACCGATACGAGAAGACTATAAGGTTGAATGATTAGCACAAATCTATACCGACGAAGTCATTTGTCGACATGGGACACCACATGGCTCATGACATCATCTCTGACCGCGATGGTCAATTTACCTCGCGCCTTTGGGAAACTTTTCAATCCGCTCTCGGTACTACTCTTAATCTCAGTACCGCTTTCCATCCCCAGATCGACGGTCAGACTGAACGCACGATTCGCACCCTTGAAGACATGCTTCGTTCGTGCGTTATAGATTTTGGTGGTAATTGGGATTCGCATTTACCTTTAGTCGAATTCTCGTACAACAACAGTTATCATGCTAGTATTCAAATGGCACCATTTGAGGCATTATATGGAAGAAAATGTCGATCGCCGATTGTATGGCACGAGATCGGAGATGCGCAAATTACCGGTCCTGAGTTATTACAAGAAACGACTGACAAGATCCTATAGATCTGAGACAATTTCTTGAAAGCTCAGAGTCGTAAAAAGAGTTACACTGATAAACGCGGCAAGCCCCTTGAGTTCGAAGTTGGCGATCACGTACTCCTAAAGGTTTCACCTTGGAAGGGGGTGATCCGATTCGACAAGAAAGGAAAACTAGCGCCTCGATACGTTGGACACTTTAAAATTTTGGAAAGAATTGGCAAAGTGGCCTACAGACTCGAATTACCGGAGGAACTCAGCAACGTACACCCGACTTTCCACGTTTCGAACCTCAAAAAGTGTCTAGCCGAAGAGAAATTGCATATCCCCCTTGAGGATTTGTAAGTGGACGAAACATTACACTTCATGGAAAAGCCAGTAGAAGTCATGGACCGAGAGACCAAGAAACTCCGACGCTCATGCATTCCTATAGTGAAGGTTCGCTGGGAAGGCAAACGCGGCGCCGAGTTCACTTGGGAACTCGAGAGTGATATGAAAGCTAAATATCCACATCTTTCCGTTACGCCTGCGCCTTAATTTCGGGACGAAATTGCCTAAAGTAGGGGAGGTTGTAACAACCCGACCTTTCGGGTCGTTATAATAAGAAATGTCAGATCTATCATTTCATGCTTAATTGACTTGTACTCTCGAGATTCCGATTATCTCTATGGGTCGACTATTTTAAACGATATATATAATTTAAACTATGTTTTACAACGCATTCACAACTCTTATTTAAAACGCAGTCATCACATTTAATGCTATTACAACGCATACTATTTTAACGCATATTACGTCGCATGTTTATACTAAACGCTATCGCATCGCAATCTCATTGCAACTCGAATCGCAGATTTACTTTTATGCATTTATGTGTTATGTGTGTTATTTGTGTGTTTACTTTTTTAATGTTATGTGGTTATCTCATCGCATTGCTTACTCGCAATTCGCTTAAACGCAACGCAACGCTTAACAAACGAAATGAAAGTCGGAAAACTAACTCACACCAGTCGACTGATCGAATGACCATTTGATCGAATGATCATCCGTCCGGATGACCTCGAATGATCATTTATCCGGATGACCATCCGATCGGATGGCCATCCGATCGACTGGCCATCCGACCCAATACTCCACCGCCTTATCTCCTCTCCCTCTATAAATACCCACATGTCACATCACTATTCACTGATGTGATAACTCTATCCGACCCAACTCGCTCTCTGACACTTTCAAGCACATTTCACCCGATTTAAGGCTATTTTCGTAAGTTTTCTTCCTAAATCTTGTACTTCCATCATCACTACACACATCTCCATCATCTTCTCCACTGAAATCATACATTTCCACCATGAAATCGCTCGATTTAGACTGCTTTAGGATGACGTCATCTCGGTTTCTCATGGAAACTGTTGTGTGACCTCATCTCGTCAAGATATGTTCAGATCTAAAGGATTTCCATATCATTTCACATAAATCTTAGCAAATCTAAACATTTATCAACTGTTTTAACACTTATCTTCAACTTTTCTTCACTTTCTTTACAAAACCGGTGAAATCTAGACTCATTAGGGCTTTCTACTCATTCTCTAGTAGAAAACCGGTCTAAGAACGGATTTCCACCGAAGAGATGACCGACTCACGGGTTGAACATGAAACCTCGTCAAGAACAGTTAATCTGATCGAATGGGGTGATTCACGTCCGATCGACTGAGCTGGACTTGGTGCGGTTTCCGTTGTTTGACACGTCGTCACGCCGTCTCCGTTAAAACTTCAACTTTTGAACTTAGAAAATTTTACAAGATTTTCAACACATCAGATCGCCCGATTGAATAGCCATCCGATCGGATGACCATCCGATCGGATGACCATCCGATCGGATGACCATCCGATCGAATGACTATTCGACCAGGTGACTGTCCTTTATAAGTTCAACACTTAAACAATTTGACAAAACTTCAAAGAATATCACACTTTCAATCGAATAGCCATCCGATCGAATGGCCATCCGTCCGGATGACCATCCGATCAAATGACTTGATTTATACTACAACGAAAACTTCAAAAGTTTTACAAACGCTCACAACTCATTTAAATGGCTATCTGTTCGAATGGTCATCCGTCCGGATAACCTTTCGACCGACTCACCATCCGACACTTGTCTCCTCGATGCAATGTTTACACGTTGTTCAACGCTTACGCTATCGTTCTATGCTCAGGCTAATCTCCACGCGCTCCCTTCAATCCAAGACTATGTTTATTTACTAAACACATATTGTGAGTATACTCGAACCCTTTTTCGCTTAACGCACTTTTGGGTGTTACATACGTTATCTATATCAAATCACATCAACACACAACGCAAACACTTTTAAACGCTAATCGCTCTCGCATGTTATACATGTCTCGATGAATGCTTGTATGTTATGTTTACACAGTGATTGTTGCCTGACACCTTAGCAACGATAGTACTATAGTTTGGACTCAGCACCTGTCGTGGACAGGGGTTGTTAAGGGTTTTACTTCACATGGTCACAGTGGTGATAATGTGTTGCGCATTCTACACTCGCAGTCATGTCGGTTGCATATGTCATTGTCGATAGCTTACTTGCTTCACATTTCTACGTGTTACATGCTGGTTATGCGTAAAAGCTTTCTCTATACTATATGATATCAAACTTGTGTACTCACCTTTACACTCTGTGTATAAACTTTATTTTAACGTATGTGACAGGTTAATAGGATGCTTGGTTGGTGAATCAAATAGGTGGTCTAGAAACGTCATTCAATAAATCTGAGTTGTCGGAACAGTTTTATTTATTTTTGAGACTATATATGTAATGACTGTTATGCTTTATATGTTATTGGTATGGGACTTTAACGTTAAATATATTGTCACTAATAGTTGTTATGGATTCTCTTGGACAATCTGTTTCGCTCAGTACCGCGCCTCGACGATTCCGCCATCGATTGGGGTGTGACATTTACGTCGTATTTGATATAATTTATATGTTGTATTTTAAGAACATCAGTGTTAATAGATATTTAGTGATGGAATCGTGTAATTTGAACTCATGTTAATAAATATTTAGTGATAATGTCTCTAGGCTAAATTAGGTTAGATAAATGGTTAAATCACGTAACTATTTTTTTTCTTGATATTTCAGTATAAATTTGTATACAAAATAAAGTAATTTTTTCTGATAACGTAAGCTATACAAGTACAGGTACCATAACAAATCAAACTGATTTCTTTCGAACAACATCCATACCCAATATTTTTTTGTATAGTTTTCAGTCGACATAAAACAGGTGTCCGTATTCTTTCGGGATATCACCCCTTCATTATTAGGTATTTTCTTTCTAATGAGTGCGAGTTATTAAACGAACCGAGACCGACCAAATCCCGTCGCGCAGCGTCAGAAAATCCCACTAGTTTAAACTAGAGTAAATTACAAAATCGTCCTTTATGTTGACACTAGATTGCAAACTACGTCCTTTATCTTCAATAAGTACGTATACTTGCAAACCCTTGCACGTTATGTCCTTTAGCCCTAACTCAGTTAATTTTTATTGTTAAATTAGGTAACACAAGGGTATTTTAGTCTTTTTACTCTTTTATTTAAACATATTAATAAACAAAACAAAATATAAACTTAAAATATTACATATATTTATATAATATGAAAGAGAAAGGTCGGTGGCTTTGCCACCTACCATTTCTCTCTTAATACATTTATTATCCTTTCTTTCTTCCAGATCTTTCTTCCTCTGTTCTCAGAACTTAACCTAGATTCGATGTTATTGTCTTCATTTCCTTCAAATTATGAGCTCTTACAGTCATGGTGTGTCTTCCACAAATCTCCAGCTTTTCACATGCGACAGTTTCTTCTTTGTGTTCCTTACTTTTGCATGCACGCCACGGATCTTTTCTGGGTTTTGGTTTCACCAAGTTTCAAAATCATGGGTTTAAGGTTGCTTCAATCTCCCATCGTTGGGTTTCAGATCTCGCTATGGTCGCTTCGATTTCTTCAACTATTACAAATGGGTCTTCGTTTCATATGTTATTCGACAACCGATGCCGGTGATAATGGTTGAATCCGGGACAAGTAAATCTTTCATGATAAAAGGTACGGGATAGGTGAAACCCTACAACTCTTGTAACTTCTCCGGTGATGTTCCGTTTAGATTCTATCCTTGGGAGTCAGTTTCTAGATATAATGGTACATATACGACTTATAAATAATTTATACATCCTTTGGTTTTTAGATTACTTGAATTTTAGGTTAAAACATGTTAGTAAATGTGTAGTTTTATGCTCTACAAATCTGATTTTGTTGTATCGGTTGAGAAATTTATTGGTTGTAGTAGACAATCTGGTTCTGATTAACATAATATCGATATGACTTAGTAATAATTGCTACTTTACATCGTTTTGTTCTTAGATTACATGAACTTTAGGTTAGAATCACCCAATTAAAAGTACGATTCTAAGTGCAATTGCTTAGTAATTGAATAAATTAGGGCTAAGATCGTCTTTCCCTATTTTTTCATGTTTGAGTTGATTAAAGAACGATTTAGTCAAAGTAAGTTGAATACACAGTGTGATTGATGGTGAGAAAATTAGGATCACAATCATATATTAAATTTGATTAGCAAGTTTTGTTTGACCTTTCAATCTAGGTTTGCAACTATGATTATTTTTTTATCTAAATACGGATTGTTTGTGCATGATTGGACACTTCTGTCTCTCTACACCATCGCTTTACGGTGTGCCTAATTTTGTTTTGCTAGCTGTGTTGGTTGCTGGTTGATGTGCGAGAATGTGTTTCCGAGTTTATCAACTTTATCACTAACGAAAGGGTATGATTTAGACCTGTGTTGCATCTCTTAAACCCGCTGATTCATGTGGCAATTGCATCATCCACGTTGGTTTCAAACAATCAGATCTAAAATCAGCAAGAAATGATCGGGATCATCAAGAATCTTCGATCCAGTTTTCTACAATAAAGAGGTAATTGCTATGCGTATACATGCGTAGATTTAAATCTTGGGTTTTTGGGTGTAAATTACTTCACCGGAAAAACGCTCCCTGTTATTTTTTTAGTCATCATGCTCACTTTGTTCTCAATTTTGTTATTTTGTTTATCCAACCACACCATAAAATTAATATTAGTTATTTACTTATAAATTGTTTTTAGTAATGATTATCGAGAGCATTGCTTTGGAAATTATAATCGGATTAAGATAAGGTCTATTATACATTGATGAGATACTTTAGTGGAATAACTATTTTGTCATAACATAATTATTTGTTTATGTCTAACAAATTATGATTAAATTTTGTAGCTGCGTATATTTGATATATGTTTGTTAAAATATGAGATTGAGAAGATGAATACAGAGAGGTACTTACTTATTTAAATCGAAAGCATATCAATGATTAGTCACGGTTACTCTAAGATGGCTGAGGTTCGGCTAACACAATTTTGGACTTAAGTGTTTTGGGGCCAATCCAAACAGTGCCTAAATTACCCGTTTTAACCCGTTGCCGAACGGTCCCATTTTGCCACCTCCATTGGTAAGCCAAGGAATGTTTATTTAGCCCCTTCTAATTCCATTTTTTGTGAGAAATAAAGATATTTTCTATACTTTGATACAGGTTAACGAATACCCCACAGGTGAGGGTTTATCCCCGCATGTAGATACCCACTCAACATTTGAGGGCTCAATTTACAGCCTTTCATTATTAGGATCTTGCATTGTGGAGTCTAGAGCATCTGTGGTGAGATACAAATAGTCCAAATTTCGTAAGGAGGGCTATTATGTTCCCCCTAGATCAATGATCTTGCTTTCTGGAGCAGGAAGATATGCTTGGCAACATTATATACTCCACCATAAGGTACTTTATGTAAGCTTTTAGCTTTTATTTGCATATTTATGTGATATATTGCTGATGTGTGTAAAATACAACATATAAATTACATTAAATGAGGTATAAAACTAACCTTTTTTTAGTACTAATGTTGGAAAAAGTGTGTTTTTGTCTTCCTTTTGTATTTTCAGGACTAAACGAGCTTAATTGAACAAAAGGAACAAAAATGTAGCCAAATCTAACATAAATACAAGAAAAGGAATAAACGTGGCATGCCCGAACCCTCAACAGCATCTTCCCAAGCAAAAACAAGAGAACAGAAGGCTCACCACGGCTCCGTGCCCAGCGGATACGGGGGCGTGGCCAGTTGTCTGCAGAAAGGACAAAGCTATAGAAGCTTCTATTCCCAACACGAGGGCGTGCCCAGCTCAACACGGCTGTTGTCAACACTATCCAAGCAAATCTTGATAGTACAGATACGCTTCTGCACACGGGGTCGTGCCCAGCGGACACTGGGGCGTGTGGAGCTAATGCAGACAAATTGCAATTAATGAAGAAAGAGAAAGTGGATGGACACGGGGCCGTGTCCGGGCTTCTGTACAGGCTATAAATAGAGGTGCTTGGTTCACTTCAAATGCATCCCTTGGCAAACCACCTCTCTCCCACTTCACTGACACTCCACCACCACTACAACCCACATCCACCACCATCATCCATCATAGAGTGTGTGTAGTAGTCTCGGGATCCAAGATTGATAGTAAGAGTTCTTGACAATCAAAGGCCATGTTTGCCTAAGTCTCTTACATCACTTGGTGAAGACAAGCATCTAGTGTAATACTTTTGATTTTTAATCTTTTTGCACATTTTATTTGGTTTTGTATTAATGACTTTAATAACTAGTTTCTTATGTTGAAGGTGAAACTTTCTTATCATTTGTCCGTGGTGTCTTGGTGTTATTTTACTGTCTATATAAAATAAAAGATTTACACCATTCATATCTCTACGGTCTATATAGAGATATGTTGGCTACCTGGTCAGGGGTTAAGGGAATGATTTGGTAAGGTTCTTGCCTTGTTCAGTGTATAGATCCTGCAAGGACCTGGGACAAGCTTACTAGGACCTCATTCAATACCCACTGGTGTTGGATGGCAGGGGTGCGAATAGCTTGATCCCCTCATATGTAAACTACTATTAATACATTAACCCGACTACTTGAGATTGTATCCCTGCTGACTCAAACCACTTAGCCGAGGGTAACGTCACATTCAAAAGAGGGGCCTACCACATTACGCATTAATAACTTAATTAATAATCTTTCAATATTCCGACCCTTTAGGATTGTATCATTGCTGACTCAAACTACTGGGTTGAGGGTAACGTCACCTTCAAAAGAGGGGCCTACTACTATAACTAAGATAATCTCTTAAAAAGTGCAAAAGTGCGGAAATCATCAAAGGTTACACTAAAGGCAAGTTGGATCCAAGTGGTTCATCTTGTCTATCTGTTTTTATTTTATTTTTTTTATTTTCAACATTTTAAGTTTTTTAATTTTCATGTTTAAACCTTTTTCTAAAATTTTGATTTGATTAGACGTTGAGGATAAATCGGTACTAAAAGCTCTTGTGTCCTTGGACGGCCTCGGTATCTTACCAACGCTATACTACGCTCACGATGGGTGCACTTACCCATATGTGTGTTTAGTGTTAGTAAAATATCGTGTTTTATAAATTTAAAACTTGACTAAAGTGTTAAAAAGGGCTTAAAATATAACTAAAAATATATATACACCGACACACATCAATTGCCGTTATGTAACAATGCAATCAATAGATCGTCAATTTTTAGAGGTGATAGTTTTGACCCGTTTGCTTATTAATGAATCGATTTACTTTGTATTCTATCTCAAACGAGTCAAATAAAAAAAACTAATTACGATGGTGAAACAGGGGAAATGGACTTGAACTGGTCAAACGGTTCAAAAGTGGGCCAAAACTCTATTTTAATAAATATAACGCCCTAATTCGTTTTATTCAATGGTTGGGATTGCTACTGGCATAACATTTTTTTTATTATCAACTTGCCATAATTTGTAAAGTCGTCAAATATTAAAAAAAGATTGAAAGAAGAGTTTGCAAGTAAGCCACAAACGTGATGTTGCCGCCGCAACGTGCGACAGGGTCAAAATTCTATTCTATTCTATTCTAGTATATATAATTTTCAAAGTACCATGAATAGTAATTTCAATTTAAAATAATATATAGCTTTTTAATATTTTATTATTCGAAGTATCATGAATATCGACATGAATAGTAATTTCAATTTTAAAATAATATATAGCTTTTTAATATTTTATTATTCGAATAACCATGAAACGTAATTTTAATTTTAAAATAATATATAGCTTTTTAATATTTTATTATATTAATATATTTTTAAATATTTACTTTTAACGTTTTCGAAGTACCATGAATAGTAATTTTAATTTTAAAATAATATGTTGCTTTTTAATATTTTATTATATTAATATATATTTTTTTAAATATTTACTTTTAAATTTTAACATATTTTAATTTTTTTCTATTTACTTTTAGCTTTTAACTTATTTTAATTTTTTTCTTTACCAAAACCATATTTTGTTTATGATTTATTTTGTTTTTAATAATATTTTTTTCTTTTTTTAAATCTTTCTTTACTTTATCAATTAATTTGATATTTCTTTAATAACTTATGTTCGTTAATTTTTTTTTTTTTTAAAAACTTAAGTACGTAATTGAGCTTAATTTTTACCCTCAATTAATATAAATTTTATTAAAAATGAATTTATATTCTAAAATAAAGTATTTAATTGCTATCGTAAAATGATACGGCGATAAACTGAACCGATTCTAACAGTTTGACTTTCTAAACAACATGCTACATTTTTAAATAACGTTTGTTTTACATTATCATTTGATCCGTTTCGCCGCAACGTGCGACTGAAAAAAAAACCTAGTTAATATAACACACATATATACATTCTCTCTTTCTCCTCACTCTCTTTACATATCTTTCCTTTAAATCACATGCAACCACAACTTCCATGACTCAATCACCGCCACCCTTAGCCACCATCACTCCCACCTCGACCATCAAAAACACCGTCCACCCTCAACCATCAGTAACTCCGGGCACCCGCATATCCGGCCACTCAGCCCCTCTCTCTCGCTGCACATACGTACTTGTTCTCTATCTCTCCTCTTTCTCAAGTCCACCATCGCATACCCACATATCAGTGGTGGTTGAGATAGATCTCATAGTTGTGGCCTTTAGAAAACAGATCGGTGACGAGGTGCTTGATCGGTGGTGACTGATCTTTTATGTTTTCTTGAACAATCGAGGGGGTTTTATTGTGGGTTTGATTGAATCGGGTATAACTCAGGTTTTGATTATTTTGGTATGTTATAAAGATTGTAAATGGAATTGGGTTTTGGATTTTGATTTGAGTTTGGTGGGGAGTGTATACAATGATAGCAGGTGTGGATTTTGATTTGAGTCTGGTGGATTTTGATTTGAGTTTGGTTGTGGTGGCAGACGGGTGGTGTTGGTGGTGGCCGGTGGGGGGCAGGTGGTAATAGGCAATGGATGATTATATATTTTAGCATTCAAGGTAAAATGACTAAAATACCCTCATGTGAGGTTGAATTGGTTAGATTTAACCATCAGTTAGTGCTAAATAACATAACGTGCAAGAGTTTGCAAACATCGAGTACGTTTTTTGTACATATTAAACATAGAGGACATAGTTTGCAATCAGGTGGTAACATAAAGGACGTTTTTTTGTAAATTACTCTTTAAACTAGGGATAAACATTTGGTATCTGGTACCGGTACTGAATTTCTCGAATTATTTCCAGTACCACATTTTTAGCGTTTTCAACATCGCTACTTTCGTTTCGGTACCGGGTTGATACGATACAAGTGTTTTACCTTATTTTTTTTACGACCACGAAGTTATAAAAGAAACAAATAAAAAAAAAGAATTTCCTCCAAAAATATCACCCTCCACCAACCAACCCTAATTTCCTCCATCAATTTCTTCCCCATTCAAAAATCAAATCTTATTCTTCATCCTCTCAACTCCACGTTAGATTCCTCTCTCTCTCTCAACTTCTCTTCAATTCATCCAATTAACCACAAATATGCTTCCATTTCATTTTTAACCTCCACCTATACATACACCCACCCACAAATATACGTATAATATACATGTACAGGCACCGCGGCAGCTCGGTATCGCGCCCGGAGATGGTGGGAGGAGGAGGCGGTGGCGGAACGGCGTCGTTTGATCAGAAACGAATAAACGATGCGTTGGAGAAAACATCATCTTCTTCAACCGTTAGGGTTTTGAATAAAGAGAAAGAAAAAGAAAAAGAAAAAGAGAAATTGTCTGTGGCTTCTACTTCCACCATCGCCACCACCAAAATCGAGGGCTCAGATGGTTCGTTTGTTTTTTTTTTTTTTAATTTCTTTTCAAAATTTATGTTATTTTTTACAGTTTTATTATGTGCTATATGTATGACTTTGTAATATAGATATATTGTTGTGACCCTTAGGCAAATCCCACTAGAACCGCACGTTACTTTTTGATTCCTATTAAGAATATCGCTATTCTTCATATGAATATGAATACTACGACTGAAAAAACCAAACAAAGCCCCTTGTCGGGTTTGAACTGAGGGCTTACGCGTTACCATGGGATTACTCTACCACTGAGTTAAAAAAAGGGCTTGGTTCATTGAATTCCTGAACGGGTCGCTGTACTAGGTAAGTAAAATAGATCTTCTTATATAAGAAGCCCAGCTACACATATACAGAAGCGCCTTGACAAAAGGTCCATTTATATATAATAATTGCATTGTAGCGGGTATAGTTTAGTGGTAAAAGTGTGATTCGTTCTATGAACCCCCATAATAGTTAAGGGGTCTTTCGGTTTGATTCATATTCCGATAAAAACTTTATTTCATTTAAAGGATTAAATCCTTTACCTTTCAATGACACATTCATGGAAAATCGAAATTTTCGGGATTTTTATCCAAAGTCAATTAAAAACTGAAAACTTGGATTATGAAATTGCGAAACAAAATTTTATAATTGAATCAATACGTCCAATTGAATGAGTATGAATAAAGAATCCATGGATGAAGATATACAAGTAGATTTTTCATCGTAACTAAATCTTCAATTTTTGTTTTGATTTGTAGCGAAAAAATTGAAGCAAAATAGCTATTAAATAATGTCTTTAGTTTACTAGAGACATCGACATATTATTTTAGCTCGGTGGAAATAAAATCCTTTTCCTTAGGACCCTCTCAAATAGAAATAGAGAACGAAGTAACTAGAAAGATTGTTAGAATCGCCTTCTTCTAGAGGGATCATCTAGAAAGCAAGTCGTTTTGAATTGAATATTTTCAAACAAAAAACTGACATAGATGTTATGGGTATACTTTTTTTTAGATGGGTATCATTTTTTTATAAGTAATCGACCCTCTTCTACGGACTGTTGACATCACAAACCTCACCCAAACCACCCCCATAAACCACTTGTGCACCTATGCAGTTAATATCGGTGGAATATAAACGGTTCAAAAGTGGGCCAAAACTCTATTTTAATAAATATAACGCCCTAATTCGTTTTATTCAATGGTTGGGATTGCTACTGGCATAACATTTTTTTATTATCAACTTGCCATAATTTGTAAAGTCGTCAAATATTAAAAAAAGATTGAAAGAAGAGTTTGCGAGTAAGCCACAAACGTGATGTTGCCGCCGCAACGTGCGACAGGGTCAAAATTCTATTCTATTCTATTCTAGTATATATAATTTTCAAAGTACCATGATTAGTAATTTCAATTTAAAATAATATATAGCTTTTTAATATTTTATTATTCGAAGTATCAGGAATATCGACATGAATAGTAATTTCAATTTTAAAATAATATATAGCTTTTTAATATTTTATTATTCGAATAACCATGAAACGTAATTTTAATTTTAAAATAATATATAGCTTTTTAATATTTTATTATATTAATATATTTTTAAATATTTACTTTTAACGTTTTCGAAGTACCATGAATAGTAATTTTAATTTTAAAATAATATGTTGCTTTTTAATATTTTATTATATTAATATATATTTTTTTAAATATTTACTTTTAAATTTTAACATATTTTAATTTTTTTCTATTTACTTTTAGCTTTTAACTTATTTTAATTTTTTTCTTTACCAAAACCATATTTTGTTTATGATTTATTTTGTTTTTAATAATATTTTTTTCTTTTTTTAAATTTTTCTTTACTTTATCAATTAATTTGATATTTCTTTAATAACTTATGTTCGTTAATTTTTTTTTTTGTAAAAACTTAAGTACGTAATTGAGCTTAATTTTTACCCTCAATTAATATAAATTTTATTAAAAATGAATTTATATTCTAAAATAAAGTATTTAATTGCTATCGTAAAATGATACGGCGATAAACTGAACCGATTCTAACAGTTTGACTTTCTAAACAACATGCTACATTTTTAAATAACGTTTGTTTTACATTATCATTTGATCCGTTTCGCCGCAACGCGCGACTGAAAAAAAAACCTAGTTAATATAACACACATATATACCTTCTCTCTTTCTCCTCACTCTCTTTACATATCTTTCCTTTAAATCACATGCAACCACAACTTCCATGACTCAATCACCGCCACCCTTAGCCACCATCACTCCCACCTCGACCATCAAAAACACCGTCCACCCTCAACCATCAGTAACTCCGGGCACCCGCATATCCGGCCACTCAGCCCCTCTCTCTCGCTGCACATACGTACTTGTTCTCTATCTCTCCTCTTTCTCCCTCTTTCTCAAGTCCACCATCGCATACCCACATATCAGTGGTGGTTGAGATAGATCTCATAGTTGTGGCCTTTAGAAAACAGATCGGTGACGAGGTGCTTGATCGGTGGTGACTGATCTTTTATGTTTTCTTGAACAATCGAGGGGGTTTTATTGTGGGTTTGATTGAATCGGGTATAACTCAGGTTTTGATTATTTTGGTATGTTATAAAGATTGTAAATGGAATTGGGTTTTGGATTTTGATTTGAGTTTGGTGGGGAGTGTATACAATGATAGCAGGTGTGGATTTTGATTTGAGTTTGGTTGTGGTGGCAGACGGGTGGTGTTGGTGGTGGCCGGTGGGGGGTAGGTGGTAATAGGCAATGGATGATTATATATTTTAGCATTCAAGGTAAAATGACTAAAATTCCCTCATGTGAGGTCGAATTGGTTAGATTTAACCATCAGTTAGTGCTAAATAACATAACGTGCAAGAGTTTGCAAACATCGAGTACGTTTTTTGTACTTATTAAACATAGATGACATAGTTTGCAATCATGTGTTAACATAAAGGACAGTTTTTTTGTAAATTACTCTTTAAACTAGGGATAAACATTTGGTATCTGGTACCGGTACTGAATTTCTCGTAACGAATTATTTCCAGTACCACATTTTTAACGTTTTCAACATCGCTACTTTCGTTTCGGTACCGGGTTGATACGACACTAGTGTTTTACCTTATTTTTTTACGACCACGAAGTTATAAAAGAAACAAATAAAAAAAAAAAAAAAAAAGAATTTCCTCCAAAAATATCACCCTCCACCAACCAACCCTAATTTCCTCCATCAATTTCTTCCCCATTCAAAAATCAAATCTTATTCTTCATCCTCTCAACTCCACGTTAGATTCCTCTCTCTCTCTCTCTCAACTTCTCTTCAATTCATCCAATTAACCACAAATATGCTTCCATTTCATTTTTAACCTCCACCTATACATACACCCACCCACAAATATACGTATAATATACATGTACAGGCACCGCGGCAGCTCGGTATCGCGCCCGGAGATGGTGGGAGGAGGAGGCGGTGGCGGAACGGCGTCGTTTGATCGGAAACGAATAAACGATGCGTTGGAGAAAACATCATCTTCTTCAACCGTTAGGGTTTTGAATAAAGAGAAAGAAAAAGAAAAAGAAAAAGAGAAATTGTCTGTGGCTTCTACTTCCACCATCGCCACCACCAAAATCGAGGGCTCAGATGGTTCGTTTGTTTTTTTTTTTTTTAATTTCTTTTCAAAATTTATGTTATTTTTTACAGTTTTATTATGTGCTATATGTATGACTTTGTAATATAGATATATTGTTGTGACCCTTAGGCAAATCCCACTAGAACCGCACGTTACTTTTTGATTCCTATTAAGAATATCGCTATTCTTCATATGAATATGAATACTACGACTGAAAAAACCAAACAAAGCCCCTTGTCGGGTTTGAACTGAGGGCTTACGCGTTACCATGGGATTACTCTACCACTGAGTTAAAAAAAGGGCTTGGTTCATTGAATTCCTGAACGGGTCGCTGTACTAGGTAAGTAAAATAGATCTTCTTATATAAGAAGCCCAGCTACACATATACAGAAGCGCCTTGACAAAAGGTCCATTTATATATAATAATTGCATTGTAGCGGGTATAGTTTAGTGGTAAAAGTGTGATTCGTTCTATGAACCCCCATAATAGTTAAGGGGTCTTTCGGTTTGATTCATATTCCGATAAAAACTTTATTTCATTTAAAGGATTAAATCCTTTACCTTTCAATGACACATTCAAGGAAAATCGAAATTTTCGGGATTTTTATCCAAAGTCAATTAAAAACTGAAAACTTGGATTATGAAATTGCGAAACAAAATTTTAAAATTGGATCAATACGTCCAATTGAATGAGTATGAATAAAGAATCCATGGATGAAGATATACAAGTAGATTTTTCATCGTAACTAAATCTTCAATTTTTGTTTTGATTTGTAGCGAAAAAATTGAAGCAAAATAGCTATTAAATAATGTCTTTAGTTTACTAGAGACATCGACATATTATTTTAGCTCGGTGGAAATAAAATCCTTTTCCTTAGGACCCTCTCAAATAGAAATAGAGAACGAAGTAACTAGAAAGATTGTTAGAATCGCCTTCTTCTAGAGGGATCATCTAGAAAGCAAGTCGTTTTGAATTGAATATTTTCAAACAAAAAACTGACATAGATGTTATGGGTATACTTTTTTTTAGATGGGTATCATTTTTTTATAAGTAATCGACCCTCTTCTACGGACTGTTGACATCACAAACCTCACCCAAACCACCCCCATAAACCACTTGTGCACCTATGCAGTTAATATCGGTGGAATATCGGTTATCGGCCGGGCCCTCTACAAAATATACGGGTCAAATATCGGTTGCGATATTATCGGCGATATGACCAATATTGACTGTATTTTGGATGCCTTGATTGATGTGGACTAGGATGAAGATTTCATCGGTTATGATTAGATCATGTTTCAAGTATTGACGCTTTTGAGTTTTGAGTTTTAATAAATATTATATATGTTTACGTTTTATATATGTGTGTATCCCATCGCGGTAACCTATATCTCAAATATCGACCCTTGACCGATATTTGATTTTGGACTGCTATAATTGCATAGCTACCTGTGCACCTACCAAACATGCCACTAACAACAACACCCAAGTCTTGCTATTGAACAACAAGGAACCGCAGGCAAACAGAAGACGTGATTGGTGACCACCGTAGCGCTTGGTTGAGACTGCACCATATGCTATTGGGTGAGTTGAATGGCGACCCTCGTGGTGCTTCTTACTGTTCTAGAGGACAAGGGCGCTTTCAAGGGCACTGGATTGATACGTGTCCCATTATTTGGTCACGTTAACGTTGCAATTTTGTTATTAACCAACTTCCTTGTTCCCATGTTTTCCTTATTTCGCTTGCATGTTTATTTTCAAATTGCACGTTTACTTTCATTAAGGAGTTTTAGCATTCCATCATGTAGTTAAGAAAGTTTGAAGGATAACAAAAGCAGTGAAGAAAGTTGTTGCAAAGTCTCGTACTTGTTTATTCGTTGGGAGTGTTTGCCTACTTAAAAAGGCTACTATCTGGGGAGGGGAGATTGACCATCTCGAATCGGTCTCTAACAATGGCTGTAGATGAGAGGAGAACTCCACAGTTAAGCATACTTGGGTGGGAGTAGTACCATGATGGGTGACCAGTGACCTTCGAAGTCCCCACTCGAGCAACCAAAAATGAAGCCGTGAACTCTTGATGGGCAAAGCGGACAATATTGGTGGTATGAGAGGCCAAATGTTACATAGTATTCTCTGTGTAACTGTTGTACGCTATTGATATTTTTCGCCTCTATTCCTGTTTACATGTGGCAATTAGTTACAGAAATTTGATTGATTTCTTGATATCAGGCCAAACCATAGTTGTTAATAGCGCTCATAGCGGGCGCTATAGCGAATAGTGTAGCAAAGCGCTCATGTGTCGCTATTTGATTTTGGTGCCTCCATAGCGGGATTTTAGTTTTTTTTTCTTTTCTGTTTTATTATGCATATCGGGATTTTATAGGTATAAAATAGCAGGATCTTAGGCTTTTTGTTAAATATACATATAAAACAGTGTATAAAACAACGTATATGGATATAATATTCATAGAAAATATTTCTATTTTTTTCTAGTGTGGTGCTGAACATAAAATAGCGCTCGCTGTTTTCTCGCTATCGCTACATAGCGTATAGGTAGCTTGTCACTTTTGTCCGCTATTCACTATTAACAACTATGGGCCAAACAATTTTCATACCAAAAGTCCTACACACATACCAATAATTTGTATGATGAAGCATAACTATGTCTTGTTGTGAAATCATCGTAGTTGAAGGCGCGCTAGGCCCACTCAAGGTGGAGCGAGTGAGCCTGTTGCCTAGACGCAACATGCCAATTTTAGTTGTTGTAGGCTGGTTCCAGGCATTTTAGATGTGCTAGGCCAGTTTTAGCTGTTTCAGAGTTCAGACTTGTTAATATCGGTGATATATCGGTTATCGGTCCCCATGTAAAATATCCGTATCAAATATTGATCAGAATATCAGTATTGATATTATCGGCGGTATTTTCCGATATATCACCGAATTCCCGATATCAGTATCTTCTTAGTTCTATCATTCGTCCTTCTTGTTGCTGCTATTAGTGTTTTAAGTCTTAATTGTTAGTGTTTTAAGTCTTAATCAGTTCCTACTTGATACAATTGTTAGTGTTTTGCTAGTTGCAAAAGGTTATTATGTTAATGGTAGGAGAGTATACTGAATTGTTAGTGTTAAGTTGCTATATATATAAATTTTGCATGATATTTAAATTACCGATATCCCACCGTGATAACCGATATCTCAAATATCGGCCCTTGACCGATATCCGATATTTACCGCATTAGGCGAGAAGTATGACATGTGGTTTTTGTTGCAGAGGAATCCGAAACAGACAGCGAGGAGGAATCTGACGTTAGCGGTTCTGACGAGGACGATACTTCTTGGATTTCATGGTTTTGCAACCTACGAGGAAACGAATTCTTTTGTGAAGTCGACGACGAGTACATTCAAGACGATTTCAATCTATGTGGGTTAAGCAGTCAAGTTCCTTACTTTGATTACGCACTTGATCTTATTCTAGACGTAGAGTCCTCTCACGGTAAGCTACGCGTTACTCATATCATCTTTAACACTCCTTATTATGGTCAATAATGGTCTGAGTTACGCATATCAACAGCAGATATGTTCACTGAAGAGCAGAACGAACTTGTTGAATCAGCAGCTGAGATGTTATATGGCTTGATACATGTTCGTTATATATTGACTACAAAAGGAATCTCTGCAATGGTATAGTAGCTGTCTGCCTTTTTATTTCTCTTAAGAGTAAATTACTATTTCGGTTCCTGAGGATTAGTCTAGTTAACCCTTTCGATCTAAAAAAAAATCTTTTGACCTATCAAACCCTAAGGTTGCATTTTGTAACGGTTTTGGTCCCTAACACCAACTCTGTTACTTCTTTTCTTAAGTGTAAGAGTATTTTAGTACTTTTACTGTTTTACATCTCAGGTGTTGTTTATAAACATCTTTCTAAGATCGTTCGTTTTTCAAACTGTTCATTTGTTAAAGTCGTTCGTTTGTTCAAAATTCGTTCATTTATAAACCTTTTGTTTAGTAAAATCTTTCTTTACATAAACAACCTTTGAGGTGTAAAAGGACCAAAATACTCCTTAACACTAAACATAAAAGAGTAACAAAATCAGTGGTAGGGGTCAAAATCTCTACAAAATGCAACCTCAGGGTCTGATATGTCGAAAGATTCTCTTTTAGGCCGAAAGCGTTAAACTGACTAAACCTTAGGGGCCAAAATAGTAATTTACTCTTTTGCTTATTTCATTATTCACAAATTCAATGTTATTTTCTTTAAAATTTTGCAGTTGGAGAAATACAAAAACTACGACTTTGGACGGTGTCCAAGAGTTTATTGCACCGGTCAACCTTGCCTTCCGGTTGGCCAATCAGACATACCGCGTTCAAGTACAGTGAAAATATACTGTCCCAAGTGCGAAGACATCTACTACCCTCGATCCAAATACCAAGGCAGTATCCTCACCTTATATATTACCCTCGATCCATTTCAAAAAGAACTTTGCACTTGCTAAACTTGAAATTTTGTGACACTTTTATGCATTCTGCAAATACAATGGGTGTTTGGATACAAATAGGCTTGTAAACGGACCGAACGAACACGAACAAATGCATGCATGTGTTTGTTCATTGTTCGTGTTCGTTTATGTTTGTTCGTTTAAAACTAAACGAACTATTCATGAACATAAACAAACAAACTTAAACAAACATAAATGAACAAACATAAACGAACACAAAAGAAAATGATTGACTAAACATAAACGAAGACAAACGAACATAAAGTAATTTTTTTTATAAAAGTTAGTGGTTAATTACGATAAGTTCTATTGTAAAGACTATTTTAATTACTAGAAAGCCCAATTAATAATTAGTTATATTTATATAAGTAGTTAGAAAGCCATTTTAATGTTTATATTTATATAAATATAACTACCTGTATATCTATTGAAATTTAAACGGACATAAACAGACAAACATAAACGAACGTAAATAAACAAATTTGTTCATGTTCGTTCATTTATTAAATAAACGAACTTCCCGCCGAACAAGTTTACAAACATTTCATGAACGTTTGGTTCATTTACAGGCCTAGGTACAAAGTGTCAAGTCACAAGTGCAATGGTTGTATAATATATCACTCTTATATTTTGTGTTCCTTGTTTATATGCATACATAATATATAAGTTAGGGGAAAGTTCTTCTACAAATAATCTTAACATACTAAACATACAAATTGAAGGAAAAGACAAGGTGGCTTTTTTGTAATTATCTATAACTATCAAAGTTACTATACAAATGTATCTAAAAAACCAACCCCCCCCCCCCCCCCCCCCCCCAGTTAAAATGCTAAAAACTAAACCTCCAAAAAACTTAAAAAAAAATAAAAAAAAAACACAAAATATTTTTTATAAAAAAAATCGCTACTTTTAGTAGCAAAAAAAAAAAAAAAATTTGTAACAAAATGTAGCGATTTTTTATAAAATATATTAAAAAAAATTGTTTTTTTAAGTATTTTTGGTTGAGTTCACATTTGTATAGTAACTTTGATAGTTGGTGGTAATTACAAAAATGCCACCTTGTCTTTTTGACTTTTCCTTCAATTTGTATGTTTAGTATGTTAAGTTTATTTGTATTTGATCTTTTGCCATATAAGTTATTGTAGAACAAGATGAATCAGATCCAGGATTAACTTCAAATTCATGTAACTTTTATAATGATTTTTTAATTCATTTTAGAGTATGATGCCATTTTCGATCATGAGGTTTGGCTAGTTTCGCGACTTTCGTCCAAAAGTTTGTTTGTTTTTTTGCATCTGGGTCCAAAGGGTTTGAAATCTTGCCATTTTCATCCGGCTTGTTAACTCCATCAACTTTTCTCTGTTAAGTTAGGGGTATTTCCGTCTTTTTTGGTAACTTAAAAACCAATTTGGTCTTTTTCAAGGGTATTTGGTCTTTATACATAAAGTGAAAAAGACTGAATTGGCCTTTAAGTTAGCAAAAAAGACGGAAATACTCCCGACTTAACAGTGAAAAATGGTGTAGTTAACGAGCAGGATGAAAATGGCAAGATTTCAAACCTTTAGAATCCAGATGTGAAAAAACAAACAATCAAACATTTGGACGCAAGTCGCAAAGCGGGCCAAACCTCAGAGACGAGAATGACATTTTACTCTTCATTTTATAATCTAGCAAGGTCATGAGCTCTATTATTTTCATATAGTTTAATGTGAGTGTGACTAGTATTCTCCTTCACTTGCCATAGATATCGATGGTGCCTATTTCGGAACCACCTTCCCTCACTTGTTCTTGATGACTTACGGCCACCTGAAGCCTCAAAAAGCAACACAAAGCTACGTACCGAGAGTATTCGGCTACAAGCTCCATAAACCATGATCACGGATCCACCCGCCCGCCTTCCAGTTTTGCTTGAATACCCGTGTCTATTCAATTCTACATCAAGCCAGGTTGGTTAAAACCGTAGATATGTTCAAAAAAGGTGGAAACTTGATGATTTGGCAAATGGTGGATCGTTTCTGGCCTGTCTACTTTTGAGCAAAAAACTTGATATGATGTCAGCATAGTAGTTGCAAGTCAACTTTTTTTTTTAATTATTATTATTAAATATAATTGGTTTTGAAGTTTACATCGTAATTCACTTGGCTTTGTAGTAGATAGTGTTTTTTTGCCTGACATGTTAACTTTTTGGAAGTGTTATTTAATGGGCATGTTCAATGGCAAGCTGGCAACCATGATATTTTTGGATCTAAACTCAGGAACTAGTTCTGTAATTAGCTGTTGTGTTAAGAAACTGCAGTATGATTGATGTTTGCTTTGCATAACATGCAAACAAATGAGACAACAGATGACAAACTTTGGTTGACGAAAACTCTAAATAATAAACTTTCATGTTGTTTTCCTGTTCCAGGATTGACGTTTCCTTGTTTCAGAATTGTTGGTTGCTGCACCAAATCGCCGATCATGCCTAGCTTTTTGTCCAGTTCCAGAACAGTGGTCGGGACTGTTGTGATCGCCTCTTTCTAGGTTTCCGTTCATGTGAAATCATGATAAACATCGATACAAATGATGTGTTGAGTGCATATTCGTTCCATACCATTGTGATTTTTATTATCAATGGACCCGGTGGTTTAAAGGGTTGAAACCCCTTGTGACCGGGGGTTTTTAAGGAAGCAACGCCCCTAAACAGAGTTCAAGGGGCCGAAACCTCTTGTTAACTCAAAAATGATTAGTTGAGAGTTTTGTTTATGTTTTTTCATGAACGTAAAATGTCACCACATCTTGTGATGTCTTCTTTTTAACTCTTCTTGTAACACGCCAAACATTTTTTTTATCATTCACAAAATTTGACGCGCATAACAAGTTAACAACACAATCAAGTTACCATTACGGTCATCATCGCCTCCGCTACGATCAATAGTACGTGTGCAACAAATATTAATAAGCTCAACTTGGTTTCTAAAGCAATGATCATGGCACAACTCCGTACATTGTAATTTGTTTGAAAGTAATAATTGGGATTCTCCTAATATCACTAACATACACATACATTGCGATGTTGTAAAGCGGGTAGGGATATTCTTTGTGATGTTCTAACGTGCACAGAGATTTTGGCAGAAAATGAGGCTCCGGTGAACTTTCTGACGGATTCACTCGATGGGAGGTCTACTCTTCAGCCAACTGATATTCTCTTGTTTGGGTAGGCAGGGGAAAGACACGCTTGTGTGGACCTTACATGAGTGTCACCCTCTTGTCTGGCTTAGGATTAATGGATTTGTTGCTGGCCAGGCAACGTTGAAGGCGAAATCAAGCAAGATCGCTAAACACGAGAAAGCTTGTTGAGAGAATCAACACGTGTTTATCCCATTTGCTTTTGATACCTTTGGTTCCCTAGCCCCTGAGGTCGTGGAATTCCTGAACAGGGTCCAACGGGCTGTGAATAGTAATTTATCGACCCTTAAGAGTCGCTTCGTCTATGGTAGGATCAGTTTTGCAATTCAAAAGGGGTTGTGACGTAACTTGTTGCCCGTTTATCTACCATTTATAATTGGAGAGAGAAAGTATTTAATTCTAACCGAAGAGAGAAATGCCATTTCTAACTATTTTTTAATCTATAAAAACAAAAAAAAGAATGAATAGTCCAGATTGATTCATTTTGTTCCCAAAAAACCATTAGGTTCACTCTTGAACTCTACCCTATATATACATGTGTGTGTGTAATGTTACATAAAAGATTACTAATATATAAACAATAATAATAAATGTATATAAATTAGTTAATAAATAATAAACAAGACAAGTATGAGTCAAGCTTGAGTTTAAAAAAATGTTCGCGAGTCGAGCTCGAACTCTTGTAAGTCAAATGATTCGAGTTCAGGTTTAGTCGAGCTTTGGCTCGGCTTGACTCGTTTACACCACTTCACTAAAATCCTCTTCCACTAAAATCCTCTGTTTTTTTCTCAACATGTTATGTGATTTTAGTACTATATCTTAAAATTGTTCTCTCATTTTTAAAACTAGAATTTTGACCCGTGTCACGCGCGGCACCGGTAAAGTTGCATTTGTGACTTCGTTACATGCGTAACGATGATGACGTTAACGTGTGGTGCGCACACGTGACATTACATTTTTTTTACTTTGTTACACACATTACGTGTGCAACAATAACGCCATTAGACATAGATAGAAAAGAGTATGTTTCGGACGTTGCAGTATAAAGGCGTAAAAGTAATTTAGACAATGGTGTAAAGTCGTAAAAATAATTTAGACACTAACGTGGTTAGGCATAGAAAAAAAAGTGTGATGACATTAACGTGTGGTGTGTATACGTGACATTACATGTTTTTTACTTTGTTACACACATTACGTGTGTGACAATAATGCCATTAGACATAGATAGAAAAATGTATGCTTCGGACGTTGCGGTATAAAGGCGTAAAAGTAATTTAGACAATGGTGTAAGGTCGTAAAAGTAATTTAGACACTAACGTGGTTAGGCATAGAAAAAAAGTGTAATAATGTGTTGCACATTGCAGTGTAAAGTCATAAAATAATTTAAACAAAAGGAGGTGTCAAGTTATTAAGTAAAAAATGTTCGAGGGTCAAAGTTGTCAATTACCAAAAGTTAGAAGTAAAGAGGGTCGTACAAGTAATTTAAATTTTAAACAAAAGGAGGACTCAAGTTATTAAGTAGAAAAGGTTGGATGGTTATTTATCAAAAGTTATGATTGAATATGTAACTTACTTAAAGATGAGGGTTAATAGTGTTTCACGTCAAAGGTTTGAGGGTTAATAATGAATGTTGTCAAAAGTTTGAGAGCTAATAGTGAATGTTATCAAAAGTTTGAGGTTAATAGAGAAAGGTTCAGCGACCTTTCTCTTTAAGATATAGTAAGTATAAGCGAAAGCGAGTTTAATAAAGCAACATCAATACAAAACACCATCTATTATTCACATTACTTAACTTTCAGAAATGACAAGTTGAGTAAGTTATACCCACCTATTTAAATGTCATAAAACTTGCTTAATATTACAAAAAAAAAAAAAAATGGTATGTGCATAAAAGTAATGTTCAATCCATAAACATCATACGGAGGCTCGATATGTTTTTTTCCTTCTCGTTTTGGTGATTTACATGAGAAACACCACTAGCAATTATAAGTAAATTCATGCACTTCATGATTTCTCTCTCTGAGTAAGTTGTTAGATATAGTTTTTGTTTGTATTTTCGCTAAAAATAAACCTATTTTGAAAACTCCAAGTACAAAAGTTTTATGTCTTTAACATGTTGATTTAGGATTCAACCCAACATGAACTATTAAATGAAGTTACATGTAATATGTGCGAAGAATCTTTGTCATTGTCCGAATTTCCAAACCACCCAAATTCCAAACGAATGTGTTGTGGATCTTGTTCATTTTCTTGTCTGGAACTGCAAACCCCTAATATTATTTTTATAATCCTAAATATTTATTTCTCTAATTATATATTTTTGTTCTTGTTTTGCATATGGTTTCTTTCTTCATGGCTGCTTATTTGGGCTTAACATCATGAACTTGATGGGTTGTTCCCTGGCTTTCTTTGTGTTCACGTTTTTGTATGGCTTTCTTTGTTCCTGCAATGATCAGTGTTGTCTAGGGCAGTGGCGGATCCAGGGTCGGATTCCACTGGGTTCCTTTTGGTAGTTTTTCACTAATTTTCATTATTTTTTCCCAAATCATACAAGGTTTACACTAATTTTTTCCATTTTCTTCGAATCGAATGGGTTCCTGGGAACCCATGGAACCATGCTAAATCCGCCCCTGGTCTAGGGTGACTTTCCTTCTGGTTCATCCCTGCGAGCTGGTGCTTATTATTCTCTAACGGGTGGGTCGGCACGTCTTTTATCTTGGGCATCGATCATCAATCAACCGATCATTATTCCTGCATTCATCTTGTCTTTGTCAATTTGTTTCATTTCGACTTGTTTGATTACATCCGACTTATAATCGGTGTCGTTGTTCTTGTAATTCTTCAAATAATAAAATCTTAATATTTTTTAATAGAAAGCTAAGGTAACGGTAATTCTTCAAATAATAAAACCTTTATATTTTTTTAATTGAATGATGGGATTGGCGTTTCGTGGTGGTCATGATGAATCAAAAGATTCATTAAATAAAAGAAATTTCTTAGAGCTTCTAGAACTAACGGGTGAAATGAATGAAGAGCTTGGTAAGGTTATCTTAGAGAATGCACTCGCAAATAACCAAATGACAAGTCCTAAAATTCAAGCGCACATTAAACATTGTTATGCTCAAGAGGTACTTAAACAAAATTTTGAAGATCTTGGTGATGATGTTTTTCTTTATTAGTTGACGAATCATGTGACATATTCAAAAGAGAATAAACGGCGGTTGTTATTGATTATGTTGATAAACTTGGGATTGTTAAGGAGCGTTTTATTGGGCTTGTTTATGTCAAGGAAAAAACCGCATTAACACTTAAATCGGCTATTGATGATATATTTGCACGTTATGGGTTTTGAGTTTGAAAAGTATTAGAGGCCAAGGTTATGATGGGGCAAGTAACATGTCGGGTGAGTTTAACGGCTTAAGAAAGTATTTCTAAATGATGTTTTTGATAGATTTCAAAAAACGAAAAACCATAGGGCACGATTTTAAATATTTTTGTAATGACGTTTGACATTTTTTTTGATGATTATATAAATTTTAGTTTGATGTTCTTTTGTTTTACATAACCTGACTCGATCCGACCCGCTATGAACCGAATTTTTTTATATAGCTAGGGGCCTAAAATCTTTAAAAATATTTTCGCCCCAGGAAAAAATTCCCGAGTCCGCCACTTCACCTAAAACCACTAAAAAAATGAACACACTTGTTACCTTGACCGTGTATACACTATTGTATACGAGTGTATAGCCTGAGATGGTTGTGTACGAGTGTATCTACGCATGTAAATGGATTCATGAAGAATCAATTATAGCCAAGGGGTGACTTAGATTTGTTCAACCAGCAGACGTCCTCGAGTAGAAGCTTGAGCAAGTAATCACCAGATGTCCTGCAAAACAGCAACACCGTTAGGCTCGTCACAGGATGAGATTCCTCCATGTGACCACCATCGGGTGTAAGAATAAGTACTCTGTTGGTAAATCAGAGTTTAAACGCAGCAATAAACACACGAGATTTGTGAGAACAACTCACGACTCTTTTAATATTAATCAAACGAAACACTGTACCAAGAATTACAATATTCCTACACCTATATTTATACTAAAACTATCCTTGCTAAACAAGTTGACCCAATTAAAATCAAACTCTAAAACCAATTATCCTAAACCAATACTAACTCAAATACTTAATAAATCAATGAATAAAAATAACTAGATACCTATTTAAATTCAAACTACTAATTATCTCTCAACTATTTAAATAGTCTTTCATATATAAAGATTAATTCTTCATTCACCCCCTTAATCTTGATATGGACACGTTGTTCTTCAAAATAGTGACGGATCATATTCTTCAGCCTAGTTTGCTACTTCTTCCTTTGACTCCTTCTTGGGACACTCACTTGCATAATGTTCATACTCATTGCAATTGAAACATCTTATTTTACTTTTGTCCTAGTTTCCTCCAGACCGGCCATCTCGACCTCTTCCATTACCGCGACCTCTTCCACGGTTACTTTGATTTTACGAGCCCCTTCCACAACATTTACAAACGACCTCATCTTTCTTGACCTCCTCTTTCTTTGAACCCTCTTCTCCATCAGATTTAGTTAATAATAAATTGCTTTCATTATCATTTGCTCTCTCGTTTTGTAATCTGATGTGTTCCTCATAGGCTTTCAACCTGCCTATCGCTTCTTCGAATGGCATGGTCTCGATATCCGAATACTGCTCAATGGAGGCAACAATCTGAAGATACTTATTTGGTACCGAATCCAACAACTTTCGAACGATTACTTCATCTTCAAGACTCGGCCCAAGATTGCTAAACTTTGAGACAAACCCACTTAACTTACCAGCGAATTCTTCAATCGTGCCTGTCTCCTTCATGCGAAGTTGCTCGAGTTCTCTCTTTAAAGTAGCTAGTCGAGCCTTTTGAACCCTGTCAGCACCAAGAAATCTTACCCGTAAAGCCTCCCATATGTCCTTCGCTTGCCGATTCTTAGCAACTTGAAGAAGTATATCATCCGGTAGTGCTTGAAGGAGAACCGCCCTAGCAACTTTGTTTTTCTTCTCGTCCACAGCATCACCTGTCACCGGATCAATCACCTCCCATAATCCTTGAGCATCTAATACTGACTCCATTAAAATATTCCACGTATTGTAATTCTTTGATGTCAATCGAGGAACCTGAAACGAGGTATTGTTGTTATCTCGTACCTGAACAATCCCTGTATTAACTGGTTGTTCTCCTGCCATCTTTCAACTCTGGTTACTTTGATCTGAAGAACCGCAAGTTCTTTTCAAAAAACTGATCACAACTCACACCGGTTGCGATTGAATCTGAGTTAGTAGCGGGTTTCTATAACCGTAGAAACTCTGACAAACTTGTCTTTGACTGATCTTGACGGATCTGAATACACCTTGACCGAATTACAAGATTTTACACCTTCTTATTACGCGCATGGATCTTGTCAGATTCGAACATACTTTTATCAAATTACAAGATTTTACGCCTACTCTGATCACTTAAAACAGAGTGATTAACATCTTCGGTTTCAATGAGATTGGCTGCTCCACACAACCCAAAACGGCCTCGTCTTCTTTTACTGATCTGGATCGGAATTAACTCAGTTCCAATTCTTCTTCACGGGTTAGGTCTTCGATTGATTTCATGTTCCACCAGTTCTTTAACTACAAATCTCGTTGTACGGGCGTTTGATATTTGTTGCTTCCGATCACTTTTGGTTGATAACTTGCTGTCGATCACAATAAAAAAACAACCTGCGTTTTTTTTATTGTTGTTCTTTAAACCTCCAAGATGATAAGGTGATGTCACCACTCCACCAAATTAATTCCCACCAGTAACTAATTATTTTGCTTCAATATAATTCACACACAAAGCTATGCAAATGTAACACCCCGAAAACGGGATTGGTAATCAAGCTCCGTTAATACTAAAAGACGGGTAAAGTACCGTTGGTAGTAAAAATAACCCGGTAAATATTAGGAATTTAAATAAGAAATCCTAATATTAAATACGAGCGAATCAAAGTTTTAAGGAATTGAGTTTATAAGAGCCCGAGTTAACGGGACTTAAAACAAAAGGAGTTGTGAACAAGATAAAGTAACTAGGAAATAAATAACCTAGTGCAAGTCTTGTAATTAAATGAAATAAGTCAGTTTGATGTGCATTAGTCTAAAAAGATAAACTAAAGGGGTTGATTTTGTATAAATGGCCAAACTTGAATTTATAAAAATAAAATAAATAAAACACACACACACACATCAGTGTGTGCGTGTGTGGGAGCGACCAGGAGAGGGGAAGAACCCCCAAACCCTTATTTCAGCTAATCTGATCAATTGAAGGGTGAATTGGGCATGTAATCGCTGCATGAATCAAAAATCTTGATCACCTACACTTGTCTAACACTAGGTAAGTTGCAATTTCAGATTTGGTGATGTTTGATTTTTGGGTAAAGTTTAATTAGTAGAAATTCTTGAATGATTGAGTAATGTTATGATTCAAGGAAGTGTGATTCGAGTGTAGGATCATAAACCTAACTGAAATCATGTGAAAAGATTAATAAATTGTGTGTTAATGTAGCTATGTGCTATATCATGAAGTGGGTTTCTATCTAGAATGAGAAACCCCAACATATTGTATGAGCTATGTGAGTAATAATCTAGGTTGGTTGAACTAGTATGATGGTATGGGCTGTGATGAGCAATGAAGCTTGAATAAAAATGAAATTCTTGGATTTACCAAGGTTTAATTGAATAAAAATGGCTAATTAAGTAGTATGCACATAAGGTGCTCGATAGAATGCCTAAATGAGAACTAAAGTGTTGAAGTTTAGAGTGAAAACGCGTATTTGAATGATATGGCAATTACGTGTGATATGAAGTGATACGGGTCCTAAATACTATGTTGTTTTAGACTAATGTTGTAAACCATGTGATTGAAAGTAGTTAACTTTGATAAACTAAGTTAACTAAGCATGAAGTCGAACAGTAGTTTCGACATAGAAAATAAGTGAGGTGGAATAGTCGTGATTGTTAATGACTAATTTAACCGCCTTGTAAATGATTTACAATAGTTTGACGCGTGACAAGCTAGATGAAAGCTTGGAGGAGGGAGCGGGTCAAACGAAGCAAGTACGGAAAGAAAAGCGTGGCGTGGATGCGAGGTAAGTGTAATTTACACACTTATGTAGAATACTCGTTTATTCGATACGATATAAATGCGATAACGATAATATTGAAAATGTGAATTTCCGTTAAGATTACCTTGTAGTGTAATCTAATAATGATAAAAATGATAAAATGAAAATTGGCCAAGTGTTGACTAATGTAAACCGAAGTTACAAGAATATCCAAGGCGTAAGCCGAAATGGGTTGAATTTGAAAGAAAAGAGTTTAAAAGAAAAAGGGTATGATAATAAAATCCGGGATGGGATTGATGTATGAATTGGAAATCAAAAACGATGTTTTGATTAAATAGATAACGTTGGGCGTATAGTCCAAACGGGTCGAATGGTGGTGATAACACCATTTGACAATAGCGACTAATGTGGTTGTCAAGTTTTGTGTTAACAGGAGCGATTAGCGATTCGGATAATTGCGTCGCCATAGAATATGTGATAATAAAAGTGAGATATAAATCGGGTCTATTTGTTGACCCGATCCAGGTACGCATCAATGTGATTATATTTTAGATGTGCGATTTTAATCATAATTGTAGTGAAAGTCCTTCGTCGTAAATGAGGGACTAATGTTGATAAATATGCCTTTGATGGGTAAATCAGGCAAACGGCCCTTATGGGTGGTTTGGGGATCACGTATTATAATCACGAATTCCTTAGATAAACATCAGGGTGATAGGCATAAACCTTGTGGGTCAAATGCCTAGGAATAGGTCTTTTTCGTAAAATGACAAACCGAGAAGTAAAACGCGACATAAATAGTTTACTATATCAATCCACCACAAATACAATTGTGGTGGAAGACCATTTGAGAACTAATGTGAAAATATGGTGCTAAAAATGAATGAGCGAGATTTATGCCTAAAAGGACATAAATACCCTTAAGGGGTCAAAATAAGCGCTTAAGCAAAAACGGGTTTAAGAAGGTATGTAAACCGGGATTTTGAATCTCTTATGATAAACAACAATGACTTTATGGAATTTATGAGAAATTGGAGTCAAATAAATATGTTTGTTTGATAAATACACGAATGGGTCAAAATTGGGTAAAAGGGGGATAAGCCGAAGACTTAAAATTCTGAAATTTTAATAATCCAGATGTTGGATTTTACTCCATTAGATGGAGAATTAAATTACGGACGCGTAGGAAAAAGAATCGGATAAAACGGGTCAATAACGAAGAAGTTATGGCCGTTTCCTTGAAATCGAGTCATGCTGGGAACGTACAGCAACTGTTAAAGCATCAGGCTGTGAAAACAGGGGCTTGGCGTCACGCGAAGCCCCTTGGCGTCACGCTAAGCCCCTTATTTCGGAAAAAAATTATTTTGTTGATTGTTTGACCCATGGCACTTGTTTAAACTGATTAATTATCTATCAAAACTAACTTTTAAGTTGGTCTTGATCTTAGGTGACGTTGGGCATGCTACGGATGACGATCAAGCAGCTACGAAGAACCGAACACACGAGATTAAAGCTTCCGCACGGCGTTACGTCATAACTTTAAATGGCGAACTTATTTATATTATGTTGAAAACTTTTAAGTTGTAAAAGTTTTAAATTACTCGTATTTTCTAAGGATACTTAATGGTAATTACATGTTGGTTTTCGTTATTTGTACGAAAACCTTTAAAATAATAACATGGGTGTTACAAGTTGGTAATCAGAGCTCAAGGTTGTTGACAAATGTGTTCGGTTCAAGGCTTGATCGCATATCCGATAAGTACAAGTATGTTAATAGTCTAGTATGATTAAAGTGTTGCGAACAACACATAGGGTTATCGTGTAATACACGTTACCCTAATTTAAAATGATTGATATAGTTGACGAAATTACACGCATTGATGCGTATAGTAGAAAAGCCTTGTATTATAATACGGGCATCCTTTAATGTTGAAATTACTAACTGTTGTATATGTTTTGATTGAAGGACACTCGCATATGAAGATAGCGAGAATTTAACAAATCATGGATTTGACAGAGGAATGGTCCAAAGTATGACAAATAGAGCACGCTCACCAAGGACCTAAATCGCGCAACGATTGCGATTAGGTTAATGGCAAGGGGAGCCTGTTAGAGCAAGCATTATCAGGTGCACGTTTTAAATTGTTGCATAAATAGTAATATGCAACAAATATGTAGAGATTGAAAGTTGCATATGTAGATTGAAAACTTGGAAAAACCTGAATAGAAAACCTATCCGGGATATTGTTTCCAGGAAAAACAAATAAGAGGCATTACTTACATGGGGTGTAATGTGAAAATTATAGAAAGGTCATGTATACCAGGTGTTGATCGCTTACTCTGGCCAAGTAAGTAGTGAACACGTGGTACCATGAACTTCTTATGATGGACACATTTATGTCCGATGTAGTAAGGGTAGGGGTGAATGGGACTAACTTAAAAAGTACCCAAATAAATCAAATGAGCAAAATGTTTGATAATAATGTAAACGCACAGCCGGGTGACAGAAGCGTATTACATTAGGATGATGAGCCCGAGTGAAGGGACAAATATTAATGTAAAACGATTAAGGTATGCAATTGGGAGGGGTGTGCTTACACTCGAACCCGAAGAATGCAAATATGACTCTTAACGGGCCGATTTTGTAAAACACCAAATTTGAGAACAAAGTAGGAATATAAAAGCGAAACGAAGTCATAATGCATACCGTAAGAGTTGCAATAATAACGACTTCGGTAAAACACCCGGTTGGTGGGTAAGGATTTAAACGCATGCGTAGACTGAGAAACAGGAACGCGAAATAGAAAGTCAAAAGACTCGGAATATGAGTCATGACTAAAAGATGACAAGAATTTTCGCAAACATAAATTTTGGTAATCACGTTCAACCATTTCAAAGTTGGACGGGTCGAATAAAGAATGAAGTTTGACATTCATAAGTGATGAAAATTCACCGAAAATGAGTCAAACGAGTCAATTAAGGAATAACGCTTAATAAAATAGGAAAACGCAAACCGGTGAAACCGGAAAGCTAAAAACAATAAGATAAAAGGACCCGGGTAATGGGTTGTAAAGGAATATAAGTATGAACCGGGAAATGGTAAGCGTAAGACAAACCGACATGTAAATGACGCTAGAAGTCGTAAAGTCGGAAAGATAGTCAGAAAGTAAACAAATGAAACCTTAGACTACGGTCAAGGCCTACTAAAGTTCAAAAGTAAAAAAAATTAAATGATTCTAAACATAACAAAGGATGCTTTAAAGCTATATACGTATAAATAGACAATTGAATAAAGACTAGAATAAAAGATGATCTACGGGATCATCATAACCTACGAGATATTAATTAGTGTAAAGGTCTACGGGGCCAAAATGACCCACGAGCCATAAATTGAAGCAAATGGATAATAAGGGCCTCGCCTTAAAGAGGTGAAAGCTTAAGGAAATAGCCTACGAGGTTAAGTGAAGGAACCTACGGGTCAATAGTGTAAGGTTATGGAACTTGTTACGATTTCCCGCGTAAAACAAGAACGGAAAACAATAAATTATAGGTTGTCAATTTCCTTGATATGAGTAATTGACATAGTTAAAGAGAAAAAAAAATGTTAGACTAAAATTCAGTTTTAGTAAGAAATAACATTTTTACAAATATAAATTATGACAGGAAATGGAATAGTAAGCATGAAAGATTCAAGTCTTGGAAACTAATAGGCGCAAGACGATATATTCGAAAAAGTGATGTTTTCAAAAATGAAAGGTTGATATGAATTAAACATGATGTGACACGATCACGGTCAAGAAATGCAATGTGAGGTAGAATCACATTATAACCAAGCGAGCGGTAAAAGTAACTGGACTAACAAGTCTAGTTAGTGAGACCGGGTAAGGTCAGCAATTCAAATCAAGAAATTTGGTTTGCTTGTAAGCGGTAGATTCGGTATAACTGAACCGAATAAATAAATTTGAAAATAAAAGAATTGTTGCTAAAAGTGAAAGATTTCACTAAAGACCTTTAAAACGGGTCAAAGTAACGGATTCATAAAGAATTCGATAGTATATGAAAGCGATGGATATCGCTAAGTTAACTAAACTAGTGAAAATAATGAGATTACGTTATTTCAAGTTGCACTATGTCGTATGAGATACGTAGACAATTAGTGACCAAAAAGATGTTACCATACTTATCTGGTAATACTAACAATTAGTTAAAAGAATAAGTAATGTTTAAAAGATTTCTCGGATCAAATGCATTGACTTTAAACTCATTGAATTATGTAAGAAAGGGTTTCGAGGACGAAACCTCTCTAAGGGGGGTAGACTTGTAACACCCCGAAAACGGGATTGGTAATCAAGCTCCGTTAATACTAAAAGACGGGTAAAGTACCGTTGGTAGTAATAATAACCCGGTAAATATTAGGAATTTAAATAAGAAATCCTAATATTAAATACGAGCGAATCAAAGTTTTAAGGAATTGAGTTTATAAGAGCCCGAGTTAACGGGACTTAAAACAAAAGGAGTTGTGAACAAGATAAAGTAACTAGTTTGTAATTAAATGAAATAAGTCAGTTTGATGTGCATTAGTCTAAAAAGATAAACTAAAGGGGCTGATTTTGTATAAATGGCCAAACTTGAATTTATAAAAATAAAATAAATAAAACACACACACACATCAGTGTGTGCGTGTGTGGGAGCGACCAGGAGAGGGGAAGAACCCCCAAACCCTTATTTCAGCTAATCTGATCAATTGAAGGGTGAATTGGGCATGTAATCGCTGCATGAATCAAAAATCTTGATCACCTACACTTGTCTAACACTAGGTAAGTTGCAATTTCAGATTTGGTGATGTTTGATTTTTGGGTAAAGTTTAATTAGTAGAAATTCTTGAATGATTGAGTAATGTTATGATTCAAGGAAGTGTGATTCGAGTGTAGGATCATAAACCTAACTGAAATCATGTGAAAAGATTAATAAATTGTGTGTTAATGTTGCTATGTGCTATATCATGAAGTGGGTTTCTATCTAGAATGAGAAACCCCAACATATTGTATGAGCTATGTGAGTAATAATCTAGGTTGGTTGAACTAGTATGATGGTATGGGCTGTGATGAGCACTGAAGCTTGAATAAAAATGAAATTCTTGGATTTACCAAGGTTTAATTGAATAAAAATGGCTAATTAAGTAGTATGCACATAAGGTGCTCGATAGAATGCCTAAATGAGAACTAAAGTGTTGAAGTTTAGAGTGAAAACGCGTATTTGAATGATATGGCAATTACGTGTGATATGAAGTGATACGGGTCCTAAATACTATGTTGATTTAGACTAATGTTGTAAACCATGTGATTGAAAGTAGTTAACTTTGATAAACTAAGTTAACTAAGCATGAAGTCGAACAGTAGTTTCGACATAGAAAATAAGTGAGGTGGAATAATCGTGATTGTTAATGACTAATTTAACAGCCTTGTAAATGATTTACAATAGTTTGACGCGTGACAAGCTAGATGAAAGCTTGGAGAAGGGAGCGGGTCAAACGAAGCAAGTACGGAAAGAAAAGCGTGGCGTGGATGCGCGGTAAGTGTAATTTACACACTTATGTAGAATACTCGTTTATTCGATACGATATAAATGCGATAACGATAATATTGAAAATGTGAATTTCCGTTAAGATTACCTTGTAGTTGTTATGGGTGAAATTCTGAGCCCATATCCTGGAAAATATCTTGATTTATATCTTGGTTATATAGTATCTGTTTACATCCGGGATGCTGGTTCAGGATATTGGTAACATCCTGAATGGTATCCTCAGGATTACTAATGGATTATGTGCAGGTACATGGGTTAGAAGCTAGCAACGTTCACAAGGACTCATTCCGCGGAAGACTCGGTCCAAGTTGTTCGAGGAAAGACGTTAAGCCCGCTTTATTTGGTTCCAAACGACTAGTTATGGAATATTCGGGAGCATCCCATATTTATAGGAATTTTAGTTTCTATTTTGTAACTATAAATAGGTGGGTATACCGGATCGAATAGGACATCACATTCGCACTCGCTACACTTTAACACTCGCTCTCTAGCAATTTCCACTTTCATACAAAAGCATTGTAACACTTAGCGATCTGGTCTATATCCTGCACTGTATCCTGATGTTTGAAGTAATAAGAAGAACAAGGCAGCTGCAATTGTCAGCTCCCGAGGTTTTATGCCGGCGATCTAGATTGATCAAGGGCTTTCCTCGTACATCTCGTGTCGTTTACTTTACTTTTTGCTCATAGTTTGATCATAGATACAGCTCAATATCCTGAGCCGTATCCTGAATACTGATTTTCTAAATAACTTAACCGGCATATTTTCAACACACTTTCTAGCACACTACCTCACTTTACTAATTTGATCACTTAATTGCTTCGGTAATTTTTGACCAAAACAATTTGGCGCCCACCGTGGGGCAAGTGGTGCTCTCTTTACTAAAAATCTTTGTGAAATCGCTAATCGGTTTTCTATTTTCAAAACTTTTTGCCACATTGTCCATAATGGCTTCAAGATCAAACATGAGTTCCTCCACTGTGTCTGCTATGACTTATGCCACTACCGGTTCGGTGCTTCCACCACCTCCTCCAAGGATGCCAGCCTCTTCACGACCTCAGGATATTATCCCTACTCGCAGTGTTCAGGAATCTGCTCCCGTTTTAGCTTCCAATGATGAAATTCTAACCTTATTTGGAAGTGTGCAGGAACAAATGAGGCAGCAACAGGAAACAAACCAAATGCTATTGAGGGAAATACAACTCCTGAAGTCTGGCTCGAGCAGATCTGCTGAGGATATTGTCACTCCATTGCATCCCAGAACTTTGAACTTTAGTTCAGCTGTGTATACTGAGGATAACAGGGGGAATATTGTGCCCAGCCTTCCTCAGAATCATACTCCTGAAATACCCTCCTCGGTCAGGATGTCAACCATGAGGAGCTCAGGATATGCTTCAGGATATGGGCAAAATCCTCCAACGGGTAACGTGTCAAATAATAATAATACTCATGCTACTAACAATTGTGGATCTTTGCAGGATACCGGTGTAACATTAGCACTTACTAGGGAACTTCAGAAGTTGAAGGATATGATATCTAGTGTACCTGGAGTGGTCCAGCCAATCCCGGAAGTGTCCCAAGACAGCCACAAGATATCTCGTTTTGCATATCCTATCTGTGATGCTAAGATCCCAAAGAGATTTCAAACCCCCAACATGAAGCTTTACGACGGAACTACGGATCCTGAGGAGCATATTGCTCAGTATAGGGAAAGAATGGAGATCAACCCTATCCCTCCGGATCTCAAGGAAGCATGCTTGTGCAAGGGTTTTGGTTCTACCTTAACAGGATCAGCCTTGAAATGGCTCTTGAATGTTCCTCCGCATTCGATTACATCTTTTGCTCACTTAGTAAATTTATTTAATAGTCAGTTTTCTTGTAGTAGAAGCTTTGAGAAACTAACAAGTGACCTCTACAGGATAACACAGGGGCCTCAGGAATCCCTTAGGGATTATGTGAACAAGTTCAGCCGGGAATCCCCAGACATTCCACATCTTGATGTTGCAACAGCTGTGCAAGCTTTCAAGATGGGGCTGCAAAAAGATTCTCAATTTTATCAAGATCTTGTAATGAACCCATGCAGGAACTTGGATGAAGCTCGAAACAGGGCCCTAAGATATATTCGATTGGAGGATGATAGGAAGATGCAAGAGAGAATGAACTCATCCAACACCTATGAGTCGACCAACAGGAAGTCTGAATCCTCATTCAAGCCATATCGGCTTAAGCCATATGGTAGAAATGAAAATAAGAGAGTGAATGCTGTCGAAGATGAGGATCCTGAAGAGTATCCTGAGTTGTCTGAATATTGCTTTTCTGTTAACATTCTTGAATTGATGTATGCCATGCAGGGTCTAGGAGACAAGGCTAGGTGGCCTCGAAAGAGTCAACAGAAAGCTGACTGGAAAGATAAGTCAAAATGGTGTGCTTTCCACGAAGATTTCGGACATGTGACTGAGGATTGCATTGCTCTAAGGAAAGAAATAAGCTATCTTCTAAGCAAGGGATATCTGAAAGATCTCTTAGGAAGAAAGAAGAATAAGGGTCAGGATACTGAGAAGGATCCTGAGCGAGCAGCATAACCTCCCGCGGATGCCAAGATAATCAACTTCATTTCGGGAGGATCCGACATTTGTGGGACTTCGTATTCGGCAACAAAGAGACATGCAAAAGAAGCTAAGGCCGAAAGGGGAGATAAACCTGTCAGGATGACTACCCTCACAACTGACAAAGTGATCACATTTGATGCTGATGACAGGGATACTGTCCAGGATCCTCACCATGATGCTCTGGTAATAACATTATACGTGGCTAACCATTTTGTATGCAGGATATTGGTTGATAATGGCAGCTCCGTCAACATAATCCAACTAGAGACTCTGAAGAGAATGAATGTATCTCCAATGGATATCACTTCAAAGTCTACCGTGCTTGTTGGGTTCAGTGGAGAGGCTAGAAACACAGTGGGAGAGATAAAGTTACCAGTATACGTTGAATGAGTCAACTCGATACAACGTTTCTGTGTAATGGATTCTCTATCCTGCTATAACATCATATTGGGAAGACCATGGATTCACGATATGAAGGCTGTGCCATCAACGTATCACCAATGCATCAAGATCCCTACCCCTTGGGGAGTTGTCAAAGTTGATAGTGATCAGCAGGAGGCGAAAGAATGCTACTCATCCTCGATGAAATCCTCAACCAAGCCTAGTGCAGCATAGCAATTAGAGACGCGGGCCCAGGATATCGTGGTGGATCCGGAGCAGGATGTGAAGAAAATTATCCTGGACCAGGATAACCCCGATATTTCGGTGCTCGTAGGAACCAATATCCCTGAGGATATTGAAGAACAGTTAATTAACTTTTTGAAATGCAGGATGTCAACGTTTGCATGGAAGCATGAGGATATGACAGGCATATCCAAAGACATTATCACTCACAAGCTTGGAATTGATAAATCATTCAATCATGTTCAGCAAAAAAGAAGGAAGTTTGCTCCTGAGCGGAATACGATTATCCAAGAGGAAGTTGAGAGATTATTGAAGTCTAGGATGATCAGAGAGGTTAAGTTCCCAAGGTGGCTAGCAAACGTGGTTGTGGTACAGAAGAAAAATGGGAAATGGAGAGTTTGTGTAGACTACACAGACTTGAACAAAGCTTGTCCTAAGGACCCATTTCATCTTCCCCACATTGATGCAATGGTAGATGCCACTGCCGGGCATGAAATGCTGACCTTCATGGACGCATCCTCAAGATTTCAACAGATCCAAATGGAGCCTTCTGACCAGGAGGATACTGCCTTCATGACACCAACAGGTATTTATTGTTATACAGCTATGCCTTTTGGTTTGAAAAATGCAGGTGCAACATACCAAAGATTGGTAAACATGATGTTCAAAGACAAACTGGGGGACACCATGGAGGTGTACATTGACGATATGGTGGTAAAATCAAAGAAAGCTCAGGATCACCTCCAGGATATTAAAGGAGCATTTGATATCCTGGATCATATAACATGAAGCTGAATCCTGCTAAGTGCCATTTTGGAGTGGGGGCAGGAAAATTTCTAGGATATATGGTGACCAAAAGAGGAATAGAAGCGAGCCCAGAGCAGATTAAAGCCATCTTGGATCTTAAATCGCCCTCAAATATGAAGGATGTTCAACGATTAACAGGGCGAGTGGCAGCATTAAACAGATTTATCTCAAGATCCTCAGAAAAACGCAAAGATTTTTATGATATCCTGAAGAAGAACAAGAAATTCGAATGGGGTGAGAAGCATGAAGCGGCCCTATAGGATTTAAAGCAATATCTTTCAACCGCACCTCTACTGATGAAGCCCGAGAATGGTGAACCATTATCCCTGTACCTCGCAGTATCAGGGAATGCTGTAAGTGCCGTCCTTGTAAAGGACCATGAAGGTCAGCAATATCCTGTTTATTATGTTAGTAAAAGCTTGTTAAATGCTGAAACTAGATATTCTCATTTAGAAAATTTGATACTAGCATTAGTTATGGCATCAACGAAACTTAGACATTACTTTGAGACATATAGGATTCATGTTAAAACAAATTATCCTGTTAAAAATGTACTTAGGAAGCCAGAAATGTCAGGCAGAATGGCTAAGTGGTCGGTAAAGTTGAGTGCTTATGATTTAATATATGAACCTAGAAATGCCATAAAGTCTCAGGCTTTAGCTGACTTTGTGGCTGATTTTAGTAGTGACATTCAGGATGAGGTAGACCTAGAAGTTCAATAGTTAGGAGAATCCTCAGGATCCTGGACATTATATACTGATGGTGCATCTAATATAAGAGGAGTAGGATTAGGAATACTACTAAAATCGCCACAGGGGGGCATATTACCCCAGGCTATTAGGTGTGAATTTCCTGCTACTAATAATGAAGCAGAGTATGAGGCTTTAATTGCAGGATTAGAGTTGGCTAAGAGCATGAGTATCAAAAATTTGCAAGTATATGTTGACTCTTTGTTAATTACTAACCATTTTAATGGATCCTATGCAGTTAAGGGTGAGAAATTAATCGAATATCTCGATATTCTCAAAAAATTAGCAGGATATTTCGATGTTTTTATACTTGAACAGGTACCAAGGGAGGATAATGCTGAAGCGGATGCCTTAGCAAATTTGGGATCATCGATCAGGATACCTGAAGGGACCCAAATACCAATATTACATGTCTTATATCCTGCAACGAATCCTCAGGATAAAGTAGTAGCGGGTATTCGGGATCCTGGAGCAGAATATCCTGAACAGGATCCTAAATCCTGGACGGCTCCAATTGTGAGATATCTTAAAGAAGGACACATCCCCGGAAATGAAAATCCTAAGGCATTTAGGATGAAGGTATCACGATTCACTATTATAAATAATGTTTTATACAAGAAATCTCTTGCAGGACCGTATTTGAGGTGCTTGGAGGATTCTGAAGCCAAAGAAGTACTTCAGGATATACATGAAGGGGATTGTGGTAATCACACTGGGGGCAGATCATTTTTCTCGAAAGTATTAAGGACAAGATATTATTGGCCAATGATGAGGAAAGACGCTGCAGAATATGCTCGAAGATGTGATGCATGCCAAAGGCATAGTAACATACTACATCAACCAGCTGAACCACTATATCCTGTAGTTTCCCCTTGGCCATTCATGAAATGGGGGATGGATATAGTAGGGAAGTTACCAAAAGCTCCGGGAGGAAAAGTCTTTATGTTAGCAATGACGGATTATTTCTCCAAGTGGGTTGAGGCTGAAGCATTTGTTCAAGTTAGAGACCAAGAAGTAGTATCCTTCATAAAGAGGAATATCCTGACTAGGTTTGGGGTACCAGCTGAGATCATTTGTGATAATGGGTCCCAGTTTATAAGCAAAAGGACTACTGACTTTTGCAAGAGTTGGGGAATCAAAATGATCACATCTACTCCGGTACATCCTCAAGCGAATGGGCAAGCTGAATCCTCAAACAAGATAATAGTCAATAACTTAAAGAAGAGGCTTGGAGCCAAAAAAGGAAGATGGGCGGAAGAGTTGCCCTTTGTTTTCTGGGCTGATAGGACAACGGTAAAGAATGCAACTGGCCAAACCCCGTTTTCCTTGGTATTTGGAGCAGAAGCAGTGATTCCAACGGAAATGACGATACCTACTGCAAGATCTATCCTACAGGATCCTGAACAGAATCCTAAAGTCTTATGTCAAGATTTGGATACTATAGATGAAAAAAGAGACGCAGCAAGACTGAGAGTAGCAGCATATCAACAAAGAATATCCAGAGCATATAATAAGAACATAAGGACTAGAAGATTTCGAGTTGGTGATTGGGTGCTAAGAAAGGCTTTTCAAAATACCACTAATCCTGCCGATGGCAAGTTAGCTCCGAAATGGGAAGGACCATATGAAGTCGAGTCAGAAGCAGGGAAAGGAGCATATCGACTCAAGAATATGGAAGGGGATATGCTACCAAGATCCTGGAATGCAATACATTTAAAGCTCTATTTCAAGTAAGAGTAGAATTTATTTTCTATCTCGGAATGGTATGTATCCTATTTTAATATATTTGTTTATTATCTTGAACCCAATACTGACTTAAGCGTCGGAGGGGTGTTAGCCAAGCTAACACCCACCTTAGTTTACAATTGTTTTGCAGGATATGTTTCAGGATATACCTCCAGGATATGTACTCAGGATAAGTCGAAAGATTAGAGGATTGGCCCCCTCTCTCACGTTTAAGGGGTCCTGGTCCCTTCAAAGGTTTAAAGGTATTCACCTTTCTTTCGAATTGGGTTTAAACACCTCGCCTGGAGCACAAGTTATCTAGGTATAGTTCAAGGTAGCGGGACCAGTTCATGTAAAAGTGGCTGACAATTTCGTTACTGTTGGCTATATCCTGGATCCTGAAGGTATATGAGGATTGATCACCCTCTCTCACGAAAGAGTATTTTCATACTCTCTAAGGTTTAAAGGTTTTCACCTTTCTAAGAATTGGAGTTTATACACTCTCGCCTGTAGCGCATGAAATTTAGGGTTTATCCCCAGATATCAGGGTTTATCCCCAAGATATTAAGGGTTTATCCCAAGTATGCTAAGGATTCATTTCAGGATATCAGGGGTTTTGCCCTGGGGTATTCGGAATTTATTCAAGTCAAAGTATGAATACATTTGCGCTTCTGTGTCGAACACAGGGGACATACATTATACTATTTGAAGGATGGATCCGAGTTTATAAGTATGCACTGGGGACAAACTTATAATGGAGGATTGAAATTGATTCTCTAAGAATCTCTGGTATGATTTCTCCTTTTTATTTGGACAATTTATAGGTTGTATTTCAATATCCTGATCAAGATATCTTTCAGGATATCTTCCAGGATACATTTATAATATATATTCCTAAAAATGTACAAACCAAACAGTTTTCACAAGTAAAATTTGCATATCAATGACAACAATAATAAAGTCAAAAGAGAAGTTATATTATTAACATACCAAAAGATGTGCTCTTAGTTTCACCTCAAAACAAGGCCCATCCACTAAGAGCACTAATAGTTCCTTACCATATTTACCCAACAGTTGAAGGTTTCATCTCAAACCGAGACCCATCCACCTCCAACTGTTGTATTGTTCAAAATGCATGCAGGGAATGTAAATTGTTCAGGTGCAGAAAAGTAAAGTGCAGAAAAGTAAATTGTTTAAGGGATTACAGACCAACATTCAAATTTAAAAAGGTGGGCTCTGGCCTTGGCACGTATATCCGTCATCGCCCACCTAAATGCCCTCACACAGCGGCATCTTCTCCAACCTTCTCAGACTTCTCGGCACCAGCATCCTGAGCAGCATCCTCACCAGTATCCATCCCAGCATCTGCTCCAGCATCCTTCTTGTCTCCAGCCTGGATCACCACCTCTGCTGACTTAGAAGACTCACCAGCTTCAACAGGAAGTGGCACAGCTTTGCCTCCGAGCTCCTTTAGCTTGGCCACCCAGGATTCAACTGGCCAGGATGGACAAACAAGGCCCGTCTCCTTGGCCTCGTAGGCCATCTTGATGCGTGCTTGTAACAGGGAGACAATAGCGGAAGCCTTGATTCCCTCCCGGAAATTGACCAAGGCTTGATCATGATCCATTTGAACGGTGGCAAGTTTGAGCTCAGCGTCTTGGGTGACCTTCTTAGCAGGCTTTCGTAGTGCCGGGTCTTCGCTTCGGCAATGGCACCTTGGTCAGCAACGGTGCTTTCAAGCTGTTTGATCCTGGCTTCATGGAGTGCAACAGTACCACAGGCATCATTATACAAGTGGAGCAAATGCTGGAGGCCCTGCACATCAATTTCAGGTATGAGTTAGAATATATTGACCAGGATATCCTATTAGGATATATGTGCAGGATATATATGCAGGATATGCGTCAGGATATTACCTTATTAAGGAAGGATGTCATTGGCTCTAAGGAATCAGAGAAACTGAGTTCATCATAGGAGAACCCTTCTGAACCTGGAGCACTGACTTCAAGACCTTTCCTCTTTTTTACTGTGGAAGCACGAGTTCTTGGATTGGCCTTGGGAGCCGGGAGTGGCTTGGAGCTAGTAGCAGCAGGAGTCTCCTTCTTGATTGTGGCTGGAGTTGGGTAGCTGTCGAGTTCGTCAAGGTCTAGATAGACTGGAACTTTGCTGGAGTCTGCACACAGGGAGTAAAATTCTAAATCTCTCCTAAGAATATCAAATAAAAACATGTGTGTACAGGATATCTTGTAGGATCCTTACCAGACATGTTTGCGCTTGAAAGAGGGCTTGGAGTTGGTGGAGATGGGTTGAAGCTTCTCTCTGCTTCTGAAAGGAGTCTGATGGCGTCTATTCTTTTTTGAGAATCAGCAAGGGGATGTGCAATCTTCCTGAAATCAGCTGCATACACAACAGAGAAAATGAAATTGGTCAGTTCAGGATATAAAGCAGGATAAGAGGCAGGATCATCTTTAAACCCTAAATCCTACCCTTCTTCAACCATCTCATCGGATAATCCGTTCCACCAGGAATTGAGTCCCTTTTTACAAAGAAAAACTTGGATTGCCAACCATCCTCGTTCCTGGTGGCACGAAGTATCAATGGATCACCGGAAGTAGAATAAAACAGAAATCTACATGATCCATGGCATCTAAGCTTGTAAGCTAGGGGTAGATCATGGACGGAAAGATCAGGAATGTGGTTTCTCTTGATTTGATCAAGAACAGACAAAACACGCCAGAGCATTGGCATGGTTTGGCTGAAAGAGATTTTGGTGATATTAAAGAATTCGGTGATGAAGTCCGGAAAGGGGAATTGTAGCCCTAGGGTAAAAGGGAAAGCACTGAAGCATATCCACTCGCTGGAGACCATATCCGACCGGATTTCCCGGTCAAACGGTCTAAACACGGTTCCTTCCGGGAAGATGCCGGAGGATTTTAAGGCTGACAGGTGGGCACTATCGAAGGTACATGTTTCCTTCTCCGGTTCTTGGAGAAGGTTCTGTTGGATGAATGTAGGAGCCGAGTCACCTGAACTGGATCTTGTTTGCCTTGGCATTTGGTCACCTGAATTTTTCGCCGGAGAAAGAGGATAAAGATGAATATGAAGATGAGAGAGAGAATGTTACCTTTTCCTTGTCGATTATGATTAAAAAAGAGATGAGGATGAGAAGATATAGGGCATGATGAGTAAATATAGGCTGGGTAGTTGAAAACGGTCACATCATTGGTCTTATCTATTAATTACCTCGGTCTTCGTAAAAATGTAACCGTTAGTGCAGGATGACAAACGGTAACATTTTTGGGGACAATTGTTATGGGTGAAATTCTGAGCCCATATCCTGGAAAATATCTTGATTTATATCTTGGTTATATAGTATATGTTTACATCCGGGATGCTGGTTCAGGATATTGGTAACATCCTGAATGGTATCCTCAGGATTACTAACGGATTATGTGCAGGTACGTGGGTTAGAAGCTAGCAACGTTCACAAGGACTCATTCCGCGGAAGACTCGGTCCAAGTTGTTCGAGGAAAGACGTTAAGCCCGCTTTATTTGGTTCCAAACGGCTAGTTATGGAATATTCGGGAGCATCCCATATTTATAGGAATTTTAGTTTCTATTTTGTAACTATAAATAGGTGGGTATACCAGATCAAATAGGACATCACATTCACACTCGCTACACTTTAACACTCGCTCTCTAGCAATTTCCACTTTCATACAAAAGCATTGTAACACTTAGCGATCTGGTCTATATCCTGCACTGTATCCTGACGTTTGAAGCAATAAGAAGAACAAGGCAGCTGCGATTGTCAGCTCCCGAGGTTTTATGCCGGCGATCTAGATTGATCAAGGGCTTTCCTCGTACATCTCGTGTCGTTTACTTTACTTTTTGCTCATAGTTTGATCATAGATACAGCTCAATATCCTGAGCCGTATCCTGAATACTGATTTTCTAAATAACTTAACCGGCATATTTTCAACACACTTTCTAGCACACTACCTCACTTTACTAATTTGATCACTTAATTGCTTCGGTAATTTTTGACCAAAACAGTAGTGTAATCTAATAATGATAAAAAGGATAAAATGAAAATTGGTCAAGTGTTGACTAATGTAAACCAAAGTTACAAGAATATCTAAGGCGTAAGCCGAAATGGGTTGAATTTGTAAGAAAAGAGTTTAAAAGAAAAAGGGTATGATAATAAAATCCGGGATGGGATGGATGTATGAATTGGAAATCAAAAACGATGTTTTGATTAAATAGATAGCGTTGGGCGTATAGTCCAAACGGGTCGAATGGTGGTGATAACACCATTTGACAATAGCGACTAATGTGGTTGTCAAGTTTTGTGTTAACAGGAGCGATTAGCGATTCGGATAATTGCGTCGCCATAGAATATGTGATAATAAAAGTGAGATATAAATCGGGTCTATTTGTTGACCCGAGCCAGGTACGCATCAATGTGATTATATTTTAGATGTGCGCTTTTGATCATAATTGTAGTGAAAGTCCTTCGTCGTAAATGAGGGACTAATGTTGATAAATATGCCTTTGATGGGTAAATCAGGAAAACGGCCCTTATGGGTGGTTTGGGGATCACGTATTATAATCACGAATTCCTTAGATAAACATCAGGGTGATAGGCATAAACCTTGTGGGTCAAATGCCTAGGAATAGGTCTTTTTCGTAAAATGACAAACCGAGAAGTAAAACGCGACATAAATAGTTTACTATATCAATCCACCACAAATACAATTGTGGTGGAAGACCATTTGAGAACTAATGTGAAAATATGGTGCTAAAAATGAATGAGCGAGATTTATGCCTAAAAGGACATAAATACCCTTAACGGGTCAAAATAAGCGCTTAAGCAAAAACGGGTTTAAGAAGGTATGTAAACCGGGATTTTGAATCTCTTATGATAAACAACAATGACTTTATGGAATTTATGAGAAATTGGAGTCAAATAAATATGTTTGTTTGATAAATACACGAATGGGTCAAAATTGGGTAAAAGGGGGATAAGCTGAAGACTTAAAAGTCTGAAATTTTGTTAATCCAGATGTTGGATTTAACTCCATTAGATGGAGAATTAAATTACGGAATCGTAGGAAAAAGAATCGGATAAAACGGGTCAATAACGAAGAAGTTATGGCCGTTTCCGTGAAATCGAGTCATGCTGGGAACGTACAGCAACTGTTAAAGCATCAGGTTGTATTGAAAACAGGGGCTTGGCGTCACGCGAAGCCCCTTGGCGTCATGCTAATCCCCTTACTTCGGAAAAAAATTATTTTGTTGATTGTTTGACCCATGGCACTTGTTTAAACTGATTAATTAACTATCAAAACTAACTTTTAAGTTGGTCTTGATCTTAGGTGACGTTGGGCATGCTACGGATGGCGATCAAGCAGCTACGAAGAACCGAACACACGAGATTAAAGCTTCCGCACGGCGTTACGTCATAACTTTAAATGGCGAACTTATTTATATTATGTTGAAAACTTTTAAGTTGTAAAAGTTTTAAATTACTCGTATTTTCTAAGGATACTTAATGGTAATTACATGTTGGTTTTCGTTATTTGTACGAAAACCTTTAAAATAATAACATGGGTGTTACAGCAAATTAAAATCACAATGAAGGATTAAAGACCACGCAAACTGCTGTTGTGTTTTTCCCCGCTCTGATACCAATTGTTGGTAAATCAGAGTTTAAACGCAGCAATAAACACACGAGATTTGTGAGAACAACTCACGACTCTTTTAATATTAATCAAACGAAACACTGAACCAAGAATTACAATATTCCTACACCTATATTTATACTAAAACTATCCTTGCTAAACAAGTTAACCCAATTAAACTCAAACTCTAAAACCGATTATCCTAAACCAATACTAACTCAAATACTTAATAAATCAATGAATAAAAATAACTAGATACCTATTTAAATTCAAACTACTAATTATCTCTTAACCATTTAAATAATATTTCATATATCAAGATTAATTCTTCATACTCGTTCGATTGGTGAAAGTAGGGTTTTAGTGAGAGAGTATTAGAGAGCTATCGTGTACTTTCAGAATGTAGATCTTCTTCCTATTTATAGTAGACTTGGTTAGACATGGCTTTCCTTCCCGTGAGATGGTCCCCACGACTCTAACCGTTTTAGTGACACCTAGCATGCCCTCATTGGTGGGAAACATCCCATGCCCAGGTGTGCGTGGAGGTCCTAATGCCATCTTTGCTCTAATTGGTTGTAACACTATATCCCGTTATTAGCGAATATCTTACATATTCGGACGATTTAGTCCCAGATTTTATTTAAACAAAGAACTTACACGTCTGGGTTAACCGATAACCTAGATGAACTGACATGGTGACTTGTTACACTAAATTTACAATTTAGAATTTATAAAATCTAAACTCGGAAGCTTTGTCATGCATGATCATGCTTCAACCTTCCCGTGAACGTCTCCAAAGAGATAACGGTTTAATAGTGTTCGGGTCTTCGCATGCTTAGTCGTCCATCTGGTTCTGGCCTTTGTAAAAGCCTAACATAAACTCTAAAAACAATTAGTGTTTGAGTTAAACGGTCAAACACGATTAAAACAACAAAGAAAAACATATATTATTCTTTAGGGGTTTATTCCTCTACAATCCAATTCACATCCAATTCGTTCCAGACCCAATTTATTCTTTAGAGGTTTATTCCTCTGCACTTTTAAACTACAACCCACTACCCGGACCCATATTCCTTGAGTATTCACTCCTACTATTCAGTTTGAAGTTTATTACCCAATCGATCCGTTCGGAGGCATTATGCATTCTAGTTCATGCCTCCTACTTTCTTACCAAGTTTTTCATTATTTCTTCCAACCAAAACCTCAATTATGATTGGTTACTTTAGGCAAAACTATAACGATCCAACAATACCTTTCGGTACGACGCTTTACTCAAACGACACGTTATAAGACTATAAGTCTTTTTAGTTCAAGTCTCCCATATCTAATTATCGAAATGATCATTCGAACATAGGACTATTTATCTAATCTACCCTTGGAGGTAGTTTACCCAAACCCATTATCTGAGGGCATTTTAGTCAAATCTAAACCCTCTTCCAAACTGGCGAACTTTTAAGAGTTTAGATGAAAACTAGCAATTACGTTTAGTTCGTTATCCCATCAAGATTAATTATGTCCCTAAGGATATATAGGTTTTCAATGGTTTAGTAAAATAAAAATAATTTAATCATATTTTCGCATAATGGACACGTCATCGGCTCTAATAGCCGTTTTACCCAAATATTAGACATACCTCACTTGAGATGGTCTAGTGTCCAACCTTGACTCAACCAACTCTACTCGGATAATAAGCCCTCATCAAGAGTTTGACTCACCGCACATACCTGGCGCAGGTCAAAGCATTGACCCGTTATTGATACCTTCCGATTCTTACGTTCTAATTCTTGGCAATGCATGCCCAAACATTATGCTTACCTGTAAGCATGAGACTTAACAACAAATCATTAAATATCATATTCAAATGGTGATAACATCACCATTTGACCCGTTTTTCCATTTGACTCGCGCATAGCTTACCCTTTAGCGATTCAACTAACCATGTAATGTTTGTTGCAAAAAAGACGCATACTTATCATATTACTCATTTGACCCGTTATAGTTTACATCACAGGGATCTATTTTAAAAATTCATTGATCTACTACCAAAGATTCATTTTTACTTGTTCGACGCATTTTGGTTCACACCAGAAGGTCTTATTTTGAAAGTTCCTTGGTTTATCACCAAAAATTCATTTTTACGTGTTCGACCCTTTTGGTTTGTGCCAGGAGGTTTTATTTTGAAAGCTCATTGGTTTATCACCAAATATTCATTTTTACTTGTTCGACCCATTTTGGTTCGCGCTAGAATGTCTTATTTTGAAAGTTCATTGGTTTATCACAAAACATGGTTATTTACCATTTTACTCATTATGGTTTACACCATAGGGTCACACTTCCAATTTTTTTTAGGTTAATCAACTAGTGTGATTACTCATCGTTTTGCTCGTTTGACCTGTTATGGTTTATACTATAGGGTCCTAATTCAAAAAGTTATTGTTTACCTAGTGTGATTACTCATTATTTTGCTCGGTTGACCCGTTATGGTTTACACTATAGTACTTATGCCAACGATCCATAAAGTAGTTTTGAAGCGAGTGATGTCCAATATTGTTCCCCAACAAATCAAATATTTGTGAATCTTGGCTGCAACTCTTTCTCTATTTTCATCTCTATTAGAATTAGTGAAATTTAGAATAAACTAATTTATTCATTGATCTTAAACGTGCTATTAAAGGACACATAGATCATTAATGTAAAGTAACATCTATTTCTGATAAGATATTAATGATTATGTTCTGTGTCTAAAAATATCCAAATGCTAGTACATATCAAATCCCCTTTCTAACAATCCTAGGCTATATGCCCCCCCCCCCCCCCCCCCAAGCCCAGTTGGTCCCCATGTGGTTGGTTGGGCCGGTTTCCTCCTTGAGAAGTTGCCGGTTCGACTCCCGGCTGCGGCTTTTTGGGGAAGGGGACGCCCCAATGATGGATCATATCCTACCGAGGCATGGTGCGGTCCTGAGGGCACACCCGGTTTTACCTAGCTGTTACCCCAGCGAGTCTCTCGTGTGGGGGCAGTATGGTTTCCGGGGGGAGATCAGCTTGCGCGGGGGCCGGGGCCCGATAGAACATCGCGTCCTCAAGTGCGGGGCTGACGGGAGTTTTGTCTTTGACAAACTCCCGATGACAGCAAGTCATGTACATAGAAAGTCACTCTCTAAAAAAAAAAAAAAAAAAAAAAAAAAAACTATCCTAGGCTATATTGCTCTAGCATTCTCCTCCTGTCTAACTTAACACAACGGTTCTTTTAGATTTTGATCTTAATCGAGTTTGACAATTGTGACATCTCCTTATTTCACTTATTCTCTCTCTATTATAGTGAAGCTTCATGATGACGTGTTTGATGTTGTGACTTGACCTTAGCTTATACATTAATACCTGAATAACTTGTACATTATAATAATTCACACCTTGATCCTAAATTAAATTTACATATAAACACGGGAAAAAATAAGTACCTAGCAATGACGGGTTCAAAAATTTTTAAACATCACATTTTAAAAAAAAATATAGGCGAAAAAAAAGTGTTGGTATGACATGTGTCATCATGTTATTGGTTCAACAATGAAATTAAAAATATATATATGTCAAACTATAGGGTTGCTGTTGTATATATGGCTAAAGATGATGGGGGCATAAATTTGAAATAATACAATACAATACAAGCAATAATGGAAAGTATAATATGTGAATGTGACACTAACCCACTTAGCAGAGACAGATGCTTTTAGATTGGATGTCATAGGTTTACACCTGCGCAAAGAGATTATTTTAGTATATTTTGTGTAAAGTAATAACATTTGCTGTTAAAAAGGTATAATATGCCATAAAAAGTATTCCATCTAAAGAAACGTATGGTGTGTGGTGTAACTTTTCCAATTAATACAGATATATGAAACGGGCAATACCCCTGTGGTTTTCTGTAGGGGAGCTTGTCGGTTGTAGTCTCGTTCGTGACAAAATGTCATGCGCAATCCAGGGTTTTACCACAATGGGCTTTCGGCGGTAGGTTTCCTCTAGAATTGATGACGAACCGGATCACCAGCGCACTCTGCGATCACGGACGTGGTTGGCCTTTTATCAATGGGTATACTCAAATGACCAGACTTTGTTGAACGTTATAAAAAATACAGATATATAAATTAGGGAATGTAAAATTAAAGTTGAAAAGTAATTTGGTTGATCCACTTTTGGAGAAAATGGCTTTAAAGAATATCAACTAATAAAAATAAGGTATGTTTGGATAAAACAGAAGGTTTGAGTATATTTCGTGTTCGGCCACAGATACATTTAATGGAAAAGAGTAGGACCATTAACAACTCAACTTTTTGAAGATTGTAATTGGCTTTTGGAGTCCATGTTTTTTTTTTTTTTGAATGGTGACTTTCTATGTACGTGACTCAGTGTCACCGGGTTCTTGTCGAAGACAATCCCCCGTCAGCTCCGCCCTCCGGCGCGATGTTCGATTGGGCCCCGGCCGTCTCGTAAGCTGACCTTCGCCCGGAAACCATACTGCCCCCACACGGGTAAAACCGCTGGGGTAACAGCTGGGTGAAAACCGGGTTGCCCTCAAGACCGCACCATGCCTCGGTAGGATACGATCTATCATTGGGACGTCCTGCACCCGTTGCCACAGATGGGATTCGAACCGGTGCCCCCAAGGAGACACCGGCCCAACTTTACCACTGGGCCACAAGGTGAGGATTGCTTTTGGAGTCCATGTGATATGTGCTTTAAAGTCAAGGAAGAAAGTAAGAGTGTGGTGCAAGTTGATATATGGCACCTAGATCTCATACGTTCACTATTCATAAGTCTTGCGGTCTTAATTACAAAAACAGTAAAATTGTGCAAGGTGTTATTATGATGGCTTGTTGATGTATATAGAAGTGTCCCCAAGATAATTTTTCCATAAAGAGCATGCACTATCAAAGATCATGGAAGACACTAGATTGATCGGATATTTATGGATCAAAAGTAGTTCTTCTCAATACTTTTAACTGGAATGATTGGTGTAATTTTATTTTGTATTTTTTGTCTGTATGTTCTTTGTTTTTTAGCATCTTGCTAGTTTGTTTCTATGAAAGTCACCATTCAAAAAAAATGATATTTTGATACGACTATAATTAATACTAAGACATGAATACATAAGTATGACAAAATTATGTTATAAATTAGAGTAAATTACTTTTTTAGTCCCTGTGTTTTAGTGGTATTAACCACTTGAGTGCAAAATAAAAAAAAAATTAACGCTCTGAGTCCCTGATCGCTCATTTTATAACGTTTTGAGTACAATTTTGTTCATTTTATAACATTTTGAGTCCAATTTTGTTAAAAAAAATTGGACTCAATAGGTTAAAAGTTGGGCTCAAAAAGTTATAAAAAAGCGTCTTGGGACTCAGAGCGTTAAACATTTTGATTTTGAACTCAAATGGTTAAAACCATTAAAACACAAGAGCTCAAAAAGTAATTTATTCTATAAATTAAGACAATTGTAAATAATGATATAGTCGAACTCATGTAACAATGTAAAATCAAATACTTTAGCTTTTAATCTTTTGTCGCTATCTAGCTTTGAAGAGACTTTGAGTTGTATACATTATTAAAAAACTGGAAAACAAATTTAAGCAAAGAAAATGGTTTTGTACAATAATAATATGGAAAATGTTTTCAATTAATTCAATCTACCTTTGTCATGATGACTAACTCAAATGATAAGTTTCAATAAAGTTGATTATAATATAGATTAGTTTCATCACTTTAATTGAGATAATCGAATCAGAGTGCTAATGTCGTCAATCTTCTCTAACACAAAAATGAAGATCAACTTACTATTAACTTGGTTACATAAAACATTTTGTTGTTTGTGGTTATTCATTGGGATTGGATAAACTATCTAGAAACCTAATTTTAAGCAAAAGTTCTATTATATCAAGAAAACTAATTTTAAGCAAAAGTTCTATTATGAATGCATTATTGATTATTCCTAACTAATCACAAATCACTATTGTATTTGTAGATGCTAGGTCACCAACTAAGCTTATAAAAATCACTAAAACAAAACATATAAGTTTTTTTTTAAAGGTGTACATCGATTGGAAACTCACTACCGACTGCGCTTCAACCCTTTTTATCAGAAGCACAGCCACCCGGGTTCGAATGAGGGGGAGTGCAGTGCAGAGCCCTTCCTCGCACCTCGTGGAAACTTAATCCCGACTGCCAGGCTCGAACCCGTGACCCCGGTCAGGAACCCCACCAAGGTGGGTAAACCTTACCACCTCACTTGCAGTGAATGGGGATCGAACTTGAGCCTCATTTGAGAACTCAAATACTTTCCACCGCTGGACTACAAAGTCATTGGAACAAAACATCTAAGTGATATTAAGTTTTGAGACCCAATTGAATTGACCATTAGAAATCACAACTTTTTAAATAAAAAACTATAGAATTCAAGATAAACATGGTGAGCTAGAAACGCATTTCTAATCTTTAACTAGAATGTATATATGTTAAATGTTGTAATACACGCTAAAATCATACAAATACACCAATATCAATTAGGGATTGCAAGACTTCTATGTTTATATTGTTCTCTTTTCTTGTCTACCAAAACGACAACTCATAACACCTATGAAAACCCAATGTTTGTGTTGGGCCATTGTTGTTTGCAAACTGTTGATGGTTACTACATGTGTAGAAGAGTGAGATGGATACAATTTTATCGATTTAACACACATATGTGGTATCCCCTCACTTGTGGTCTATTGGTAAGAGGTTTGGGTTTTTCAATGGAGACTCAAGTTTACTTCTCATTTGTGTCATAATGGGATGGATATAGGCAATGAAGGATTTGGACTAGGCATTGTGTGAGGTTATCAGTTTGAATCCTGAGCTCAACCGGGTTTTCGTCCCACTGTGTGTTACACCAGAGAGTTCTGCTCTTGTGGTGGCACAACGACTATCAAGCGGCAGCCGGCAATATGATTTCTCGGGGGAACGCCCAAAATAGCCAAACTTTGAAGACAACGTGGGCCCGATTAAGACAGCATAGTCTGGCCAAAGTAGGGCAATACAAGACTCTCTGATTTAGAAAGTGTGATAACCTTATATATGAAGTTTACCGTTAAAAAAAACACAAATGGTATATGAATACATCTAAACCTTTCTAAAATCTTTTTACTATTAAAATGTCATTATCACTCAATTAAATACATACAAAATTTATCATGCTACAATAAAAATTCAAGACAATCTTGATATATACTCATTAATGGTGGTATTTTGTTTTGGTTTTACTAACCGACATTAGAAATTTGACGTTTGTAGTGGTCCATATCGCTCTTTTAAGGCAATTAGATATTTTGTTCAAATTTTTATATTTGAGTATTACGTGTACCCATTAAAACCATGATAAGGCAACGGTACATAATGAAACTCCTACGATTATGACAAATAAAAATATTTAAAGACTATATAATCTTTTATTATAAATATATTTGAATAAAAAAACTCAAAAGTTGGTTTGTCCCCATAACAAAAAGGGCATATAATCATTAATCACACTCTTCTTCCATCCACCATTAATCTTGCCTAGACTTTCAAATCAAGCAACCGACAAAAAGAAAATGTCAAAACCGGTTATTTTTTTAAAAGTTGTCAACTCTCTTTGATCAAATGTCCATATTAAACATTTTAAATAGACGAGTTTTATTTTTCCATTTACGTATATAAATAAACCATAATATAAAAAGATTATAAAAACATTAACAAAGATAATAATAATAATAATAATAATAATAATAATAAGGCTCCATTTATTCCCACATACCCTATATCTTATTTTTACACCCCCTATTGTATACGACCCGTATAGAATGTTTTTGAATAGGAAAATGCACAGGGAATGTTTTTTTTTATTTTATTATATACGGCCCGTATATAGTTATACGAGCCGTATACATGTGTATACGATTTGTAAAACGTATACGGCTCAATGGATTTATTTTGTGAGGTTTGTTGATGTTACCACATGTATACGGGTCGTATAACTATATACGGGTCGTATATAATGGTGTTTTTCAAGTATCACGTTTTTTCCAGTAAAAACACAATTATTCTAGGGTTTCTAAACTCTTCACCACCTTTAACAATGTCGATAAACGTTGATCGGAACACGCCGCTTAAATCGGAGCACAGGTAGAGTAACGTTACCGATCAGTCCGTTGATGGATACCTTAGCGATCGCAGAGATCTTCGTGTTGGTTATTTATCGATTCCGAATAACTACCAAGGGTGATTATGGATTGGTTACAGAAACCACTAGCAGAAGAACCCGACACGTCTTCTATGATGATCCGAAACATTCTGAATAACTAGCAGAAGAACCCGACACAAACAAGTTCTCCACAGTTTGTTATTCAGATCTTTATTCGATCATCTTTCCAAACTACAACACACGATAACTTTAAACTTTATATTGTGTGATTTGACCAGGAAATGATTGGAAGTGATTGCTACTTTTAATAAACGAATTGTTGGACTTCTTGTTCCAAATGCACGCCTAAATTCATCTTTTTTACTATTTTCTTCGATTTCAACAAATCTTTTCCTTTTCCTTCAATTTCTAAAACATTCTCCGTAACATGAAGACGTGTCGGGTTCTTCTACTAGTGGTATTTTAATGAAGTATTGAAGATTGAATGTGCAAACCGCAACCGTTTTTTACTACGGAAACAGTGGCTATGCGAAATACAAACCGCAACCGTTTTTTAGTACGGAAACGGTGGCTATGCGAAATACAAATCGCAATCGTTTGTGACTATGGGAAATACAAGTTTTCTTTTTGAGCTTGATGGATGTCCGTTATCTCATTTGAGGCGTGTATTGTTTAAAATGCAGCTGTAGTACCGAGATCACTAGACCAGACACATGTCACATAGTTTGTCAGTGAACAAAAGATATAGATGTAGGAATATAACTAGATGTTACGTGTAGCTTCATTAAACCAAGAACAAAGCCTATTTCAAAACACATGTAGATGAAGTAAATTGTGACCAAACTTGGACATCAGACGTAAATCTTGAAGCAAATATGTGGTTCCTAATTGGTTACAGAAACCACTAGCAGAAGAACCCAACACGTCTTCTATCTAGTCTAAAACTTGAAAATGGATATGATCGTGTGAAGATCTTTATCTATCATGTCATCGACCAACTGCTCGAAATCTCTTTCGTTTCTCATGTTAGGGAGAATGTTCTCGAAATTGAAGGAAAAGGAAAAGGAAACGGATGCGGTTTGCATATTCAATCTTCATTGCTTCATTAAAATTACAAACACACTATAAGTTTACACTTTATAGTGTGTGATTTGACCGGTTGTCAAATTGGTACTTAAAGGTCTCTCTAAAATGCTTGGAAAATTGCATCACCTCTCCTATATCAACATACTCTTCTCCAGACGCTTAGTTAACTTTCAGATTCAGATTCAGGAAGCAGATGATTTGTCAAAAGACATGGTCAATGTAGTAAAATGTGAGCTTTTACACCAACCATATCGAGATGCTTTGTGTTAGTTTGATTTGAATTTTGAAAGTTTGAAAGATGTATTCGATGGATGTCCGTTATCTCAACGCTTCTCCTTACATTACTAATCTGGAATTGGACAACCGCAACCGTTTTAGTGCTTCTTAATCAGATATTATTTTTTGAATCATAACTGAAACAGTTGGAAAATAACTAAACCGAACCAACATAATTGAAGGTGCAAGAAAATGGCGAGTAATCAGTTGTATTTTTAATGATTTGTTGGAAAATTGGCCGTTATTCGACCGAGTAATCAGTTGTATTAATAGATTCTGAAGCTGTTATTTCAGTTATTTATGTTGATTCAGTACTTCAAGGCATGCCTAATGCAAGGATCTGAACCAACAGAAATCCACAAACTCAAACAAATTGTGTACGTTAAATACCGTTCACCGCTTTTTTAGTTGATTCTCTTGTTAAGTTTCTGAACAAACCGAAATCCACAAATTCCAACAGTTTCTTTGTAGATTCCGTCCGGTTTCAAAGCCGGTTGAGGATTACGAGTGTTCTAGACTCGTTCAAAGCCGGTTGATGAAACCGAAGCTGTTATTTCTGTTGTTTAGTACTTCCGAGACGATTCAAGTGAGTCCTATGAAGCAAGTGTCTGTCTATTCAATTGAGAAGAATAATTGCATTTGTAACACCCATCTTTTATTTAATGTAAATACGCGATATATATAAATACTACGATCATTTTATACCATAAGATCCGAAATTAGAGTATTAAAGTAACAAACATTAGTTTTCTACTAACTAATTTAAACATCCAAAAGTTGTTTAGAAAACCATTTACAATGTAACACCTCGAAAATTTACGTCCTATAATGTGTTGACACGTGTCATAGGTTTGAACGTGTGAAAGAATGTTCTTGAAGGACTAAAGTTGACAAACAGGGAAACTGTGTAAATATAAGGGTTCAAAGTGTCAACAATGAATAAATATGCTTTACAATAACCCTACATGATGTTTATAACCTTAAACGAATAGATCATGGATCATACGAAGCGAATTGTGAAAGAAAGTGAGAGATTACAAACTACAGGGGTTAAATGTGTCAACATGTTAAGATATACCTCTGAGTGACCTTTTAGCAAACCCGAAGCCTTGTAACGATTAAATATGCTCACTAGAATGTACCATAAAAATTTCACCAAGTTTCGTTACCGTATGAGAAAGTTGTGATAAAATTCGTGTGTGAGGGTTAAAACCGTCAACATTGAAATTTAGGGCTTTTCGGGTGATCACAAAGTTACCCGAGGACTTTACAAAGTGGGTATAAGTCTTAAAGCCCCCATATGTCAATATTATAGGATAAGAATTCTGGAAAACAAGTGAAAACGACCTTTCGGGGGACCAAGGACCAAAATGCAATAACGAAAAACATGTTTAACCTGATCAGATGGGCCACGCGGCCCGCCTCCCATATAACAAAAGCCCAAGCGGGCCGCCTACGACTGCCAGATGCAGAAAAGAATGGCAGGTGGCTGTTTTCAGCTCTTAACCGACTTACATGCAAGTTTTTCGATACCTTGGGCTGCCTAAGGTGGTTTATAGCTTGTAGAACACATGTTGGTGATTTGGTAACACTCCTAGACTTATGTGTTGATGATCCAAGATGTTTAAATTCATATAAAAGACCCACATTCTTTGCATTCATCTTGCATTCACTTCCTGATCATTTCTGGAGCATTCAAGCAGATCCCAAGCATTCCAAATCGTCCATTAGACAAGTGTAAGTACCCTTGATCTTCTCTATTTCAGTTATGCTTAGTTTATAGCCTAGAAATCAAACCGTCGTAACTACGGTTTGACTTCACGATAAAACACAAATGGTCCAGGGTTTTTTCGAATCGAAAGATGTTATGAGTTGGTAATCATGTGGGCTTAAAACCCTTAAAAGGGCACCCACTGATTCCAATCCTAACTAGGTTTTTTGTCGAGTCAAACGTTATCCGAAAAAGTCAACAGAAATGGTATTTTCGATTTAACGCATGATTAACGATGTAAAAGGCGTATCACCTATTTTATCATTCTTATAAACTGATAATAAGTATAAAAACTTGTCTACGCTTGTTTGATTCGACAACTTTCTGTTTTGAACCGATTCGGAACCGAAAGACGTAAAAGTTTGACTTTTGCTTTGACCTCAGTTCTGACCCGGTTTTGATAGGTTAAGACATGCCTTAAAGTTCCATTAGGACCTAGTTACATGTTGGTATAACCCTCTGCGTTTATACCACATAAATCCTTAATTGTCCGATGTTTCCGTTAATCGCCTAAATATTGACCGTAATGCCCTTATGATCATAAAACGAGATTTTTGGAGATATGAAAGTAAAATAATCTTAGTTACTGATTATTAAACATGTCTGTAAATTTTCACATCAATCGGAGGTCCAGATTAGGAGTTATGCTTAATGACGTAATTATAGCGATTCTTAGTAATTAAATGACGTCATTAGCGTAACGCCTATCTAAAACCCATTTTTGACACCAAACCTTTTACCCACTGATGTAATATAATATTTTGGGATTTTTGAAGATTTTTAATTATTTTTAAACTGATCATAAGCTAGGATTATGGCCTTAATTCGGTAAATACCGAATATGCCCTTTTCGGCCATTTTGATGCCAATCCAATTGCTACTGATTTTAAATATTAAATGGAGTGTTTTGAACCTGTTTGACTGATCAGGAAACTCAGAATCCTATTTTAACCCGTACGTCGCTTAAAACGGCTTTATACGCGTATTATACGCATAGTTAGGGTTTAAAACTATTTTGGCATATAAGACTTATAACCAAATGTTATAACCTGTTAAAATAAACCATTTTACTGATTTAATCAGACCCGGATCACAGAAGATAAATTAATTCCTTTTATAACCTTTAAAATGACCAAAATACCCCTACGGGGCTTATCATGAGATTAAACTCGTTTTGGGCATAACGGAAGGTATCCTACTGATATCACAACATATTTAAGGTATGTTAACTTAGGAAACCTGTCTAGGACTCTTATGGTTACCCGTTACGCTTCATGCGCGTTCGGTTCGGTTTATGTAACTAGTTTACATAAATTAGCCGAAACGGGTCAAACCTTATCGGTTTTATCTCAAAATCCAGAATGTGTATAATATACCCATATTAAGCAAGTCTTCAAACTTGTCGGGTCTAAATCACATTCTATCCGGTCTTCGCTTAATCGTGCGTACGAACCGTATCTTTAAAACTAACCGGTCTAAGCTTAAGCTTAACTAAAGACCGTTAGGATTCTAATAGGTTATTATTAAACCTTCGTTCCAGATTAGGAGAACCGGTAAAAGATACTTGCACTCGCTGATTTTGATTTATACTTGCTCAGGTAAATACTTTTAACTTATTTCCCGATACGGGCTTGGGGTACGGTATATAAAATACCGCTTGGTCGGACATTAAATCTTTAATTGTATGATGGTTAAAGTATTGAGATGTTTCGTTTAAATTGTTTTGTTCGCTTAAAGCCTTTGGGGGTTAATGACCATGTCCCGGATATCCCTGGCATCATTTTACGAAATGGCCACGACCTTAGCACTCAGGTGTAGGCGTACACCTGTCAGTGTCTCATTTAAATAAAGTGGAGTGTCTATTGATCTTTAACCCGGCTCGATCCGGGCTACTGAACGCATAAGGAACATGTAAATCATTTACAAGTTTATATATTTAAATAAGCATCCCAAGTTATAAAATATTATTTGTGCCTTGTGCCTTAAATGCATTTTCTTAAACTCTTTTTCAAAATGAGTCGGTTGATTGTATTTACCAGTGTAAACTGACGTATTTTTCTTAAAAAGGTTAAGTGCAGGTACTACACGAAATAGGCTGGCTTGTCTCCTAGCATCCACAATAAGTCTCGCCAGCTTGGATGTCATAGACTGTTGAACATTTGTTTCCTTTTATTTTGATCTACCTGTGGATTTATATTCGACTATTTGTGATACTTAATATTACAATATCGTTTGGTTGAAATGAATCTATACTTTGCTTCCGCTGTGCATTTAAATATTGTGTTGTTTGACTATTATGTTGCCAACCACGTCACGATATTCCCCTACCGGGCCCACCGGTAACACGTGGAAATTCGGGGTGTGACAGACAGGATTAATTGTTTCAAATCCATGGCAATTGAAGTTTCGTTTTATTGATTAGAAGTGTTACAATGTCTTAACAAACAAGGAAATACAACATAATTAACTAGTCTTGCATCTTTTATTGTCACTAAAGCCCAAGTCTGCCTATGTGTATCTTGATCATCTTATGCAACAGCTCCTGAAAAACACATGTGAAAATAGGTACGTCAGCATAAAAATGCCTGTGAGATACATAGGTTTTGTGAAAATAGGTTTCATGACTTATGTTTGAGAAAATGTTTAGTCATGAACCTTGTAATTTGCTTTGTCTTGTAAATCATTTGAAAAACGATAAGATCAGATGATATGTATAAATAAGTGAATAATGTATGGTTAAATGAATAACCATGTAAAATGTGTTTGTATAAGATAAGTTGTTTATAACTCAATGTCTTGTGAAAAGTATGTTATTTGTATAAAATGTTCTATGTCTCAAACTGAAATGATTCAAATAACGCTACGATATGTAATACCATACAAACACTTATATATAGGAAGTACCAGCGGCGTATCCACCATGCTTGTATCATATTACACACGCCTCGTTACTTAATCACTTACTCAAACCAAACTACCAAAGTAAAATGTTCATGTCTAATGTAAATCATGTAATATGTATCCAAAATGTAAGCATGTGATGAATAACAAATGTACTAAGTATGCAACAAATAGACATACGTAGCATGTGACCTGTACTAAGTATGCAACAATAGACATACGTAGCATGTGACCTGTACTAGGTATGCAACAATAGACATACGTAGCATGAAATGTAATGTAAAACGATGTACTAAGTAATGCACACAATGGGCACACCTAGCATGAAATGTAATGTAAAACGATGTACTAAGTAATGCACACAATGGGCACACCTAGCATGAAATGTAATGAAATCATGTACTATAATGTACTAACGAACATAGCAGGTATATGATGTGAAAACAGGAAAGCATGAAAGTAACAAGTAGGCACATGTGTTTCACCCCAAAACAGTTTGGAAAACAGTAAAAGAGGGGTCTATGTACTCACTTGAGATTGCTCAGAAGTCCTAAGATAATCACCAAGCAATGCTAGAGATCACGGAATATCAAACGGCACCTAATATAAGTAACTACATTAATAAACCGGACTTAAATCGGAGGATTTAGATAGAATGAGGGTTTGTAAACCAAACGAGTATAGAGACTCGTGTCATATGGTTTAACAAAGCCTACATACTAAATGAAACCTAACCGAAGTGCTTTCGACCCATTACGACCCGTTTAGGTAGCTTATGCTACTTTAACGCGTCGTTCGCGTGAAACACGTTCGGACCGCCTAACTAGTCCTATGACAAGTGTTATATGCCTAAACATGTTACACAATCAGTTATGTGACAAAAGTTTAGGTTACATATGCTAAATTACCAATTATACATGAAAAGGGTATTCTGGTAATTTACCTAAGGCATATAAACTACCTATCATACAACTACTTAAACGATGTGACCATAAGGTATAACCTCGGAAGGTTATTCCCTATACACTATGGTCACCTAATGTATTTGGTCGGATCCTAATGATCGACCAAACTGGGTCGGGTTCGAAGGTATAAGCGATTTATCAGATCGCTTACCCTTACGACCCTAGACAACGTGGTAATCAGTAGGCATAGTCCCAAGGGACTATAACCAACGTGATTACACTCACGTTGCGAAGTTCAAACGAACTTCGCATTGACCATAAGCTGGTCAACGCTGAAAGTCAAACAAAGTTTGACTTTCGGACTCGAAAAGCAATAAAAGAACGAAAGAATACTTACGAAGGGTCCCCGAATGCTAATCTAGATCAAAATAACTCAGGTATGAAACAATGGTTCCAACTTAGAGTCACTTAGATCAGATTCTTGTGATTTTTGAAGTTAAATGGGTTGGGTATTTATAGGAATACCCGAACCGTTAAGATCGTTTGTCGAATATCGTGCCTTAATCGCATCCGTACAAGTGTTGCAAAGTTGTGGTGGCTAAAAATGGTCCTTATCAGCTGAATAGGCAAGTTGTGAGCTTGTGGTTGTGGTTAAAACAGCTGGAATATGCTGACTGTTCATTCTGATCTGTTCTGGGAGGCTGAGGCGGCCCGCTTCAGGATCAGACAAATCTAATGCGGGCCGCATGGCCCTTCTGATCAGCATATAACTTTCAAAAATGACAGTTTCAGCCCCTGCACGTGTTTTAGGCCATTCCCGACACTTCTAAGGCCCTTAAAGCCAACTTTAAGGCCCTAAAATGATGCCTAAACATTGTGGACATGAAACATGCTCAAAAATATGTCGGATGTCAGTTCGTTTGGTCGTACGAATGCGATGTTCGCTTAATTACGACGGAATGCGCATAAGGGCGAAAAACGATCCAAAATGCGTGACGAATGGATTTTTCTTATGCCAAACACTAAAATAAAATATTATAGTGCTTACATAAATTTTTGGATGTCCGGATGTATTCAGAACGTAAGTTATGCGCGAAAATGCAAACTTGTGCACTTTTTGACACTTTTAGTCCCTGAATGACCCAAAAGTTTATTTTAGCACACCGAACCCCTCAAAGCCTATTTCTAAGCTATGTAAAGGATATTTATGGTGTGTTTAACTTATGGTCATGTTCCAGAATGTCTGTTACAGTTCAAATTGGCATACTTTCGCAGTTTGTCAACTTTAGTCCCTGTAAGCGATTTAACTTGATTTTGCAATACCAAAGCCTTCAAAACTTATTTCTAAGTTATGTAAAGGTTATTTAAGGTATGTTAAACCTATTTCACTATTCCGGAGTGTTCGTTGCATTAAACTTGTTATATTTACGCATCAGTGCGCGTATAACCTTCCAGAAAGCGATTTAGAGCTTGAAATCGAACAAGAATTGATATGTGTAAACGATACACATATTTTTAAAAATCCCAAGTATGAAATACAATATTTCATTGGTTTGGCATTTGTTTGATGGTCGCAGTGACACAGGTGTCACAGTCTCCCCTACTTTAGGAAATTTCGTCCCGAAATTTATTTGTAGGAGTCTATTTGTGACTTTGTGTCAAATAACCACCAGAGATATGTAAGGCATAATCCTGTAATTTCTCTTTAACGGACATTTTTCAGAAAGGAAAAATGAACGGAGTTATTTTCAACAGGCATTCTTTAGAAAATGGAACATGAAGGAATAAACAAGGATATTCATTTCCCTCGATGGATATTCTTCAGCAACGAAAATGAACGGAAATGAGTTAACAAAAATGAACGAAACGAGTCATTTTCCACGATTTGTTTAGGAACGAAAATGAACAGAATGAGTCATTTTCCACAACATCTTCAGAAACAAAAATGAACAGAATGAGTCATTTTTCACAACCTCTTCAGAAACGAAAATGAACAGAATGAGTCATTTTTCACAACATCTTCAGAAACAAAAATGAACAGAATGTGTCATTTTCCACAACATCTTCAGAAACAAAAATGAACAGAATGTGTCATTTTCCACAACTTCTTCAGAAACGAAAATGAACAGAATGAGTCATTTTCCACAACTTCTTCAGAAACGAAAATGAACAGAATGAGTCATTTTCCACCATTTCTTCAGAAACGAAAATGAACAGAATGAGTCATTTTCCATCATTTCTTCAGAAACGAAAATGAACAGAATGAGTCATTTTCCAACATTTCTTCAGAAACGAAAATGAACAGAATGAGTCATTTTCCACCATTTCTTCAGAAACGAAAATGAACAGAATGAGTCATTTTCCACCATTTCTTCAGAAACGAAAATGAACAGAATGAGTCATTTTCCACCATTTCTTCAGAAACGAAAATGAACAGAATGAGTCATTTTCCACCATTTCTTCAGAAACGAAAATGAATAGGGTTAACTCTAGATACACGACAAAACTTGCTGTGGTTTCTGTGCACTGAATTTCATAATTATGTATGCATCCATAATTACGTAATTCCTTGCATAGTCCGCACAGTTTGTCTTGAAATGTTATAGGGGAGGAAAAATCAAACCTGTGATGAGTGTGACTAGACTACCATAAGGTCCTTTTAATTAGATCGTCAAATGATCCTTTTAATTAGGCCACCAAGGAGTCCTTTTAGCTATCTCATCACATGATAATCCTAACCAGATTTTTGGATCAATCTGTTTAACTAGACCTCACTAGGGGTCTAATTATGGAATAGTACAATATAATCCAAGGGTCTTTACTATTACGTAAAAGCCCATTGAGGATTTAATATAGTACCTTTGGATATCCTACTATGAATCCCTTATACGAAGATATGGAAGATTCTACGAGGATTTGGATAACAAAGCTTAGATTACACAAAAACATAAAAGGAAACACATAAGCACATAATCACATAGTTGTTTAATTTGTTATTAACTTGTTATTGATTGCCATTAACTTGGTACCTCGTACTTCGTTTCTCTTGGAAGAAACGGGTACTTAGGATTTTCGTGGAAAACGCAAGAGATTGTAAAATGGAAGAATTTTGGGGGTAGTTTGCTTTTCAAGGAATATGATTCCTTGATTGTCGGTATTGTAGGGGATATGTTGTTTATACATACAATCACATAAATACATTGCAATGTAAATAAAAGATTTATTTATAAACAATGATAACAACTGTTCCATGGACCTTGACAACATAAGAAAATAATACATAAGACATGATTATTTCTAAAGGGTGTTGTCTTCTAGTCGATCAGATGCTCATCTCTGCGCTGGATTAGCATTAGCAAGCTTTGGGCAATTTCTTCGGAAATGACCCATCTCGCCACATTTGTAGCAAGAACCTAGTGGAAAGCGAGCTCGAGCAGGTTTGTTGTCAGCTTGATTTGGTACAACTGCTGCTACGCAAACTTTTGCTGTATGACCTTTAAGTCCACAAAGTTGGCATTCGCGGCACTTCACATTAGCATGATGATGGAGGCCACATTGGTTGCACAAGGGTGAAGTTCCATTGTATGGCTTCCTAGCAGGGGGTTTAGCTGGTTGGTTGGGGACGGCTTGATCATTGTGAGTAACCATGGCGAAGTTCTGAGAAGCCTTTTGCTTCTTTGACAGCTCAAGGAATCCAGGCTATTCATCCATGGTCTTTGATTCCTCGATTGGTTTCGATTCCTCGACCGGTTTCTTGTCACCCTTTCGGAAAAGCTTACGTTTCCTGATCTGAGATTCAGTCAAGGTTGCAGATAGCTCAATGGCCTGCCTAACCGTAGTGGGGTTACTACCGGTAACAATGTCTTGAACTGAGTCAGGGAGACCATCAATGTATTTTTCGATCGCCTTATCCAAAGGCGTAACCATGGTAGGACACAACAGGCTCAGCTCCTCATATCGATCAGTGTATGCTCGATGTTCACCGCTGTCTTGCTTAAGATCATCGAATTCCCTTTCCAATGCCCTGATCTCGTGACGAGGACAGAATTCCTTCATCATCAGTGCTCGAAGTTCTTCCCAAGTTTGGGCCAGTGCCACTTCGGCACCCCTATCTCTCACCACACCGTTCCACCACGTCAAAGCTCGTTTCTCAAAGACACTAGATGCGAAATCTACCTTTCGCTCGTTTGGACATTGAATATGCCTGAAGGTGCTCTCTAGACTCTCGAACCATTGCAGAAGTGCAGTCTCTCCTTGAGACCCAGAAAACTTCGATGGCTTGGCCGAGTTGAACGTCTTGAAGTTGCAGAGGGCATTATTATTATTGATGGCTTGGTGACATTGGGCAACGATGTTCGGGATTGCAGTAGTTATTTGCTGTGTAATGACAGCTGCCAGATCGTCAATAGATACCGGATTTTCGCGTCGTGGAGGCATTCTAAAAGAGGAAACATGAAAGGAAACAAGTGAGAGAATTAGACGAAAAGAATGAGATGAAACAAATCTGATGAAAGCAAGAATAGTGGTCATTTGTTTGTTACTACAAAGCAACAAACGACCTCGGTGATTAATCAAAGTAAATAGGTCAAAAATAATGTATCGCGAAGACATGATCGCCTATAAGTGAACACTCATCCCAAGAATTCCCAGGTAAGCACAACTGGTCTCGCGTCTGATGAGATGTATACGAAGTGCTTGCCTAGACAGAAAACCCAGAATACAGGTATTCACCCTTCCAGTTTGCACGTGTTCACATTATTATAAACCTAAAACCTTGACGAGAGTTTTGAAAATTCAAAGGGGTTCAAAACCATATAACAGAGTGTTCAAAACCTTACAATAGAGGGTTCAAAACCTAGAAATCAATCATCCTAGAACAGATGATTAGTTTTCAAAGCGGTTTTGAAATTTATGTTCTTGTTGAGGTCGTCGCCTAAGGATAGGTGACGGTATTGTTTTATGACTAAACGCAAGTAAACTCGCGTTAGGGTCCTAAGAAGGTTATAGACTAGGTCAAAGCATTACTAATAACCTAATTCCCTATAACCATTGGCTCTGATACCATCTTTTCTGTCACACCCCGACCACGTAGAACATACCCAACGTGGCGGAAATGTCGGGGAGTGTTGTAACAGAATTAATTGTTTCAAATCCATGGCAATTGAAGTTTCGTTTTATTGATTAGAAGTGTTACAATGTCTTAACAAACAAGGAAATACAACATAATTAACTAGTCTTGCATCTTTTATTGTCACTAAAGCCCAAGTCTGCCTATGTGTATCTTGATCATCTTATGCAACAGCTCCTGAAAAACACATGTGAAAATAGGTACGTCAGCATAAAAATGCCTGTGAGATACATAGGTTTTGTGAAAATAGGTTTCATGACTTATGTTTGAGAAAATGTTTAGTCATGAACCTTGTAATTTGCTTTGTCTTGTAAATCATTTGAAAAACGATAAGATCAGATGATATGTATAAATAAGTGAATAATGTATGGTTAAATGAATAACCATGTAAAATGTGTTTGTATAAGATAAGTTGTTTATAACTCAATGTCTTGTGAAAAGTATGTTATTTGTATAAAATGTTCTATGTCTCAAACTGAAATGATTCAAATAACGCTACGATATGTAATACCATACAAACACTTATATATAGGAAGTACCAGCGGCGTATCCACCATGCTTGTATCATATTACACACGCCTCGTTACTTAATCACTTACTCAAACCAAACTACCAAAGTAAAATGTTCATGTCTAATGTAAATCATGTAATATGTATCCAAAATGTAAGCATGTGATGAATAACAAATGTACTAAGTATGCAACAAATAGACATACGTAGCATGTGACCTGTACTAAGTATGCAACAATAGACATACGTAGCATGTGACCTGTACTAGGTATGCAACAATAGACATACGTAGCATGAAATGTAATGTAAAACGATGTACTAAGTAATGCACACAATGGGCACACCTAGCATGAAATGTAATGTAAAACGATGTACTAAGTAATGCACACAATGGGCACACCTAGCATGAAATGTAATGAAATCATGTACTATAATGTACTAACGAACATAGCAGGTATATGATGTGAAAACAGGAAAGCATGAAAGTAACAAGTAGGCACATGTGTTTCACCCCAAAACAGTTTGGAAAACAGTAAAAGAGGGGTCTATGTACTCACTTGAGATTGCTCAGAAGTCCTAAGATAATCACCAAGCAATGCTAGAGATCACGGAATATCAAACGGCACCTAATATAAGTAACTACATTAATAAACCGGACTTAAATCGGAGGATTTAGATAGAATGAGGGTTTGTAAACCAAACGAGTATAGAGACTCGTGTCATATGGTTTAACAAAGCCTACATACTAAATGAAACCTAACCGAAGTGCTTTCGACCCATTACGACCCGTTTAGGTAGCTTATGCTACTTTAACGCGTCGTTCGCGTGAAACACGTTCGGACCGCCTAACTAGTCCTATGACAAGTGTTATATGCCTAAACATGTTACACAATCAGTTATGTGACAAAAGTTTAGGTTACATATGCTAAATTACCAATTATACATGAAAAGGGTATTCTGGTAATTTACCTAAGGCATATAAACTACCTATCATACAACTACTTAAACGATGTGACCATAAGGTATAACCTCGGAAGGTTATTCCCTATACACTATGGTCACCTAATGTATTTGGTCGGATCCTAATGATCGACCAAACTGGGTCGGGTTCGAAGGTATAAGCGATTTATCAGATCGCTTACCCTTACGACCCTAGACAACGTGGTAATCAGTAGGCATAGTCCCAAGGGACTATAACCAACGTGATTACACTCACGTTGCGAAGTTCAAACGAACTTCGCATTGACCATAAGCTGGTCAACGCTGAAAGTCAAACAAAGTTTGACTTTCGGACTCGAAAAGCAATAAAAGAACGAAAGAATACTTACGAAGGGTCCCCGAATGCTAATCTAGATCAAAATAACTCAGGTATGAAACAATGGTTCCAACTTAGAGTCACTTAGATCAGATTCTTGTGATTTTTGAAGTTAAATGGGTTGGGTATTTATAGGAATACCCGAACCGTTAAGATCGTTTGTCGAATATCGTGCCTTAATCGCATCCGTACAAGTGTTGCAAAGTTGTGGTGGCTAAAAATGGTCCTTATCAGCTGAATAGGCAAGTTGTGAGCTTGTGGTTGTGGTTAAAACAGCTGGAATATGCTGACTGTTCATTCTGATCTGTTCTGGGAGGCTGAGGCGGCCCGCTTCAGGATCAGACAAATCTAATGCGGGCCGCATGGCCCTTCTGATCAGCATATAACTTTCAAAAATGACAGTTTCAGCCCCTGCACGTGTTTTAGGCCATTCCCGACACTTCTAAGGCCCTTAAAGCCAACTTTAAGGCCCTAAAATGATGCCTAAACATTGTGGACATGAAAAATGCTCAAAAATATGTCGGATGTCAGTTCGTTTGGTCGTACGAACGCGATGTTCGCTTAATTACGACGGAATGCGCATAAGCGCGAAAAACGATCCAAAATGCGTGACGAATGGATTTTTCTTATGCGAAACACTAAAATAAAATATTATAGTGCTTAAATAAATTTTTGGATGTCCGGATGTATTCAGAACGTAAGTTATGCGCGAAAATACAAACTTGTGCACTTTTTGACACTTTTAGTCCCTGAATGACGCAAAAGTTTATTTTAGCACACCGAACCCCTCAAAGCCTATTTCTAAGCTATGTAAAGGATATTTATGGTGTTTTTAACTTATGGTCATGTTCCGGAATGTCTGTTACAGTTCAAATTGGCATACTTTCGCAGTTTGTCAACTTTAGTCCCTGTAAGCGATTTAACTTGTTTTTGCAATACCAAAACCTTCAAAACTTATTTCTAAGTTATGTAAAGGTTATTTAAGGTATGTTAAACCTATTTCACTATTCCGGAGTGTTCCTTTCATTAAACTGTTTATATTTACGCATCAGTGCGCGTATAACCTTCCAGAAAGCGATTTAGAGCTTGAAATCGAACAAGAATTGATATGTGTAAACGATACACATATTTTTACAAATCCCAAGTATGAAATACAATATTTCATTGGTTTGGCATTTGTTTGATGGTCGCAGTGACACAGGTGTCACAGTCTCCCCTACTTTAGGAAATTTCGTCCCGAAATTTATTCGTAGGAGTCTATTTGTGACTTTGTGTCAAATAACCAATAGAGATATGTAAGGCATAATCCTGTAATTTCTCTTTAACGGACATTTTTCAGAAAGGAAAAATGAACGGAGTTATTTTCAACAGGCATTCTTTAGAAAATGGAACATGAAGGAATAAACAAGGATATTCATTTCCCTCGATGGATATTCTTCAGCAACGAAAATGAACGGAAATGAGTTAACGAAGGAATTGAGAACGCAACTAGATGATTTGCTAGCCAAAGGTTTCATCAAGCCTAGTTCGTCTCCTTGGGGAGCACCAGTTTTATTTGTCAAGAAGAAGGATGGATCGATGCGTCTGTGCATCGACTACCGCGAGCTTAATAAGGTCACTATCAAGAACAGATATCCTTTGCCCAGAATCGACGATCTGTTCGATCAACTTCAAGGGGCAAGTTTCTTCTCGAAGATTGACTTGAGGTCAGGCTACCATCAATTGAAGGTTAGAGATGAAGACGTGCACAAAACAGCATTTAGGACTCGTTATGGTCATTACGAGTTCCTAGTGATGCCTTTTGGGCTCACTAATGCACCGGCCGCGTTCATGGATCTCATGAATCGCGTTTGCAAGCCGCACTTAGATAAATTCGTCATCGTTTTCATCGACGACATTCTCATCTACTCCAAGAACCAAGCTGACCATGAGAAGCATCTTCACTGCATTTTGGAACTACTTCGTAAAGAAAAGCTCTATGCCAAGTTCTCGAAGTGTGAATTCTGGCTTCGGGAAGTCCAATTTCTTGGACATGTTGTTAGTGAGCGTGGTATCCAAGTAGATCCCGCTAAAGTTGAAGCTGTCATGAATTGGCATGAGCCAAAGACGCCTACAGAAATACGTAGCTTCCTAGGTTTGGCAGGATACTATAGGCGATTCATTGAAAACTTCTCAAGGATTGCTGCACCCCTGACTTCGCTGACACGTAAGAATATTAAGTTTGACTGGGGTCCTAAGCAGCAGGAATCCTTCGATATTCTGAAACAAAAGTTGAGCAATGCTCCAGTGCTGACATTGCCTGATGGAATATAGGAGTTTGTAGTTTATTGTGATGCATCACACACAGGGATGGGATGTGTGCTTATGCAGAAAGGCAAAGTCATTGCCTATGCTTCACGCCAGTTAAAGGTGCACGAAAAGAATTACACCACCTACGACTTGGAGTTGGGTGCCGTTGTATTCGCACTAAAACTATGGAGGCACTACTTATATGGAATCAAATGTGTGATCTATTCTGATCACAAGATCCTTCAACATCTGTTCAACCAGAAGGACTTGAACATGAGGCAACGCCGTTGGATGGAAACTCTGAATGATTACGATTGTGAGATAAGATACCATCCCGGCAAGGCGAATGTAGTCGCCGATGCCTTGAGTCGGAAGGAGAAGGTGAAACCCATCCGAATCAATGCCAAGCGCATGGAAATAAAGAACAATCTGATTGAAAGGTTGTTAGCTGCACAGAAGGAAGCTGTGTTGGAAGCTAACTATCCTAACGAAAAGCTAGGAGTAACTGAGGAGCAGTTATCCCTTAGTAAGGATGGAATTCTTAGATTGAATGGACGGATATGGGTTCCAATTTATGGAGGACTCCGAGATGTTATCCTCCAGGAAGCCCACAGCTCTAGATATTCTGTTCATCCTGGAGCTGATAAAATGTACCAGGATCTAAGGGCAAACTATTGGTGGATAGGCTTGAAGAAGTCTGTAGCTACCTATGTAGCTAAATGCTTGACGTGTGCGCAAGTCAAGGCAGAACATCAAAAACCGTCAGGTTTACTGCAACAGCCTGAACTTCCTACTTGGAAGTGGGAAATGGTAACTATGGATTTTATCACCAAGTTACCCAAGACAAGGAAAGGAAATGACACCATCTGGGTGATAGTTGACCGACTGACGAAGTCAGCACATTTCCTACCCATTAAGGAGACCTACAGCTCCGATATGTTAGCCCAACTGTACGTGGATAAGATTGTAGCTTTACATGGCATACCTGTGTCTATTATCTCTGACCGAGATACTAGATACACGTCACATTTCTGGAAAAGCTTCCAACAATCTCTGGGCACACGTTTGAACTTTAGTACGGCTTATCATCCTCAGACTGACGGTCAGAGTGAGCGTACTATTCAAACGTTGGAAGACATGCTTCGTGCATGTGCAATTGACTTGGGTGGTAGCTGGGATAAGCACCTACCATTAGTTGAGTTCTCCTACAACAATAGCTACCATACCAGCATTAAGGCTGCGCCTTTTGAGGCATTATATGGTAGAAAGTGTAGATCGCCCATTTGTTGGGCAGAAGTTGGAGATGTCCAGTTATCTGGACCAGAGATAGTGTTCGAAACGACGGACAAGATTGTCCAGATTCGTGACCGTCTCAAAGCTGCCCGGGATAGGCAGAAGAGTTACGCTGATCCAAGTCGTAAGGATTTTCACTTCGAAGTAGGTGACAAAGTCCTACTTAAAGTGTCACCTTGGAAGGGTGTGATGCGATTTGGTAAGAAAGGCAAGCTAAGCCCGAGATACATAGGACCTTTCGAGGTTATCGAACGTGTCGGGTCAGTTGCCTATAAGTTAAACTTACCTGAAGAGCTCAGTAGTATACACAATGTGTTCCACATCTGCAATCTGAAGAAGTGTTTCGCTGATGAATCACTGGTTATACCCCATACAGATGTGCATATAGATGAGAGCTTGAAATTCGTGGAAAAACCATTGTCGATCGAGGATCGACGGGTTAAGAAGCTTCGAAGGAAGCATGTTCCGATTGTAAAGGTCAAATGGGATGCTCGTAGAGGTCCCGAGTATACGTGGGAGGTTGAGTCCACAATGAAAGAAAAGTACCCTTATCTGTTTCAGTAAATCTCGAGGTCGAGATTTCTTTTAAGGGGGTGAGGATGTAACACCTCGAAAATTTACGTCCTATAATGTGTTGACACGTGTCATAGGTTTGAACGTGTGAAAGAATGTTCTTGAAGGACTAAAGTTGACAAACAGGGAAACTGTGTAAATATAAGGGTTCAAAGTGTCAACAATGAATAAAGTTGTCAACAATGAATAAATATGCTTTACAATAACCCTACATGATGTTTATAACCTTAAACGAATGGATCATGGATCATACGAAGCGAATGGATCATGGATTCATAGTTGACACTTTGAACCCTTATATTTACACAGTTTCCCTGTTTGTCAACTTTAGTCCTTCAAGAACATTCTTTCACACGTTCAAACCAATGACACGTGTCAACACATTATAGGACGTAAATTTTCGAGGTGTTACATCCTCACCCCCTTAAAAGAAATCTCGACCTCGAGATTTACTGAAACAGATAAGGGTACTTTTCTTTCATTGTGGACTCAACCTCCCACGTATACTCGGGACCTCTACGGGCATCCCATTTGACCTTTACAATCGGAACATGCTTCCTTCGAAGCTTCTTAACCCGTCGATCCTCGATCGACAATGGTTTTTCCACGAATTTCAAGCTCTCATCTATATGCACATCTGTATGGGGTATAACCAGTGATTCGTCAGCGAAACACTTCTTCAGATTGCAGATGTGGAACACATTGTGTATACTACTGAGCTCTTCAGGTAAGTTTAACTTATAGGCAACTGACCCGACACGTTCGATAACCTCGAAAGGTCCTATGTATCTCGGGCTTAGCTTGCCTTTCTTACCAAATCGCATCACACCCTTCCAGGGTGACACTTTAAGTAGGACTTTGTCACCTACTTCGAAGTGAAAATCCTTACGACATGGATCAGCGTAACTCTTCTGCCTATCCCGGGCAGCTTTGAGACGGTCATGAATCTGGACAATCTTGTCCGTCGTTTCGAACACTATCTCTGGTCCAGATAACTGGACATCTCCAACTTATGCCCAACAAATGGGCGATCTACACTTTCTACCATATAATGCCTCAAAAGGCGCAGCCTTAATGCTGGTATGGTAGCTATTGTTGTAGGAGAACTCAACTAATGGTAGGTGCTTATCCCAGCTACCACCCAAGTCAATTGCACATGCACGAAGCATGTCTTCCAACGTTTGAATAGTACGCTCACTCTGACCGTCAGTCTGAGGATGATAAGCCGTACTAAAGTTCAAACTTGTGCCCAGAGATTGTTGGAAGCTTTTCCAGAAATGTGACGTGTATCTAGTATCTCGGTCAGAGATAATAGACACAGGTATGCCATGTAAAGCTACAATCTTATCCACGTACAGTTGGGCTAACATATCGGAGCTGTAGGTCTCCTTAATGGGTAGGAAATGTGCTGACTTCGTCAGTCGGTCAACTATCACCCAGATGGTGTCATTTCCTTTCCTTGTCTTGGGTAACTTGGTGATAAAATCCATAGTTACCATTTCCCACTTCCAAGTAGGAAGTTCAGGCTGTTGCAGTAAACCTGACGGTTTTTTATGTTCTGCCTTGACTTGCGCACACGTCAAGCATTTAGCTACATAGGTAGCTACAGACTTCTTCAAGCCTATCCACCAATAGTTTGCCCTTAGATCCTGGTACATTTTATCAGCTCCAGGATGAACAGAATATCTAGAGCTGTGGGCTTCCTGGAGGATAACATCTCGGAGTCCTCCATAAATTGGAACCCATATCCGTCCATTCAATCTAAGAATTCCATCCTTACTAAGGGATAACTGCTCCTCAGTTACTCCTAGCTTTTCGTTAGGATAGTTAGCTTCCAACACAGCTTCCTTCTGTGCAGCTAACAACCTTTCAATCAGATTGTTCTTTGTTTCCATGCGCTTGGCATTAATTCGGATGGGTTTCACCTTCTCCTTCTGACTCAAGGCATCGGCGACTACATTCGCCTTGCCGGGATAGTATCTTATCTCACAATCGTAATCATTCAGAGTTTCCATCCAACGGCGTTGCCTCATGTTCAAGTCCTTCTGGTTGAACAGATGTTGAAGGCTCTTGTGATCAGAATAGATCACACATTTGATTCCATATAAGTAGTGCCTCCACAGTTTTAGTGCGAATACAACGGCACCCAACTCCAAGTCGTGGGTGGTGTAATTATTTTCGTGCACCTTTAACTGGCGTGAAGCATAGGCAATGACTTTGCCTTTCTGCATAAGCACACATCCCATCCCTGTGTGTGATGCATCACAATAAACTACAAACTCCTCTATTCCATCAGGCAATGTCAGCACTAGAGCATTGCTCAACTTTTGTTTCAGAATATCGAAGGATTCCTGCTGCTTAGGACCCCAGTCAAACTTAATCTTCTTACGTGTCAGCGAAGTCAGGGGTGCAGCAATCCTTGAGAAGTTTTCAATGAATCGCCTATAGTATCCTGCTAAACCTAGGAAGCTACGTATTTCTGTAGGCGTCTTTGGCTCATGCCAATTCATGACAGCTTCAACTTTAGCGGGATCTACTTGGATACCACGCTCACTAACAACATGTCCAAGAAATTGGACTTCCCGAAGCCAGAATTCACACTTCGAGAACTTGGCATAGAGCTTTTCTTTACGAAGTAGTTCCAAAATGCAGTGAAGATGCTTCTCATGGTCAGCTTGGTTCTTGGAGTAGATGAGAATGTCGTCGATGAAAACGATGACGAATTTATCTAAGTGCGGCTTGCAAACGCGATTCATGAGATCCATGAACGCGGCCGGTGCATTAGTGAGCCCAAAAGGCATCACTAGGAACTCGTAATGACCATAACGAGTCCTAAATGCTGTTTTGTGCACGTCTTCATCTCTAACCTTCAATTGATGGTAGCCTGACCTCAAGTCAATCTTCGAGAAGAAACTTGCCCCTTGAAGTTGATCGAACAGATCGTCGATTCTGGGCAAAGGATATCTGTTCTTGATAGTGACCTTATTAAGCTCGTGGTAGTCGATGCACAGACGCATCGATCCATCCTTCTTCTTGACAAATAAAACTGGTGCTCCCCAAGGAGACGAACTAGGCTTGATGAAACCTTTGGCTAGCAAATCATCTAGTTGCGTTCTCAATTCCTTCATCTCTGTTGGTGCCAACCTATAAGGCGCCCTTGCAACTGGTGCTGATCCAGGAATAATATCGATTCTGAATTCTACTTGTCTATCTGGTGGCAAACCAGGTAGTTCTTCAGGAAAAACTTCGGGGTATTCAGAAATGACGGGGATATCTCCAATCTTGGGCTTCGTCTCATCAATAATCACTTGTGCCATGTAGATGACACAACCCTTCTTCAAACACTTAGAGTCTTTGAGTATAGACATTTTCTCGGGCAGCCCATACTGGGTATCTCCCTGGATAGTAAGTGATTCGCCAGACGGAGTCTTGATCATCACTTGCTTCTTATTGCAAATAATCTGGGCCTGGTTATGAGATAACCAGTCCATACCCAAAACTATGTCGAAACCGGCTAGTTTTAAAGGCAGTAGGGACAAAGGAAAAGAGTGGTTCTTAATGGATATGAAACATCCATCTAATAAGGTTGAAGCGGTTTCTAAAGTGCCATCTGCTAGTTCCACCTCATACTTCACACTTAAAGTCTTAACAGGTAATTTCAACAATTCACAAAACTTATTATCTACGAACGACTTATCAGCGCCTGAATCAAATAACACTCTCGCATAAACATCATTTACGAGAAAGGTACCTGTTATCACATTGTCGTCCTTGACGGCTTCCTTAGCATCCATCCTGAAGACACTAGCATTGGTCTTCCTAGTCTCTTCGGGCTTCTTGGCGTATTTTGGGCAATTGCTCTTGATGTGCCCCTTTTCATTCCAACCGTAGCAGGTCGCATCCTTTATCTTTTTGCAATCCAAGGTTTTGTGTTCCTTGGACTTGCACAACCCACACGCAAAAGACTTCGATTGTGAATTCGAGTTTGATTCATACCTGCACTTTCCGAAGTGCTGTCTCTTGCAGATTTTGCATTTGGATTTTTCACCCGACTGCTGACCATCCTTCCTAAATCCTGACCCCTTCTTATGGTCATTGTTTCCCTTCTGCTTCTTGTCTGAACGTCGTGAGTTGTCATCCTCACGCTTCCTCTTTTCGGTATCAGTGTTCCTCTGCGATCTCAGCCTGACAGCATCTAAGGTAAGGGACAACAATATGTCCGCTACTGACCGAAAAGTAGTTGGTCTGGAGGCTTCCACACTTGCTTTGATCTCCGGGGCCAAACCCCCGATAAAACGAGCTATACGTTTAGGCTCCGGAGTTACCAAATATGGGACCAACCTTGACAAAGTGTTGAAACTGGTAAGATAGGCCTGACAGTCTAGGTTTTTCATGACCAGCGACAAGAAGTCAGATTCAATTCTCTTAACCTCGTGTTGAGGGCAGAAATTTTCCTTGATTAGTGCCATGAACTGTTCCCAGGTCATATTGTATAACGGAACTTTCCCCGTAGCTTGGATCAAAGATCTCCACCAAGCTAATGCTTCTCCCTTGAAAGACTGTGACACGAATTTCACAATGTCCCTATTATCACAACCACTAATATCCACAACCGTATCCATTTCGTCCATCCAAGTCATGCAATCTACCGCTCCTTTTCCCCATTAAAATCCCTGGGTTTGCACGAAACGAAGTACTTATAGGAGCAACCCTTATTACGGGGTTCTTGATTCCGTATGACTCTTTGGGATGGAGCACTCCTCTGGTTTAATGAGTGGTGAGAATTACTGTTGTGGGCAGTGTGGGTCCTGGAGGGTGTTCTAGAGTGTGGTGCAGATTGGGTCCTTGCATGGGTACCACCGGATTCATGGAGCTGTCTATCCATAGCTCTATTAACGGCATTATCTATCATTGCCTGTAATTCTGCACCCGCTACATTTACACGGGCATTATCATGCTCTCTCCCTGGGTGACTGTTGACCTCATTTGAGTCTGCCATGTAGCTTGAACTGTTACATATCGACATCAATTTATTGGTGAGTTTATTATAGAATTGTCTTTTATGACAATTTTATTAACCGTGGTAATCATAGATCATATATGGTTAATTTATTACTCACATAAATTTAGGATTTCTAATATAATTTATCCTAATTATAAAACAATAACAGTTTTATTATCACATAAGGCCTAGTCACAGGGACAATTTAGATTATATGCTATAATTTCAGAGAATCAAAGCATGAAGGTTTGAACAAAGTTCATTACCTTTATCAGACAGGGTCACAGACTATTACTGTCTTTTGTCTCATATGAAAATGAGAAGGGCCCGTAGGCATTCCATTACCAATGGATGGTAAAAAGAACTAATCATATTTATTAATGATTTAACCCATGATTCAGAGATCATTTAGATGGGTTTGGAATCTTTGAAAAGATCCATTTATAATAATAACACGTGTGTTTTTAATGAATCAAGTCTACCAGGAGTGTTAACATGTTTTCAGATGTTAACAGGGATTTGAATCTTTTTAACGGGTTTTACCATCTTGGCCAGGTCTTAAAATGACATGCAGGCTAGGTTGCACCTTTAAGATCCTAAATTAAAATAACATAGGCAGATAGATTTTAAAAGGAATTATTTCGATTTATTTATTTCATATATAATTTAATTATGCATAACATAGCAAAGATGAAATTTATAAACTTACATTCCATTAAAATTTAAAAGTAGTACATTTTGCCCTAAACGGGACTTTTCAGATAAACACTTGCCCACGCAGGAGCTATACAGATAATACATGTCCTCACAGGGACGGTTTTCAAAAGTAAATGTCCACGCAGGGACTAATAGAGACAAGTCCACGTAGGGACTAAGTACAAAGGTAGATGTCCACGCAGGGACTACATACACACATAAATAAATGTCCACGTAGGGACTTGATTTAAACAAGGAAATACAATAATACATATTGGGATTTAACGATCCCGTTTCTTCTTTCCCTTCAGCAAATTTGCCAAGCCACTCATAAATCCATCATTCTTCTTACGCTCTTTCTGAAGGTCTCGCTCAACCTTGTCCAGTCTTTGACGGAGATCCTCCTGCTCTGGTGGAGAAAACCGTGGTGGCTGGTACTGTGGCGGCGGCTGAGGAGGTACTTGATACCCACGAGCTGGATGTCCCATTCCCCAAGGGGTTCCATATGGTCCCTCAGGGTTTTGGGCAAGGTAGTTTGCTGCCACTAGGTAGGGGTCGGCCTCGGCATAATTATAGTTATGGTATGATGGCGGTCCGTAAGGGTTGTAAGCTGCCGGAGCAGTATAAGCAGGGATAGGGTGGCCAAAACCCGGTGATGGCGGTGCAATAGGTGCCGAATTCACCTCCGAAACTGGAACTGAAGGTCCACCCATCTGTGGGCCTTCATATATAGGCGGGTAGTGGCTGCCGCTAGAGTGTTGAGGGGTGTTGAGACGAAAATCCACTTCTCGTGCTGAGATCCGTGCGCCAGTCCTCCTACGTCTTGGTGGTTCTGGAGGCTCTAGATGAACTGGCGGCGGTGGAGGCGGTGGCGTGACTGCCTCATAACGTGGATCCCCAGAGGGATCTTGATGCTGCTGTGGCGGCTGCTGATGAGGTGCTGAGTGGTAAGATGGTGTATTGTACCACTCACACCGTTCGAATCGTTCCATGTGACTATCCGGACCCTGGTATGGCGTTCCGTGAAATGACGATCCGTCTGAAATCACAAAAGGATGGTTTAGGGACCCGGTTGAAGCCTCGACGGGATCTGTGTCCTCGTCCATATCTTGATCACCAGAAAAATGATCCTCCGGTCCTAGTGGGTTAAAGCCCACTTGTTCTGGTAGGTACTCTGCTGGGTTAAATTGACCCTGAAAGATAGGAGTAGGGTCGCGGAAGGAATCTTGCGATGCGGATCGCTGTAAAGGTATGTATGAAGGTGGCGGAGTGTTGGGCTCATTCTCGGACTGAGGCCCATATGAGTGATAATATGGAGGCGTGGAGCTATGTGACGTGGATTGTCTGGCAGGCTCCTCATAGATCCTCCAAGGTTCACGCGGATCTATACTCCTTGTAGCAGAAGGAGTTCTCCGGCCAGAAAGCCCGGCCTCATGGTCGTTAGGGGCGCTGATCGGCGCCTTTCCTCGATCTCCTCGTCTGAATCTTGGCGGCAAAGCTAAACCTGTTAATATAAACAAGGTAATGACAAGGAAAAATAAAGACAAAATTTAAATTAAAATAAAAACATTTTGGATTATTCCTAAGTTCTTTGTCTAGACAACGAAAATCATCTAGTGACGTGGTTGGCAACATAATAGTCAAACAACACAATATTTAAATACACAGCGGAAGCAAAGTATAGATTCATTTCAACCAAACGATATTGTAATATTAAGTATCACAAATAGTCGAATATAAATCCACAGGTAGATCAAAATAAAAGGAAACAAATGTTCAACAGTCTATGACATCCAAGCTGGCGAGACTTATTGTGGATGCTAGGAGACAAGCCAACCTATTTCGTGTAGTACCTGCACTTAACCTTTTTAAGAAAAATACGTCAGTTTACACTGGTAAATACAATCAACCGACTCATTTTGAAAAGAGTTTAAGAAAATGCATTTAAGGCACAAGGCACAAATAATATTTTATAACTTGGGATGCTTATTTAAATATATAAACTTGTAAAGGATTTACATGTTCCTTATGCGTTCAGTAGCCCGGATCGAGCCGGGTTAAAGATCAATAAACACACCACTTTATTTAATGAGACACTGACAGGTGTACGCCTACACCTGAGTGCTAAGGTCGTGGCCATTTCGTAAAATGATGCCAGGGATATCCGGGACATGGTCATTAACCCCCCAAAGGCTTTAAGCAAACAAAACAAATTAAACGAAACATCTCAATACTTTAACCATCATACAATTAAAGATTATATGTCCGACCAAGCGGTATTTTATATACCGTACCCCAAGCCCGTATAGGGAAATAAGTTAAAAGTATTTACCTGAGCAAGTATAAATCAAAATCAGCGAGTGCAAGTATCTTTTACCGGTTCTCCTAATCTGGAACGAAGGTTTAATAATAACCTATTAGAATCATAACGGTCTTTAGTTAAGCTTAAGCTTAGACCGGTTAGTTTTAAAAATACGGTTCGTACGCACGATTAAGCGAAGACCGGATAGATTGTGATTTAGACCCGACAAGTTTGAAGACTTGCTTAATATGGGTATATTATACACATTCTGGATTTTGAGATAAAACCGATAAGGTTTGACCCGTTTCGGCTAATTTATGTAAACTAGTTACATAAACCGAACCGAACGCGCATGAAACGTAACGGGTAACCATAAGAGTCCTAGACAGGTTTCCTAAGTTAACATACCTTAAATATGTTGTGATATCAGTAGGATACCTTCCGTTATGCCCAAAACGAGTTTAATCTCATAATAAGCCCCGTAGGGGTATTTTTGGTCATTTTAAAGGTTATAAAAGGAATTAATTTATCTTCTGTGACTCGGGTCTGATTAAATCAGTAAAATGGTTTATTTTAACAGGTTATAACATTTGGTTATAAGTCTTATATGCCAAAATAGTTTTAAACCCTAACTATGCGTATAATACGCGTATAAAGCCGTTTTAAGCGACGTACGGGTTAAAATAGGATTCTGAGTTTCCTGATCAGTCAAATAGGTTCAAAACACTCCATTTAATATTTAAAATCAGTAGCAATTGGATTGGCATCAAAAGGATTTGTAAAACTCATTTTATGGCCGAAAAGGGCATATTCGGTATTTACCGAATTAAGGCGATAATCCTAGCTTATGATCAGTTTAAAAATAATTAAAAATCTTCAAAAATCCCAAAATATTATATTACATCAGTGGGTAAAAGGTTTGGTGTCAAAAATGGGTTTTAGATTGGCGTTACGCTAATGACGTCATTTAATTACTAAGAATCGCTATAATTACGTCATTAAGCATAACTCCTAATCTGGACCTCCGATTGATGTGAAAATTTACAAACATGTTTAATAATCAGTAACTAAGAATATTTTACTTTCATATCTCCAAAAATCTCGTTTTATGATCATAAGGGCATTACGGTCAATATTTAGGCGATTAACGGAAACATCGGACAATTAAGGATTTATGTGGTATAAACGCAGAGGGTTATACCAACATGTAACTAGGTCCTAATGGAACTTTAAGGCATATCTTAACCTATCAAAACCGGGTCAGAACTGAGGTCAAAGCAAAAGTCAAACTTTTCGTCTTTCGGTTCCGAATCGGTTCAAAACAGAAAGTTGTCGAATCAAACAAGCGTAGACAAGTTTTTATACTTATTATCAGTTTATAAGAATGATAAAATAGGTGATACACCTTTTACATTGTTAATCATGCATTAAATCGAAAATACCATTTCTGTTGACTTTTTCGGATTACGTTTGACTCGACAAACAACCTAGTTAGGATTGGAATCAGTGGGTGCCCTTTTAAGGGTTTTAAGCCCACATGATTACCAACTCATAACATCTTTCGATTCGACAAAACCCTGGACCATTTGTGTTTTATCGTGAAGTCAAACCGTAGTTACGACGGTTTGATTTCTAGGCTATAAACTAAGCATAACTAAAATAGAGAAGATTAAGGGTACTTACACTTGTCTAATGGACGATTTGGAATGCTTGGGATCTGCTTGAATGCTCCAGAAATGATCAGGAAGTGAATGCAAGATGAATGCAAAGAATGTGGGTCTTTTATATGAATTTAAACATCTTGGATCATCAACACATAAGTCTAGGAGTGTTACCAAATCACCAACATGTGTCCTACAAGCTATAAACCACCTTAGGCAGCCCAAGGTATAGAAAAACTTGCATGTAAGTCGGTTAAGAGCTGAAAACAGCCACCTGCCATTCTTTTCTGCATCTGGCAGTCGTAGGCGGCCCGCTTGGGCTTTTGTTATATGGGAGGCGGGCCGCGTGGCCCATCTGATCAGGTTAAACATGTTTTTCGTTATTGCATTTTGGTCCTTGGTCCCCCGAAAGGTCGTTTTCACTTGTTTTCCAGAATTTTTATCCTATAATATTGACATATGGGGGCTTTAAGACTTATACCCACTTTGTAAAGTCCTCGGGTAACTTTGTGATCACCCGAAAAGCCCTAAATTTCAATGTTGACGGTTTTAACCCTCACACACGAATTTTATCACAACTTTCTCATACGGTAACGAAACTTGGTGAAATTTTTATGGTACATTCTAGTGAGCATATTTAATCGTTACAAGGCTTCGGGTTTGCTAAAAGGTCACTCAGAGGTATATCTTAACATGTTGACACATTTAACCCCTGTAGTTTGTAATCTCTCACTTTCTTTCACAATTCGCTTCGTATGATCCATGATCCATTCGTTTAAGGTTATAAACATCATGTAGGGTTATTGTAAAGCATATTTATTCATTGTTGACACTTTGAACCCTTATATTTACACAGTTTCCCTGTTTGTCAACTTTAGTCCTTCAAGAACATTCTTTCACACGTTCAAACCTATGACACGTGTCAACACATTATAGGACGTAAATTTTCGAGGTGTTACATCCTCACCCCCTTAAAAGAAATCTCGACCTTGAGATTTACTGAAACAGATAAGGGTACTTTTCTTTCATTGTGGACTCAACCTCCCACGTATACTCGGGACCTCTACGGGCATCCCATTTGACCTTTACAATCGGAACATGCTTCCTTCGAAGCTTCTTAACCCGTCGATCCTCGATCGACAATGGTTTTTCCACGAATTTCAAGCTCTCATCTATATGCACATATGTATGGGGTATAACCAGTGATTCGTCAGCGAAACACTTCTTCAGATTGCAGATGTGGAACACATTGTGTATACTACTGAGCTCTTCAGGTAAGTTTAACTTATAGGCAACTGACCCGACACGTTCGATAACCTCGAAAGGTCCTATGTATCTCGGGCTTAGCTTGCCTTTCTTACCAAATCGCATCACACCCTTCCAGGGTGACACTTTAAGTAGGACTTTGTCACCTACTTCGAAGTGAAAATCCTTACGACTTGGATCAGCGTAACTCTTCTGCCTATCCCGGGCAGCTTTGAGACGGTCACGAATCTGGACAATCTTGTCCGTCGTTTCGAACACTATCTCTGGTCCAGATAACTGGACATCTCCAACTTCTGCCCAACAAATGGGCGATCTACACTTTCTACCATATAATGCCTCAAAAGGCGCAGCCTTAATGCTGGTATGGTAGCTATTGTTGTAGGAGAACTCAACTAATGGTAGGTGCTTATCCCAGCTACCACCCAAGTCAATTGCACATGCACGAAGCATGTCTTCCAACGTTTGAATAGTACGCTCACTCTGACCGTCAGTCTGAGGATGATAAGCCGTACTAAAGTTCAAACGTGTGCCCAGAGATTGTTGGAAGCTTTTCCAGAAATGTGACGTGTATCTAGTATCTCGGTCAGAGATAATAGACACAGGTATGCCATGTAAAGCTACAATCTTATCCACGTACAGTTGGGCTAACATATCGGAGCTGTAGGTCTCCTTAATGGGTAGGAAATGTGCTGACTTCGTCAGTCGGTCAACTATCACCCAGATGGTGTCATTTCCTTTCCTTGTCTTGGGTAACTTGGTGATAAAATCCATAGTTACCATTTCCCACTTCCAAGTAGGAAGTTCAGGCTGTTGCAGTAAACCTGACGGTTTTTGATGTTCTGCCTTGACTTGCGCACACGTCAAGCATTTAGCTACATAGGTAGCTACAGACTTCTTCAAGCCTATCCACCAATAGTTTGCCCTTAGATCCTGGTACATTTTATCAGCTCCAGGATGAACAGAATATCTAGAGCTGTGGGCTTCCTGGAGGATAACATCTCGGAGTCCTCCATAAATTGGAACCCATATCCGTCCATTCAATCTAAGAATTCCATCCTTACTAAGGGATAACTGCTCCTCAGTTACTCCTAGCTTTTCGTTAGGATAGTTAGCTTCCAACACAGCTTCCTTCTGTGCAGCTAACAACCTTTCAATCAGATTGTTCTTTATTTCCATGCGCTTGGCATTGATTCGGATGGGTTTCACCTTCTCCTTCCGACTCAAGGCATCGGCGACTACATTCGCCTTGCCGGGATGGTATCTTATCTCACAATCGTAATCATTCAGAGTTTCCATCCAACGGCGTTGCCTCATGTTCAAGTCCTTCTGGTTGAACAGATGTTGAAGGATCTTGTGATCAGAATAGATCACACATTTGATTCCATATAAGTAGTGCCTCCATAGTTTTAGTGCGAATACAACGGCACCCAACTCCAAGTCGTAGGTGGTGTAATTCTTTTCGTGCACCTTTAACTGGCGTGAAGCATAGGCAATGACTTTGCCTTTCTGCATAAGCACACATCCCATCCCTGTGTGTGATGCATCACAATAAACTACAAACTCCTATATTCCATCAGGCAATGTCAGCACTGGAGCATTGCTCAACTTTTGTTTCAGAATATCGAAGGATTCCTGCTGCTTAGGACCCCAGTCAAACTTAATATTCTTACGTGTCAGCGAAGTCAGGGGTGCAGCAATCCTTGAGAAGTTTTCAATGAATCGCCTATAGTATCCTGCCAAACCTAGGAAGCTACGTATTTCTGTAGGCGTCTTTGGCTCATGCCAATTCATGACAGCTTCAACTTTAGCGGGATCTACTTGGATACCACGCTCACTAACAACATGTCCAAGAAATTGGACTTCCCGAAGCCAGAATTCACACTTCGAGAACTTGGCATAGCGCTTTTCTTTACGAAGTAGTTCCAAAATGCAGTGAAGATGCTTCTCATGGCCAGCTTGGTTCTTGGAGTAGATGAGAATGTCGTCGATGAAAACGATGACGAATTTATCTAAGTGCGGCTTGCAAACGCGATTCATGAGATCCATGAACGCGGCCGGTGCATTAGTGAGCCCAAAAGGCATCACTAGGAACTCGTAATGACCATAACGAGTCCTAAATGTTGTTTTGTGCACGTCTTCATCTCTAACCTTCAATTGATGGTAGCCTGACCTCAAGTCAATCTTCGAGAAGAAACTTGCCCCTTGAAGTTGATCGAACAGATCGTCGATTCTGGGCAAAGGATATCTGTTCTTGATAGTGACCTTATTAAGCTCGCGGTAGTCGATGCACAGACGCATCGATCCATCCTTCTTCTTGACAAATAAAACTGGTGCTCCCCAAGGAGACGAACTAGGCTTGATGAAACCTTTGGCTAGCAAATCATCTAGTTGCGTTCTCAATTCCTTCGTTAACTCATTTCCGTTCATTTTCGTTGCTGAAGAATATCCATCGAGGGAAATGAATATCCTTGTTTATTCCTTCATGTTCCATTTTCTAAAGAATGCCTGTTGAAAATAACTCCGTTCATTTTTCCTTTCTGAAAAATGTCCGTTAAAGAGAAATTACAGGATTATGCCTTACATATCTCTGGTGGTTATTTGACACAAAGTCACAAAAAGACTCATACGAATAAATTTCGGGACGAAATTTCCTAAAGTAGGGGAGACTGTGACACCTGTGTCACTGCGACCATCAAACAAATTCCAAACCAATGAAATATTGTATTTCATACTTGGGATTTGTAAAAATATGTGTATCGTTTACACATATCAATTCTTGTTCGATTTCAAGCTCTAAATCGCTTTCTGGAAGGTTATACGCGCACTGATGCGTAAATATAACCAGTTTAATGCAATGAACACTCCGGAATAGTGAAATAGGTTTAACATACCTTAAATAACCTTTACATAACTTAGAAATAAGTTTTGAAGGATTTGGTATTGCAAAATCAAGTTAAATCGCTTACAGGGACTAAAGTTGACAAACTGCGAAAGTATGCCAATTTGAACTGTAACAGACATTCCGGAACATGACCATAAGTTAAACACACCATAAATATCCTTTACATATCTTAGAAATAGGCTTTGAGGGGTTCGGTGTGCTAAAATAAACTTTTGGGTCATTCAGGGACTAAAAGTGTCAAAAAGTGCACAAGTTTGCATTTTCGCGCATAACTTACGTTCTGAATACATCCGGACATCCAAAAATTTATTTAAGCACTATAATATTTTATTTTAGTGTTTCGCATAAGAAAAATCCATTCGTCACGCATTTTGGATCGTTTTTCGCGCTTATGCGCATTCCGTCGCAATTAAGCGAACATCGCGTTCGTACGACCAAACGAACTGACATCCGACATATTTTTGAACATTTTTCATGTCCACAATGTTTAGGAATCATTTTAGGGCCTTAAAGTTGGCTTTAAGGGCCTTAGAAGTGTAGGGAATGGCCTAAAACACGTGCAGGGGCTGAAACTGTCATTTTTGAAAGTTATATGCTGATCAGAAGGGCCATGCGGCCCGCATTAGATTTGTCTGATCCTGAAGCGGGCCGCCTCAGCCTCCCAGGACAGATCAGAACGAACAGTCAGCATATTCCAGCTGTTTTAACCACAACCACAAGCTCACAACTTGCCTATTCAGCTGATAAGGACCATTTTTAGCCACCACAACTTTGCAACACTTGTACGGATGAGATTAAGGCACGATATTCGACAAACGATCTTAACGGTTCGGGTATTCCTATAAATACCCAACCCATTTAACTTCAAAAATCACAAGAATCTGATCTAAGTGACTCTAAGTTGGAACCATTGTTTCATACCTGAGTTATTTTGATCTAGATTAGCATTCGGGGACCCTTCGTAAGTATTATTTCGTTCTTTTATTGCTTTTCGAGTCCGAAAGTCAAACTTTGTTTGACTTTCAGCGTTGACCAGCTTATGGTCAATGCGAAGTTCGTTTGAACTTCGCAACGTGAGTGTAATCACGTTGGTTATAGTCCCTTGGGACTATGCCTACTGATTACCACGTTGTCTAGGGTCGTAAGGGTAAGCGATCTGATAAATCGCTTATACCTTCGAACCCGACCCAGTTTGGTCGATCATTAGGATCCGACCAAATACATTAGGTGACCATAGTGTATAGGGAATAACCTTCCGAGGTTATACCTTATGGTCACATCGTTTAAGTAGTTGTATGATAGGTAGTTTATATGCCTTAGGTAAATTACCAGAATACCCTTTTCATGTATAATTGGTAATTTAGCATATGTAACCTAAACTTTTGTCACATAACTGATTTTGTAACATGTTTAGGCATATAACACTTGTCATAGGACTAGTTAGGCGGTCCGAACGCGTTTCACGCGAACGACGCGTTAAAGTAGCATAAGCTACCTAAACGGGTCGTAATGGGTCGAAAGCACTTAGGTTAGGTTTCATTTAGTATGTAGGCTTTGTTAAACCATATGACACGAGTCTCTATACTCGTTTGGTTTACAAACCCTCATTCTATCTAAATCCTCCGATTTAGGTCCGGTTTATTAATGTAGTTACCTATATTAGGTGCCGTTTGATATTCCGTGATCTCTAGCATTGCTTGGTGATTATCTTAGGACTTCTGAGCAATCTCAAGTGAGTACATAGACCCCTCTTTTACTGTTTTCCAAACTGTTTTGGGGTGAAACACATGTGCCTACTTGTTAATTTCATGCTTTCCTGTTTTCACATCATATACATGCTATGTTCGTTAGTACATTATAGTACATGATTTCATTACATTTCATGCTAGGTGTGCCCATTGTGTGCATTACTTAGTACATCGTTTTACATTACATTTCATGCTAGGTGTGCCCATTGTGTGCATTACTTAGTACATCGTTTTACATTACATTTCATGCTACGTATGTCTATTGTTGCATACTTAGTACATGTCACATGCTACGTATGTCTATTTGTTGCATACTTAGTACATTTGTTATTCATCACATGCTTACATTTTGGATACATATTACATGATTTACATTAGACATGAACATTTTACTTTGGTAGTTTGGTTTGAGTAAGTGATTAAGTAACGAGGCGTGTGTAATATGATACAAGCATGGTGGATACGCCGCTGGTACTTCCTATATATAAGTGTTTGTATGGTATTACATATCGTAGCGTTATTTGAATCATTTCAGTTTGAGGCATAGAACATTTTATACAAATAACATACTTTTCACAAGACATTGAGTTATAAACAACTTATCTTATACAAACACATTTTACATGGTTATTCATTTAACCATAAATTATTCACTTATTTATACATATCATCTGATCTTATCGTTTTTCAAATGATTTACAAGACAAAGCAAATTACAAGGTTCATGACTAAACATTTTCTCAAACATAAGTCATGAAACCTATTTTCACAAAACCTATGTATCTCACAGGCATTTTTATGCTGACGTACCTATTTTCACATGTGTTTTTCAGGAGCTGTTGCATAAGATGATCAAGATACACATAGGCAGACTTGGGCTTTAGTGACAATAAAAGATGCAAGACTAGTTAATTATGTTGTATTTCCTTGTTTGTTAAGACATTGTAACACTTCTAATCAATAAAACGAAACTTCAATTGCCATGGATTTGAAACAATTAATTCTGTTACAACACTCCCCGACATTTCCGCCACGTTGGGTATGTTCTACGTGGTCGGGGTGTGACAGAAAAGAGAGCAACCTGTCATACCCCGATATTTCCACGTATTACCGGTGGGCCCGGTGGGGAGTATCGTGACGTAGTTGATATCATCATAGTTAAACAACACAATATATAAATGCACAGCGGAAGCAAAAGATAAATATATTACATTCCGAATATAAAGTAATGTCAAAGTATTACAACGGAAAGTAAAGGATCCACAGGCGGATCTTAAAACATAAACATCGTTCAACAGACTTTAGACGCCTAGAACTTGCAAGATTCCTTATTAACGCCCTGAGCTTCCAGCCAATTACGTTCAGTACCTGTCACTTAACCTTTTTGGAAAATACGTCAGTCTACACTGGTAAATACTTTTAACTTATTTTCCCTTATACGGGCTTGGGATACGGTATTATAAAAATACCGCTTGGTCGGGTGTAGAAACCTTTTAATCGGAGATGATTAAATTGCATAATCCCGTTTTAATCTGTATTGATTGATAACAAATAACATTAGGGGTTAATGACCATGTCCTGGATATCCTTGGCTCAATTAAAAAGTGAATGGCCATAACGTAAGCACAAGGTGTAGGCATAACACCTCCTGTTGCGTATGTAAAAGATATACTCACTCGTAAGGTGTCTTCTTGTGAGTTATATTTATGGTGTGTCGATTAATCTTGACCGGCTTGTATTATAGAATCACCGGCCCTAAATGTTGGACAAACATGTAAATCGGATACAAGATCAACCTGTCACACTCCGAATTTCCACGTGTTACCGGTGGGCCTGGTAGGGGAATATCGTGACATGGTTGGCAACATAATAGTCAAACAACACAACATTTAAATGCACAGCGGAAGCAAAGTATAGATTCATTTCAACCAAACGATATTGTAATTTTAAGTATCACAAATAGTCGAATATAAATCCACAGGTAGATCAAAATAAAAGGAAACAAATGTTCAACAGTCTATGACATCCAAGCTGGCGAGACTTATTGTGGATGCTAGGAGACAAGCCAGCCTATTTCGTGTAGTACCTGCACTTAACCTTTTTAAGAAAAATACGTCAGTTTACACTGGTAAATACAATCAACCGACTCATTTTGAAAAGAGTTTAAGAAAATGCATTTAAGGCACAAGGCACAAATAATATTTTATAACTTGGGATGCTTATTTAAATATATAAACTTGTAAAGGATTTACATGTTCCTTATGCGTTCAGTAGCCCGGATCGAGCCGGGTTAAAGATCAATAGACACACCACTTTATTTAATGAGACACTGACAGGTGTACGCCTACACCTGAGTGCTAAGGTCGTGGCCATTTCGTAAAATGATGCCAGGGATATCCGGGACATGGTCATTAACCCCCCAAAGGCTTTAAGCAAACAAAACAAATTAAACGAAACATCTCAATACTTTAACCATCATACAATTAAAGATTCAATGTCCGACCAAGCGGTATTTTATATACCGTACCCCAAGCCCGTATAGGGAAATAAGGTAAAAGTATTTACCTGAGCAAGTATAAATCAAAATCAGCGAGTGCAAGTATCTTTTACCGGTTCTCCTAATCTGGAACGAAGGTTTAATAATAACCTATTAGAATCCTAACGGTCTTTAGTTAAGCTTAAGCTTAGACCGGTTAGTTTTAAAAATACGGTTCGTACGCACGATTAAGCGAAGAACGGATAGAATGTGATTTAGACCCGACAAGTTTGAAGACTTGCTTAATATGGGTATATTATACACATTCTGGATTTTGAGATAAAACCGATAAGGTTTGACCCGTTTCGGCTAATTTATGTAAACTAGTTACATAAACCGAACCGAACGCGCATGAAGCGTAACGGGTAACCATAAGAGTCCTAGACAGGTTTCCTAAGTTAACATACCTTAAATATGTTGTGATATCAGTAGGATACCTTCCGTTATGCCCAAAACGAGTTTAATCTCATAATAAGCCCCGTAGGGGTATTTTGGTCATTTTAACGGTTATAAAAGGAATTAATTTATCTTCTGTGATCCGGGTCTGATTAAATCAGTAAAATGGTTTATTTTAACAGGTTATAACATTTGGTTATAAGTCTTATATGCCAAAATAGTTTTAAACCCTAACTATGCGTGTAATACGCGTATAAAGCCGTTTTAAGCGACGTACGGGTTAAAATAGGATTCTGAGTTTCCTGATCAGTCAAACAGGTTCAAAACACTCCATTTAATATTTAAAATCAGTAGCAATTGGATTGGCATCAAAAGGATTTGTAAAACTCATTTTATGGCCGAAAATTGGCATCAGAATCCTTTTCGGCCATAAAATGAGTTTTACAAATCCTTTTGATGCCAATCTAATTGCTACTGATTTTAAATATTAAATGGAGTGTTTTGAACCTGTTTGACTGATCAGGAAACTCAGAATCCTATTTTAACCCGTACGTCGCTTAAAACGGCTTTATACGCGTATTATACGCATAGTTAGGGTTTAAAACTATTTTGGCATATAAGACTTATAACCAAATGTTATAACCTGTTAAAATAAACCATTTTACTGATTTAACCAGACCCGGATCACAGAAGATAAATTAATTCCTTTTATAACCTTTAAAATGACCAAAATACCCCTACGGGGCTTATTATGAGATTAAACTCGTTTTGGGCATAACGGAAGGTATCCTACTGATATCACAACATATTTAAGGTATGTTAACTTAGGAAACCTGTCTAGGACTCTTATGGTTACCCGTTACGCTTCATGCGCGTTCGGTTCGGTTTATGTAACTAGTTTACATAAATTAGCCGAAACGGGTCAAACCTTATCGGTTTTATCTCAAAATCCAGAATGTGTATAATATACCCATATTAAGCAAGTCTTCAAACTTGTCGGGTCTAAATCACATTCTATCCGGTCTTCGCTTAATCGTGCGTACGAACCGTATCTTTAAAACTAACCGGTCTAAGCTTAAGCTTAACTAAAGACCGTTAGGATTCTAATAGGTTATTATTAAACCTTCGTTCCAGATTAGGAGAACCGGTAAAAGATACTTGCACTCGCTGATTTTGATTTATACTTGCTCAGGTAAATACTTTTAACTTATTTCCCTATACGGGCTTGGGGTACGGTATATAAAATACCGCTTGGTCGGACATTAAATCTTTAATTGTATGATGGTTAAAGTATTGAGATGTTTCGTTTAAATTGTTTTGTTCGCTTAAAGCCTTTAGGGGTTAATGACCATGTCCCGGATATCCCTGGCATCATTTTACGAAATGGCCACGACCTTAGCACTCAGGTGTAGGCGTACACCTGTCAGTGTCTCATTTAAATAAAGTGGAGTGTCTATTGATCTTTAACCCGGCTCGATCCGGGCTACTGAACGCATAAGGAACATGTAAATCCTTTACAAGTTTATATATTTAAATAAGCATCCCAAGTTATAAAATATTATTTGTGCCTTGTGCCTTAAATGCATTTTCTTAAACTCTTTTCAAAATGAGTCGGTTGATTGTATTTACCAGTGTAAACTGACGTATTTTTCTTAAAAAGGTTAAGTGCAGGTACTACACGAAATAGGCTGGCTTGTCTCCTAGCATCCACAATAAGTCTCGCCAGCTTGGATGTCATAGACTGTTGAACATTTGTTTCCTTTTATTTTGATCTACCTGTGGATTTATATTCGACTATTTGTGATACTTAATATTACAATATCGTTTGGTTGAAATGAATCTATACTTTGCTTCCGCTGTGCATTTAAATATTGTGTTGTTTGACTATTATGTTGCCAACCACGTCACGATATTCCCCTACCGGGCCCACCGGTAACACGTGGAAATTCGAGGTGTGACATACAACATAAACATTGTTTAAACCGAGTTAATTTATGCGGAAGCTTCAAAAGTATGTGTTCGGTTCTTGATAAGCTTGCTTGATCATCACCCGTAATCCGTGAGTACCTAAAATCGAAATGTTTACATAAAACATTTGTATTAGAATGCTTAGAAATAATACTTAATCGAAACTACAATCGAAGTGGATTTGAATAGTTACAATTATACAAAATTTTAAAAAAAAAATTGGACTCTACCGTAACTTACGGTTCCACCGTAAGTTACGGTAGTCGGTTTACAAAAAGGGTCTACCGTAAATCAGTAGAAACCCACCGTAACTCTCCTGGCCTCTACCGTAAGTTACGGTGTCACCGTAACTTACGGTAGCCCCTGCACATAAATAGTTTGGCTTTTTATTTGTTTTACCCACACAATTTTCTCAAATCCTTATTCTAACAAACCAACATATTAAACTCTCATGTTTTAATATGTCAATATTTGATTGATAACAATAGACCGATTGATCATATTATGAAGCAATATCCATGCTTTATTTAGGATATTCGACCCGTTTGGCTCGTCTAAGGAATCCTCCTTTATGACGACTACCAACTAGTTCCAACTAAATTTTGACCAAATATTCAATATAGCGACCTTTCCGCTTTAATACAACGCAACTCTTATTCTAAAATTCAACTACGCATATTATAATCGTCAAATTTACTTAATGTAACGGGTCAAGTTACATACCTTCAAAGTAAGCCTTTCAAACGTGCTTCGCCACCCGCTTGTCCGCTTGACGCTCCTGCGCCCGTTCCTATAGAGTTCATTTTATGATATGTTTAGAACTCTCTTAAAATCATAATTCGTATAATATACCAAAGCATCATAATTATGCGTTTAAACTTGGAATTTCAGTTTTAAGCCTTCATAGAGGCATTTCAACAAACACTTCATGGACAGATTTTTACAAGATTAAACATCAAATCTCTAGTTCACCATTTAGCCTTAATTTCACATCATTCAACCTTTTTACATGATTGATAACTTCTAATTTTCTGGAATCACTTCAAAATTGTCATTTTACACTAGATTAACAATCTATTTCCTAGTGTTCATCAAATTACACATAACCCACTAATCACCTACAATGGTGTTCATAGGTTTCACTAAAATTTCATATGATTTCAACTTGTATTGGTCTAGGGTTTGTCCCTAGACACTATAGTTGTTCCTTAATCATCATAACATACACATGCAACCCTAATTTCAGATTTTTCCCAATTCATGAGAATTTCAAGTTGAGAGATTTATCAAAATTTTACATACCTTGTGATCCTCTTGTGATGAGGATCAATAATCTATGTTCGGATTTTGATTTGGACTGAGTTTGATCCTTCAATTTAGAGTTTTTATGTTGACTAGGGCTTGATGGAGCTTGGGGTCGCTCCTGGTCGATCTCCACCAAGAACACAGACAAATGTTTGTGTTTTATTAATTTTAATTATATCAATATTAGTTTCATTTTGAACACAATTGGTCCCTAGACTTTCCTTTGGTTCTAATTTAGCATTTTAACCCATTTGTAGGTTACTACAAGGCTTTCACCTAATTGGGTTATTTAAAATCCTAGTCAGTTAACTAGTTTATTTATCAACTTTATATTTAAATAAATGATTTTCATTTTTCGGGGTGTTACAGCATTGCTCAAAACAAGGATCGTTCTAATAGATTAAAGAGAATAAACGAATTTTTACCATTTTTTACCCATAGTATACGGGCCGTATAATATTATACGGCCCGTATACAATCATCGTATACATTGCATACGATCTGGTAAATTTTGTTTCACTTTGTGTATACGGGCCGTATAATAGTATACGGCCCGTATTCTTAGGATAAAGATGGTTTATTCTCTTTAATCTATTAGAACGATCCAAAAAACGAAAGGGATTTCAAACCACAAAATCCGAATACTTCAAACATTCTAAACACTAACTGTGTATGTGCTTGTGCTGTAGAAACCGGTGATGAATTTGTGTACACGCATGTACGTGACAAAACAAGGATCGTTCTAATAGATTAAAAGAAGTGGTTTACGGTTTTTGGTAGGTTGAAAGAGGTGAATGTTCTTGAAAGATTTGTTGAAATCGAAGAAAAGAGTAACTAGCAGAAGACGTGTCGGGTTTGTATTTCCCATAGCCACCGTTTCTGTATACAAAATGGATCCGGTGTGTACGTTAAAGAGAATAAACCCTCGTTTCTTCATCTTCATCTTCAAGAACAATGATGAACATATGATGTTTTTTTTTTCGCAGAACCGTTGGTATACGTCGACCACAACGAGAACACTGCAGCGACAGTTGAGTCTCATCCTTCGTGGTGGATTGCGGTGGTTTGGGTCTAGGGTTGTCAGAGAGAGAAAATGAGGGGGAGAGAGTTTGAGACAACAACAGATAATGAACGGATTATTGGCCATTATTCAAATTTAAATAATGCACGCCTGATTCAGATCTCTATTCGGTCATATTTCCAACAAATTGTGTCTCACAAGTTCACCGCTTTTTTAGTTTCTTATTTTGTTAAGTGAGACATTTCATAGAGAACAAGTTCACAGCAAAATGAAATTTTATTGAAAACTTGTAATTTCTCCACTCACCGTGAAATCGAACAGTTTCTGTGTCGAACAGTGTTCTAGACTCGTTCAAAGCCGGTTGATGAAACCGAAGCTGTTATTTCTGTTGCTCAGTACTTCCGAGACGATTCAAGTGAGTCCTATGAAGCAAGTGTCTGTCTATTCAATTGAGAGGAATAATTGCATTGTTTAAATCAGAATCAGGGTTCTCAAAACAAGGATAGTTCTTATAGATTAAAGAGAATAAACAATTTTTTACCCATAGTATACCCGTATACAATCATCGTATACATTGTATACGATCTGGTAAATTTTTTTCACATGGTGTATACGGGCCGTATAATAGTATATGGCCCGTATTCTTAGGGTAAAAAATGGTTTATTCTCTTTAATCTATTAGAACGATCCAAAAAACGAAGAACAAAGCCTATTTCAAAACACATGTAGATGAAGTCAAATGTGATCAAACTTAGACATCAGACGTAAATCTTGAAGCAAATATGTGGTTCCCAATTGGTTACAGAAACCACTAACAGACATGTCGTGCATTGTTTAAATCAGAATCAGGTTCTCAAAACAAGGATCGTTCTAATAGATTAAAGAGAATAAACCATCGTTTCTTCATCTTCATCTTCAAGAACAATGATGAACAAATGATGTTTTTTTCGCAGAACCGTTGGTATATGTCGACCACAACGAGAACTGTGCAGCGACAGTTGAGTCTCCTCCTTCGTGGTGGATTGCGGTGGTTTGGGTCTAGGGTTGTCAGAGAGAGAAAAGGAGGTGGAGAGAGTCCGAGACAACAACAGATAATGAACGGATTATTGGCCATTATTCAGATTTAAACAATGCACGTCTGATTCAGATCTCTATTCGGTCATCTTGCCAAACTACAACACACGATAAGTTTACACTTTATAGTGTGTGATTTGACCGGTTATCTTCGTTGCGTGTCAAATTCGTTGATGTATATAACAAAGTAACCCTCACTCTCAGTCATATCTATAGAGAGAGTTGAGTTTTCAACAAATCTTTGTGATATAGTAATTTTCAATAATGTAGCAAGGATTGTAGTTATAGAACCCGACAAACCAACAAAATCCGAATACTTCAAACATTCTAAACCCTAACTATGTATGTGTTTGTGCTGTAGAAACCGGTGATGAATTTGTGTATCTGAATCGGGTTCTCAAACAAACACTACTAAAGAAGAGTTGGTATTGAACCAACATTCCTTCAACTGAAGGTTCAGTGCACGAAAACTTTCTTACGAAATGTACGTGACAAAACAAGGATGTTGGGAATTAAACGCATGTACGTGACAAAACAAGGATCGTTCTAATAGATTAAAGAATATAAACCGCGTACAAATCATCTGCTTTCTGAATCTGAATCAGAATGTTAACTTTGAAATGAAATCGTTTGTGACTATGGGAACACAAGTTTCCTTCAAACATTCTAAACCCTACCTGGAAACAAACCAACAAAATCCTGATAGTGAAAAACATCAGCAACCATTTTTTCTTTTCCTTCAATTTCGAGAACATTCTCCCTGTGTATGTGCTTGTGCTGTAGAAACCGGTGATGAATTTGTGTACACAACTGAACGTTCATTACTGATATGGAATTGGAGAACCGTTGTGTATTTGCTTACTCTGGAATTAGAGAACCATTGTTTATCTGAATCAAGTTCTCAAATAAACACTACTAAAGATGAGTTTGTATTGAACCAACATTCCTTCAAACATTCTAAACCCTTCCTGGAAACCGGTGTATGTGTTTGTGTTGTAGAAACCGGTGGTGAATTTGCATACACAACTGAATTTTAGGTTCAGTGCACGAAAAGTTTCTTACGAAATGTACTTGACAAAACAAGGATGTTGGGAATTAAACGCATGGACGTGACAAAACAAGGATCGTTCTAATAGATTAAAGAGAATAAACCAAGTACAAATCATGTGCTTACTGAATCTGAATGTTAACTTTGACTCATAAACCCTTGAATCCCAACGCTTCTCTAAAAAAAATTGTTTCTTTCCTTTTCATGAGGTAAAACCGGTTTCAACATCAAGGGTTGTTTTTCACCCCGTGTGAGCATTGGAAACCCGACAAACAGTCTTGCAATTACGTCTTCAATGAAGACCACATTGTTAACTTTAATGACGATTCGAAACATTCTGAATAACTAGCAGAAGAACCCGACACGTCTTCTCTGATGATTCGAAACATTCACGAACCACAATGGACTCAGACTCATACTACTCACCCTCCCCTGAGGAAAAGTTTTCCCGACGACTCAAGATAAAACAATGGACCCAGACTCATTGTTGCGAATTTGGTTTCTTCGGTACAGGCTGATGAAACCGAAGCTGTTAGTTCGGTTGTTCAGTACTTTCGAGACGATCCAAGTGAGTCCTATGAAGCAAGTGTCTGTCTATTCAATTGAGAGAGAAACACAAGTTTTCTTTTTGAGCTTGATGGATGTCCGTTATCTCAACACTTCTCCTTACAACTCTCATCAAATGCCTCACCCTTCCTTTTATTCTGTAAATATTAAATAAAGAATAACACCAGGCACGTAACCCCGCGTTGATAACTTCCGTTTTATTACAGTCATACGACGCGACTTTTTGTTCTTCAATCTTTGTTACTTGTTAATGTTTTATTTTTTTCTAGTTTTAGAAAGGTTTGACCACCTCACCACTGTAAAATGTCTCGTGTGATTGGCACCTTAAATCTCTTAAATACTTTGAGAAAAATCTAATGTTTGAAGAATGCGGGGCCGTATAACAGTATACGGCCCGTATACAACGTTCGTATACATTGTATACGACCAGGTAAATTATTTACAGATGGTGTATATGGGCCGTATAATGTTATACGGCCCGTATGGAATTAAAAAACTGACAAAGTCTGCTGGCACAGACTTTGTTAGCTTTTTAAATTCTATACGGGCCGTATACACCATGTGTAAGTAAGTTTTTTCCATGTGTTAATATTAGGACCCGAATAATAATAATAATAATAATAATAATAATAATAATAATATTAAAGTTCAGAGTGATAAATATTTCCTCATTCTAGGTATTTATTAAAGTTACTATGTGTTACATTATTTACAAGACCAAAATCGAGAAAAAAAGACATAAAATAATATTATAAAATAGGCCTGAAAGACTCAACTATTTTGGCATTAAAAAAAATTAATTTCAAAAGTTTTTCATAAAAAACATATAAACATATAACAAAACAGTCATCATCTTTATCAAGATTTCTACTATAAAAATAAAACAAACAATTTATAATTGACAGGGTAAACAACTATTGTATATTAATCTGGATTCATGTACATATATTTAGATTTTAGATGATGTTCAGCTTTATGTGGTACAAGGTTTTTAATAAAGTTTTCATAGTCAATTTAATCTAATAGAGTTATCAGTTATTATCTCACATTGCTGGAAAAAGACAAGAAACATAAAATCTTCAAGCTTAAAAAAAAAAAGAAACATAAAATCTTCAAACTTTTACAAAATTATATCACACACTGATAAGAGAAGAAATTGTTGCAAACAAAATGTTTATAAAACATTTCCCCGGGCCGTCGTATTTTTATATATATTTAGTGTTGTATATTAAACTTTAAAAGGGAAGGGTCACTATGGAGTGTGGAGTGACCCTAAGAAAGATATGTAAAAAGAAAGCATATAACCTAAAAGAAAGTGTTGTTTTAATATAAACTAGGTGATTTGACCGCGCGTTGCGGTTGTACATTACCGTGAGCATTAGATTGGTATCGATTTGGTTCATTACAATACCGAAATGATACATGTACTTCGTATAGAAATCAATCGACTGAAAACAAAAAAATGAACACGACTACCGAGACCAATGTTCAAACGATATTGATTGATTCAGGTTGTCACAGTATTGATATCATTATTCATATATCGTTGCAGACAAAGTTGTATAAATCGGTACCAATGTTGTTCGTTTGGTTTGTTATGGTATAATAATGATATGGTGCTAGTTTATCAAAAGTAAAAACAATAAAAAATTAAAAGCGGTATCGATACAGATGTTGTTCAATCGATTCGGTACGTTTTGGTACGTTAGCGGCACATTATCTATTTCAAAAAAAAAAACTTTATCACAATATTGGAAAAAATAAACACAGATTATTAGAAAAAAAATCAAAATAAATGATAAATAATAAATAATAATTTAAATAAAAATACTTCAAAATAATAATTACCATTCATTGTCGCTTTCGGTTCGGTTTGATACACCTCCAGCACAATATCCATTTTCAATAAAAGTTATACTACAATGTTAAAAAAAATATTGTTGCGCTTTTTTTTTCTAAACTAACAAACGCAAACGCAAGTTATTAAAAGTAAATTAAACTAAATGATTGAATAAAATAGTATTTAAAAGTAGATAAATACTTGAAATAAAATAAAAAAATAAATCAACACTTTAAAACAAAATATTTAAAAAATATTAATAGATAAATCAACTATTCATGAAGACTTTGAATTGATATGTATAATATAATAAAACGAAGAACATCAAAATTAGTTCTATTAATTAATAAAACGTCAATTAAAAATCAATAATATATGTGTTTTACTATGATAATTATAATTTTACTATATCCTAAATGTTAAAACAATATATGATTAAAATAAATCATAATAATAAAACTAATTAATTCTATCAATTAATACAACCTATGTTAAAGAATAATAATACATGTGTTTTACTATTATAAAATACAAAAAAAAAAAAACGTGAAAATTATAATCATAAATAATAATAGTTTTACTATTCATGGCAAGTTAGAAATAATATGTATAATAATTTAAAGTATATAAGCTCACACAAACAAAGTGTATTTTAATCCTAATTTTATAGATGAATTCAATAGTCATCTATGAAGATTCATTTTAGATAGTTACTATTAGGGTAAAGGATGTGAAGTGACGTTTAGGGGTGCAAACGAGCCGAACTACTCGCGAGCTACTCGAGCTCGGCTCGAAAAAAAGCTCAAACAAGACGAGTTTAAACGAGCTCGAGCCCGAGCCTAAAAAAAGCTCATTTAGTAAACGAGCCGAGCCGAGCTTATCGAGCTCGAGCCGGCTCGCGAGCCTAAACGAGCTTTCTGTTCATATATTTTTATTAATATATTAAACATATATTTATATAATAAAAATTACCATTTATATAAATATAAAAAATAACTAAATTATATGTATAATATTAATTATAATTATTATAAATTAATTAATAAATACTAAACGAGTCGAGCCCGAGCCGAGCTCGAGCTTGAAAATTACCTTCGAGCCGAGCTCGAGCTTTAGAAATAAAGCTTGAATCGAGCCGAGCTCAAGCTCGAGCTTTCATATGTTAAACGAGCTTAGGCTCGAGCCTGGTCGATGTCGGGCTCGGCTCGGCTCGTTTGCACCCCTAGTGACGTCCTCCTCCAAATGGAAGCTTATAATTGGTAAATCCACACCTTAGTGCTCATTAAGCGAACCCATCTTTAACGCCCTCAGGGCAATGTTTCAGAAGTTAACATGCTGATGTGAAGTAGGTCCGTAACCCATATAATCAAGCCTTACCATACACAACTTTTATTACGTCACTTATGTATTATATTAGAGTAAACTGCCATTTTGGTCCCTGTGGTTTGGCCAGTTTTGCCACTTTAGTCCAAATCTCAAACTTATTACATCCAGGGCCCTGTGGTTTGCATTTTGTTGCCATTTTAGTCCAAAATCCAAAAACCCTAGTTTTTTTACTGTTGCAACCTCCTATTTTGTCCTGTAGTGCAGGGGCATTTTGGTCATTTTGTTTTTCATTTAACATTTTATTAATTAAAATTTTGGTCATCTTCCCCAAATAAATAATCATCATCCCAAAATAAAACCCTAACTCTCTCTCTCTTCTCCCAAATAATCATCTATGGTAGAACACCATTGTCTACTCGTAGAAACGGTCCATTATCAGTCATTCAAATACCTCCAACTGTAGAAATACCTCAAACTGTACCACCAGCTGTTTCGGCTCCTCTTAATCCAACATTGTCTAATATTAACACATCTTTAAGATTGGACACTGAGGATCAATCCTTATATACAAGGGTGCGAAATTTCTTGTTAAATACAGAAGATGTTTCTACGTCTGGTTCTGCGTCTGTGACCACTTGCAGATCGGAAGTTCAATACGCAGCTATTTGGGGTCTGCAACTTCGATATTCTAACTGACTCTCTCTCTTCTCCCAAATAAATCGATGTGTATAGCTCAGTCTCACGGTTTTTGTTCCAGATCGGAAGAACAGAGCCACTTGCAGCTCGTAGAACGTGAAGAAATCGATGAAGAAGAAGATCTGTTTGAAGCGATTGACAAGCGTAAGCAGATTCGTATTGATTATCTCGTATTCTTTACATCGATTATCTGAAATTCTCTTCGTGTACGTGACTTGTACATTCGTATTTTTGCTGTTTGTTAGTTGAATTGCTCTATTTAAAATCAAAATCGTTGTGAGTAGTTCAGATTTAGAAGATCGAAGTTGTAGAAATTGTTCTCTTCATTTCGTTTGATGATGTTCTTGAAGATACAGATCTGAGCCTCGTTTCTTTTTACAAATCGGTTTTTGATTTTCTTGAAGATGATGTTCTTGATTTTCTGGGTTTTGATGATGATGTTCTTGAAGATACAGATGTTCTTGATGATGGGTTTTCTGGATTTTCTGGGTTTTGATTTTCTGGATTTTCTGGGTTGATGATGATGATGTTCTTGATGATGATGTTCTTGATTTTCTGGATTTTCTAGGTTGATGATGATGTTCTTGATGATGATGTTCTTGATTTTCTGAATTTTCTGGAATTTCTGGATTTTTGGGTTTTGATGATGATGATGTTCTTGATGATGATGTTCTACATATTCTGCTGCTGATGATGATTATTTGGGAGAAGAGAGAGAGTTAGGGTTTTATTTTGGGATGATGCTTATTTATTTGGGGAAGATGACCAAAATTTTAATTAATAAAATGTTAAATGAAAAACAAAATAACCAAAATGCCCCTGCACTACAGGACAAAATAGGAGGTTGCAACAGTCAAAAAACTAGGGTTTTTGGATTTTGGACTAAAATGGCAACAAAATGCAAACCACAGGGCCCTAGATGTATTAAGTTTGAGATTTGGACTAAAGTGGCAAAACTGGCCAAACCACAGGGACCAAAATGGCAGTTTACTCATTATATTAATTAAGTAGTACTAACTATCAAGTCATGCCTTGTAAGATTATGGAGCAATAAATGACCTAAAAATCTAAAAGGTACATTTATTATAAGTGCTTGCTACATTTTTAAATTTTATAAACAAAGGTGGTGTTTTTTTTTTCAAAAGCTTTTCTTGTCCTTTTATGTGTGTGTCGCGCAGACAACACGCAGAAGTTTGGATCTGCAGACTATTTGTTTTCTTGAAGACCTTTCATTAAAAAACCTTTGTGCGTCCTTTTTTTGGTGCAGATGTGAGATGTCCTCTTTTTGGGTCTGCTCTCTTCTTGTCCTAAAATCTAAACATATTCTTCTCCACAAAACCCTAGCACCTCTCCACCCCTTCTCCTCAACCCCATCTTCTCAACCGTCGCCACCCACCCTCCCACCGGCGGCACCCTCCCATCGTTTGCCGCCACCTCGTCACCTCCCACCGTCCGCCACCTACCTCTGTAACCGCCGCCAACCTCCCTCCTCACCAGCTGCACAATTGTTTTCTAAAATAATAAGGGCTTGAGATTCACGTTGATAATATTGGAGCTTCAAGTCATTATGTTGACAATTGACACTAGGATCAATTGTTAGTTGAACACCAGATGGATTTGGATGAAGAATCGCTACTTGTTAATCATCAGAATGAAGCTGTAAATTAAACGTTGAATCATAGCAGAGACATTCATATTCTGAGTTGCTCGATGTTCTTGATTTTCTTGGCCTACAGTGCTGCTCGATCTTCTTGATTTTTGTGTTAATTTTTAGAAATTGGTGCTAGTTTTCAGATTGTGATATTATTTTTTAGATTTTTTATGTTAGTTTTTCAGAATTTTGATGTTAATTTTAAGAATTGTGGTGTTAATTTGCTGAATTTTAGTGTTAATTTTCAGAATTCTGGTTTTAATTTGATCGTTACTCATGCCTATTATGTTGTTTGATTATGATGTTTATTATGATAAAATGGTAATTAGAATTTGTATGATGTTCAACAGCTTGTAGAAGTTAAAAACCAAACATTCTTCTTTTGGCAGACTGCAAAGGTTTGGTCCAGCTCTTCTGCTAGATATATCTACAGATGTAGTATACAGATTACAAATATTTTACGTCTAAAAAAGAAACAACATCAAAGTTGAGTAAGTTCTCCCTCTTTCTTCAAATGATTAACCTTAATATGAAAAGAAGTTAAAAACCAAACATTCTTCTTTTGACAGACTGCAAAGGTTTGGTCCAGCTCTTCTGCTAGATATATCTACAGATGTAGTATACAGATTACAAATATTTTACGTCTAAAAAAGATACAACATCAAAGTTGAGTAAGTTCTCCCTCTTTCTTCAAATGATTAGCCTTAATATGAAAATAAAATCTTAAAATGCATACGAATTTAAAATTATAGCGTATATTGTTGACTAAGAAAATATTAAAAATTAAAAAATAAGAAAATATTAAAAAAATAAGTAAATTAGATTTTAGGGTGAGGTTCGACTACAAAGTCAATTTTTCCTACAAAGTGTACAAAGTAATAAAACACCACAATTTCAGCCATAAAACACACTCGAAACTCATAAATAACGGAGTGAAGATCACTAAAACACAATATCCAACCCCTAACAGTCCATAAAAACTTCAAACACACCATCGTAGAACTATGAATATAAAACAAAATATGATAATAAACATAAAACACACTAATGTTAGTGATGCGATAATCAAAGCCTTGTCATCCCAAAACACAACAAAATCCAAAAATATGGCGTTTTAGTAATCTTCAGTTTGTTATTTGTGGGTTTTGAGTGTGTTTTATGGTTGAAATTATGGTGTTTTATGACTTTTTACACTTTGTAGGAAAAATAGACTTTGTAACCAACTCCCACCCTAGATTTTAATAATCCAAACTAAAACTTATTGTAAGATAATAATTCATATCGTTAATGTGATCATGTTTTCAATGGAAAAGTCAATTGACCGAATTTTATCTCAATTAAAATACTAAAAATTATGTTAAAATAACACAAATAAAATTACTTTATAGATTACCCTTAACAACTTAAGTAAAAATTTAGAACGTCTTGAGTCATGTTATCAATACCAATTAGAAACACGTCAGCCCATGACATTATAGCTTAGTGACATCTTGAAGGCGGGATAAGGCTTAGGGACCATTAGATCCTGAGTTCGATTTCTACAAAGTGATTTTTCCTAGATTTATAGGTTTACTCACTGGTCCGTCAGTGATCCTAATTTGTCGTTAGAAAAAAATTAGAAACACGTCATCAACTTTGTAATATAAATCAAAATCTTTAGAAATTTATAATTACAAAACAAAACATTTTATGAAGTAATTATTGAGATATAAGCAAGAAGATTGGATGTAGATACCAAAGACCAAAATCATGTACTTTAATGCAAGTCAACCAATTCATTTGACCAAGTCAACAACAAAGGTCATCATCCAAATCAACGGTTCAGATTACTCCTTCCAAAATCAGCAAGTTTCCGTGATCTATTACCGTTAAACGACTTCGTATCAGATAGATGAGGCTTCACCGGAACCCTAATCTCGCCGGAAAACACAACCTCCGGCCGGTTAGGGCTTGCACGCACCAAAGGACTCAAACAAAACGCTAAACCAGATAACTGCCGCGAGTGTCCTCCACCGCCACCACCGCCGCGCCGTGCCGGAGTCCGCCGTGGCGTGTTTCTCCACGACTCCGTTGACGCGTTCGATTCTTCTTCATCGCCGCAGGTGTCTGAGTTTCTCACCGGTGACATTCCTCTATCTCGGCAGTTACGTCGCCGCGCCGCACCTCCGCCGACATAATGCCGCCGGAAAGTTGAATCTGAATCTGAAACTGAAACTGAATCTGAAACCCTAGGTTCCGTAACCGTAACCGTAACTGATTTACGATTTCTAGATCTGAAAATGTTCGTAAACGAAAAAAACCTAATGAAACTCCGTTTCTTACTCGAATAACCGCCAGAGCGTTTTCCGTTACCGTTACCGGAAGTAGGATCTAGCTCCGGCGTCTGATAAAACAGTTGATCGGAGATGATACGCCGATGATGTGGCGCAGAACGAGGATGATGAAGACGATCGTTGTTATCGGACCAGGCGGTAACTCCGTCGGACTGGTTGCGTTTGCGGTGGTGTATCGGCGGAATATTGTCGGAATTGTGACGGTTTTGAACCGGAGATTGCGATTGAGATTGAGCTTGTTCTTGAGCAGCGATTACACAGAGTAGACGTTCACGGAGGCAACAGGAGCATACGCCGATGGTGCTGGTGAGGTCGGTGTAATGGTTCTTACACCTCATCTATAGATATACAAATATGTGTATCTATTTACGTGTATGATGTTAGTGGATTCAGGTAATGAGTTTGATTAAGGTGTTTGTGTTAACCAGATGATGAAATGAATGAATGAATTTGAGTTTGTGTTATCATGTAGAGAAGAAAGAGAAATGATGAATGAATGCTAGGAAATGGAAGAATGTTTCTTTGGTTGTAGAATTTAAGGGGTATGTGTGTCTTCTGGTTTTGAATTTACATGTTAGGCCGGAGGGTGTGGGTGGCGCCACCCTCGCCACCTCAGCCTCTATAGCGCCCCGGGCGTTATACACCCACACCCTCCACGTTAAGGAGGGGCGTCATCAAGCTTCAGCCAACATGATGGCGAGAGAGGAGGGGGTTATCAGCTGGAGCCCACTTGTTTGCACCAATCAAATTTTTTTTTGCTCTATAGCGCCTAGGGGGGTTATCACCACACCCTCCATGTTAAAGGGGGGCGCCATCAAGCTTTAGCCAATGTGGCGCCTACGTGGCACTGAGGTGTCCTTATAAAGCCCCAAGGGGGGTTATCCCACACCCTCTAGCAAAGCATTACCATAAGTTACACTAAAAAACACTACATTTTCTCTCTCCTTTTTAATTAAATAATATTTTTTTATAACTTTATCATTACCTTTTCTCACTCCCTCACTCACAACCGTTTTCAAATTTTATCTCTCCTTTTCAATTAAATAATATTTTTTTATAACTTTATCATTACCTTTTCTCACTCCTCCACTCACAACCACTTTCAAAATATATTAAAAATTATAGGGGGTGAATAGTGTTCCCCCAAATATACAGATGAACAGTAACATTTTCTCTCTCCTCCACTCACAACCACCTTTTATACTTCTTATATTATAAAAACCCCACTCACAGATTTTAGTAGGTTGGATGTGAATGCTCTAAACCTCCTTGTCATTTCCTTTTGAATTTTAAATATACGGACAACAAGCTACGTTACTAACTAGCTTTCTTTAAATAACAAAACTAAGTCTTTTAAAAACAAATTTATAAATGTCATAACTTATGTTTGACTTGTTGGACTTGAACAAGTAAGACCGGAGGGTATGGGGGCCGTCCCCATGCCCGTCCTCCCGCCGCCGCCCCAAACTCTCCACCCCCCATACCCGTCGCCGCCCTAGCCCCGTGAACTTCGGCTCTCACCAGCCGATCTCGACGCCCCTCTCTCCTCTTTCCTAACACACACACATCTATACATACATACATACATACATATATATATATAAAGGGGTTCATCCCCCACCCCCTAGGTCCATCCCCTCCAAGCCGAGCCTACGTGGCGGCCCATCTCGTTGGGGATGAGGCTTTCCATACCCACTAGTCTAAGAACCCAATTAGTATTGTATACATTTTTACATAAAGTTTATAGTAAGTAAAAAAAGGAGTGTAGGATGCGTTTTTTTTTAATCCTTAATCATTTGTGCGATAGGACAAACTGGATAATTGGTGATCGATCACAATTGTGTCAATTAACGTCAGTAAAGAATTATTGAAATGCATTCAGATAAAAAGATAGAATAAATTGGTTGATGATTGAATCTCAATTCGTTTATTAGTAATTATTGGATGTTGTTCTATAATTTGGTATCGTGTTGATCATTGTAGTCCAAATAACTTCGTACCATGACGTATCTGAATAGTATTGATTAGGCTAGGTGGTGTGGGATAAAACCCGAAGGGGCTTTATCACGTCAAATCAGCGTCACGTATGCACCCCATAAGCGATGGGCTTTATCGTTCATTAACTATATTAAAAACGAAAAACAAAGTAAAATACATACATACATAAATAAATAAATCTGATTGGTTTTCCTCTTATTTTACCCCCTTTAGCACTCGCCAAGAGCTTGGCTAGGTCATCCATAACGCCCTTTAATGGCGAAGAGTGACTGGTGTTCGAGACGCCACCCATCTGAGGTTGCGGGGATGTTACCCCACACGGTGTGGTCTTAGCGAAACAAAATATTTTGTACACACCATGGGAGCGGTTCATCTTCGATGGTCCAAAGATGGAAGACAGTGGCGGACCCAGAAATTATTTGCCGGGGGTACGGATTAGGTGTTTAACTATATTTTCAAGGGGTGCGGTCGGGTTTTTTGCCTAAAATATATACTAATTTTTTTTTTTCAAGGGGTGCGGCCGCCCACCTGGCAAAGGGTAGGTCCACCACTGATGGAAGATCTTTGAAACATTTAAGCGTCAATAATACACTAAAACTTTTTTCATCTATGTAAGACACATAAGCTTAAAGCTTGTGTGTAAATATCTAGCTTTTTGAAACTCGAACCTTTGAAGTGGAAAACTCTAAACTAGAAGGGTCAAACATGTAACTAAAAAAACATTGAGTATCCAAAGAATAATTGATCGGTTAGGAAAACGATAACCTGACAGCGTGGTGTACAGAAATTTCACACGTACTAATACAATACAAATAATATTCTTCCTTTCACAAGAAAAATAGTTTTTAATTTTATAAGGACACCGTTAGAGATCAAATGTTGGAATATGTTTTCTATCAATAAAAAAGAATAACTCTATAAAGACATCTTTAGAGATCAAATTCTACTACATATTAAAATTTGAACGTTTTGAACAGTAACGTAAAAGGGTATCTTCGTAATTTCACTTGCTTGTCATCTTAAAAAGAAGAGAACGTGGTCATAAGGTGTGAGAGAGAGAGAGAGAGAGAGAGAGAGAGCGTGACAGAAGGGGTGGGAGACGGTGGTTCCACTGCGCCTGCTCCGCCGTTGCGCCGCTCCGTCACTGCGCCAGCGTGTAAACCACAGTTAGGTGCCAGCCACCGATCCTTACGGTGCCTTCACGGTGGCCGGCGGCGGTTCTGTTCCCATGGTCCAGATGGTGTACGAGGTCGACCGAGATGGCGTAAACTCGAGGGGGTATTTAAGGGTTTTCTTTTAAGACGGGTTCTAAAAGAAAGAGGCGTGGCGTTGAAGTTGGAACAGGCGGTTGGGGGTTCTAGGGTTAGGGGTAGCTGAAGACAACAGTGGTGGTTGGGGGTTCTAGGGTTCCGGTGAGGTACCGTTGACTAATCGGTCGACGGTTGGGGGTTCTAGGGTTCCGGTGGGGGTACCGGTGACTCAAATCAGTTGATTCTGGAGACGGAATGGGAGACTTGAAGGTGATCTTGAACAACCGCAACCTCAGAGACTTGATTCGGGTTCCGGCAACAATTCCGGTAAAAGCTTTTTCATCTGCATGTCTCCATTTTGTGTTGATCGGCTCATATAGTAATGATTGGAACCATTGATTACAACTGGATTTTGCAGGGACATATTACCATGGCAGTTGCCCAGGAGAAATGCGAGAACATAGAAAGATCTCAACCTATGAATTTTCAACAGAAGTACTATTGAGAGAAGTAAAACTCACGCTTATGATGAATGCAATCAGCTAACAACATTCAAAGTGTCCATATACATGTAAGTTCCTTTCAATCAGCAACATTTGATATAACAATTTGGTTTTGATTATTGGCATTCATGATATAACACAGGATTTGAAAGCACGTTGGATTTCATATTCAAAGTTGCTTTTGCAGCCCAATGCCAAAGGGACAAGTTGATTTCTCGATATGTAACTGTTTTTTCCTCATAAAAATTATGGGTGGGTTGTGTAACCAGTCAAAACAGGTTTAGGTTAAAGAAAATGGCTGACTTTTCTGTAAGGTTGAAAGGGGTCGGGTTGGTGTGTTGGACTAACAGGCAAACATTTTAATTTTCTCTTAACCTTATTCCTAATTAATGTTTTAACTACGATTACAAAAAAAAAAAAAAAAAAAAAATACTATCTATAATAGTAATCTAAAATTGTTTCTAATGGAGTGTTTAGAAGGTATTATGCTTTTTGAGTAGACAACCACTCTGAACTGCAGCTGGAAAGGATCAACATGTACTACGATGAGGCGAGCGGCGGAAGGTTTGTTTTTTGCGCTGTGCTTATGGATCTGGAGCCTTGGACGATGGACAGTATCATGTCTTATGCGTATGATCAGATCTTCAAGCCTGATAACTTTATGTTTTGTCAGTCTGGTGCTGGTAACAATTGGGCGAAATGACACTATACCGAGGGCGCTAAGTTGATTGATTCGGTTTTGGATTTTGTTAGGATGGATTGGTTTAATCTGCATTTATTTGTTGGAACATGGATATGGTTACAGGCTCTTGATTTTGTATACACAGGGAGCTGCGAGTTATGTATGGGTTTGTATCTCAGGTGAACCCTCAACGGGTTCTAAAGGACCTGAACAACGCTGGCTGGTGCAATGACCTGAATTTTTCTGTTTAGCGTAAATCGGAGTTAAGGTAACCTTAGAAACAAATACTTTTTTGGCGAGTTTTACATTGAGTCAATTAAGAAAAGGGTCCATTTGGTACCAAGGCAAGTGTAGATAATATAGTTGAAATGATAGTTTGTTATATGATATGTGTAACTGATTTGAATCATCACTACATAAATTCAGTTGTCTATACGATTCTTTAAATAGTACATTGGAACCATGTTAATTTAGGGCCATTACCACTGGTTCCGGACTACGGAGGGGAGGACGGATACAATGGTGGCGATCATTTTTTAGGGTGAAATACTTTGCCAAAATATGACCCAGAGGATACTTGCCAGTAACTTCCAGGTTAAATTAGTTAAAAACTTCACTGACTTGAGTTTAGATGATCAATCGCAGAAGTGTAATTCACATATATTTATGAGACTTTTAAATTCTTTATTATTGGAAATTTTTATCGATTCTTTATGATTTACTCTGTTCTTTTTTTTTCTTTTTGCGTTTTAGTGATTTTCTGTGATGTATAGAGAGGCAACCGATTCCAACCGTGCTTCGAAACGAGGATGCTGCTCTACGTCAAGCGACTGACCTTGAAGACGAACAAACTGCAGATACGGTTCAGTCTTTATGTTATATATAGTTATATATAACATATACTTTTGTGTTGAGTTTGTAGCGTAAGATAGATATATTTGCTTTATTCAATATGGGCTTCAGGTTGGGCTTAGTAATCGAGTTTGGTGGTTAAAATGCAAAAGGAAACAAAAACTTATAAAAAAAATGAGGTCTCTTGACTTGCTCAGGTGGTCTCAAATGTCACACCATTTACCTGGAAGGACAGATACGGAGATAAAGAACAATTGGCATACATATCTAAAGAAGTAAGTACACAACTTGGATAACAAGAAATCTCAAGACACAAAATAAACGAACACCGTGTAGAAGAACAGACTCAAGTCTTGAATCTTCAGAATCAGTTTGCTTACATGTTGGAAAAAAGACCCGCTGCGAAGTGATTACACAGTTTTAAAGTGTCACGTGTTTACCTGGTAATTAGTTTCAGGTAATTTAGCTGTTAAATTTGCTGACGTTTTAGATTCCTTTGCGTTTGGAATGAAAACGATGTCTCATTGGGATTTTATTACGCTTAAAGAGAAGTTTGCAAGTTATGATGTATTCAAACAATTCACTTTGAAAAAAGCATTTCTCATTCTTGAAAAAATAGAACTTCTCCCCCTTTTTTATTGTAGAAAAGCCAGCCAACATTTCCCTTATATAATTTAAAAATATAGAGATAACCAATAGGAGTCAACAAATACATACTTTGGTAAAGAAGCATGCAGATTGATGATATTTTGGGCTTCATTACATACAAATATTATGTCCAAACTTTGTTGTGAGCTTGTGATGGTAAATCTGTATTGAAGGTGCCAAAATATTTTTTAGATGTTTTGATCTACACCTACATGTATTTATTTTCGCTACATCGTGCTATATTGTCAAAACCGAGAACGAATTGGTTTAGCGCGCCGCAACGCGCGCCGGGTATAAAACTAGTTCTATCAATAATATAACAGCCGTTAAAAAAACCAATAGTATAACAAAAAGTATGTTAACTAAAAATTAACGAAATAAGTTAAGGTGATTGCTTTTATATTCAGCCGATTACGACAAAAAAAGTACTTATAGATAAAACTGTTAAATACGGTTTAAAAAGTTAAATAAATTAACAAAATATCTTTTTTTTTTATAATTAAGTATTTATACCTTTTTGAGATGAAGTAACTTTTATATAAGAGTTAAATGCCATTTTAGTCCCTGTGGTTTGGGTCATTTTGCCAGCTTAGTCCAAATGTTTCATTTTTTGTCTGTGAGTCCAAAAAGGTTTAATCGTTGCCATTTTAGTCATCTGGGTTAACTTCATCAATTATTTCTGTTAACGAGAAAGACAATTTGGTCATTTTATATGTTTGAATTGTTTTTCTAGTTAACATAATTACATATAAAATGATCGAATTGCCCTTTCTCGTTAATAGAAAAAATGGATGAAGTTAAACCAGTTGACTAAAATGGCAACGGTGAAACCTTTTTGGACCTATTAGCGAAAACTGGAACCTTTGGACTAAACTGGCAAAATGATCCAAACCACATGGACTAATATAACATTTAACTATAAATATAATTAGGTTATAAGTTCTATAGTTTTCGGTCAATAAAACGTACCCGTAACAGTCTAACAAAATTTTAATAATATAACCCTCTAATGGACAATAAGCAACAAAAGACTTGAAGACTAATTCTATGGGAAATGTATGCAACCAATGGATACGTTTGGATTTATAGGTTGGAAAGAAAATAAAAGAGTATTAATAAATAAAAACAATAGATTATGTTTGGTTTTGAACACATCACATTCATGTCATGAATTGATGATAAACATTTTTCCATTAAGCTTCTTTTTTTTTCTCTCATTTTTTGCCAAAACTAGTGTACGCCAACATCAACACCAATCTAATTTGACAAATTTCCGGAGACACAACATAGGTTAAATCTTACTAAAAAGGTTTTTTTTTTTTTTTTTTTGACATTATGATGAATATTATTAGTCTTTCTATTAGTGTCCTTTTTACACCCTTTCTATAAACACATTGAATTAGTACTTTGGGAGTTATTTAACTTTCTCTAAAGGCGACTTGTAATAAATCAAATACATTATCCAAACATTCACTACAAGATAACATACCAAAAATAAAGATTTCTATTAAAACTTATATTTTCTTATTCGAATATTAAATGTATTCATCACCGTCTACACATCAACCCTATAACTTTAAAAACAAAAACATGTTAGTTAACATCGTCATTACTCTTTGTCAACATTCTTACAATCAATTCCTTTTTGATACGTATTTTCCTAATAAACATGATGTGTTCCATTTAAAAAGGATCAAAACCTAACAAAGGATGTATGTGAGTACAATAATGATTATTGTGGTTGTCCATTTATACCATATACAAGCTTATATATGAATATAAATTTAATTAGCATATATTGTGTTATGAATTAACATATATCAAAATTTATCATACATATATCGAACCATAATCACATGGTTCGCAATACGCTCCCTTACAGGAACATTGAACACCGAACCATACAATGTGGTACGATGTATATTGTATAACATAAAAAAGCACGAAAACTCTTTAATACACTCAATGTACTGCTAACCAAGCTATATGTGCAATAAATAAACTAAAAAAAGAAGAAAATAGACAAATTTAAAATTAGTAGGGTCAAATTTGACTATAATTGTAACATTAAGGGTTAAAATGTTATTTAGTTAAAAAATAAATACAGGAAATAATAGGAGATATATTAATAAACCGTAAAAATAAATAAACTATGTCACTTTATTTGCCATCATCAACAAACTGAGGTAAAAAAAGATAAAGCACAATACGATCTATGTGAATATATAAACATAATATCAATATGCGTCAAGTGATTGATGAGACTAAGTCACTAACCTTTGCCTTTTTCCTCAAAAGAGACCATTTCGTCAACAAGTTTAATAAGTTTTAAAAGACGAAGAACAATCATACTAAAGTTCGATATCCAGATTCAAGACAGTCACTACAATTAAGGATCAGTAGAAATGTTTGAAAAGATAAGGATAATTTCATAGATGATACCAGTAATAATTTCCGGGTTTTTAAACATCCGAAAACCCGAATTTTTAACTAATTTTTATTATTTAACAATTTTTTATAATAAATATTTCGGATAATTCAGATCTGAAATAACCAATTATTTCTAATTAGTGATTATTTAAAACTAATTGTTCAAGTCAACTTTTTTTCATCAATTATATATCACTTTTGAACATTTTAATATTTTCTTTATCCTTTAACTAAGCGTATAGGGAGTGGTTAGTAGAGGTGTGCACGGTTCGGTTCGGTTCGGTTATTAGCGTTATCCGTAACCGTAACCGAAGTCATCGGTTAATCGGTTCGGTTAATTCGGTTAATTTGTCGGTTTTCGGTTCGGTTCGGTTAATTTTCGGTTAATAACCAATTCAAACAAGGGCTAATTTTTTTCTTAGAAATACATGTAATGGAGGTATAAATACATGAAATAGATGTATAAATACATGAAATGGATGTATAAATAAATGAAATGGAGGTATAAATACATGAATAGATGTTTAAATACATAAAATGCAGGTATAAATAAATGAAATGAATGTATAAATAAATGAAATGAATGCATAAATAAATGAAATAGAGGTATTATTAAATGAAATGAAAGTATAAAACATGTAATACATGAAATAGAGGTATAAATGCTAGAAATATATAAAAAAATAAATGATTCGGTTCGGTTAATTTCGGTTAACCGATGGTAAAAGAAATTATCCGTTAACCGACTTTCGGTTAATTCGGTTTCGGTTAATTTCGGTTCGGTTTTGTCGGTTTTCGGTTCGGTTTCGGTTAACGGTTCGGTTATTGCACACCCCTAGTGGTTAGACACTTGGAAGTGGTAAACTTCAAAAGCAACTAATGAGAGTGTGTCATATCAAAGTGGTAAAGTATGCTCAAAAGTGTGATTGGTTGAGATGCCATGGACCCCACCCCACACACCACTTCTCTCTCTCCTACCCTCCCTCCCCGCATCGGCAACCCATCACTGAACAAACATGGCAAAATCGGCAAACTTGGTGCTGGCGGTGGTTTACCGCATCGGTAAATTGGTTTACCGAAGTTTGCCGATCTCCACCCCGTATCCCCTAAGGGTGGAGGGAGTGGTCAATCACTATTAGGGTGTTTGAGTTATTCTCTAGTCAATAATATCATGTCATGTCAAGTCTCCATTCCACTCTCCATTTTGCATTCAATCACTGACAAATGACAATGGTCAAACACATGGAGAGTGGTAAATAATTTAAAAAAAATGTGATTAGTTGAAAGGGTTGAGACCCACTATTAAACCTCTCTCTCTTCTCCTTCCCTCCTCTTCCCGCATCGGTGAGTATACACCGCTTAACCCGTTCCCCACTCCCCGAAATGAGGCTGGCAACTGTTCACCGATCGGTGAACACCATTCCCCAAATGGTTCACCGAAACGATACCGAACACCCTAACATCTCTAAGAGAATTGGTTTAGAGATCAATGAAAAAACCTTCTTTCTATTATTAAGTAGGTTTACCTTTTTGAAAATTGAAGTTACCTTTATATAATTAACTAAATTATATATTTCTCAGTCAATAAAATCTACAAATTACAAAACACCATGAAGACTATTTCTACAGGAAGTGTAACTATTAAAACATTTCCAATATGCAACCATCGGGTGCATTGGGATTTATAAATTGGGAATTATAGAATATTAATAATCGGGAGAATCTCATATGTCTTCCTAGAAACTTGATTAATTTTATGTTACTAGTCATAATCAAAATTACATAATGTCAAATTTATCAATTTTAAATCACTTTATTAATTAGTTTATAGCATGACTAATTTACTATTAATTTTACTAAAACTGTAAACTTTCATATTTACCCATTTTTTGTTAAAACTTTAAAAGTCTATATTAAAACTATAAACTTTCATATTTACCCATTTTTGCTAAAAATTTAAAAGTCTATATTTACTCGATGTTTATTGCTAAAACTTTAAGGGTATGTTCGGCAAAAGCAGCTGGTGGTTGGTGGTTGGAAGCTGGTAGCTGGTGGCTGTAAGCTGATACCTGATAGTTGTAGCTGTAGCTGTAGCTTTTTAGATATATTTGGTGTTTGACATAATAGCTGGAGCTTTTAATAAAATGTATAAAATGACCAAAATTGACATAACTAAAAATTTAAAAAAATTGTGCATTAAAAAGTTCATTATCTTTAGATGTTAAAATAGTCATTTTTTTCCCTAAAAGCTTGTAGCTCCTTTTAAACGCTATTAGTAGGAGTGTTCAACCAAAAACTTCAAGATGCTAACCTAAAAGCTTCAAACTTCTTTAACCAAACAAGACTTTTTATTGAGTATGGGCTTTTTTTTTTAAAAAAAAGCTTAAGGTTACAAGCTTTTAAAAGCTCCATGCCAAACATACTCTATTTACTCAAGGCAAAATTGCACTTTTCGTCCTTTATGTTTCAGGGTTTCTACAGGCGCTGTCCTTTAAGTTTAAAAATTACACTCTATGTCCTTTATGTTTGCAACCTATAACAGGCGGTGTCCTTTCTTGTCATCCCAGTTAACTTTTTATGTTAAAACCCCTCTTTGTAAAACTCATTAAAAACAGGGACCATATGTGTAATTTTTACTTATAACAAAAGAGGTGATTCAGTTTATTATTATAGCTTAATACGACGAACAATAACCAGACTTAGTCAATTCTGAAACCCTAAATTCACTTCAAATTCTCACACAAACAACTCCAGATCTGCAATCACACATTCCAATTCATCATGTAACAACGAATTTTTCACCTAATTGAATCTGTTTCACACACTTTCATCGATCAAGCTACCAATTGAAGTAACATTTGTAAGTTTTGTTCGAATATGAGGGTGGCATGGGACGGCGGAGATGGAGTTCAGCTCAGGCGGCGGTGGCAGAAGCGGCGGTAATGACGTGGAGCTGTTGTCGAAGACATTACAGGTGGAGCATAAGCTGTTTTACTTTGATCTGAAGTAGAATCCACGTGGACGTTACTTGAAGATATCGGAGAACACGTCGGCCACGAGGTCAACGATTATTGTGCCGTTTAACGGAATCGCCTGGTTCTTTGATATTTTTAATTATTATGTTACTTCTGATGATCAACGGAGGGATGATTTTGATGATTTGTTAGGGAATTTAGGTCGAACGGAGACAGTTGACTTGGTGAAGGAGAAGGATAGTAGGAGTTCAAGAGGTTTGGATGATTTGAGTGATTTTGATGAATTTTTTGGTGGGTTTTGATGATTTGAAACAGGGGTGGAAGAAGGTGTTGAAAGCAGCATCGAAGTAGTTTAAGAAGACGATGAATTCGACGGGAAATCAGAGACGTCGGAGAGTAATAAGTGACCATTTGCCTTTGAAGGATTGAGTTTTCTGGTGACGGGTTCGTGATCGCCGGTGACGGTTGCAGTTTCTGGCAGCTTCATTGCAGAGAGGAAGGGTGGGCATGTGTAACTTTAAAAATTACACATATGGTCCCTGTTGTTAAGGAGTTTTACAAAGAGGGGTTTTAACATAAAAAGTTAACTGGGTTGACAAGAAAGGACACCGCCTGTTATAGGTTGCAAACATAAAGGACATAGAGTGTAATTTTTAAACTTAAAGGACAGCGCCTGTAGAAACCCTGAAACATAAAGGACGAAAAGTGCAATTTTGCCTTTACTCAATGTTTAACTTATTTTTTTATTTTTTTACGTTTTCCTCTTTTTACAGTTTTTATTGATCTCTTTCGTGTGTTTCTTTTAATTTTTTTATCTTTTACGGTTTTTTTCTGTTCTAAAGAAGTTTTGGTCCATATGATTTGGTCAGAATAACTCTTTTAGTCTGTTGGTTATAATATGAATTTAAATCATTACGGTTGCATTTCATTCCGACATTTCAAGACCAATTTGTATACAACTCAACCTTAGGGATGAGCTCGGTATCAGTACCGAAAATCCTAAAAAATAGGTACCGCTATTGAAAATACCCGGTATGTACCAGTATTTGAAGGTAAAAACTAGTATATACCGGTCGTTTGTTTGAGTTTTCTTTCTCTTTAATGAAATGGGATTTGTTTCAAAGTAAAAAGAAAATTGAAACCAGTTTTCCTTGATAGTTAAAAGTCGCTTTGCGTCGGTCGGCGCAAGGAAAATTGGTGGAACCCAGGTGTTGCGGTCCACTATCTTGATTGTTGGTCAAAGGAGATTTGGTGATGAACAAATCCTTCTCAGACCAGTTTAGAACTGGCAGCACACCGCCGACGTCGACGTTTTCTGGGTTTTCACCCCCAGATGAAGACATTATGAATAATGTGTGAGAGATTGAAGAAGAAAATGCTGAAAAACTCGTCAGAAAACAAGAAACAGTCGCCAGAAAGTTGAGAGAGACAAAGAGGATTATGGTGAAACGGTTGGAATTCAAAAGCGGCGAAACTAAAGTATCTCTCCTATATATACCCTTCGCATTTAATGCGAAGGAAAAGATGTGCAGAACGTGCGTCTTCGCCACCAATCAGTGTTCGCCAGCTGGAAAGCGACGGTTCACTAATGGTTATCACGCGCGCCTGGCTTCCCACGCGCCTGACAATAGACGAACAAACTTCCTGCTGCACCTTGCATTTAATGCCTGGAGCAGTGCACCAGTCACACACATCACCTTTTCACCAACCAAATCCTACCAACTTCTCACCTGCGGAGCACATGGCTAGTTACACATCAAGTAACTATATACCTTGCACCTTATCTCCACCAACACAACTTGTGCCGGCTGGTGCAAGGCTGGTAGAGAGAACTAGCCATTCTCATCTTTCACCAACAAGATCCAAATAGTCTATGTTCAACACTAAATCTCATTTGACTAACAATCAAGATGGTGGACCGTGACATCCAGGTTCCACCAATTTTCCTTGCCCCGACCGACGCAAGGCGACTTTTAACTATCATGGAAAACTGGTTTTAGTTTTTTTTACTTTGAAACAAATCCCATTTCATCAAAGAGAAAGAAAAATCAGACAAATGATCAGTAATGAAGAAACAATGAACGGGTCGAGTCTCATTAGATAGGGTTAATCCATTCTTTCTTCGATCGATGGCTGGATCCTCTTGAATCTGTCACCTGCACAGTGAACACACCGTGACTCACAATAAGGAGAATGGGGTGGGGGTTGCTCCTTGTTACCACCCTCCGGCGTGAGAATAAGTATTTTCTTTGGAAGCAAGATAAGTGATTTAAGTAGTGAGTGTGAGTGAGCAGATTAGCATTACATCAAACATGATTTGAAGTTGGTATTTATAGCCGAAGAGGGAAGAAGAGAGGCCAATGGGCCGTTTGATGGGCCTTGGGCCTGACTGAGCTTGCAGCTTTTCCACAGACCTGGCAGGCGTGCAGGCTGTAGGAGTGTCAGACGCACGGTGGTGGCGCCACGTGTCCTGCTGTGCCAGGCGCACGAAGGAGCGGCCGCCACGTGGTCTGCTATCTTTGGTAGTCAGTCTGTTCATCAGCTTCATGCAAGTGGGAAGCCTGTTAGTGGACTGGGTAGCAATGTATTGGACAGTCAGCTGACTGCTGTTATCAGTGTTAAGGTAAACCACTCACCGGTTGGCCACAGAAGTCAAAGTGACAGTTCCACATGCATTATAATAAGATGTCGTCCTTGTGCGTGCTCGCGCAAGACCGCAACATGTGCTGGATAAGTTTGCACATGGACAATACAAGACAACGACATCTACACACTACTCTGCACTTCCTTGGCTGCCTCCGCCCGCGCCCGCACGGTACTGTAGCATGGCAATGTGTGAAATGTAGTAACACGACAGTTTGTAGAAGATGTGGATTCAGATGATAGTAACAACTACCATGTTTAGTAGCAACCACCACATTCTGTGTATGTTGCCTAAAACAACCATTTTCATACACAAGATGAGAATCTCATATTTATCCGAGTGGGAAAGAAAATCGGGTCCGCGCGCGCCCGCATGGACTGAGGCATGTTCTTTGCCAAATGGGAAAGTAAACCGGGTGATGGTCACTTGCGCCTAAGCCTGGTGCAAGATCTGGGACCATACCCTTTCAGGGTCTATATTCGTAAGGGTAAATGTGTCAAGTCACATATTCAAGTTTCAGCTTAAACTATTTAATTCAAGAGAAACTAATGCAGGGAAAGTAATGGGGAAGTTTTTAATCAGTTTTAGCTAGTAACTGTCTTAGGATTAGTATTAATTTCTTTGTCCTTCCATTGTAATTTTAGTTCAGTTATTATTAATCAAAAACCGTATTTTGTTTATGGAGAATAGCCTATCTCGAATCAGGCCAATTATCCTCTAATTTTGTCAATTCGATTTCTAGGTTTTATCATTTGGTTCTATTACCGGGAATAATTGTGACATCCCACATTGGTTGTGAAGGGGAAGGAAGGCTTACTTATAAGGGGCTTGATACCTTCACCATCATGACACATTTTAAAACCGTGAGTGGCGGGCACTGAGGGCGTGCTGGCTGCCAAAGCGGACAATATCATGGTGCGGTTACGCTGGGCTGTTACAGATGGTATCAGAGCCAGGGACCGGACTGGTGTGCTAACGAGGACGCTGGGCCCCGTAAAGGGGGGGGGGGGGTGGATTGTGACATCCCGCATTAGTTGTGAAGGGGAACGAAGGCTTACTTATAAGGGGCTTGATACCTTCACCATCATGACGCGTTTTAAAACCGTGAGGGGCGGACGCTGAGGGCGTGCTGGCTACCAAAGCGGACAATATGTAACACCTCGAAAATTCGCGCCCTATAATGTATTGACACGTGTCATAAGCTTGAACGTGTGAAAGAAGGTTCTAGAAGGACTAAAGTTGATAGACAAGGAAAGTATGTTAATGTAAGGGTTCAAAATGTCAACAATGGATAAATATACTTTACAATAACCCTACATGATGTTTATGCCCTTAAACGAATGAATCATGGATCATACGAAGCTAACGGTGAAAGAAAGTGAGAGATTACAAACTACAGGGGTTAATTGTGTCAACATGTTTAAAGTTTACCTCTGAGTGACCTTTTAGCAAACCCGAAGCATTGTAACGATTAATTATGCTCACTAGAATACATGATAAAAGTTTCACCAAGTTTCGTTATCGTATGAGAAAGTTATGATAAAATTCGTATACGAGGAGTTAAAAGTGTCAACGATGAAGTTTATGACTTTTTGGGTGATAACAAAGTTAACCAAGGACTTAACAAAGTGGGTATAAGTCTTGAAGCCCTTATAAGTCAATTTGGAGGGCTCATAATGCAAGAAATAATGTTGAAACAACTTTTATATGGACCATGGACCAAAACAACCAAAATCTGATAATGGATTCAAATCAGAGGGGGCGTCGCGCGACGCGAGGGACCCTAGGGGGGGCCTACGCGTGACGCGAGGGGCCCTCTGATATCGAAAAAATTGGTAAATGTCTGCTAGGTTCATTGTAACCGACTTAGAAAGATATTTTCCACTCCATGGGCGACCCCTACATGCTTTTAGACCTTAGGGACACTTGTGGATGATCCATGATCAGTTGTAGCATGATTTGTCATGATCACAAGGCCTCAAATTCACTATAAAAAGGCCCTCATCATGTTGCAACATTTTGATCACACCTTCTATCTACATTTGTGGAGCTTCCTGGAGCATAAGATCAGTTCCCAAGCATCTCTAATCTTGCATTAGACCTTGGTAAGCATCTTTGACCTTCCTTAGTTGTGTTTTACTTAGTTAATTAGCTTAAAGTCAAACCGTCGTAATTAACGTTTGACTTAGCGATTAATCATTAATGGTCTAGTGATTAACCAAATTGAAAGTTGTTATAAGTTGGTAATTATTTGGGCAATAAACCCTTAAGAGGGCACACTCTGATTCCCTCTCTAACTAGATCAAATGTCGGGTCAAAGTGGTTTATAAAAAGTCAACAGAAACTTAATTTGCGAATTAACATGTAATTAGAAATGTAGAAGGCGTGTAACCTATTTTATCACTCACATAACTTAGTAATAAATGTAAGAACATGTCTAAGCATGTTCGACCCGACAATTTTCTGTTTAGACCCGGTTCGGAACCGAAAGTCGCAAAACTTTGACTTTTGCTTTGACTTCAGTTCTGACCCGATTTAGTATGATTTGGAAATGCCTTAGAGCTTCCTTAGGAGCAGGTTACATGATAGTATAACCCTCTGTGGTTGGTTCATTGATTGCCCGATTCGTTTACATATTTCCGTTAATTGCCTAATGTTGAACAATATGCCCTTTTAACCATAAAACGAGAATTTTGGATATGTGAGAGGACAATAATCTTTGCTACTGATTTATAAAAATGTCCCTAAAGTTTCATATCAGTTCGAGGTCCAGAATAGTAGTTATGCTAAATAGCGCACTTAAGAAGCTTTTTGTTAATTAAACGGCGCAATTAGCATAAAGCCTATCTAAACCCAATTTTTGGCACCAAAACTTTTACCCACTGATGTAATATAATATTTTGGGATTTTTAAAGATTTTAATTATTTTTAACCTGCTCATAACCTAAGGTTATGGCGTTGATTCGGTAAATACCGAATATACCCTTTTTGTGTAAAAAATGAGTTCTACATAGTATTTTGACACCAATCCAATTGATACTAATTTTATATGATAAATAAAGTATTTTGAACTTTATAACCTGATCAGAAAACTCAGATTTTCTGTATAACCCGGAAATCGCTTAAAATGGCTTTTTATGCGTATTAAACACCTAGAATGGGTTTAAAACCATTTTGTCATATAAGACTTATCACCAACTGATATGACCTGTTAAAATAAGTTATTTTACTGATGTATTCGGACCCGAATCTCAGAATTATAAATAATCTCTTTTATAATCTTTAAAATGACCAAAATACCCCTACGGGGCTTATATTGAGATTAAACTCGTTTTGGGCATAATGGAAGGTATCCTACTGATATCACAACATATTTGGGGCATATTAACTTAGGAAACCTGTTAATGACTCTCATGATTACCCGTTACGCCTCTTACGCGTTCGGTTCGGTTTATGTGACTAGTTTGCATAAATTAGCCGAAACGGGTCAAACCTTATCATTTTCATCTCAAAATCCAGAATGTGTTTAGATTTCCCATATTATACAAGTCTTCAAACTTGTCGGGTCTAAATCACATTCTATTCCGGTCTTCGCTTAATCGTGCGTTCGAACCGTATCTTTATTTAAAACTAACCGGTCTAAGTTTAGGCTTAATTAAAGACCCGTTAGGATTCTAATAGGTTATTATAAACCTTCGTTCCAGAATAGGAGACCCGGTAAAAGCTACACGCACTTGCTAATTGTGATTGATACTTGCAAAGGTAAATACTTTTAACTTATTTTCCCTATACGGGCTTGGGTATGGTATATAAAATACCGCTTGGTCGGGCATTGAATCTTTAATCGAATAGAGGTTAAATCATTGATATGCTCCATTTTGAAATGTTTTGTTGCTTAAAGCCTTTGGGGGGGGGGGGGTTAATGACCATGTCCCGGATATCTTTGGCATCATCTTACGAGATGGCCACGACCTAAGCACGGGGTGTAGGCGTACAGCCGTCAGTGCCAAAAATAATAATGTGGTGTGTCTATTGATCTTTAACCCGGTCTACGGAGCGGGCTACTGAACGCATAAGAAACATGTAATTCTTTTACAAGATTATATTCAAATAATTATCCCAAGTTATAAAATGTTTGTGCCTCGTGCATTCAAATCAATTTTTAATCATTTTAAAATGAGTCAGTTGATTGTATTTACCAGTGTAAACTGACGTATTTTCCAAAAAAGGTTAAGTGCAGGTACTACGCGAACTAGGCTGGCTTTCTCCTAGCATCCACAATAAGTCTCACAAGCTTGGATGTCAAAACTGTTGAACAATGTTTCCATTTTATTTTTGATCCACCTGTGGATTACTTTCAACTGTTTGTGATACTTGATATTACAATTATATTCGGTTGAAATATATTAATCTTTTGCTTTCGTTGTGCATATTAAATATTGTGTTGTTTGACTATAACGATATCAACTACGCCACGATACTCCCCACCGGTAATACGTGGAAATATCGGGGTGTGACACAATATCATGGTGCGGTTACGCTGGGCTGTTACAATAGTCATCGATGACACCTTCTAAACGGAGTGACCCTGAAGGCAGCGGCGGTTCTAACCCATATTCGATTGCAGTTCAATTGGCTGCAATTGCGGCAATTCTCGAATAAATAGAGTCTCTCAAGGATGATGTAGCGACTCTCAAGACACATGCTATGTTTAAGAACAAGTCCAACGGTAGTTCCAGAAGATATGAAGATGACAAGTTTCAAAATCCAGATGAATACTTATGTAGTATCAAGCTCAAGACACACACTATGTTTAAGAACAAGTCCAGCGACGGTTCTAGAAGATATGAAGATGACAAGTTTCAAAATCCAAATGAATACTCATGTAGTATCAAGCAGGCGGGAACAGTTCAAGAATATCGCCAGGAATTTGCACGTCGATCAACTAGGGTTTCTAATTGGGCAGATAACTATTTATTGGGTGTGTTTTTAAGTGGGCTCAAGGAAGTATTAAAGACTTATGTTAGGATCCATAAGCCTCATAATGTTTATAAGGCAATGAGACTGACCCTATAATTTGAGTCCAAAATATGCCATACCAAGCCCAATAGAAACTTAATTCTGGAACCTACATTTAAACCTAATTTACCCTCTACTTCTAAGTCATCGACACTTTCTCATGGAAGCACACCACACATCTTTAAGGCTGAGGAACGAGGTTCATATCTTCATGAGGAATGCTTTAAGTACGAAGATATATATATGTCCCCGGGCATCGTTGCAAGGTGACCTTCAAGCTATTGGAGTCTCGAGAAGAGGCTGAGGACATCGAACCTGACCTAACGCCAGTGACAGAATGTGACACCCCCAATAATGCAGAAATGTTGAAATTAGTCTTCATGCCATCCCTGAGTTTTTATTGACTACCCAACTAGTTTCTTCTTTTGATATTTAGATAGTGAAAAGGAACCATAATTCTGGTCTTGAGAGCGTTATCAAACTCTCATCTAGGTCGGGTCCAAATGCAAAGAACAAGGAAATTGCAAGATCTTCACAATCCTCTTTAGCTCGGGTCTATGAAGCGGGTCCGACTACATTGTAATGGCTGATCGCTTGGCACACCTTTAGAAATTTCGACTTGAGGACAAGTCGTTTGTCTGGACGGGATGTATTGACAGGAACCTGGTTCGGGTCTATATTCGTAAGGGTAAACGGGTCAAGTCACATACTCAAGTTCCACCTTAAATTATTTAATTCAAGAGAAATTAATGGAGAGAAAGTAGTGGGGAATATTTTAATCAGTTTTAGCTAGTAATTGTCTTAGGATTAGCATTAATTTCTTTGTTCTTCCATTGTAATTTTAGTTTAGTTATTATTAATCAAAAACCATATTTTGTTGATGGAGAATAGCCTATCTCGAATCAGGCCAATTATCCTTTAAATTTGTCAATTAGATTTCTAGGTTTTATCAGATCACATTTGAAAAATGGACAATAGAATCATCGATATCATCACTGATTAATACATCTCATATTTGTTGAAAATGCAACTAACGTCAACGTTGCCCTCATGTCTATGAACAAGATTTACACAAACAAAGCAAATTAAACTGTGATCGCGTGTAGCCGCCATTGCCGTAGAATTTGTAGGAATTAGGTTCACCTTTTGTAAAATATAATTACAAAATATTTCATAACGTGACTCTCGTTATTCGTAGGAAATATCATAGTACAATACCGATTGCAATAACTAAATAAAAAGAATATAAATATAATTATATATACCAATCTTGATTCAAGCCACATCTCTGATGGGTCCTTCACGCGCACTTGATAGCATCCTAGACTCGAGTATTCATCATCTTGAGTCTTGAAAAGTACTCATTGACTGCAACAAGGAGCACACTAAAACGTTGACGATTTTGGTTGAGGCACGTGTTCAACACACTCCCCTTAAAACAGATTTCGCGCCTCTACTAAAGACGACGCGTCTGTCTCCCAGGGTACAATAGCCGAAGCAGTCTGTACTGCCGGAGATGGCTCACTGGCCCAAGGTTACATCCGGTAATTGTAGTGTTTGAACTCATGTGGTGGAAAACAAGTAGAGAATACTCATCTCTCTAGTTGGTCTTCAAGTGTTTTTCCTACTTCTAGTATTCTTCATGTATAAAACAATACCTTATTATCTTGTCACAAAAGAAAGCACATAGCCTACTATATGTACAAGACTAGTGAAAAGTTTCACTTAATTATTCACTTAATTAGTCACTTAATTAGAGACTTAAAAACTCTAATAAAACTAATTAAATACTCAAGAGTTACTCTTTAACTTACCACATGAATATTCTAATTAATATTTATAATTTCATTAAATTATAAATATATTTAATATCCATTCACCAAAATTCCAACAATTCCCCACATGAATGGAGATCATTCAAAACACTTAAAATTTTCAATGTAACCTCGACAGTTGAGTTTTGCATACGATAGGTAGGTGTTACCCTTTGAACCTTCGCTCATGAAATGCACTTATCCCACTGGCTCTGAGTAGATCTCGTTGTCTTTGAACTCGTCTGCCGTTTGTGTAGACGACAATACACTTCACACAAGACTCTCCCTAGCCGGGTCATCTCCTCATAGTCGTGTCCAATAATGGTCGTGGAACACTTTCCTGGTTCTGCGAGAGCTCTAGGAATTGTGCCCTCAATTCCATTCGAAGCGACCCCACTTCTCTCTAACATAGGTGATTCTCCTTAGATCATTAAAAGCATTGTGGTTATCGTGATCTATCCAAATCATTTACCACATATTATGCTTAGCCTCATACTTGTCACTTTTAGGAATGGACTAGGAAGTTTATTAATCTTTATAATAAACTACCTTATTAAATGCGTAGGGTTATTCCCCCACAGTGACCTCGCTTATTCATACAATTAGGTTTTCCTATTGAACTCAATTCTTGGGATCTCCAGTCTACTGAGTTAGGTTTCCATCATATGAACTTCATTTTTCAAGGGCTTCAGTCCCATTCCACAACTTGATCTCTAATAAACCCTCAGGTTGTTGGATCCATAACATTAGCAAATAACTTTGCGTATTTGAGATCAGTTGTCATGATGTGTTCTTAACTCATAAGTTAATTTTGCCTATTGTCAACTTCTAAGACTATAACCTCAGTGGCCATCTGAATCTGGTTATAACATATGTCTTCGTAAGATACGTGTATCATTTAAGGCAAACACATCTCCATTATGCACTACGACCTTTGTGTCCTCCACTTAGTCGTCTATTTGCAATGTTAGATTGGATTACACAATCCTTATTGCTAAAAACAAATGCAAGACACCCCCCACATTTAAGTGTTATTGGATAACATTTAGATGTGTTAATGAGAACCATTTCTACATACCCTTATAGGGTTGTTTCTTAAATGGTTCCTCCCCCACATTTCTTGCCATTTGATCAACATTTCCGTAACACCACTTATGGCGACATTTATACACATATGATTGAACAAGACCAACCTTATTGTATCAGTGAATTCAACTCATATTGCATTAGCTTACACAAGCTTCCGAGCTGACCAAAGCAACACATGCCATTGTCATAAGTTTGTCTCCAACTTAGAATAATTCTAATTTAGCATCTAGAATAAGCTTAGACAATGTCATTTCCTTATAATGAATGAAAATTCTCTCTCAACTTTGTCCATACACAAATTCTTTTTGTGTTCATACAAATTTGAATGTTTAGAGTTAATTAGTCTCCGTCAAGACCCATAATTAACCAAGTACTAGTCTAGCATGCTTTAGACTACAATACTTTAGCTTGTGAACAGAAGATGCATCATTCTGATTCTTCACAGCCCTAAGGATATCATAATATCACTTTGCAACATTCATCCCTTGTTAAGACAAAATAATGAGACTTATTCATAATCCTAAAACATCAATATTTAGGAAGGTCTCACAAATTATTGTATATAGCACAAAGCTAAATTTCATCATTCATTTAAGGAACATAACTTGTTTACCTTTGATCTCCAACGATCTACCATTGACTCATAAGTACTTAAACATAAGCCTTAATCCAAGTCACTTGGTGAACACATTCATCACCAACAAGATGAATGTTTCTCATCTACAATCACTATTATGTGTGAGATAGAGTCAACTAGATTGACACTCAACATCATGGCATTCATAATTTTTCCATAAGTGATTTACACACATCTATTGTTATTCATTAGGAGACATGTATATTTAGGATGCTCTCCCAAATGAAGGTAAAATCTCCATATAGATCTAACAATAATCAAGTGGTAGACGCATCTACTTATAAATCTCGCAAGATTTATTAAAGGTATACAATAACATATAGTACTTTTACTTTCATATGTTAGAATTCACACTTGTGAATTTTTCAATGACTTCTAATGAAGTATGCGACATGAATGTCGTTAGTGTATTTCATCTCAATACACTCACTACGTTCTTTCATTACTCATTCATGATGTGGTTATACATTTGATGTTTCGTCTTTGACTTTTAGTCAATGTAACAACTCTCAAGTTGTTTATGTCCAAGTATTTTCATGTACTATCCGTTTAAAACTATATTCTTTTAAACAATGTATAACCGACGTTATAATTATTTTCCACAAAAATAATTTATACGTCACAACCATTAGTGATTTATTTCTTTGTAAAAAATTGCATGTGTTATCCGAAGATATTGAACACAAAACAATAAAATACATTGGAAACTAAATCATAAGTGTCGATCACTTTTGAAATTTAAACGGAAGCATAGACAATATGTAGACATCAAATAGCAAAGTGCTTTTATCTTCAACACTTTATAATCTGACCGAAATCTTCTCAACAATATTGTCCCATGGCGTGTCTTGAGGTACCCCCTCAATAAGACTCCATGCACTTGTAAGTACAAGTTTCCCATTTCATCTTGAAACTTTAAACTTGGACAATTATGCTCAAAACAACACCAAGTTGTTACAAATACTATATTTAAGTAGTAAACTTGAACAATTAAATTTGTTCACAACAACACCAAGTTTTTTTCACCAAATAACTTTTTTTTAACGCACATGTTGGAAAAAAAAAGTTATAACAAGCACATTATAGAATCGAACGTTTAGATAAAACGTTTTCCAAAGATATAGTTTATAAAATAAACTGTTTCTCATCAGTTTTAATGCATACATAGGCAATTAAATGTTTACATAAAACATTTATGTCCATTATGAACAATCTCTAACCTCGTATTCGTGATACACATTTTCTAACACACATGTTAGAAAACTTTAAGTCATTTTATCTATATATATAACATGACCAAATTAAAGCATCAAATGTCATCACTAAACTCTACTCAAGAGTTTCACCATATGAAGAGTTAAGAGTCTCAATAATTATAGACTTAAACTCTAATAAAACTCATCAAATGTTATCATTAAAACTCTACTCAAGAGTTTCACATATGAAAAGTTAAGAGTCTCAATAATTATATATTTAAACTCTAATAAAACTCATTAAATGTCACAATTAAAACTCTACTCAAGAGTTTCACATATGAAGAGTTAAGAGTCTCAATAATTATATATTTAAACTCCAATAAAACTCATCAAATGTCACCATTAAAACTCTACTCAAGAGTTTCACATATGAAGAGTTAAGAGTCTCAATAATTATATATTTAAACTCCAATAAAACTCATCAAATGTCACCATTAAAACTCTACTCAAGAGTTTCACATATGAAGAGTTAAGAGTCTCAATAATTATATATTTAAACTCTAATAAAACTCATCAAATATCACCATTAAAACTCTACTCAAGAGTTTTACATATGAAGAGTTAAGAGTCTCAATAATTATATATTTAAACTCTAATAAAACTCATCAAATGTCACCATTAAAACTCTACTCAAGAGTTTCACATATGAAGAGTTTAATTAGTAATTAAAATTTCACTCAAATTGATTTAGAAATCACAAATTAAAGTTGGTGATGAATCCCACACAACTACACTATCACTTTATTGTGATTTAATTTTTGAAGCCAATCAAACATCAACTTCAATGTATGACATTTTATTTCTAAATCATACAAAGCATTAAAATCAATGCTACAACAAATTACTTATATAAAATGTTTACATAAAAATTTCAAAGCATTTGTATTTTAACCATTTTTAACAATCATGTTAAAATGAAAGAAATTCTAACGCGCACGTTAGAAATATTAACATTTTCACAAAATGTTAATTTGACTTGCTAAAAGCACATATATGGTTCAAATAAATAAGTCATTTCTAATACACACGTTAGAAACTAAACAATTAAAAATTGCTTCCAAACTAACGCGTTTCATGAACGTTTCTAACACACATGTTAGAAGACAAATGATTACAAAAATCATTATAAGATTTATTTGTTCATATCAATCCATGGATGGATGAAAAGTCTATTTTAAATAGAGACTTAATTAGATGCATAAAACTCTAATCAAGTAACATAAAACTCTTATTTAAAGATATAAAAAACTCTACTTAAGAGAATTTAACGTTTACAAAAAAAACGTATGGTTTACACCAATAATTCCGGTCTAACACACATGTTAGAGAATTTAATGTTTACAAAAAAACGTATGGTTTACACTAATAAACCCGATCTAACACAAAAGTTAGAAAAATTAACGATTCCCAAAATCGTTTTAAAACCAAATGTTGGAACCAAAACTATTCGTTTTGTACCACGGTATAGGATTTAAGATTGTATCTCACTCTCAAAAAATCCAAACACAACAAGTTGTACTACATACATATTTCCAAAAAAAAAAAAATTTTATAAGATCATAACCTCTAACAATTTTTTTTTTTAATTCTATTATAAATCCTTTCGTAAACCCAAAATCCTTATAAATAAGGTTTTTAAGATTGTACCAACAATCTCACGAAATCTGTTTTAAGTTTGTAGGAATTAGGTTCACCTTTTGTAAAATATAATTACAAAATATATCATAACGAGACTCTCGTTATTCGTAGGAAATATCATAGTACAATACCGGTTGCAATAACTAAATAAAAAGAATATAAATATAATTATATATACCAATCTTGATTCAAGCCGCATCTCTGATGGGTCCTTCACGCGCACTTGATAGCATCCTAGACTCGAGTATTCATCATCTTGAGTCTTGAAAAGTACTCCTTGACTGCAACAAGGAGCACACTAAAACGTTGACGATTTTGGTTGAGGCACGTGTTCAACACGCTTCCCTTAAAACAGATTTCGCGCCTCTACTAAAGACGACGCGTCTGTCTCCCAGGGTACAACAGCCGAAGCAGTCTGTACTGCCGGAGATGGTTCACCGGCCCAAGGTTACATCCGGTAATTGTAGTGTTTGAACTCATGTGGTGGAAAACAAGTAGAGAATACTCATCTCTCTAGTTGCTCTTCAAGTGTTTTTCCTACTTCTAGTATTCTTCATGTATAAAACAATACCTTATTATCTTGTCACAAAAGAAAGCACATAACCTACTATATGTACAAGAGTAGTGAAAAGTTTCACTTAATTATTCACTTAATTAGTCACTTAATTAGAGACTTAAAAACTCTAATAAAACTAATTAAATACTCAAGAGTTACTCTTTAACTTACCACATGAATATTCTAATTAATATTTATAATTTCATTAAATTATAAATATATTTAATATCCATTCACCAAAATTCCAACAGAATTTTCTGTGATTGCTCAAAATCTCAGGTAGCACCTTCCCATCCGGTTGGTTTTTCGGTTCGACGAAGATTTGGTTCCACTTTGGTTAGTTTCGCATGTGTTCAAGATCCACACAGATAAGGCTACGACTCCATCTTGTTGATTCCGCTTCTCCATCATGCCGCTCCTTGCCGCCTCTCATTTGACTACGTTCCCCGCCGCGCCGCCTGTAGTACTACGGTTTGCGTATCGCTGCTTCTGCTGCGGTCTCCGCATTGATTGCTTCTTGTTGAATCACGGGGTCAATAAAATAAATGGATTCTCATTAAAGATTATTGAAAAGTACAAGATTGTGGAATTTTGGCTAAAGTTTTGACCAAATCTGAAGGCCCGTTCCTTTTTCCTTTATGTTTCTTTCTTAGTCTTCCTTTCGGTTTCCTTCCGCTTCGACATTATTAGTCTTTTTATTCATGTGAAATCAAATAAATTACTCATACCAAATAATAAGATTCTTATTAAAACTTAATCATTTTATTCAAATATTAAACAATTCAAAATAGAATATTAATCGTGGAATTTGTATGTAAGACGATATCGTCATGATCAGCATCTACACATCAACCCTGCAACTTCAAAAACAAAAATTTGTTAGTTAATATCCTCATTACTCCTTTGGTCAACATTCAATCCCTATTTTGATACGTATTTTCCTAAATAACATGATGTGTTCCATTAAAAAAAGGATACAAACCTAACAAAAGATGTATGCGGGTACATTAATGTTTATTGTGGTTGTCCTATTATATTATTATATTATATTATATTATATTATACTATATACAAACTTTTGTATACATAAATAGTTAAATTACAAAAACATTCATTTTTACACATGTTATATTATTATAGTTATGCTAAAACAAATATGAATATATAACAACGCAATATGCAGTACCTAACGCCCCACGATGTGGGGACGTCGTCAGGGCGTCCAGGAGCGGTGCCGTTCCGGCACACCACCCCCTCGGGGCGTCCCCGTCCTCTCCATCACCCCTCTGACGCTTGTGCCAGACCTCCTCTTTCTTCTTTATACACACAAACACACACACACACATATATATATAGGAGAAGGATCATTTAGGAACCTCCCTTTATTACGAGAAATAATGTGAAAACAACAAAAAATACCTAAAAAATCTAAAAAACCTAAAAAACACACAAATTTTTTTAGTATTTTTTTTTGAAAAAAGCGATACTTTATGATAATAATTTTTTTTTTTTTGTATACTAAAAGTAGCGATTTTTTTAAAAAAATATTAAAAAAAAAAATTGTGTTTGGGGGTTTAGTTTTTAACATTTAGCTTGGGTTGGGGGGGGGGGGTAGGTTTTTTTTAGGTTTTTGGTGGTGTAGCGGGTTTATTTTGTTGTGTTCAAATTGGTTCTCGCGGTTCTCGCAATAAAGGTGGTTCTCGGATGAACCCTACCATATTTATATATATACTAGTGGGAAACCCGCGCGTTGGAGCGAGGTTGACAATATATAAGACCTAACCCAAATGAACAAGTTTTTAAGCAAGCGGGTCCAAATTGACACCTATAGATGAAAGGGTAAAGTGGTAATTCTATACCTGAAGTGTTCTCATTCCTTCAGCTCAAGTTGCCACTTTTTCGAAGGTGGAATCCCAAATGATTCACGTAGTTGAAAACGATGGTCCTGTAACAACGAGCCTCTATGATATTCGACTCCAGCCTCCTAGTATGTGGACTGACATCATACTCAAGTTTTTTAGGCAAATTAACCCGACCCAGTAGTTCCATTCTTTCTCCAAGTAATATGATCATGCTAATAATATATGTTATAGTTTTGAAGATGAATCCATTGAAGTGGATGGCTTTCGGCCCTGATAGGAATCGACCCCGAATCACCGGTTCAAATAAAACGATAAAATACAGGATAGATCTAAAGCCCGTTTGTGATACAAAAATCACCACACAAACAAGCGATAGGGCAAACCTAACCCGAGATAGGATACAGATACACCACCTAGCTCCGAATAGGATCCAAAGAACACCGTCTAAGATGCCACACTTAAACTAGCAATGGAAAAAATTAATTCACCTCAAAATCCATTGAGAGAAAATTAACCAAAATAAATTCTTTACTCAAAACCTCCCTCCATTTTGTTCCTCTCGTTCTTCTTTATAAACCAACAATTGAGTTTCCTAAAAACTAACTACCCACTAACTCCACTAATCTAAATAAAACTGAAAAATAAACAACTACCTAAACATGAGAATTAAAGAAAATAAATTGGAAGTAAAATAGAAAATAAAACATGGCTCCATTTTGCTGCAACCGTAGCCCATGGTCATTACCCGTTTCGAGTGACCCGAACCCGCTACTATCAGGCCCGACAGTTAAGATGTCACTTCTGGGCTATAGGTCTACTTATTGTTTTTGTTTGGTTAGCATTCATCACTATGTAAACTTATGTTATCGTGTTTTATTGTTGCTATGAAACTATAGTGGCCGCACAGAGAATGTACCTCAGCTTCTTAAGTACAGTTGCCAGATTGAGTGCAGGTTTGTTTTCATGTCGGTTTTAGTATAAGTGTAGTCGAGTCAAGCCAAACCACATGCTACCAGACTACTGGCTCGAAAAATATTGGAAATCACTTGATTTATGGTAGTAGCCTTTCTGGTTGAGCTCAAGTAATGCAATCACTTGTGTTGTTTACCTTTATCGGATGTTCTGGTTGTCAATACCGCCCTAGGGTGGCAATAGGTTTGGTCATCGGCATTCCATGCAAATAAGGTCAGGTCAATCTGGGCCATGTAGCTGTTGCAGAATCTGATGGGTAGGAATGGAAATAAAAGGGGTAAGCAGGAATCCAGGTCTATTGGATGCCTGGTAAAGTCCTTTGTTGCAATCTTTTAGTGCAACTGATGTTATGTTTTTTATATACTTTTCTCAGCATCTTGGTGGGTGTGGTACATGTATGTGTTATATGTTTAATAGAATTTGTTTTGGTTGGTCAAAAAAAGTTGGTTAGGAAATGGGTCGTGATGATTCAGATGACAAGACACTAAAACATCAAATCCTAACTCGGACACTTATAACTCGTATATTACATGTTCAACCCATTTATCTAAATAAACGAGTCATACAGGTTGGCGGGTCATAAACCAAAACTACATTCGACAAATATAACAACAATAATCACATATACAGGTTTTAACGAGCTATAACCGGACTGATCATACAAGCTTCTTCAGCTTCTAAACCCGAACAAGTCCAAGATCTTTCATACATTTCAGAAGACGCTTGAGCAAGAACCGACAAATTAAACACAATCTCTGTCATTCCCGGTCTATCTGCAGATTTCTCCGATGTGCACGCTCTCACTAACCCTGCCATATTCAAAGCAGCATCAATCGCGTAAAAACCACCCAGATTCGGATCCATCCATAACCTTAAACTCTCCTCGTTTATCTTCAACATCTATTATCTTCCTTATCTCCTTCCATGCCATACAAATCTCGCCATCATCTCTCGTTTCCATCGCTTTCTTACCCAAAAGTAGTTCCAAAAGAATAACCCCGAACGCGAAAACATCAACCTTCAACATTATGGAGCTTATTGCCGGTCTTGCAACCGAGAAGTTCCCAATTTTGGCCTTGAATTTGGAGTCTAGAAGTATATTACTTGTTCTGAGGTCCCTATGCGCGATACTTGGTTGACTGTGTTTGTGCATGTAGTGAAGCCCGTTCGCTATATCTAACGCTAGATTCAACCGTTGCGCCCACAAGAGGCTAACATGAACCGAAGAACCCGAAGAGGAACAAGATAAAGGCCTTGGAAACAACCATTTGTCGGGTGAACCATTTTCAGCATACTCATAAACCAGAAAACAACTCCCATCGGAATCCGATGACATTCCCATTAGTTTTACTAAATTCGTGTGGTTTACTCTTTGCGGAATCTTGAGCTCTTCGGTTGCATCGCGGGTTTTTTTCACCGCGAGAATCTGACCATGGATCTTCGCTTTGTAAACTGACCCGCCAATTCTGTACTGTTCACTGAAATTCATCGTTGCTTCCATGATCTCGTTTCTGTTGTAGACGATCGGTTTGCTTAAGTAGCCTGACACCCCTGCAAGCAGTTTATCTTGACTGTTTTTCGCCGGTACATTCGCTTCATGTTTCAAAGCTTTTTTCGTGTAAAGAAAATCAGTGAACTCTAAAGGAGACGGCTCCTTTCGAGCCAAGATGATTTTAGTTTTACGCGAACGATATTTGTATATCAGAAACCATGACAGAACAAACAGAAAAGACGACCCGAAAGTTCCTAACACGATAAACGTTATCTGACCCTTTTTCGATCTTTTACTTTTAAAACCAGGTGGTGGAGAGATTGGTAGTTTAGAAACTGGTATAAGAACCGGAAGACACACTGCAGCGGTGAAGTTACAAAAACTATTCTCGTTAACAATATCGTAAGAACTTGTGTTAAACATAGAACTCACTTGCAAGATTTCGTCTTTCGGTTGTCTTACATAAGTAATAAGATACTTATCTTGATTCTGAAACAGTGCAGGACACTTGCATAGCAAAGGGAAAACCACTGGCTCACCAACTGTCAAATTAGTTGGATTTAAACTCGGGTTCATATCTTCAACCGCGTGATAATTGGTCAGATTTTGAAACACAGGCGTCGCGACAACATAAAAGCTATCACCCTTTCTAATCAAATACGTAACATTCGCGAAATAACTATTCTCGTTACAACTACATTTAACAGGTATCAACAAAAGCTGATCATATAGTAGTTCATTTTCTAAAGTGAGTTTGTTAGCTTGTGCTATACTTAACCAGCTGATACCGAACAGATCAGATATGTTTCCAAGATTCGCGTAAGGTGGTCTGGCCCGATACGTGAGGTAGGTTTGACAGGAGCGCGTCGAGTCAGCAGAACAAGTGAATTTGGTGTCTGCAGAGACGATATTCGGATAGACGAATAACGCGGAAAGAGCTAGTAAGGTTAGCATTGAGAGTGCCATGTGAATGAGCTTCTTTCACAGGTGAAGCGATTTGTGGTAGATCAAAGAACGAAGTTTGTTAGATTTAAAAAGTCATGACTTTAAGTTGGTTCAAGTCAATGTTCAAGAATAAAACACAAACCCTACTTCCTAAGTGAGATATTACTGGTACATTTGTTTGTTACAGATTCTTAGTGCTAGGTTTGTGCATAGATTTGGATTTGGCTAGAGACTTGTTTGGTTTATTTTTTGGGGCTTAGTTGGCTGCTTCAGACAGATGAAGAGATGCTGATGTGCAGCCTTTCTAATTGCTACCATATCTCATTTGATGCTACAATGATTCTAATGGTCAATCAAACTTTGTGGATCTAAATGCAATGGGTCTCTTGATTTGCAGCTGCAGATAGGTAAGGCGGTTCAGGTGCTGTCACATGAATGTTTTATGGCTATCAAAATTGTAACTTTTTTTGCCTATATAGTTATATACTTATATTAGAAGTCGAAAACTGAATGAAAGCATATTAAATGACCTAAACTGACTACAAGCATACAATAAGCCCTAAATCGAACCATAACCAGCAAAACCTAACATCTTAAAGTATTCCAGTATAAACAGTAATATCGTGCGCATGTGTGAGAGAAAGAAGAGTATACCCTTACGGTAGCAGCTTGTTGCTCAGATAGATAACCAGCTCTCCATACAACTGCCCTCCATGAGCATACTCCAAAATAAAAAATATCTGTTCTGCATCATGAAACCATCCGTAGAGCTGCAAAACATGTGGATGCCGAAGGCTCATTTGAATCGCCATTTCTCTCTTCAACTGATGTTGCAGCCAGTACTTTTCAACCTGCTCTTTAAACATTACAAAAATGCAAATAAACCTTTCATGAGGTGAACATGTTAAAGGTTAAGATTGTTGCTTTCTCAAAAACATAGTGTACATTAAATTATAAGGTTTGAAACATTTTTATGCACCAAAGTCAGCTCAAATTCTCTCACGGGCATTTCATCGAGCAAGTGGTATGCACGTATTGAATTACATCTAGTAATAAGAATTCAACCAGTTCATCTGCAAAATACATGTTTGACCAATATTCACCGTTCAAACCATCATTCCTTGTACAAAATTATATATATATTTCTTTACAAAAATTAAAACTGGTTTGTTGCAAAGTATAAATAACATACCTGTTAAATACATATATGAAAAGATAAAACAAAGAATCACCATTCGAAAAGCAAGAAAGCAAAACTTAGGATCTTTGAACGCAGATTAACTTGAATGAAATAATCAAGAAGAATTAGAGAAACCTCCTGACGTATACAAATGAAATAATACGAAACTGGTTACTGAAAAGATGAAAGGAATAGAAGTCTTTCTCCATCTCCTGACGTATACGAATTTGGTTTGTTCCATTACCACCACCACCGCCATTACTTCCACCTTGTTGCTATCGACTACATTTGAAGTTAATGATGCTTTCAATTCCCTTTCATGTGGCGATATTTAGCCTTTAATAGTGCTGTATTTAGAGACGCGAATAAGAAGGGATTTGGATTGTCATAAAGCCCTTATTGAAGAGATTGATTGAGTTGAAGAAATTGATGATAACATTTACTTCTCGAGTCTCATCTAATAGAGGAGGGAGAGAAACAGATGAAAATATGAAAAACCATGTTCTGAGTTTCATTTAACAAGGGGGGGGGGGGGGGGCGATGGAAGAAAATGTGTATATATTCATCCTTCTAAATTGGAGAGAGTAGGAGAGAAAATCCTATAAATTACTAAATTACCCTCCAATCTAATATTAAAATGTTTTATGTTTAAAGGGTATAATGGTAAAATTGTTATTTTCTTTTCTTTTCCTCCTAACTCGGGAACACATAAAATGCTTGTTTTCTTCTTTTTTCCTTTACATTTCATTAAACTCGGGAACACGAAAAAAATCACATATTTTCCCTCCTTTTCTCTCTTAATTCATTTCCCCCCCTGTTGAATGAGACTCGGGAACAGAGTGTTAATTTCAATGGAGGGTTAGGGAGAGCAGGGCAGAATGAGAAGAAAAATGTAAAAATACATGGTTTTGTTTGAAACCATTCAGGGGCTGTTTGTTTACCTCTTAACGAGTCTCTTAATGGTTCAGACCTCTTACTGGTTCAGCACTTAATGGTTCAGACTGTTTGTTTTACGAGCAGATGTCTGAATGGTTCAGACATTTGCCTCTGAATGGTTAAGATTTATACAAAGTCTGAATGGTTAAGACCTCTAATCTGAATTGGTCAGGCATTTGCCTCTGAACGGTTAAGCATTATACAGGCTCTTAATGGTTCAGACCTCTTACTGGTTCAACACTTAATGGTTCAAACCTCTTACTGTTCAGCACTTAACCATTCAGATGTTGCCAAACAGCCCCTTAGCCTGCCATCTAAAAAATGGTGTTAAATTACTATTTTGTACATGTGAAATGCTTTATATAGATGTATAGATATAGATATGTAGGGTTAGGTTCATTAGTGAAAAACCCCTTTAATAGTGAACACCAGTGAACTAATTCTAGCATTTGATTATCAATACACAAATGTATACACAAGTGTAAATCAATGGCCAAAATTTAATGATGAAAATATACTAGTGTATTTTACGATTTGATGATATAAATGAATGACTAGGATATGTTAACTCAGTTCACAAATACACTAGTGTTCACTCTAGAACCCCACCATATATATATATATAGGAGAAGGATCCGTTGGGAACCACCCTTTATTGCGAAAACTAGTGTGAACACATGGTATTTTTGTAATTATATTAAACTTTTCTAATAACACGCGTACTTCTCACCGTTGTGTAACCCTAAGTTAGTATCAGCGACCATAATCGCCACCGTCGTGCTTCCTCACCACCGTTACTCCTATCATTGTTCCTCCTGTAACCCTAATCGCGCCACACTCCTCAATGATTCTGATCGTGTTGCCCTAATTACAAATGGAAGAATACTCGATTACGAATGGATGAAGAATATATGATCTATGATTACGTTCTTACTGCAATAATATCGATTACAATACGAATTTTAGAGCACTAATTTCAATTATACGACGAATTTTGGAATATCAGATGGTGAAATCGATATGACGAACGGTTTATGGTGTGTTGCTATCGATATGACGAAGACGAACTACTGATGTAATCGGGACGAAGACGAACTACTGAGAACTGCTAATGCCTGTGAACTAAGAATTGTTGATGTAATTCGAGTGTCGGACATGATTTTTGAATAAATACACCATCCTGCACATGTGCAACGGAAGACGAATATGTGAATGTTAAACAAAAAGGTTAGAAGTTGTTGATTATTTAGTATTGTTATTCTTTTTTTTAGTAATTAAATCTGAGTTTATGCACAGGTGAATCATTGTATTACTTTTTTTTTGTTAATAATGTAATTGGGATGAAGACGAACTACTGAGAACTGATGATGCCTGAGAATTGAGAATTGTTGATGCAATTCGAGTGTCGGATGTGATTTTTTTTATAAATACACCATCTTGCACATGTGCAGCACTTTACCATACCCTATAAATACACCATCCTGCACATGTGCAACACTTTACCATTACCATATAACCACCACCAATAATCTACATACTGCACATGTCAGCACGTTACCATTACCCTATAATCATAAACAATAATTTGTTCACAATATCAGTACTGGAGTAGATACCATGATGAGAGCTTGTGTAACACTCAATTTCCGTTGAATACTCAATTTCCGGTGACAATACTTCAACATCGAATGCTACAGAACCCACAAATCTGGACCAACAACAATTACAATTTTTACGATATGAGACTAAAGGTATTATACATAAATAGTTTTTACATGCTTGATAACTCTATGTTCCTATATCAGTGCTTATTTATCATTGTTCATTGCTTGTTTTTATAGTTTTTACATGCTTTGTTACTCTATGTTACTATATCATTGTTTATTTAACATTTTCTTGGTTACTCTATGTTCCTGTATCATTGTTTATATAAATTGTTCATTTTTTTGTTTATCTGCTTGATCAATACAACAATCATGCACATGTGCGTTATGTTAATAACACCAATACTCGTCATCCATAAATTGTTAACCATCATTAACATGAACATGCACATGTGCATTGCCAAGATATACATGTGTATCTCATTACCAACACCCCATATTCATCACTAATAAGCATTAAACAAATCACTGTTTGTTTACATTCATTACTTCTATGTCTTATTATTGCATGTGATTGTTGCTGATAATTATTTCACTGGCTAGAAAGACAAACTGAGAAAGTGGATTGGTCATCCAAGATTCGAGCTTATTCGTCATGGTAAATTTTTATTTACATGTTGTAGTATTGTTCTTCTTGCCCATTTTGGTCATTATGTTTTAAGTATTTCATATGACATAGTTTCTGAAATATATACATAAATCATACGATTTTTGTCTTGATACAAGATCTTTATTACTTATAAAGTAATCATATTATATACACCGTTGCAGATGTCACAGAACCATTGCTGGTTGAGGTCGATCAGGGGCATGCCCCGGTCACTGATTTTCTATAAATACAATGCTGTAAAGGTGTGTATCCGCCCTCATCCTCATTGCATCTAGCAACTACAACAATTTGTTATGTCCCTTTCACTTAATGCCTCCAAAAAATGATTATAACAGAACCTTAATGAATGTATAATTCTTGATAGACAATAAAGACGAACGTGATTGGCACGCTAAATATGCTTGGTCTTGCAAAGAGAGTTGGCGCAAGGTTCAAATATTGTTCTGTAATTTTGGAACTTTGGATTATGTTGGTATTTCAGATTCATGTTTATATATGACGTTAAACTTTTTCTTTATAGGATTTTGCTTACCTCAACCTCAGAGGTATACGGTGATCCTCTTGTGTATCCTCCACTTGAGACCTACTGGGGTAACGTCAACCCAATTGGTAAGCCCGCACCGTTCTTTATCTTCATCAATTCTTGTTTGTTTGCATAATGTTCGCACCGTTTTCAACATGGAAACCATACCATTTAAAATTATCAATGCATAGTTTTTAATGTCATATGTTTTAACTACATGTACTCCATTTTCAACACACCTGTTATACATTGCAACGTATACATTATGCACATGTGCATTACCAACATATACATATGTATCACATTACCAACACCCCATATTGATCACTAACAAGCATTAAACAAATCACTGTTTTTTTACATGCATTACTTTTATTTCCATACATTGCATAATTCTGCACATGTGCATTATGTTGCCAACAATCCATAATCATCACAAATAAACTATTAACCACCAGTACATAATTATGCACATGTGCATCACATTACCAACACCCCATACTCATCACCAAAAAAATGTTAAACATTTATACATTGTGCGTATACACACCATATACCATATTAATCACAATATTATATGCTTTTCTTTTTCTTTATACATAAACAATTACGACTTATACACCTAATGGCACACCATATTGGATACCTGATGTTGATGCTGAACACATCCGTATTATAAACATTACGTTTAACAGTTGGTAGGACATTGATTCCAATGATACTGACGAAGATGTTGATGATGATGCTAAAGACCTTACATATATATATGAACCTGATCAACCTCGTAGACGTTCATCCAGGCATCATAAATCATTCAACGATTCTTGATTATCCTATATATAATGACAAACAGTTTCTAAGCATTATTCTTTTTATTTACAATCATTTTGCACTGTCTGTATACGTATTCATAGGTTATGATTGCGATCATGATACTTTGATATCAATTACTTATTAGACATAAGCGTATGTAATTTCGTTATTGACCACCTAACATATATTACCAACATGGTTATTGTTTTGAAAAATGCACATGTGCATACATGCTTACTGTTTCACTCCACATGGTTATTGTTTCGAACAATGCACATGTGCATACATGTTTAATGTTTCACTACATATTGTTATTGTTTCGAACAATGCACATGTGCATACATGTTTAATGTTTCATTACATATTGTTATTGTTTCGACCAATGCACATGTGCATACATGAATATCTTAACTGCATATAATGTTTTCCTTTACATATACATCATCATATGCAATGTGGTACCCCATTCGTAATAGGGTACCACATACGTAATATGATATGTTATATCAAACTTCGCACATTTGCAATACCAACATTTCCTCTACCAAACAACATAATACATCATATATTAACAAACATGATCATCCGGAATACGTTATACATTACCAATATACCTAAACAATCAAATATATTTTTAACCCATCAACCACCACATAAGTCATCGTATACGTCAAAATTCTTATATCAACCGTTATCATAAAAATTACCCACATATTACCATCAAAAGACATCAATACAACAAAAAATTGTCTTTATGAATTGCATATCCACAAACTACCTACATATAACATTCGCATTAGTTCACAACCTCACACCTTCTGATCTTCTTTTCATTTACTAACCATCTTCCAACAATTCTCCTATTTCAACGCCTATTCGTCTATCATTTCCCTGTGATATTTTTTCATCGGTCAACCTATTAATCAAATACATCCTTGTTGTCAATCCATGAGCACTTTCGAATATTTTTTTCCTGCATACATCACATATATTACATCAATTATTTCGTGTATGCACATGTGTAGTAAACATATTACCAGTTTCGGCTCAACCATTTTGGTGGCCTAAGGCGAATTAAAAGCTTGTGGCCTTTTTTCCAAAAAAAAAAGAAAATAATTTGAGAAAAGCTTCTTTCGGCCGACGTAACAGTTACCGGAATAGTTAACATAATTCTATAAGCAATATAAGCTGAAATTTTAAACGACATACTTAACATACAAACTAAAATTTCACATTAATGCACTTAGTTTCTAAAAAAACATGTAAGTACTTACTGGATTCCACTGCAAGTAATGCAAACGAATGTCCAGAAGTTTGTGCATACATATTGTGGTCCCTGTTTAGTAAACAACATGAGATATATTAGGAATATTGGTAACAAAATTTTGTATAAATGGCGATCTAGTACAATAATACTCAAGAAAAAGACAACAAAACAAGTGGAAATTACCAAACTGTTGCAGTTAATACACCTCCTATTCTCTGGAATTATAAGCAAATTCCTTATGGCTTTCTCGTTTCTCTCTTCCTCTTTGAATCGACTCATCGTTTCCTAACTCTAATCCAAGCCCTAACTTCTAAAACAACATCAAATCAACAACTCATACATACAACAAATCATCAAAATCAACGACTCATACATACAACAAATCATCAATGATCAAAAACACAATTTCTCAAATCAACAACTCATACATACAACAAATCATCAATGATCAAAAAACACAATTTCTTCCACAATGAACTAAAACACCAACAAAAAATAATAAAATAATAAAAAATAAGATCAATAAACATAAATTATCAATGAATATGTGCATTAACATTAGCTTTATCATCACCATATACACTATGCACATGTGCATCAACATAAACGACCTTGTTAACAACCTATGCATCAACTTTATCATCACTATATTAACTATGCATATGTGCATCAACATAAACGACCTTGTTAACAACCTATGCATCAACTTTATCATCACCATATTAACTATGCACATGTGCATAACTGTTACTACCCCCGACCCGGTTTTACCCGGTTCCGAAGCCGCGGACAGAAACCCGTGGTATTGGTGTAAATTTGGCAGCGAAAATTTTAACAGGATCGTTTAAACTGAAAATGCCTTTTTATTTCAAGTTCTGGGACAAACCCCGTAATTTACAATAAAGGAATTTCATTGGGAAATTCCCAAAAGATGAAAACATGTTTATTTATTTACTGAGCCACTTCATCCAAGCTGGTAGTGTTACGCGGCACTTTTATTTGTTCACAGCAAATCACCTGAAACATGTTTAAAAAGATTTTGTCAGCGGGGAAATACTGGCGAGTTATTCAATTTGCACAAAAGACACATTGTTATAATGTACAGTATTAAGAGGGATTACAATGTTTTTATCAACCAATTACCCCAAATCGGTATTTGTCACTAGACCAGATCCGTGACTATGGTCATATTAACCATTGGCTAACCCATTGTCCAATGGTGAAGATTATCAAGTAGTGTATACAAAACCCCACATACCGGCAGTAATTGAATATTACAAAGACTTAATCCCTGTAACTATAACTTTGAAAACAAGTAGAGTTTTGGGAAAGTAATTTGATAAAAAGAGAATGACTCACATTGCAAGTTTAACTGGACAGAGTGTGCCTACTGATTAAGCCTGGTAACCTAGTTAAATAATGCAAACGAAACTAGGTTAGTAACTTAATATAACATTTACGATAAATTCACGAAATTAAAACCCTCACGACGAATGACAAAGTATAGCCTGAATTCAGGCAGCACTTAAACATCCATCGGATTGGTTTCAATCGATCGGACATTGTATCGTTGCAGTGATCGAGTTATTACCCCATTATCGTAGCAGCGTTTCACCACTAAAATGTAAAATTCGTACAGTATAGAAGCGGTTTTGATGAAAAATTTCGAGTAGACGGAAATGGCCATGCAATGTACAATTTATAGCTGAAAATTAGGGTCTTCGCGGCCCACATAAACTAGAAGGACAATCCTTCGCGGCCCGCGAGGGCCACCCTAGCTACGGCTAGGGCTGCCGTGTCATAGTGTAGGTCAGCCACGTGTGTGACACGTGGCCTAAGACTTATTCGGAGATTTGCCTGTCTGTCGCGCCCCGCGTAAACTTCCTTTGACTTTTTTTGCGGCCCGCGACAGCTCACTGAATTTTGATTTTCTTGACTTTTCCTAAAGATTAGGGTTTTAGGGGTCCGAGTTTTCACTTACGAAGTGTTCTAGGACATTTTCGTGCAAGTCCTTACATCATCCCCACCTTATTTAAAATCTCGTCCTTGAGATTTACTGGAATAAGTAAGGATACTTTCGTTTCATTTCTGATTCCAATTCCCAGGTATACTCAGGTCCTCTTTTCGAATCCTACTTTACTTTGACTAGTACCAGTCTTTTGTGCTTGAGAAACTTGACCTTTCTGTCTTCTATTTGAAGAGGTTTCTCCACAAATTTCAAGTTTTCATTTACTTCTATGTCTTGAAGAGGTACTACCAATGATTCATCAGATAAACATTTCTTGAGATTAGATACATGGAACACATCATGTACCCCTGCTAGTTCTTCTGGAATTGTAGTTGATAAGCAACTGGTCTTATTCGCTGGGTAACGGTGAATGGTCCTATGTACCTTGGACTCAGCTTTCCTTTCTTACCGAATCGAAGTACCCCTTTCCATGGCGAGATTTTCAAAAGTACCTTGTCTCCAATTTGGAACTCCAACGGCTTACGTCGATTATCTGCATAACTCTTCTGACGGTCTCGAGCCGTTTTCAGTCTTTCCTTTATTTGAGTTATCTTGTCGGTGGTCTCCTGCACAATCTCGGGACCTGACAGTTGACTTTCTCCTATTTCTGCCCAGCATACTGGAGTTCGACACTTTCGTCGATAAAGTGCTTCGAATGGGGCAACATTTATGCTGGTATGATAACTGTTGTTATAGGAGAATTCTATTAAGGGTAGGTGGTCGTCCCAATTTCCACCGAAATCGATTACACATGCTCTGAGCATGTCTTCAAGGGTTTGGATGTCCTTTCACTTTGTCCATCTGTTTGGGGATGGTACGCAGTACTTAAATTTAATCGTGTCCCCATTGCTTCTTGGAAGCTCGTCCAGAAATGCGAAGTGAAACGACTATCCCTATCTGACACAATGGAGAGCGGGACTCCATGTAGGGATACTACTTCATCTACGTACAACTTAGCCAATCTTTCCATACTAAAGGTTTCCTTCATTGGTAGAAAATGAGATGATTTGGTTAGTCGATCTACAATCACCCAGATTGCATCGTTACCTTTCCTTGTTTTGGGTAGCTTAGTAACAAAATCCATTGTTATTAGTTCCCACTTCCATGCAGGCATTTCTAATTGTTGAAGTAAACCTGAAGGTTTCTGGTGTCCTGCCTTAACTTGCGAACAAGTTAGACACTTAGAAACGTATCTAGCTATGTCCTTTTTCATTCCTATCCACCAGAAGTTATTTCTTAAATCTTGATACATCTTGTTATTACCAGGATGTATCATGTACCTAGATTTATGAGCTTCCTCTAAAATCTTATCTCTTAAGTCTCCTTGCCTAGGTACCCAAATTCTTTTCTTGTGGAATCTCCAAATTCCATCAGTCCCTTGCTCTAATTCTTTTATCCGTCCTTTCATTCCTTTAGCATCATCCTTGATTGCTGTTTCTTGAACGTTCTTCAGTTGTTCCATTAAATCTAACTGTAGATTTAATCTAAGAGCACGAATTCGCCTTTGCTTTTCATGATACTTACGACTTAGGGCATCTGCTACTACATTTGCCTTTCCTTCGTGATATAGGATATCACAGTCGTAGTCACTTAGAATCTCCATCCATCTTCTTTGCCTCATGTTCAATTCTTTTTGCCCAAATATGTATCTTAAACTCTTATGATCCGTATAGACAGTAAACTTACTTCCGTACAGATAATGTCTCCAAATCTTAAGGCAAAAATTATTGCTCCTAATTCTAAGTCATGAGTTGTGTAATTCTCTTCGTGCTTTTTCAACTGCCTTGATGCATACGCAATTACCTTCTTACTTTGCATTAGTACACATCCTTGTCCTAATTTAGAAGCATCGCAGTAAACTTCAAAATCTTCGGTTCCATCGGGTAAGGCAAGAATTGGGGCATTTGTTAACTTATGCTTTAGAGTTCTAAAGGCCTCTTCTTGCTTGGGTCCCCATTCAAACTTAACTGTTTTACAGGTTAGCTTAGTTAATGGAACAGCTATCTTAGAGAAGTCTTGGAGGAAGCGCCTATAATATCCAGCTAGTCCTAGAAAACTTCTAACTTCGGTAGCTGATTGCGGGACCTTCCAATTTGTGATCGCTTCTATCTTAGAGGGATCCACGTGAATGCCCTCGTGATTTACAATGTGTCCTAAAAATTTCACTTCTTGTAGCCAAAATTCACACTTCGAAAATTTGGTGTAAAGCTTTTCCTTTCTTAACAAAGTTAAGAGTGCATGCAGGTGTTCACAATGCTCGTCCGGTCTTTTGGAATAAATAAGTCTATCGTCGATGAAGACAATTACAAATTTATCCAAATACGGCTTACAGATCCTATTCATCATGTCCATGAATGCTGCAGGAGCATTCGTTAATCCAAATGGCATGATTGTAAATTCGTAGTGACCATACCTGTGACACCCGGCTTTTCAGGCCGTACCGTACAATTGTAACACGTGTTGTGAATAGATAAAAGGCCGTAATTGACTAATTATGATGTTTATATGTGGAATTTAATGAGTTGGTAAATTTAAACCTTGGTAAAAATTATGTTGGCAACGATAAGATAAACGCTTATCGCGTAACGGTTAAAATGCGAAACGAACGTCGGTGACCACCCGATCAGTGTTAAAATCCTAAAAATAGTCTGTTATAATTAGAATAATAATTTTAATCTTATTCGTGAGGAAAAATAAATTAAAACGCTAAGAAACTCTATTTTTCGAGTTTAAGCGCGTATCGCGCGATGCAGCGCGTATACCGACAAAATACTGTCAACACAGCCTGTCAAGGCAACTGACAGTTATTTTAGTAATAATTTGATGAGTTTATTACTTTAGAATGATAGAAATAAATAAAAACGCTTAAATCCCTATTTTTACGATTTTAAGCGCGTACCGCGCAGCACAGCGCACATACTGCCGAATACCGGCTAAGTAGCCAGTCCAGGCAAACAAAATATTGTTCAGTAATATTTTCGTGAGTTTTTTTTATAGAATGATAAAAAAAATTTAAAACGCACTAAAACGGGATTAAAACGCTAGATAAAATACCCGGTATTCAGTAAAATACCAGTTTTTGGTCTATATTATATGTGTATATGTATATATATTCAAAATATAAGAGAAAGAGAGACCAAGTGGCGGCCTCATGGCTGCCCACCTTTTTCCTTTTACATGCATGTATGACACTTGTTGTTCTTGGAAAGATAAGTAGTAAAGGAATCTAGTAAATCTCTTATAATCTTCTCCAAATCCAAGAATGTAATCAAAACACAAATTTACTCTCTCTCACTAAAAGCTATGCCCGAACACCTCTATACAACATACATTTTCAAATTCCAACTTTGTTTCTTGAAGATTCATGCTCCTACAATTTCATTTCAAGTCCGTATGAAGATCTAAGAGTGATTTCAAGGAGTTTCAAGCTAGGATCAAGTTTCATATCATCTTTTTATTCAAAAACCCACTTGAATCTTGAAGGTATAAAAACTAATCTTTTTAAAAATATTCTTGATTCTTGGTGAGGAAGATGATAGTAAAAAGTTTCTCTTGTTCTTGGGTTTCAACATAAACTTGAAAAGTAAAACAAATGGGTTTTTGGAATAAAATAAAATGGATGTGCATATGTAGGTATGTGTGGCCGTATACATGTATAAAAATATATGTAAAAATATGAGTTTTGATTTTTGATATAGTCTTGTTGATAAGATGTTGAAATATGAGGTGTATGTGAACTTGAGAACTTTTAAAATGGTTTTAATCATGTGAATGGACATGTGAGAGTAAAAGATGTGAAATCATGTGTGTATATACATATGTGAACCGTATATATATATATGTGTGTGTGTGTGTGTGTGCATGCATGTGAAATTTTGTTGATTAAATCCTAAACATGTAAGAATATAAGTATATATATATATATATATATATATATATATATATATAAGTCTTGCATTTATGAAGAAATGAAGATGATGATTATATGAAGATGATGATGTTCTTAAATATTTGAACATGAGTTAAATACATAATAGATATAATTTAGTTAATGCATGTTGATGATGATGTGATTTGAATGCATTAGATGCTTGTACTTAAGCATGCATGTGGATGAATGGTCATGAAATGATGATTTATGTATGGTATGATGAAGATGATTTTTAATCAGATTCTAAACACTAAAAATATAATTATTTGAAGTATTAAAATGGTATAAAACTTTGTCATAAAGTTTATTAGCTTTGCATGTTGTACTCGGTGCTATATAAGTTGTAAAATACGTGAAACCGCATGATTTTTGTGACTTACACAAAAACTGCACTAAACTGATTATAACCACTATTTTAATGAGTAAATAACATGTATTGTGTTAAAATATCAAGTCGTTTCGAGTTGGGATGAATATAGTAACGTTTAACTCAAAACTATGCGTTAAAACGGTCAAAAATCGGGTTTTCGAGCAATTTTTATAAAACTGATTTAGATCAGTAAGTTAACTGATATTTTTAGTTTAAAAATAAGTATTTTAACTAATTTTAAGTTTACTTGGTGTTTGGTTGGTCATACGTGACTTCCGACACTCTAAAACGTTACCGAATCGCTAAAATACACATTTTTCAACGTACACTAGTATGCGTAAAATTTTGGGTAAATCTTATGTGTTAAAATGTGTTATGTGATTTAAACACGAGAATGTGAAAGTATGTCAAGTTTTAACATGATGTTGGAAGTTTAGACTTTGCATGTATGTTTATGAGTTTTGTGCGGTAGAAAAGGTAAAAATCGCGTTAAATGTGTAATTTGTTTGTCGAGCATGAAATTTGATACATATAAGATATTTTAGGTATATTTGCTTTAAAAATGACAAAATAGATAAGTTAACAAGATTTCGCGTGTTTCGGTGTTAAATCATGTGAACGTTTATGTGTATATATTACGACGCGCAAATCATAGATATATTGCGTATAAACGGGAGAGTAAACGGATTTACACAATAATGGTCACCAATAAAATCATTCATGTCGCAAAATCATATATATATATATATATATATATATATATTAACGTGCCAACATAATAAAAAATGATAACTTTTCGAGAAAATCTCAAAGTTATGTGATAATTCTAAGAAACGGAGAAACTTTGGATTTTTGTGTTATGAATATTGATTTAAAATCGTTCCCATATATATATAATAGGACGTGTAGAAATCAATCTCTGGGGTTGCGCTATTTAAAATACGCACCCAAAGGTGAGTGTCACTAAACCCCTCTTTTACTGCTTTGTATATATTTTGGGGGTAGAACACGTCAATAAAAGGGTTTAATAATGTTTTTGAAATAAAACATACCTTTTAATATAAAATATATATTTTCGTTGAAAATATATGAGATTTGATAAGTCATACATTTCGAAGTAAAACGTTTTTGATGAATGAATATTGAAAGTACGGTATTTCTTAAGTGAAACATGACCGTACAGTTGGGGACGAATTCTTGACTGGGTCTCATATAATGGAGAGTAAGGGGAATTCGTACAACATCGTGTATTAAATTGTAATATTAGTAGGATATATATATTGTACGTGAGGCAGACATCATATTGTCCTTCAAGGGGACCCTGCGTCCATGATGTCGTTTAATCATTTAAGTATTGCACGCGATGAATTGTTGGTAGATCTATCGGGTTGACAACCCTGTCATGATCGGTCGCCCCGTGTCAAGTCAAACGACGAATTGATATTCTGTTTGTTGTCTAGCTTTGATTATCCCTGCATGGTTAATATATAGTTCGTATTGTCTAGCTAACATACGAGTCTGAAAGTTGACGCAATAATTTAATATACGAAACCTGGGCAATATGTATATATATTACAGTTGTCGGATTGATGAACCGACGGAGGGCCCATGGATTTTATTAAGGAAGTAAAATGGACTTTCTAAAATTATATGGATGTTTTCAAATAAACACCTAATCAGAAAGTTTTCCTTGGAATAAAATTGTTTGTAAGTGAATATGTGAACTCACCTTCCTTTGTGTTGACACTTGATTTTAACGTGTTCTACAGGTACTTGAGTTCGGCTTCGGGAATTATGGCGTATCTTGTGGTTGTTGATGCATGTTTTATCACTTAAAATGTTGGACTGACTTTTAAACTTTCTGGGACAATGTAATAAGATCCATAAGGATCAAAGGACAACTTTATCTTGTCATGGTTATGTTATCTTTTGAGACGTAAATTTTAAAATCTACGTTTTAATTAAGTAATAATGTCCAACACTATAATGCATCAAACATCAAGATAGAAATGGGCACCAGCTTCCGTCACCACTACGTTTTATATTCCGCTGCGACATTTTTGGGGTGTGACAGAAGTTGGTATCAGAGCCTATGGTTGTTAGCGAACTAGATGTTTTTAGAGGAAAACACTAGACTTCAACCGAAGAATTTTGAGATTTAAAGTCCAAAATTCTTGAAGCCAAGATTTTTAAATAAACATGGAAAATTTTATCATGTATGAAAACCCTTATGTGTTTATGTGCATACGTGATTTTCTGTTTATTTGGGCCTTATGTTTTACTATTCATTTGACCACACACTTACTTTGTACGGTTACGATATGTCACGTCTCGGCCTATAGAGCCATTAGTAGTCCTGCTCACTGATATTGTCGAGTCTACACTTGAGATTCTTTCGCCCGTCGTTACAGAATCGTTTGTTCTGCTATTCGAGTCACGTGTTTTGCTACACCTCTTTTAAGTCTACATTCGCCGTAGGAAGAGGACTCGACCCATTAGAGAGATCGCATCGACTTTGAGAGTTGAGACAGTGTCCACTTCGAAGAGGCAGAAAGGGGTTTGGGTCAATCGCTCTCACTGTGATCGTCAGTTCGCCACGTTACGCGAAGGCATGGAGACGATGAAGGACTTAGAGGGACAGATGGACTGTCACGACTAGCTAGAAGAGCTTGTTAGGAAGATGTTGGACTTCCAGGGATTGAAACGTTAGTTGTTGGTTGCTTCTGTTGTTTGTTTAGTATGTCTCATTTGATGAACCCTATTTATGGCTTGCATGCCGAATTTTTCAGATATTTAGGAGGAAATTTCATATAGACTTGTTGCGGGTGTTGATGTAGACACGCCGAATTTTGATTAGTCTTGGTACTAAAAAAAACAAGCTTTGTAAATTTCTGGTATAAATATCGAATGAGTTCCTTTTGGTTTAAAAATTGTTCTCATTAATGTGTGGATATTATACATGCGCAATGTTTGGTCCACTACCATTTAATGAATGAATTATTTTGGATATCGTCTTATGTTGATATTATGTTGTAATAATAGAAACGACGAAATGCCGCCAAAAGCGAGACAGGGTTCTGGACTACCTATTACCCCAAAAGAGTTGGCACAACTCATAGCCCAACACGTTAATACTGCCATGGAACAGCGCGATGCTAACCAAAATGATGGCCAGGAACGTGGATGTGATGCTCATGAGCATGGTTTTGGTGGGACACAGATCGGAAACCCATCAGGTAATATAATGATCGGAAAGTTTTAGTAGTTCCTGTGATATGATATAATCAGAGCGTAATTCTGATTTTTCATTAACTTTGTGAACAGTACATAGATGTACACATAAAAATATCCAGGGTTGTAACCCAAGATCATTTACTGGTACCCTATGCAATGACGTGGCAACGGTATGCGTGATGTCTGGCCCTCACAGCGGTTCGACCATTCAAATAATTCCGCATTCCGAACCTAGAATCGGGGATTCGCGAAAGCGAAAATCTGAGAGTTCGAGGAGAGATACCGATGAGAAGTGTCATGAGAAATGCAGTTTGGGGAAAGTGTATGTGATTAACTCTAGTGGTTGTGAAAGGATAATGCCAGGGATGGTAGGGGTGGTTCTGAGAGGAAGACTCACGAGGATGAGCGGAGAAAGTGCGCCAGATGTGGTCGGACTGGACATGTGACCCCCAAGTGTTATGCTAGGAGTACATTGGATGGAGTTACGCTCGAGGGATGCTACATGCGTGGTGAGCGAGGACACTACAAAAGAGATTTCCCGAAACCGAAAGGATAGGATGCTGCGGGTAAAGCCATTGAGGCAAGTGCTGGGAAGGCACGTGAGAATCCTACTACTGTTACTGGTATGTTTCGAATCAAAAACCAATCTATGTTCATACTTTTAATACCAAAGCTGACTTGAGTTTTGTTCGAGAAACTTTGAACCATTTTTGTGTTCACCTACAAGTAAGCTGAGTATAAAGTGCCCGATAGAACTAGCAATTGGTAAGTTGATGGAATCTGGTGAGGTTGTTTGCGATTGTAGTATTTAGTTAGGTGATCGTAGTTCTAGTGTTGGTTTATTTCCAGTGGAGCTGGGGAGCTTTGACGAAGATGTGAGGATGGATTAATTATCCAAGAGCGAAGTGGGGACTATCGCTGGAAAAAGCTAGCTAGGATACCTCGTCCTGATAATAATGGAAAGACGGTAGTTGTTCATGGAGACCGACCGAGTAGAGTGTCGAATGTTGAGTGTTGAGTGGCGTTAGTGTTATGAGGATGCTCAAGTGGTTGCAAAGGGGCTATCCTGCGTTATTAGTTAAGGTGGTGGATACGAGAGCCGAATGTAGGAATACCGGAGAGATCCCTATTGTTCGCAATTATCCAGAAGTTTTCCTAAAAAGACTTACCTGGATTTCCCCCTGCGAGATAGATCGAATTTCGGAACGATCTAGCACCCGGTGCTGCACCCAATTGCACAATCTCCTTATAGATTAAGCACCATCTGAGATGATAGAAATGTCGAGTTAGTTTCAAGAACTGCTAGACAAGGGTTTCATTCGATCAAGTTCTTCGCTTTGAGGTGCGCCTGCTTCATCGTAAGGAAGAAGGATGGATCCTTCAGGATGTGTGTTGATGTCAGAGAGCTGAACAAGTTGACTATAAAAAATCGGTACCCTTTTTACTGAGGATTGACGATTTGTTCGATCAAGCTACAAGGATCCAGTTGCTACATGAGGATCGACCTACTATCAGGATATCATCAGTTGAAGGTTGCTGACGAAGATATTCCGAAGACTGCTTTTTGAACACGATATGGCCAATACGAGTTTGCAGTCATGCCTTAACTACATTAAAGCGCCATTTATATTTAGGGATCTCATGGACAGGGTATGGAAACCCTAATTGGATAAATTCGTGATGTTATTTATCGACGATGATACTTGTCAATTCACAAACCAAAGAGGATTACGAGTAACATTTGAAGTTGACTATGAAGTTGTTGAGGATTAAGGAAGGCATGCATGTAGATCAGTCTAAGATTAGAGCGATCAATTGATGAGAAGCGCCAAAGACCCCGTCGGGAGTATGACGATTCATAAGACTAGCTGGATGCTACTGGAGATTTATTAAGAATTTCTCTAAATTAGTGTAGCCTTCGACACTAATAACCCCAAAAGGAAAAGGGAAATTTATTGGATAGAAAAGTAGGAGGAAGCTTTTCAAACCTTTGGAAGAAACATTGAAAGCATGTACGATGGATTTCGAAGAAAGTTAGGATACTCACATGCCCTTGGCAGAGTTATCCTACAATAATAGTTATCACGCTAGTATTTAGGTTGCTCCGTTTGAAGCCTTGTATGGATGGAAGTGTCGATCGCCACTTTGTTGAGCTGATGTGGCAAAAGACAATTAACCAAACCCGAGTTTATCTAGGAAACCAGCGACCGGATTTGCCTAGATCGAGGGAAGGTTAAAAGTCGTCATTGATCGACAGAAGAACTACATGGACCATCGAAAGAAACTATTGCAGTTCCAGGTTGAAGATTGTGTTTTGTTGAAGATGTTATCTTGGAAAGGTGTTATTAGGGTTAGCAGAGAAAAGAAGAGCTGAGCCACAATGATTAGGTCCTTTCAAGAGCCCATCTTGAGTTGGATCAGTCGCTTATAGGCTCAAGCTACCATAAGGATGGGGTAGTGTACATGATGTATTGTTTGGGTTCAGTTGAGAAAGTGTATAATGGATAATACACAGATTTTATTCTTTGTAGAGATTTATTTAGAAGATAAACAGAAATTTATCAAAGTATCGTAGAAGCAGTACGTATAGCTAGAAGAGTTATGCTAATAACCGAACAGGCAATTACAGCATTCTAGTTGTGTATGCGATTTATTGATTTGGCAATTTGTGGATATCTGAAATGAATGCAAGAAGGAAGGAAGACGAGTTTATGAGATTTGATTCTTTCGAGAGCCCATATTGAGTTGGATCAATCGGGTGTAAACTCAGACTATCTTAGGTACGGGGTAATGTATATGTAAATATACGTATGTAGAACCCGAATTGGTGGAGTTTTGACTTAATCTTCTTGATTAAGTGATTGTAAATGTTGAACCTTGGGAAGGGTGGAGAGCGTTGAGACGTGAGATTAAAAATTGAGGATGTGCGTAATATAGGTCTATGAAGATTCTTCGTACGAATCAAAAGTTTCTCGCAGAAACTACAAGACCATATTCATCAAACCTGTTTTTGCTGTTTCCACCCAGTGCAAAAACAAAACCTGTAGAGTAAAAATTTCGCCGACGAAATTTCCTAAACAGGGGGAGACTGTGACACCCGACTTTTCAGGCCGTACCGTACAATTGTAACACGTGTAGTGAATAGATAAAAGGCCGTAATTGACTAATTATGATTTTTATATGTGGAATTTAATGAGTTGGTAAATTTAAACCTTGGTAAAAATTATGTTGGCAACGATAAGATAAACGCTTATCGCGTAACGGTTAAAATGCGAAACGAACGTCGGTGACCACCCGATCAGTGTTAAAATCCTAAAAATAGCCTGTTATGATTAGAATAATAATTTTAATCTTATTCCTGAGGAAAAATAAATTAAAACGCTAAGAAACTCTATTTTTCGAGTTTAAGCGCGTATCGCGCGATGCAGCGCGTATACCGACAAAATACTGTCAACACAACCTGTCAAGGAAACTGACAGTTATTTTAGTAATAATTTGATGATTTTATTACTTTAGAATGATAAAAATAAATAAAAACGCTTAAATCCCTATTTTTACGATTTTAAGCGCGTACCGCGCGCATACTGCCGAATACCGGCAACGTAGCCAGTCCAGGCAAACAAAATATTGTTCAGTAATATTTTGGTGAGTTTATTTTTATAGAATGATAAAAATAATTTAAAACGCACTAAAACGGGATTAAAACGCTAGATAAAGTACCCGGTATTTAGTAAAATACCAGTTTTTGGTCTATATTATATATGTATATGTATATATATTCGAAATATAAGAGAAAGAGAGACCAAGTGGTGGCCTCATGGCTGCCCACCCTTTTCCTTTTACATGCATGTATGACACTTGTTGTTCTTGGAAAGATAAGTAGTAAAGGAATCTAGTAAATCTCTTATAATCTTCTCCAAATCCAAGAATGTAATCAAAACACAAATTTACTCTCTCTCACTAAAAGCTACGGTCGAACACCTCTATACAACATACATTTTCAAATTCCAACTTTGTTTCTTGAAGACTCATGCTCCTACAATTTCATTTCAAGTCCGTATGAAGATCTAAGAGTGATTTCAAGGAGTTTCAAGCTAGGATCAAGTTTCATATCATCTTTTTATTCAAAAACCCACTTGAATCTTGAAGGTATAAAAACTAATCTTTTTAAAAATATTCTTGATTCTTGGTGAAGAAGATGATAGTAAAAAGTTTCTCTTGTTCTTGGGTTTCAACATAAACTTGAAAAGTAAAACAAATGGGTTTTTGGAATAAAATAAAATGGATGTGCATATGTAGGTATGTGTGGCCGTATACATGTATAAAAATATATTTAAAAATATGAGTTTTGATTTTTGATATAATCTTGTTGATAAGATGTTGAAATATGAGGTGTATGTGAACTTGAGAACTTTTAAAATGGTTTTAATCATGTGAATGGACATGTGAGAGTAAAAGATGTGAAATCATGTGTGTATGTATACATATGTGAACCGTATATATATATATATATATATTTATATATATATATATATATATCTATGTGTGTGTGTGTGTATATGCATGCATGTGAAATTTTGTTGATTAAATCCTAAACATGTAAGAATATAAGTATATATATATATATATAAGTCTTGCATTTATGAAGAAATGAAGATGATGATTATATGAAGATGATGATGTTATTAAATATTTGAACATGAGTTAAATACATGATAGATATAATTTAGTTCATGCATGTTGATGATGATGTGATTTGAATGCATTAGATGCTTGTACTTAAGCATGCATGTGGATGAATGGTCATGAAATGATGATTTATGTATGGTATGATGAAGATGATTTTTAATCAGATTCTAAACACTAAAAATATAATTATTTGAAGTATTAAAATGGTATAAAATTTTCTCATAAAGTTTATTAGCTTTGCATGTTGTACTCGGTGCTATATAAGTTGTAAAATACGTGAAACCGCATGATTTTTGTGACTTACACAAAACTGCACTAAACTGATTATAACCACTATTTTAATCAGTAAATAACATGTATTGTGTTAAAATATCAAGTCGTTTCGAGTTGGGATGAATATAGTAACGTTTAACGCAAAACTATGTGTTAAAACGGTCAAAAATCGGCTTTTCGAGCAATTTTTATAAAACTGATTTAGATCATTAAGTAAACTGATATTTTTAGTTTAAAAATAAGTATTTTAACTAATTTTAAGTTTACTTGGTGTTTGGTTGGTCATACGTGACTTCCGACACTCAAAAACGTTACTGAATCGCTAAAATACGCATTTTTCAACGTACACTAGTATGCGTAAAATTTTGGGTAAATCTTATGTGTTAAAATGTGTTATGTGATTTAAACATGAGAATGTGAAAGTATGTCAAGTTTTAACATGATGTTGGAAGTTTAGACTTTGCATGTATGTTTGTGCGTTTTGTGCGGTAGAAAAGGTAAAAATCGCGTTAAATGTGTAATTTGTTTGTCGAGCATGAAATTTGATACATATAAGATATTTTAGGTATATTTGCTTTAAAAATGACAAAATAGATAAGTTAACAAGATTTCGCGTGTTTCGGTGTTAAATCATGTGAACGTTTATGTGTATATATTATGACGCGCAAATCATAGATATATTGCGTATAAACGGGAGAGTAAACGGATTTACACAATAATGGTCACCAATAAAATCGTTCATGTCGCAAAATCATATATATATATATATATATATATATTAACGTGCCAACATAATAAAAAAATGATAACTTTTCGTGAAAATCTCAAAGTTATGTGATAATTCTAAGAAACGGAGAAACTTAGGATTTTTGTGTTATGAATATTGATTTAAAATCGTTCATATATATATATATATAATAGGACGTGTAGAAATCAATCTCTGGGATTGCGCTATTCAAAATACGCACCCAAAGGTGAGTGTCACTAAACCCCTCTTTTACTGCTTTGTATATATTTTGGGGGTAGAACACGTCAATAAAAGGGTTTAATAATGTTTTTGAAATAAAACATACCTTTTAATATAAAATATATATTTTCGTTGAAAATATATGAGATTTGATAAGTCATACGTTTCGAAGTAAAACGTTTTTGATGAATGAATATTGAAAGTACGGTATTTCTTAAGTGAAACATGACCGTACAGTTGGGGACGAATTCTTGACTGGGTCTCATATAATGGAGAGTAAGGGGAATTCGTACAACGTCGTGTATTAAATTGTCGTATTAGTAGGATATATATATATATATATATATATATATTGTACGTGAGACAGACATCATATTGTCCTTCAAGGGGACCCTGCGCCCATGATGTCGCTTAATCATTTAAGTATTGCACGCGATGAATTGTTGGTAGATCTATCGGGTTGACAACCCCGTCGTGACCGGTCGCCCCATGTCAAGTCAAACGACGAATTGATATTTTGTTTGTTTTCTAGCTTTGATTATCCCTGCATGGCTAATATATAGTTCGTATTGTCTAGCTAACATACGAGTCTGAAAGTTGACGCAATAATTTAATATACGAAACCTGGGCAATATGTATATATATTACAGTTGTCGGATTGATGAACCGACGGAGGGCCCATGGATTTTATTAAGGAAGTAAAATGGACTTTCTAAAATTATATGGATGTTTTCAAATAAACACCTAATCAGAAAGTTTTCCTTGGAATAAAATTGTTTGTAAGTGAATATGTGAACTCACATTCCTTTGTGTTGACACTTGATTTTAACGTGTTCTATAGGTACTTGAGTTCGGCTCCGGGAATTATGGCGTATCTTGTGGTTGTTGATGCATGTTTTATCACTTAAAATGTTGGACTGACTTTTAAACTTTATGGGACAATGTAATAAGTTCCATAAGGATCAAAGGACAACTTTATCTTGTCATGGTTATGTTATGTTTTGAGACGTAAATTTTAAAATCTACGTTTTAATTAATTAATAATGTCCAACACTATAATGTATCAAACATCAAGATAGAAATGGGCACTAGCTTCCGTCACCACTACGTTTTATATTCCGCTGCGACATTTTTGGGGTGTGGCAATACCTAGTTCTGAAAGTGGTTTTAGGTATGTCTTCTTCCTGTACCTTCAACTGATGATATCCGGAGCGCAAGTCTATCTTAGAGAAATACCTAGCTCCTTGAAGTTGATCGAAAAGATCATCAATCCTAGGTAATGGGTATCGATTCTTAATAGTAACCTTATTTAATTCCATATAATCGATACACATTTTCGCATCAAACCATCCTTCTTTTTCACGAACAACACCGGTGCTCCCCAAGGGGATGAACTGGGTTGTATGAATCATTTGCTTAATAATTCATCTAACTGCTTTTTCAATTCAAGCATTTCTGTGGGTGCTAATCGATAAGGTGCCTTAGCTATTGGTGCAATTCCAGGAATTAGATGAATTCTGAATTCTACTTCCCTATCTGGCGGAAGTCCAGGTAACTCTTTTGGGAATACCTCAGGGTATTCTGATACTACTGGAATTTCCTTAAGTTCCTTATTCTTAGTGTTAATGATTACCGAAATCATATACACTATTCCTTGTTTGCGTTTATAACTAGCAACTTTCATTACAGAAATAAACTTCATTGGTTTATGCGGCTTATCTCCTGTAACCAAAATTACTTCTCCTGTTGGAGCATGAATTTCTATGGAATTTTGATCACATAGGATTCGAGCGTGGTTGGCGATTAACCAATCCATTCCTAACACAACATCGAATCCGGCTAAATTCATAGGTAGAAGGTTTGCAGAAAATTTATGGCCTGAGAGTTCTATCTTTCCTTCTTGGAGTACCTTATCTATTTTAACAGAACCACCATCTGCCGTTTCTACTGTAGAAATTTGCCTAAGTTTGGTTAAAGGTTGCTTAAGAGCTTGGCAGAAGGAAGTATTTATGAAACTTTGGTTTGCACCAGAGTCAAATAATACTTTTGCATAAACGTCATGAACTAGAAACGTACCAGCTATCACATCAGGAATTAGATCTGCTTCCTGCGTCATCAGCTGAAAGGCTCTTGCATTCTTTTTAGTAGCTCCATCAGTCGCTTTTGCCTTGTTATCAGCTGGTTTGACCAATTTAGGGCAATCTGGTCTAAAATGCCCAGCTTCTCCGCAATTGTAGCAGATCCATGTTTTCTTCCTGCATTCCTCCTCTCGATGCCCCGGTGCCTTGCAGAAATTGCAAATTTCATTACATTTTCCAAAATATTTCCTTTTATAGTTTCTGCAGAATGGTGGGGTGGAAGTTTGCCCAGTTTCCTTTTTCTTGAAGTTACTATTGTTATTACCCACATGGAAGCCTTGGGAAATTTTCTGGGCCAATTCCTTCTTCTTGTTTTCTTCTCTCGACCGCATCGTCAATTGTTCGGGGTCTCGCAGTTGTCACACCCTGACCACGTAAAACATCAAATCATGGCGGAAACGTCGGGGAGTGTTGTAACAGAATTATTGTTCCACAACCATGGTAATTAAAATTACATTTTATTCATCAACCAAAGGTGGAAAACATTGTTTCAAAACAAGAACCAAAGAGTACATCACATTATTTAAACTAATTCTATCTTTATTTTAAGTCTCTAAGGCACAGGTCCGCCCTAGTGTCACGATCATCCTAAGCAACAGCTCCTGAAACACATGTGAAAATAGGTACGTCAGCATAAAAATGCCTGTGAGATACATAGGTTTTATGAAAAATAGGGTTCATGACTTATAAGTTTAGAAAAAGTTGTTTAACAAAAGTCAGTCATGATCCTTGTAAAATGTTTTGTTTTATAAATCTTTTTGAAAAGCGATGATAAAGTAGATGATATGTAAAAGAGTAATGTGAGGTTAAATGAATAACCAAGTAAAATGAGTTTTTTTATAAAACAAGTTGTTTGTAAAACAATGTCTTATGAAAAATATGTTGTTTGTATAAAATGTTATATGTCCAAATTGAAATGATTCAAATAACGCTACGATGTGTAATACCATACAAGCACTTATATATAGGAAGTACCAGCGGCGTATCCACCATGCTTGTATCATATTACACACGCCTCGTTACTTAAATCACTTTACCCAAACAAATCACCAATGTAAATTGCCCATGTCTAAACCATTTGTCAAATGTCTTTGTGTAAACCATGTCAAAATGTTTATGCCAAAATGTAGTCTATGAAATATGTATATCAATATCAAAATGTCCATGTCAAATGTCAATCATGTAATGTGTAAACAAAATGTCATGTATGGCAAGTAAAATATATATATAAATATATATCCACTGAGCCATAGGTATAAATGCACAAAACAATGTATTGAAGTAAAACGTGGTTTAAATCAACGTTATGTTTTGTGGAAATGCATGCTATACTGAATACAAACATTTATGCGGTATTGTGAAAATGCATACATCCAAGCCTTGTGACTGTGGTGATAAGCCCTTAAACAAATTAAAGGTCTATTTGTGTTATGTTTTATCGAATTCGGTCATTCCTTCCATCCAAACATACCTAGGATGTCAGGAACGGGAGTTGTCAATTCCTATGGTAACATTACCTACTAACGAGCGGTGTGATCAAAGTTAATGAATGTATATGGTCCCACTTAAACAAACCAAATGTCATACCCAAAATGTAAGCATGTGATGAAATGAAAATGTACTAAGTATGATGAACATACATAGCATGAAAAGGTAATGTAAAACGATGTACTAGGTATGCAACAAAGGACATACATAGCAAAAACACAATGAAATCATGTACTATAGTGTACTAATGAACATAGCAAGTATATGATATGAAATCATGGAAAGCACGAAAGTAACAAGTAGGCACATGTGTTTCACCCCAAAATGTTTGAAAAACAGTAAAAGAGGGGTCTATGTACTCACTTGAGATTGCTCAATAGACTTTAGATATCCACCAAGCAAAGTTAGAAGATCACTGATTCAAACGGCACCTAATATAGGTAACTATGTTAAATAAACGGACCTATTCGGAGGATCGGGTAGCATGAGGGTTCGTAAACCAAATGAGTGTAGGAACTCATGTAATATGGTTTAACAAAGCCTACATACTAAGACGAAACTTATCCTAAGTGCTTTGGTGTCTGGGAGTGTCACACGGCCCGCGTAAGGGACACAGACAATGTTACGCGGCCCGCCTGGGGGTCTCAGACCAGCAACAAGTTTGCAGAATGTCAGTTTCAGTCCCTGTTGTGTTTTAAAGCCATTTCTGACATGTTTAAGGCCCATCAAGCCAACTTATGCTTAAACATTGTGGACATGAAACATGCTCAAAAATATGCCGGATGTCGGTTCGTTTAGTCGTACGATCGCGATGTTTGCTTAATTACGACGGAATGCGCATAAGCGCGAAAAACGATCCAAATTGCGCGACGAATGGATTTTTCTTATACCAAACACTAAAATAAAATATTTTAATGCTTACATAAATTTTTTTGGATGTCCGGATGTATTCAGAACGTAAGTTATGCGCGAAAATGCAAACTTGTGCACTTTTTGACGCTTTTAGTCCCTGAATGAGCAATAAGTTTATTTTAGCACACCGAACCCCTCAAAGCGTATTTCTAAGCTATGTAAAGGATATTTAAGGTGTGTTTAACTTATGGTCATGTTCCGAAATGTTCGTTACAGTTCAAATTGGCATACTTTCGCAGTTTGTCAAATTTAGTCCCCGTAAGCGAATTAACTTGATTTTGCCACACCAAAGCCTTCAAAACTTATTTCTAAGTTATGTAAAGGTTATTTAAGGTATGTTAAGCATATATTGATGTTCCGGAGTATTTGTCGCGTGAAACTGATTACGTTTGCGTACCAGTTTGCGTATAATTCTCCAGAAAGCGATATAGAGTTTGAAATTGAACGAAAAATCAAAACATGAAAAACATCAAACATAAACAAACAAAAATTGGGATCAAATAACTTTATTTCATTGATAACTGAATTGTTTACAATGATTACAAGCACAGATGTCACAGCAGCTTTGACTATATCACGAACCTCACTAATTAGCCCCCAAATGTAGCGAGAAATAAGCACCGATTCTGGCGAAGCCAGAGTTGGTACAATTCTAGCATACTCAAAGAATTTTGAAGTATACCCTCGACAGTCAACGTCCACCATCCGGTGGTTTAGGAACTTGTTTGTCATTTGTTCCTTCTCATAGTCAGGACAAAATTTTCTTTCCACCAATTCCTTAAATTCCTCCCAACTCATGGCGTATGCCACATCACTTCCTTTAGCTTGCAGCACTGTGTTCCACCATTCCAACGCTTCTTCCTTGAAAAGGTGGGATGCATACATCACCCTATCCTCCTCTACGCACTTACTTATTTTAATTACTGCTTCGGTCTTTTCTAACCAACGTAGTGCGGCAGTCGCCCCTTCATTGCTTGCGAATTCGACTGGCTTACAGGCAAGAAATTCTTTATAAGTGCAACCAGGTGTTGCAACCTTCATTATCTTAAGTATTGGGGCTTGAATCACATTATTATTATCGCCTCCCCCATTCACACTGTTACTGAAATTATCGTCGCGGGTGCGTTTTCTGTGGTTAGCTTGGGAAGGTTCAACGGGATTTCTAACAGCAGCGACGATTGCTCGGATAGCATTGGCTATTCCCTGAGCAACGATATTTTTAATATCTTGCCTATTGAGAAATTGTTCTTCATTATTTGGTTCAGATTGGTTAACTTCGGTTGCCGGTTGGTTTACTGCGTTTTCCATCTGATAATTAACAATATAAATTAAAATGGATAGCAATTAAACACAATTAGGGCAATCACAACACACGTAAATCAACACATATAGCCAAAACCGTCGACATTGCGACATTCATATTTTTATATAATATTATGCGTCCGTACACATCACATATTTTACAGATATTTTTTTTAATATTTTACAATATTATACATCATTTTATTGTTATTATTATTATATTATTATTATATTATATTATTATACAAAACATTCAATCCCCGTTAGCTGGCTTCTTCAGAAACGACGCTCCCTCTCGTCGTACTTCCACGAGATGTTTTCCCCCACTTCTCGAATCCGGTTTCCCGCATCCACCAGTTCCTCACCATAGCGGCGTAATTCGACAGCGTTTTCCGCGCTCATAGGTGGGAAAGGTGCAGGTTCGGGATCAAACTGGGGAAAATAAACATTTAGGTTATTCATGAAATTCTGAAATTGGCAGTCGCTCATCCACCATTCTTCCAGGTGCCCTGTAACAAGTTGATGGTTGACAATAGGGCCTGGAATAGCATGTTCCAAATTAATTGGAAGTTCTGATTGGGCAGAAAAATTGAAAAGGGTTTCATCAGCAGGTCCGATGAGGTCACAGTTTGCCAGTTTTCTATCCAGCTCTTCCCAAGGTGGTAACTCCTGGGCTTGACCAGAGCTCTCCCCTATCTCTTTTCCTTTTCCCTTTGGATCCTCCGTCTTTTTCACCTTTTGGGCAGCGGGCTTCTTCTTGCGTCAACGTTTCCAATCCAGTAGCCTTCTTCTCTTTTTAGGCTTAGGTTTCTCCTGAGGTTGGGCCTGAAACACTATTGGCTCCTCGGTATCTGCCTGATAACCGGACTGCGTTCCTGTTGTATCCATATAAGTTGTATGGATTGTAAAGTTTCGGAGTGCTTCCGACAGTTCATTCATGCTGTTAGCACATATGAAACACACACAATTTAAGTTAAAAAATTTATTTAGTAAATTAATTTTTCACAGAATCACAGAATGGCAATCTGAAAAATTAAGTATTTCTAAATACTTAATTGGCTTAAATCAGTGGCTCTGATACCACCTTTTTCTGTCACGACCCCCGACCGGGTTTTACCCGGTTCTGAAGTCGCGGATAGAAACCCGTGGTATTGGTGTAAATTTGGCAGTGGAAATTTTAACAGCATCGTTTAAACTGAAAATGCCTTTTTATTTCAAGTTCTGAGACAAACCCCGTAATTTACAATAAAGGAATTTCACTGGGAAATTCCCAAAAGATAAAAACATGTTTATTTATTTACTGAGCCACTTCATCCAAGCTGGTAGTGTTACGTGGCACTTTTATTTGTTCACAGTAAATCACCTGAAACATGTTTAAAAAGATTTTGTTAGCGGGGAAATACTGGCGAGTCATTCAATTTGCACAAAAGACACATTGTTATAATGTACAGTATTAAGAGCGATTACAATGTTTTTATCAACCAATTACCCCAAATCGGTATTTGTCACTAGACCGGATCCGTGACTATGGTTGTTGGACCCAGTATGGCCTTAACAACTTCTTTTCACGTAATATGGCAAGTGATTTCAGTAGATGTGAAAAAGATGGGCGGAAATGGAAATCAGACTTTCAAGAAACAAGACCTACAGAATTATCAAGTTTATATCACTTTGAAACAAAATGGTTTACAACGTGATTGTAAGATTATTATCTAATACAAATGAATCTTGAATTCTGTGGGTGAGAGGGCAATGGAGTTTGGGTGTATCTGTGAACGCTAAGCTTCAAACTCACTTTGCTTCTCTTGGTTGGGCCTTCTATTTATAGAAGGCTGGGCATGAATAAACAATAGTTTATTCATGCAATAAGTCCTGCAAAAAGTGCCCAATTGACATATTCATTGAATCCAACGTTCAAGTTGTCTTTTTCATCATGATATCCAATAATGTTAACTTGCTTCGGTAAGTGTGGCAGGATAGAGCCGATTTCAGACAAGTGGGCTTTTTATCAGAATTTCTGATAAACCACTCCATCAGAAATTCTGGTGAACAAACCATCAGAAAAATTCTAATGATCAGAAACGTCAGATACTAATGATATTTCATCAGAAATATCATCAGATCCATCAGAAGTGACCTTTTCTGATAATCCAATTTAGCTCTTGATCAACTTGTGATTCTTTGAAGTAGATGCTGTGCATTCCAGTTGTCCCATCTGATCTTCTTTTTCTCGTTCGTGATCTTCAGGACTGTGATCTCTTCATAGATCCAGTTGATTGTGATTTTCTTCAATACTTACAAATAAAGTTTCCTAACAGTTTCCCCCTAAGTATTGTAAGAAAATGAACTACCTCTATATCTAACATAAACAACTTTCTTGAAAGAGAAATTTAAAAACAACTAAGTTCAGAAACATAGAACATAGTCAAACCAACCATAAAACAGACAATAATAAAATATTGTTCAAAAACAGGAATTTAATCTTATCAAATCATTAATTGATCTTCACTCCACTTCTGTATTTGTCACCTGGTTTTAGCCTTTTCTTGTGGTCAATCGCCTTTTGAGTTTCTTTATACATTTCTTTGTACCATCCTCTTGCTTCCATCCAGTTTTCAATGCTTTCTTCAATTGTTTTTCTCAGCTGTTCATTGTTCTTTCCCTTCTTCTTGAGCTGCTCTTGTTTTTCATTCATGCAGTTCCTTATATATTTTAGAGTTTGATTTGAATACCTGCATATTTCACTGATTCTGAATAGAGCCTTCTCTTCATTAGCATCTTTGAAGACTACACACATTTCTGGTTGATCAAAGATTGCTCCAGTTCTTAGTAGTTTGGAAGGGATTTCAGCTGGAATTGAAGTGTTTGGAGGAGGTATTAGCACCTTGTTGCTGTACTCAAAATTGATACATAGATTAAAGTCTGCCAGTGCAGCTCTTTTGTATAACTTTGCTCCTGCACTTTTGAGACTTTCAAGGGCTCTTCTGACCACAACTGAACTTCCTTTCATTTCATCAATGATATTCTTCATTTTGACTATTCCCAATGGGTGAATATCATCAGCCAGATTTGCATCAGTAACCTTCTGTTCACTGTTGTCTTTTCTGATCAGGGTATACTTGTTTTGTGCTTCATAACCTAAGATACCTCCTCCAGTGGCCATAGTATCAATTCTTTCAATTGATACTATTGGATTAGTCATTTTCTTATGTAGAATTTCCCAAGATCCATTGTTTCTGTTTTCAACAATACCTTTACTCAATGGAGAGAGTTGTCTCTTTGGGTTGTCTTCTGGACCTTTCCAATAATAATTCTTTAGGTGTTCTTCAGGGTACATAATAGTGTGTAGATCACCTTTCAGCACATCCATTTCTCTGATGTTCCCTTCTGAATCTTCTATCATTTCTTTTCTTGGCCTTTTTGAGGAAGTCACTTCATGTTCCATTCTTCTTTTCTCTTTTGTATCCATCTTTATGCTGAACTCTGTTTCTCCTGTGATGGCTGTAGAGGAAGACTGAACTGGAACATGTTCTTTCGGTTGTATCCTTGAACTATCTGGCTTTGGGACATTTGGTGGAGGAACCATGAGTAACTTTTGTTTATCTGGTGGTGGACCCATGGGTTGCTTCTGTTTTTGAATGGTTGAAGTTTCTGTTTGTTTGGTTTGAACTTGTTGAATGGTTTCTGGTTGTTGTTGAGGAGTTTCTGATCTCCTAGTTTGTCTTTCTTGGGGAATTGGAGTATTCAGTTCATGAAGATTTACTTTTGCAATTTTAGCAACATTATACTGCAATCTCTCTACTAACAAATGAATATTAGTGAGAATTTGAGTATTTGTTTCTTCTTGTTTCTTCATTTTCTGAAACTTCAGGTTTTCTTGATTTCTTTGGGCAGTTAATTCCATCAACAGTTTCTCAAAAGCCTCAGCCATGCTGCTGTTGTTGGCTCTGAGGAACTGGATTTCTTCAAGAATCTTCCCTGAACTTGAGCTTTCTCCTGCAATTGCAATCTCAGCCATCTTTTTCTTGATATCATGCAGTTCCTTGAGAGTCTTTTCCAATTCTGATGAACTCTCTCTGTTTTCTGATGACTTTTGCAGTTTGTTGAGAGATGCAGCATTGTCTTCTGTTTGCTTCTGCACAGCTTTGACAGTTTCTGATAGAGTCTTGATGTCTGATTTTTGATTTCTGATTTCTTTTAGTATCAGATCAAGTTTTTCTTCTGTGACTGTCTTCTCAGTAGCAGTTGGATCTTCAAGTTCTTTGTTAAGTTGTTTAGGGGACATAGATTGATGTCCTTGGGAAATAGGAGAAACAACAGATGTTTTCCTTCTAACACCAGCAGAAAACACATTTTCTGCTGTTTTGAGGTTAAGAGGATTGGAAGAATCCAAATTCTCTGTATCCTCACCAGAAAATTGAAACACATTCAAGTCCTGGTTTTCCTCATTTCCTTGAACCTTTTCAGGTTCTCCATGAGTTGTTAAGAAACTCTTAGTTTTCTCATCCAGGTTTCCTTGATCAGTAGACTGATCTCCACCTGTTGTCACCACATTTTCCTCCTCAGAATCTGATTCAGAAAATGGGTCATTGGTTCCACTCACATTTTGTTTTGTAGAAACAGTGCCTTTATGTAAACTTTCATGTTTTCCTTGAATTGATTCATCAGAATCACTTTCAGAATCATAAAATATGTTTATTTTAGAATGTTGTGCACCTGTTTCTCCTATTTGTGAGTCGTCTGCATGATGTTCTTCTGTCACAGGACTCATATGCACATCTTCATCAGCTGGATGAGGATCAGATTCACCCTGCTGTTCCATTCTTGGTGTGCTTGATTCTTGTGCATCATGCTCCATGGGGGACACATTTCCAAAAACTCCTTTGTTTTCTGGCCTTTTGTTCAACATTTTCAAGTACTCTGCTCTGTATGGTGAATCTTCTGGTATCAGATTCATTATCTTTTCTGACAGAACATGCACATCATAATCTGACTTCCAAGACCCTTCAGCAGTCCAAGGTCTCATAATTTCTGTCTTCCACATGTTTTCTGATGCTGGAATTTCAATGTTCCTTTTTGAAAAGGCATCATAAATTATGATTGACAGAAATCTTGGAAAGGGTAGATGTGTATCTATCCTTCCATTTTTAGTCAGAATTGATCTTCTGATTAAGATAAATAATTCTCCAATCTTTGATGATAGACATTTGTTCAGAATTTCCATTAAAACTTGCCAGAAGGCAGGTAGCTTGTTTCTCTTGAATTCATTGATTTTTGAAATCTTTGTTTTGTAACCCATTACAGCATCAAGTTGTGAGAACATATCTTCTTTTTCTGGTGCTTTTTATCGTCTTCGGTGAAATTGTAATAAAGATATTTCCCCATACATATGCTGATAGCTCAGTTTGACTTGAGATTTTGAGAGTTTTTACAACTTGTTGTATGAGCTTTTTTGGTACCTCTCTGGTCTTTGTAAGAGCTTGAGCTATCGGGCATCTTGTTAGAAATTCAATGAGAATTTGACACTTCATATCATACTCTTCGATGTTATCATTCATTGCTTCATTGTTGCTCTTTAATGGAAGAAATTCATCTTCAGTGATGAAGGGAACAGTGTGTTCAACTGGTGGTACGTTGATGTTGATAGCTGCCACTGAGAATTTGAGTTTTGGTTTCAAAAAAAAAAAAGGATTTTAGGGCTTTGAATTTGAAGGTTGAGGATGAAGGTCCCTATTTTTGAACGAGGTATTTATAGGATAGACAGACAGAGATTTTTGAGTGTGTATCGTGGGTTGTTTGTGTTCAAGGTGGTTAATGACACCTTAATGATGTTTTAATCTTTTTGAGGAAACAACCGTTTTTGAGAAACTTTTGGTTTATCTCTAATTGAATGTAAATCCTTTAAAGAGATTTAGAGATTCCCATGAATTTGAGGATAAACACTAACATCCAACTTGCACCTTTTCTCCATGTGGGACCCCTTTTGTTTTAAAAGGTCCAATAGAAACCTTTTATGCATCTTCCCAGGTTTTTCTCATGATGATGATATATATCAGAAAATTCTTAATAAAGCTTTTGAAAGTTGTATTTTCTTCATATATCATCAGAATGTATTTGATTCATTTACAGAGGATGAATCATCAGTTTTTTTTTTTTTTGAGATGAGAGGGAATGAGTAGAGTTCTGAGATTTCGATTTACATTGCTGTTTTGCAGTTCTGAACTCCACACCTTTGTTCTGATATACAGGAAGTATTTTTCATACAGCTTGTTCCAGTCCTCAGAAAAAAATATTTTGAAAGAAACTTATTTCAAAGTTTTGAATGGTCATAAGTTTCTTTAAATCTGGTTAAAAACGATGTTTTCTGATGATTTGCCAAACTTCCTGATTTTCAAGTGAGAAAAAATTTGATTTTCTGATTTATTTTCATATTTTCTGATCACTAAGAAAAATTTTCTGGCGAATGAGCAGATTTGTATGGCATGATGAGTTTTGTGAATAATTACCAGATTTTCTGATTGATCATAAGATTTTCTGAGTTCCATCAAATACTTGTCAGATATCTTTTTGAATTTCCACCAGATTTTCTTTGATTTTTATCAGACATGTTTGTTTTAGTTTCCCCCTAGATCTATTGACATGTTTTTGAAAAAATATTTAGATAAAAGAAAACTTTCAAAAAAAATTTTGATAGAAAACAAAAGAAAACACACAACAAATAAAAACAAACAACTACTACTATTCCTCCTATTCCAGCTCGTTGTACATACACTTCACATATAACCAAAGACTGGTTACTCGACCCGTGTGATTCGTTGATGGCACCAGGGTAGGCTCACTTATGTTTTCTTGAAGTACCAGCTCAGCCCTTGGATAGCAGCTTCTCACACCTCCGAAGTCTAGCTGACAGGTAATCACTTTGGTTACGAATCGAGGGTAGATCAGAAAAGGTTGACGGTCATGGATGTTTGCTACTAGGTCTCTCATGAGAAACTTAGCATAGTTGTAAGGTTTTTCCTGTACAACAGCATAAACCACTTCCATCATCCTATGGGACAGCTCATTGAAGTGTCCAATCTTTTTGGAAAAATAAACACTTAGTTGTGTTACCAAAAATTGGAAAGGTGGTATGAACCCAGATTTGCTAACAGCCCTTGACGAGTTGTATGTATAGTAGCCCATTTCAGTCAAGGTCTGTTGCACATCTGCCTTATCCAGGAATTTGTTTTCATTTTCATGACCATTACCCAGTTTAAGGACATTTCTGATTGTTTCCTCTTTTAGGGTAATTCTTACGCCCATAACTTCACTTTCAATCCACATGGAAGTACCACCAAAAATGATTTCAGAGTTCCAGAACTCTTGAAGAAGTTTTGGATAAATAGTGACATGTGACGATACAACAAAACCCAAAGGACTTTGCATGATCATATTTTGTACAGACCTGCAGTCCTCCCATGCAGGTCCTTCCAAGTTGGATCTTAATCTAAGATTATGAAGTCTGTGAAATGGGAGAGGGAATTGAGTTGGTTTCATCAATTTTGGGCGACCCATTTTATGATAAGAAGATTCTTGTTGAGGGGCTTTTGAAGAGATGATTTTGATATGAAACAAGTTCTTTTCAGGTTGTTAATATATATAGATGAAAGTGATAGTTCCTTATGAATAATATTAACAGCAAAAAAAAATTCTTCTCTTCAATTAAGACGATATTTGTTGCAGTAAATGTGACAGTCTACTAAGCCCCAATGTGTGAGTAAGCATTTAATAACTAGGCGGCTACTTTCATAGCTCCTAATCATTTCAGTGCCTACGTGTCACTTAAGTTTCTTATGAAAAAATGACGTTGCATGCATTGGCAGAAAAAAATAGAATTCCATACTCTGAAAAAAATTTAGTGACGGTTCATTTTCTCAGTAATATAGAATTTTATCTTTAAGCATGTAACTTTTCCCCCTTTTTGTTTTTTTTAATAAAATTAAAAAAAACAAAAATACAATATACACAAAAATGAATATAATACAATGTGTGGGATGTGCATGAGGATGAAGGATTAAGATGATTACAACTTATTCTGATGTTTCAACCTGGTTTCTGATTTTATATCAGAATTTCTGGTGATTTCTCCAGATATTCTGACATTTCTTCAGATTATCTGATAAATCATCATTTATTGATGATTCATCAGATTTTATGATGTTCCATCAGATTGATGGATTGTTTTGTCAGAAACCAGTTCATTTGATCTCTGTTTATCAGAACTTTGATGATTATCAAGTTGGTTTTCAATTTGTGTCCTTGTCTTTTCTGAAAAATCTTCATCATTTAAGTTAACCATACCAAGTTTGCTGATAAAAAAATTGTGTCTCTTTTCATCAAGAGGCTTTGTAAAGATATCAGCAATTTGGTTTTCAGTTGGTACAAAATACATTTCAATGTTACCTTTTTCCACATGATCTTTTATGAAGTGATATCTGACATCTATGTGTTTGGTCCTTGAGTGATGAACTGGATTTTCTGTTATTGCAATGGCACTCTTTGAGTCACATAGAATTAGAATTCTTGTCAGAGTTACTCCATAATCTTTCAGTTGAGTTTGCATCCACAGCACTTGTGAACAGCAACTTGCTGCTGCTACATATTCTGATTCTGCTGTTGATGTGGCAACACAGTTTTGTTTCTTGCTTGCCCAACATACCAATTTTTCTCCCAAGAGTTGACATGCACCAGATGTGCTTTTCCTGTCAATTTTACACCCTGCATAATCTGCATCTGTGAATGCAATTAATTCAAGGTTTGTATCCTTTGGATACCAGAGACCAAGTTCTGATGTGCCTTTTAGATATTTGAAAACCCTTTTTACAGCTTTTAGATGGGATTCTTTGGGATCACATTGATATCTGGCCAGAAAGCATGTTGCAAACATGATATCTGGTCTGCTTGCAGTTAAATATAGCAGTGATCCTATCATCCCTCTATAGGTTTTAATGTCAACACTTATACCATCTTTATCAGAATCTAACTTGTTCCATGTTGCCATGGGAGTTTTTGAAACAGAGCAGTTTTCAAGTAAGTATTTTTGTAGAATTGTTTTCACATATTTTGATTGACTAAAAAATATTCCATCAATTCTTTGTTTAACTTGTAACCCTAAGAAAAAGGTTAACTCACCCATCATACTCAATTCAAAGTGGCTGGTCATCAACTTTTGAAATTTGTTACAAAATTTTTTATTTGTTGATCCAAATATGATGTCATCAACATATATCTGGACCAGCAAAGTATGACATTTATGTGTTTTGAGGAAAAGTGTGGTATCTATAGTTCCTTTGGTAAACCCAGAATTGAGTAAGAAGTTTGATAAAGTTTCATACCAGGCTCTAGGAGCTTGCTTCAACCCATACAAGGCTTTGTTTAATCTGTAAACATGATTTTGAAATTTTGGATCAACAAAGCCTTCTGGTTGATTCACATAAACTTCTTCCTTAATTTTACCATTCAGAAAAGCTGATTTTACATCCATTTGATAAACTTTTAAATCCTTGGATGCAACATAAGCAAGAAAAATTCTTACAGTTTCTAATCTAGCTACTGGTGCAAAAGTTTCGTCATAATCAATACCTTCTTGTTGACAGTAACCCTTGACCACTAACCTTGCTTTGTTCCTTGTGATTATGCCATTCTCATCAGATTTATTCCTGAATACCCATTTTGAGCCTATGACAGATTTGTCTTTTGGCTTGGGTACCAGATCCCATACCTTGCTCCTTTCAAACTGATCAAGCTCTTCTTGCATAGCTTGAATCCAGTCTAGGTCACTTAGAGCTTCTTTGACAGATTTGGGTTCTACCTTGCTCAAGAACCCAGAAAATGCACACTCATATGCAGTAGCAGATCTTGTTCTGACACCATCTGCAGGGTTGCCTATGATGTCAGAATGAACATGTCCTTTGATCCATCTTAGCTTGTTGTGAAAAGTTGTTGGTTCTAATGGATTTGAAGTTTCCCCCTGAACAGGTGCCTCATTTGTGTGTAAGATATCAGAATTTTGGTTTTCTGATGTACTACACATTTGTTCTGCAGAGTTAGTACATGAAGAATCTTTTGATTTGTTTTTGAAAGAATTATCATGTTCTAGGAAATCTTCAGTTATCATTTCAAAGAGGTGTTCATAATTTTCTTGATTGTCAGAAAAAAATATTTCTTTCATATATTCATTAGAAACCTCTGTTTCTGATGAGTCATCAAATGAAACATACAGACTTTCTCTGATTGTTCTTGTGTTGAGAATAAAAACTCTATATGCTTTTGAGGACAAGGAGTAACCAAGAAAAATACATTTTTCTGCTTTTCTGTCAAATTTTTCAAGGCTTTCAAAATCGTTGAAAACAAAACATCTACAACCAAATGTATGCAAAAATTTTACACTTGGAATTCTTCCATTGATAATGTTGTAAGGTGTTTTGTTGTGCCTTTTGTTGATAATTGTTCTGTTTTGGGTAAAACATGCATTTGCTATAGCTTCTGCCCAAAAATGAGTAGGCAGTTTGGCATAAGCAAGCATAGTTCTGGCAGCTTCTACCAAGGTCCTATTTCTTTTTTCAACAACCCCATTCTGTTGAGGTGTTCTAGGAGCAGAAAAATCATGAGAGATTCCTTTACTTACAAGAAAACTCTCAATTTTTGAATTCTTAAACTCTGTTCCATTGTCTGATCTGATCCTTCTGACTGTCAGTTTTAACAGATTTTCAATTTTCTTGACAAAATTAATGATCAGATCAGGAGTTTCACTTTTCTTTCTCAAAAATTCTACCCATGTGTACCTGGAAAAGTCATCTACTATTACTAGTATGTATTTCTTTCCAGAAAAACTTGCTGTACTTATGGGTCCACACAAATCCATGTGTAACAATTCCAAATTTTGTGAAATAGAAGACTCAGAAATTGATTTATGTGAGCTTCTCTTGGACTTACCCATCTCACATGCTTCACAAATTTTATCCTTCTTTGAGGATATTAAAGGCAATCCTTTTACCAGACCTTTGCTTGCTAGTTTGCTTAGGTTTTTAAAATTTAAGTGGGCTAGCCTTTTGTGCCATAACCAACTACTACCTTTGTTGATTTTTGAAAATAAACATAATTTTGGATGTTCACTTTCTTCTTTGAAATCAAAATAGTAGATTGATTTTCTAATTCTTTTTCACTTAAATAGATTTTATTATCATCTATACCTATTAACAAGCATTTTTCTGGTAAAAAGGTTACCTAAAAACCTTTGTCACAGAATTGACCACAACTCAACAAATTATACTTTAAGCCTTCCACATAGGCTACTTTCTCTATGGCCAGACATCCATACCTTATGCATCCATATCCCATGATCCTCCATTTCACTCCATTTCCAAAATTTACCATTCTACCCAGCTTTGGAACAAAGTTGCTGAGTAAGCTCCTGTCCCCAGTCATGTGCTTGGAGCTTCCTGAATCGCAGTACCAGATCTGCTGCACATGATGGTCCTGAAATGGAATGATTAGAGGGATTTTGGTACCCAGGCATGCTTGGGTATATTTTCTGATGGAATAATAATTGGTTTCTTTTTACTTCTTCTTCTTGGTTTTGCATCAGAAATTCTGTTATATGCTGAGCCATTAACAGATTTTTTGTTTTTCTTTTGAAGATGGTGTTGAACAAGCTTCATTATGTCAACACACATACAAGATTTATCAGAATTTTCTGATATTTCTTCTTGTGATGGATTGATAGGATAATTTTGAAAAGATGAGTGAACTGCTTCTGGAGTCCTTACAGATTCTTGACTGCACTCACTTATGTTTGATTTGAAGTTTGGTTTTTCAAAAGAGTATTCAGAACAGGTTGTTGTTTTGCAAGATTCAGAATCATATTCTGATATAGATTTATCAGAAATTTGATGAGTTGCTTTTACAAAGACAGTGGGTTTACTTCTATTTGATCTTGTATAACCTAAACCCTCACCTCTATTCTTTGGAGTGGACTCAATGAAATTTATGAATTCTTTTGCTTGTTGAAAACCTCTTACATTGATTTCTTTGTCGTTGATTCTTTTGTAAAGATCTTTTCTTTCATTTTCATAAAATTCAATTTTTGCTCTTTGATCTAAACTATCCTCTATAAGAAGTTGGTTTTCAAGAATGATTTTATTCAAAGTCCTTTGCAACTCATCAGATTTTCTAATATCTGATTGATGTTTTTCTTGCAGATTTAGAAAATCTGACATGAGCTTGTTTAGCTTGTGTTTAAGATCAAGATGTCTAAATTTACCTTTTGTTCTGAAGTTTCTGGCAGACCTTCAGAAAGTGCCATGAGGTAGAAATTTGCCAATTCTTCTTCTTCATCATCAGAAGAATCATCAGATAACCATGTATCTGTTCCAGCAATTAAGCTTACTTGTTGCAGCTTCTTTGCTTCTTCAAGCTTTTTCTCATAATAGGCAACATCCTTCAGCTTTTTGGTCTTACATTCTGATGCATAATGACCTCTCTGCTTGCACTTGCAACACACAACTTCAGCCTTCCCTTTATCCTTAGACCTAAATTCCTCTCTAGGTCTCCCATCCATCCTTCCTTTGTCACTTCTCTGGTACCTCTGGCTACCTCCCCTTAACCTCTGCTCAAATGTTTTGGTGAGCAGTGCTATTGCTTCAGCAAAAGCTGAAAAGTCTGATGATGTATCAGAAGTTTCAAGATTTTGGCTGTTTGATGGTTGTGGATCACTGGAGATTGTTGATCTTTGTGAGTTTGAGATAAGAGCTAAAGATCCCCCTCTTTGAATGGTTTCTTCAAATATTTCTTCCTCTCTAGGGATCAAGATGCTATATAAGTCATGGAGACTCATATTTCCTAGTTCTAAGGTTAATGATAAAGTCATGGTTAGACTTCTCCATTCTCTAGGAAGGGCATCAAGAAATTTTATGTTTCTTTCATCATTTGACTTAGTTATTCCAAATTTCTTTAGCTCGTTTAAAAGTTTTGTAAATCTTTGATATGTATCATTTAATTTTTCATTTGGCAAACTTTTAAACCTTTCATAAGATGAGACATTATTTGTTCTCTTTTTTCTTCTCATCCTTTCTCCTCCTTCACAAAGATTTTCCAACTGATCCCATATTTCCTTAGCTGATGCACATGCATCAACTTGTGAAAATATGTCATTGGGGATGGCCATAATTAAAAGTGACTTTGCCCTTTCATCCCCAGCCACCTTTTCCTTGTCTTCCTCACTCCAAAGTATTTCACTTTTGGGAGCTTGGGAGGCAGGGATAGCAGGTGATTGGTCAGTTGCTGGAATAACAGGTATTACAGTCATTGGTATATGTGGACCCCTTTCAATGGATTGAAACAGAGCTCGGTTATGACCATTAAGGAAATTGACCATCCTGATTTTCCATTGGGGGTATTCCTCTCTGACCAGAGTCGGAGGTTTAGACATAGAACCAATGTTAAAAGCATTATTCCAGGATTGAAAGCTGGCCATATTTAGAGAAAAGAAGATGAGCGATTGATCGTTTGAAAATAGTTTATTCAATCTGCTCTGATACCAATTGTTGGACCCAGTATGGCCTTAACAACTTCTTTTCACGTAATATGGCAAGTGATTTCAGTAGATGTGAAAAAGATGTGCGGAAATGGAAATCAGACTTTCAAGAAACAAGACCTACAGAATTATCAAGTTTATATCACTTTGAAACAAAATGGTTTACAACGTGATTGCAAGATTATTATCTAATACAAATGAATCTTGAATTCTGTGGGTGAGAGGGCAATGGAGTTTGGGTGTATATGTGAATGTGTTGGATCTGAGTTTGGTTCTGATTGTATTTTCTGTTTGAATTAAAATGGAAATGGATGAGTTGTGCAGCGGAATTAATATGAAAACAAACTTTGCATACAATCAAACGAGAGTATTGCTTTGATCAAGACATTTTCAACAAAGAACCGAATGATTGAATTAATTTCAAACAACGATTACAAGTAATGCTTGAATACAAACTCCCCCTCAGCCAGAGCTCAGTGTTTGTTCGTGCAAAGAAGACGGTATTGCAAAGAGCTAAATAGAACAGTGCATGGTACTGTTCTATTTATAGGTACTAGCAAACCACTGAGCATCTTAAGCTGACGTCACCATGAAAGTGACATCTAACCTCCTAACAAACTCTAACCTCTGATCAATACAAACACTGCTATGCTAACTACTGCTATTACATTACATTACATAAAAGACACTTAAACAGCTGCTGCATCCTTCCACAGCTGTGAACCCAGCAGTGCTTGTCCGGATCAGCAGTACTTGACTCAAGACAGTAGATTGAGCAGCAGAGCTTTTAGTCTTCTATCAGGTCTTTACTTGAGCAGTAGTTTGACGGTCAGTAGATTGCACGATCAGTAGATAGGAGGTCAGCAGATGTTGAAATCACTATCAAGGGGAGAGACTTGTATGTAACCATTTGTAAACGTCTGCTTATTCTGGATCCACTGTTCTGATCTAGTTTTAGCTTTAATTATCTGTTCCTCTGGTAGGGTTCAATCCCAACAATCTCCCCTGGAACAGATAATGCCAAAACTCTTCATTATTGTGGACATTTATTGCCTCATCAGCAGTTCCCTTATCTGACCTTTAAATTGTAGTTCAAAGTCTAGGGCATCTGTATCTTCATCATCCCTGCTAAGTGGAAGATCAAGGAGATCCTGCAAATCTTCAAGACTCAGGCCAAGAGCTTGTTCCCTTGATATTTTCTTCACTTCTCCACCAGACCTGAGCAAAGTCAATACGCAGGTCTGTTTGTCAGTTTCCCACTTTAGTATTTTTGAGTCTGGTGGGTTTCTTGGGAGATGTTTTTTTGCGGAGGTATTTGGTGAGGCTGGCCTATTCATGACTGGCTGAGCAGTACTTGCAGATTGTTCCAATTCAAGATCTTCTTTTATCATTACTTCAAGGCCTGCTTTTACAATAGCATTTCCAGCTTTCAGATCTTGAATGGTTTCAGCACTTGACTGGTTTTTGCTCCTTCTTTTGTAGATGGCAGCACCAGCTGGAGCAGTGGATCTTTTGACTTGCAGCTTTGGTGGTCTTTTTGAGACCTCTGCCTTGGAGTAATCAGGCTTTTGTGGAAATTTTGGATCTTTCTTTCTGAGTTCCTCTAACCTTTTGTAGGTAGCCCTGACCCTACCTTCTCCCCACTTTGTCACAGAGTTCTTTGACCCATAATCTGCTGCTATCAGCTCCTCTTTCATTCTCCTCAACTCTAAGATCTTATCAGCTTCAAATTGTTTGAATTTTTCAGGAGGAGTCTGCTTGACCTTATTTTTGATCATGTCTTGAATCCTGGCTGCTTCTTTTTCAAGCTCAGGAATGGTCCAGTTTTTGTACATGTGTTTCTCCCCCTTGTATTTCTTGTAGGTCATGATGTTTTCAATGTAGTCATTTCTCAAGGACTCATCTGCCCTTTCTGAGAGTTGTTGACATACATTTTTGGCAAATTGCTCCATTGCTTTGACCTGTGTAAGTAGAAACTGATAGCTTTGCTGAAATTCTCTATCAGATTTCCCTTTTCTGTTTTTGATTGCGATATCCTCTGCTTGCTTGGCCTTGAGTTTCAAATATTCTTCGATATTGTTAGGCCTGGGATATCCATCAACTGATGGCAAACTCCTTTTGGCTAGGTCATCCTCATAATAAAGGGATTTGATTTCTTCCCTAACTGCAATGAGTTCTAGAGGAAATGAGACACCAGCAGGAGGTAGTGGTTTTAGAATTTGAGCTGAAGAGAGAGGTGTGGGTTTTGGAATAGTGACAAGTGACAGGGATTTTGAAGATGTTGGTGATGAAGATGTGTCATCATCTTTTAAAATTAGCCTTCTCCTTTTTGGTTTAGGAGGGACTGATGATGTTTTAGTTGAAACAGTGGTGGTGGATTTAGTGGCAGTGGTTTGTGATTGACTAACAGCAGTTGAAACAACTGGTGCTTTAACCACTGTTGTCATTACAACAGATGTTATAACATCTGTTGTCTTCTGCTTTTTGACAGCAGGTGAAAGTGGTGGTGAGATAATTTTTGGTGGTGATGGTGGTGGTAAAGCAGTGATTGTGGTGTGTGTTGAAGTGGTAACAGATGTTGAAACAACTGAAGTACCAGCAGTAGTTGATACAGCAGGAGTTACAACAGTTGTTTGGGTGGAGGTTTGATGCAGATGGCTTTTGGATGGTGGTTTTGGAGGCTTTGGAAATCTGGATGGGGTTGACTTAGGTTTCCTTTTTGTCTTAGGATTTTTAGTATCCTTTGATCCAGAACAACCCTGCGTATACAGTTTCATGAAAGCTCTTTTCTCCTCATTCCATCTTGAAATATCCTTTGCCATTCTATCTCTTTTAACACTTGCTACCCCTTCATCAAGTGCTTCTTGAGTTGCATCAACCTTTTTACTACCATCTGGCACAAGAATTTTTCTGGTCATAGCATCCCTTTCAGGTTCAATGTAGAGACCATCATCTATTCCTTTCTTCTTCCACTCCTGAATTTTCTCCCCCTTTTTGGCATTATCTTCTGGGAGTTGATCAATGAAAAGTACTGTTGGAGGAGCAGTGCCCGTGGTTTCCAATAAATGGGCCTTGATTGCCTTGATATCTGCCTGAGTGTTCTTGTGCCTAGACTCCATTATGGTTCTCAGCTTTTGGACATGTATTTCATGTTGCTGATCAGCCATTTCCTTTTGGTGTTGGAGAAAAGGTTGAAAGAGATTCCAGAGCTCATTTGTAGCAGATGCTTGTGATGGAGCAGGTGCTTGAGGTGGAACAACATTGGATTGCATCTTTTGTATTTTCAACACCTGTTGTAGCATGTGTTTAATATCTGCAACAGATGTATCCAATTTATCAACACGTTCCATCAATTCCTGATATTTTAAATCATCACCCAATTTAATGGGATCATCTGATTTCCCACTAGCAGTGGTTTTATCAGTGGTTGAGGTAGTGAGTGTACTCCAAACATCTACCACTGATGCCCCTTTTTCTTGGTACTGGGGTCTTCTTCCCTCAACACTTGACAACCTTTTGATGTTGCTAGTGGTCAAAATGAATCCACTGGTGGTTGGCAGAGGTGCTATGTAAGGAATTGCCTCCAAGGAAGTCTTATTAATGTAACCACTGTCCAACTGTAAACCAGTGGGTTCAACAGTTGTAGTGGCTGCTTCACTTGGAATACCACCGAGAGTTACTTGTAACTCAAGGGGTGTAACCTCCTCAGGTTGTGTTGGTGGGTTAGCAAGGATTGATACATCAGACCCAGTCATTTGTGGAGTTTTATTCTCATTGATAGGTGATTGAGAAGGACTGGTAAGTGCCTGGTTCAAATCAATTGCATCCAACAGCAGTTTAGTTGGTGTGGGAATTGTGGATGTGATGTTTGGTGTAGAAAGAGGATTTGCCCCGGGCATTGGGCTGTGGATGATGGAATCAAGTGATTCCAGAGCATCATGATGTGGTGACCCTATGTGTACAACCTGTCCTTTTTGTGAAGAAGCATGAGGAGCTGTGGTTATGGGTTGAGATATTTGTACCAACTACTGTGAGGAAGTAGCAGCAGTGGTTTCTTGTGACGTTTGTGTTGTCACTGGCATTAGCTCTGGTATCTCATCCTCCATAGTTGCCTTTTTGTAGGGTTTTGGGGGTTTTTGAGTTTTTCTTTTTGTTGGCTTTTTGGTGATTTTAGGTGTGGGTTTCAAAGCAGTTGTTTTGCTACTTTGATCACCTTGAGCAGTGGGCTCAGCAGCAGATACCTGAGGAGCAGTTGTAACTGCTAAAATCTGCTCAGGCACCTCTGCTTGTGTTTTGCAAGGTGTTGACATTCGGGTAAAAGTTTCAGCAGTTAAACCTTTTATTTGCAAGAATTCACCTTGTTTTATTGCAGCAGCATCCTTCTCTCCAAGTTTCTTTTCAAAATAGTAACTTAAAAATCTTGGAAAGAGTAAGAAGGCTTTTGTTTCAACATTGTTAACCAAATCATTAAAAATCACCTGAGAATAGTTAAAATTTTCTTCTTGAAGAATTGCAAATCCCAGTTTTTGAATTTTTAATGGTATTTCATTGAAAGCAGTGGTTTTGTTTGAAACACACATTAAGAGGGTGTGAAATAGAAATCGTGTTGCAGATGGGAAGTAACCTTTTTCTAAGGTGTCCTTTTTGACCTCTGCATTATACCCTCTTTCCAGAAAATCATTTTTTAACTCATTTTTGGGGAAAGTAATTTTACCTTCCTGATCGTTGAGTTGAAAGACCTCTGAAATGGATTGTGGTGTTATCTTGACTTCTTTTCCCTTTAGAGTAGAGTTAATGGCTATGACAGTGTCACCTTATTTGTCAAGGGTTGCATTCTTCCAAAACTCTCTTTGGGTCGCCAAGTATATTGGGGCATCTGCTGTTAGCAAAGTTTTATACTTTGACGCAGACATGATATCAATGATGGAGTCGAAATCCCTTGTGGAACTGGGTTTTGTGAGAAGACCCAGAAGATTGTGAGACGGTTTGTATGGTATTTCGACGATTGTAGCCTTTTGGGAGGCATCTTTTGATGATGATTTGGAAGTGGGTTTTGCGGATGACTTCGATTTTGTCATTTTGGAGATGATGATCAAAGAAATTTTTGAAGGAATTTGAAGAAAAACTGCTTTGGGAAGAGAATTTTTAAGAATTCAATTCGACAGTAGAACCCTGTTTGGTGTGAAGTGGGGGTTTTGTGGAAAAAGATGAATGCTGATGTGGCAGCGGTTACAAAAGGACTGACCACATAGTACTGCTCACATGCCAACCCCTGATGAAATGAAGGACAGTACTTTATGAAAGCTACTGATGAAGGCAGTGGTTACAACGGTAAATGGAAGCAGTGGATGATTTTCACTATCAGTGGATAGCATATCAGTGGATAAGACACTGCCTTTGAGCAACAGAGTTTATCAAGAAAATGAGTGAACAGAGGATGGCTTTCAGCAGTGGACATACTTTTTAAGTAGAGCAGACTTTTGAACAAGCAGTGGTTATGGCAGACTTTTAAGGATTTTAATGAAAACTTCATTTTTAGCTATTTTTAAGGATGGATTTTTGATTTTCTGAAAACATTTTAATGCCTTTTAACATAGGAGAACAAGATTTTGCCTGTTACTCCATGTTTAGCATGCCAATCCTAGAGACCAAGCTTTCAAAGGTGGCAGTATCTAATGCTTTTGTGAGCACATCTGCCAGCTGGTCTTTAGTTGGGACATGATGCAGAGAAATCAAACCTTTTTCATAGCAATCCCTCACGAAGTGATGTCTGATGTCGATGTGCTTGGTGGTAGAATGGGAAACTGGATTTTTGATGATATTTTCTGCTGCCTGGCTATCCAACATAAGTGGTGTCTTTAAGGCAGTGATACCAAAATCTAGCAACTGATTTTGAAGCCACAGGAGTTGGGCTGTACAGCTTGCAGCAGCAATGTATTCAGCTTCAGCAGTAGATGTTGAAACAGCTGCTTGCTTTTTGCTTTGCCATGAAACCAAGCAATCGCCTAGAAACTGGCACCCTCCTGAAGTGGACTTCCTTGTGGTGTTGCATCCAGCAAAGTCACTGTCTGAAAAGCCTGAAAGCTTGATATTCCCATTAGCTGGATACCAGATACCAAGTGTGGGAGCACCTTTTATGTATCTGAATATCCTTTTTACAGCAATGAGGTTTGATTTTCTGGGAGCTGATTGACTTCTTGCACAGACACATGTAGCAAACATGATGTCTGGTCTAGATGCAGTTAGGTACAATAAAGACCCAATCATGCTTCTATAAAGTGTTTGGTCAATCAGCTCATCCTTTTCATCAGACATGACAAGCTTATTTGTTGCCATGGGTGTGCTACATGGTTTACAATCATTCATATCAAATTTATTCAAAAGTTCTTTAGCATATTTGCTTTGATGAATGAAAGTTCCATTTTGCATTTGCTGAACTTGGAGACCAAGAAAGCATTGCAGCTCACCCATTGCACTCATTTCAAACTCAGCTGTCATGAGTTCCCTAAACTCTTCACACATTTTGTTACATGTGCTTCCAAAAATAATTTCATCCACATAAATTTGGACAATCATTAAATCCTTTCCTCTCCATTTTAGAAAAAGTGTTTTATCAATGGTACCTCTTTTGAAACCATTTGAGAGTAGAAAGGTGGAAAGAGTTTCATACCAGGCCCTTGGTGCTTGTTTCAGGCCATACAAGGCTTTGTTGAGCCTGTAGACATGATCTGGATAAAAAGGATCCTCAAAACCTGGAGGTTGACAAACATATACCTCTTCTTGAATTGTACCATAGAGGAAAGCACTTTTGATATCCATTTGGAACACCTTCATGTTGTGGTTGACAGCAAAGGCCATGAAGAGTCTTATAGCTTCTAATCTTGCTACAGGGGTAAATGTTTCATCATAATCAATCCCCTCTTCCTGTCTGTAACCTTGAACCACAAGCCTGGCTTTATTTTTGACAACAATGCCCCTTTCATCAGTTTTGTTTTTGAAGACCCACTTTGTGCCAATGGGACTAACCTCTTCTGGCATTGGTACAAGCTCCCATACTTGTTGTCTTTTAGACTGTTGGGGCTCCTCTTGCATGGCTTCTACCCAGCTGTTGTCTTTTAGTGCCTCTTGGTACTTGACTGGCTGATGGAGTGATAGAAAACCAGCAAAAAGACAAATGTTTTGGGTTTGGCTTCTTGTGAGCACCCCTTCATTGATGTTGCCAATTATTTGGTCTGGTGGATGAGATCTCAAAAAGATTAAATCTCCTTGATATGGAATGATGGCATTGGTTTGTGAGGGCTGCAAATGTGTATCATCTGAGCTAACCACTGCTGGTGACTTTGATGACCCAGCAGTGGCTTCAAAAGGTGGTGGAATAGGAGGTAATGAAGTGGACACCTGCTGACTTTTATCCACTGTTTGGGGACTTTTGTCAGCAGTGTTTGAGGATGTGGAAGCAGTGGATGATGGGCTACTTTGGTCAACAACTGTTGATGTAGCAGTGGTTGAGCTTTGACAACTGTTTTGAACAGCTGATGCTTTTCCCTTTGTGGCAGACCTTTGAGGGATGATGATTTCATACCCATAGTCTGGTGTTGTATCCTCGGATGGACCTGCACTGTTAGTCTTGACAGCAGTATTTTCAAAAGTGAATTTTTCAAGATCAAACAGATCTGCAGGATTTTCTGGGATTTTCATTGATGAAAGTTCATTGAACTTTACATTCAAGGTCTCCTCCACTGCCTTGGTCCGTGTATTGGACACTTTATAGGCCTTGGCAGTGGTTGAGTATCCCAGATGATAACCACAATCAATTTTAGCTGCAAATTTTGAAATGGAATCTTTTAGGTTCAAAATAAAGCATGGGCAGCCAAACGAAGTAAGAGATCAGTGGTTTGATTTTATACAGAATTTCATAAGCAGTCTTTTTGTGCCTGGGGTTAATTAAAACTCTGTTCTGGACATAGCAAGCAGTGTTTACTGCCTCTGCCCAGAAGGTTAATGGCAAACCTGAATCTGCAAGCATGGTTCTGGCAGCCTCAATCAAAGTTCTGTTCTTTCTTTCCACTACCCCATTTTGCTCTGGTGTTCTAGGGATGCTGTACTGCCTTACAATCCCTTTCTTCACACAGAAGGCATCCAACTCCTTATTTTTGAATTCTGTGCCATTGTCACTCCTGAAGACTTTTACTGGAAGGTCAAATTGCTTTTCAACCTGTGTCACAAAGTCTTGCAAAATGCCTGCAGTCTCATCTTTTGAGTGTAAAAAGAAAGTCCATGTAAACCTAGAAAAGTCATCAATAATAACTAAACAAAATCTCTTTTTCTTGAGACTCATGACTTGAACTGGGCCAAACAAATCCATGTGCAGCATTTGCAAACACTGGGTTGTTTTGGACTCTTCAATGGACTTATAGGAACTTTTATGCTGTTTTCCTTTTAAACAGGAAATGTAATGTTCAGGACATGAAAACAATTTTTGTGGTAGGCCTCTCACCAAACCATTTTTTGAAATTTCAGTGATTGTTTTAAGATTTGTGTGCCCCAGCCTTCTGTGCCAAAGTTCTGTCTCTTTGTTAGAGGCAGCTGAGAACATACATGCATCAGCTCTGGGACACTCTTTTGACATATCAACAACATAAACATTGCCACTTCTTTGAGCAACAAGTTTAGTTTTTCCAGTTTTTATTATTGCCTCAATCTTTTCTACCATTTCTGGTCCAATAATCCTACAACAATCTTTTGTGAAGAATGACCCAAATCCTTTGTCACTCATTTGGGACACACTCAGAAGGTTGAATTTTAGATTATCTATCAGATTGACATTTTCAAATTTTACATTTCCAGACTGCACTGTACCAGACCCCAGAACTTTCCCTTTACTATTATTCCCAAAGGATATATCACCCCCTCCATGGATTTTGAAGTCTTTGAGGAGGGCTTTACATCCTGTCATGTGCCTGGAGCCTCCACTATCTACATACCAAAGGCTATCAAAGCATGCAGAAGCTCCCTGCACATGAAGTAAAAGGTTTAGTTCATTAGGGTTTCCAAAGCCAATAAGGCTTTGGATGGGGTCTCAACAGTGTCTGGGATGGAAGCACATTGATGGACAGTGGTTAAGTCAGAGGTTTGGACAGCTTTAGGACTGTTTCTTGCTAACCACTGTTGGGGGTCTTGACCAATCACCTGTTGGTACCCAAAAGGATGCCTGTTCACTTTAGGTTTAGAGGGCCTTTTGTAGGTCTCATAAACGTGTGGAACCCTAGGGTATGGTGGTTGTCCCTTGCCTCTTCTAAATTGATTGGCAGGGGGTGCATCAGTCACCTGAACATCTCTTTTAGCAGATGTTTGGTTCAGCTGTTTTGTGACAGCTGTTTGAACTGGCACAAACAGTGGTTGGTTTTTAGTGAATTTGACAGATGATGTTGATTGACTCAAGGATGTTTTAGCAGTGTATTCATTCTTTTTCACACCAATTTTTTGAAGATACACACATGCTTGAGTTTTGTGGTTTGATTTTCCACAAACAATGCAGCTTTCAGCTGGAACAATGACACTTGTTTTGTTCAAATCATAAGCTTTTAAATGGAAACAATCTTTTGTTAGATGATTCCTTTTCTCATAGAATTCACAAAACAGGTTATTAATCTTTTCTTTCTTCTTCCTCTTTTTGGATTCCTTTGCAACAGTGGTTTTAACCTCTGTTGGGATATCCTTGAGAGGAATGACTTTTGCTTTTGGAGCTTTAACACCATTTGTTGACGTAAAGTCCATAGGCTTGAAATTTTCAAGAATATCACACTCATCAGACCATTTAGGTTTAAACTGATAATTTTCAAGTTCCTCAAAAGTAGAGGATCCCATTGGTCTGTCAAGTGTGATTTTGTTACCAAGTTTATCGGTGATTTTCACTTCTTGGCCATTCTTGTTTGTGGGGATGAACTCAGTGGTTACATCAGTGGTTTGAACAGACTTATCAAAAACAATGTGTTCATCATCATATTTTCTATACCCTATTCCAAATTTGACATTGCTTTCAAGCTGTTTCTCAAGCATAACCTCATACCCTTTACAAGATTCCACCCATCTTTCATAGGTGATTTGGGTGGACTCTAACTCCTTTTTGCAAACTTGGTATTTTTCTACCATAGTTTGGAGTTGAGTTTTGGTTATGCTTTGCTCTTCTTTGAGACTGCTGATTTCTTTATCTTTTTCAGCCAATTTGTTTCTAAGTTCTTTTAAAGACTTTTCAAATTTGACTTCATCAGACAAGATTTTGTTCCTAAGGTTTTCATTTACCTCTTTAATGTTAGCAAATGCAATAATGCATTTGTCTGAACACAGTTTTTCAAGAACTTGAGGAGATACCTTGGCAGCAGCCATCATTGCACAATCACATTGATGATTTTCTTCATCATCAGCTCTTACTTCCTTCTCACCTCCTCTATTCTCTTCTTCTTCTTCTTCTTTGTTCTCTTTGGACCATGGGTCTGTCAGTGGTTCAATCAGGGTTTCTGAACTTTCTCCCAGCAGTAGTTCACCAGCCACAGCAGTTACCACTGCTTCAGTCACCTCATCCACTGTTTCAACACTTAGCTGTTCACCTTCAGTTTCAATCCCCTCTGGTATTGACTCTAATGCCATCAAACAAAATTTATCATTAGAAGGTTCATTAAAAGCATAGAGTGCAAAATTTTCATCTCCAAGCTCATCAGGCAAGCTGCTCCACTCAACAAAGCCTTGAGTGAAGAAGCTTTGCTGATCTGGTTGTGCCACTGCTGGAGCAATTGTTTGAGGTGCAACAGGTTGCACTTGTGCCTGGGGGACAGGGGTTTGAACATACTGAATTTGTGGAACAGTGGTTTGGACATAATGCACAGGCACAGGGGTAGCAGCATAGTGAGCAGTGTTTACATGTGCTGCTGGGGCATATTGGATATAATGGACAGTGCTTTAACTTTGTGGTCTAGGGTTTGAGCTGGGATGAGTGATTATGGGACCAGTGGTTTGACTCCTGCATTCCCTAGCAAAATGACCTAGTCTATTGCACTTGTAACACTTGATTTTCGATTTATCCAACCCAACCCTTAGATTCCCATGTAACCCTGGGAATTTTCTCCCTGTTCTTTTGTAGAATTTGCTTGTTCTCACACTAAGCAAAGCCAACTGATGCAAAATGTCCATCTCCTCTAAGTCAGTGGGATCAAAATGTTGTAAATCATTGAGTTCAAAGCACAAATTATCTGACATCTGGTTTTCATTGTTTGCAGTAAAAGCATAATTTGCAGAGTGAGAATCAGGGTTGGTAAAATTTCCACCAGCTGTTATATCAATGAAATGATCATAACCCTGTTCCTTACTACTGCTACCAGATTCTTCCTGACCAAGAAGAGCTGTGCTACCGAATGAGTAATCATCAGTAACTTTGCCAGACTCTTGCAACTTCCTTTTCTGGTTCAACTCCCTTTCATAGGTCAGGAGTCTACCATGAAGTTGGGTCAGGGTCAGATCTTTGAACTCAGCAGAGTTTCTAGTGACAAAAGCTATGGTGTCCCATTTTTCTGGTAGTGACCTAAGGAACCTGCTATTTTGAGTTGAATTTGGAAAAGTTACTTTAACAAGCCTTAGTTCACTAATGAGACAGCTGAACCGCTCAAATTGTTGAGTCAGTGATTCACCATTGATGTGACAAAATGTTTCATACTGTTGATTCAGAATTTCCCTATTGTTTTCAATAACTTCTTCTGTTCCCCCAAACTGTTCCTTCAACGCATCCCATAGCTCTTTTGCACTGTTACGATGTAATAGTCCAGCATAGATCTCATTGGGTAATGCAGATGCAATGATGCTAAATGCTTTGGCATCGAGTTCGAACTTTTGAAAATCAACTTCAGTATAGTTTTCATAAGGTTTTGGTACGGAACTCTTTGGATCCTCAGCACTTGGCACCATAGGAACATGGGGACCAAAAACAACAGACCTCCAACATCCAGTGTTCTATTGAGCAAGGATGTGACCCATCCTTCTCTCCCAGATGTTGTATTCATTACGTTTAAGCATGGGTGGTTTAAAAAGCGAGCCAATGTTATTCTTATCATCTTGTGATTGTGACGTCATCCTGGTTGTTTTACAGACACTGATTAATCAACTTTACTGGTGATTAAACCTTCAACTGTTTTTCAACAAAAACGAACAAACTATCGATATCAACGATTATGAGCTGAACTATTTATGTCAAAATGATTGTTAAATCAAATTTGACTGTCCAAGCTCTGATACCAATTGTTGGATCTGAGTTTGGTTCTGATTGGATTTTCTGTTTGAATTAAAATGGAAATGGATGAGTTGTGCAGCGGAATTAATATGAAAACAAACTTTGCATACAATCAAACGAGAGTATTGCTTTGATCAAGACATTTTCAACAAAGAACCGAATGATTGAATTAATTTCAAACAACGATTACAAGTAATGCTTGAATACAAACTCCCCCTCAGCCAGAGCTCAGTGTTTGTTCGTGCAAAGAAGACGGTATTGCAAAGAGCTAAATAGAACAGTGCATGGTACTGTTCTATTTATAGGCACTAGCAAACCACTGAGCATCTTAAGCTGACGTCACCATGAAAGTGACATCTAACCCCCTAACAAACTCTAACCTCTGATCAATACAAACACTGCTATGCTAACTACTGCTATTACATTACATTACATAAAAGACACTTAAACAGCTGCTGCATCCTTCTACTGCTGTGAACCCAGCAGTGCTTGTCCGGATCAGCAGTACTTGACTCAAGACAGTAGATTGAGCAGCAGAGCTTTTAGTCTTCTATCAGGTCTTTACTTGAGCAGTAATTTGACGGTCAGTAGATTGCACGATCAGTAGATAGGAGGTCAGCAGATGTTGAAATCACTATCAAGGGGAGAGACTTGTATGTAACCATCTGTAAATGTCTGCTTATTCTGGATCCACTGTTCTGATCCAGTTTTGGCTTTAATTATCTTTTCCTCTGGTAGGGTTCAATCCCAACAGAATGCTAAGCTTCAAACTCACTTTGCTTCTCTTGGTTGGGCCTTCTATTTATAGAAGGCTGGGCATGACTAAACAATAGTTTATTCATGCAATAAGTCCTGCAAAAAGTGCCCAATTGACATATTCATTGAATCCAACGTTCAAGTTTTCTTTTTCATCATGATATCCAATAATGTCAACTTGCTTCGGTAAGTGTGGCAGGATAGAGCTGATTTCAGACAAGTGGGCTTTTTATCAGAATTTCTGATAAACCACTCCATCAGAAATTCTGGTGAACAAACCATCAGAAAAATTCTAATGATCAGAAACATCAGATACTGATGATATTTCATTAGAAATATCATCAGATCCATCAGAAGTGACCTTTTCTGATAATCCAATTTAGCTCTTGATCAACTTGTGATTCTTTGAAGTAGATGTTGTGCATTCCATTTGTCCCATCTGATCTTCTTTTTCTCGTTCGTGATCTTCAGGACTGTGATCTCTTCATAGATCCAGTTGATTGTGATTTTCTTCAATACTTACAAATAAAGTTTCCTAACAATGGTCATATCACCCATTGGCTAACCCGTTGTCCAATGGTGAAGATTATCAAGTAGTGTATACAAAACCCCACATACCGGCAGTAATTGAGGATTACAAAGACTTAATCCCTGTAACCATAACTTTGAAAACAAGTAGAGTTTTGGGAAAGTAATTTGATAAAAAGATAATGACTCACATTGCAAGTTTAACTGGACAGAATGTGCCTACTGATTAAGCCTGGTAACCTAGTTAAATAATGCAAACGAAACTAGGTTAGTAACTTAATACAACATTTACGATAAATTCACGAAATCAAAACCCTCACGACGAATGACAAAGTATAGCCCGAATTCAGGCAGCACTTAAACATCCATCGGATTAGTTTCAATCGACCAGACATTGTATCATAGCAGTGATCGAGTTATTACCCCGTTATCGTAGCAGCGTTTCACCACTAAAATGTAAAATTCGTACAGGATGGAAGCGGTTTTGATGAAAATTTTCGAGCAGACGGAAATGGCCATGCAACGTACAATTTATAGCTGAAAATTAGGGTCTTCGTGGCCTGCGTAAACTCGAAGGACAATCCTTCGCGGCGCACGAGGGCCACCCTAGCTACGGCTAGGGCTGCCGTGTTATAGCGTAGGTCTGCCACATGTGTGACACGTGGCCTAAGACTTATCCGGAGATTTGCCTGTCTGTCGCGCCCCGCGTAGACTTCCTTTGACTTTTTTCGCGGCCTGCGACAGCTCACTGAATTTTGATTTTCTTGATTTTTCCTAAAGATTAGGGTTTTAGGGGTCCAGGTTTTCACTTACGGAGTGTTCTAGGACATTTTCGTGCAAGTCCTTACAATAACTATGTGCACATGTGCATTAACATGACTGACAAAATCAACAGGTAATGTTTGCTTCAATCGAACAACCTAACCATTACCAACTTAAATTCTGTATTACCACCAAATATATTTAAAATTATTCAGTAACAAAACCTACATACAAAAAAGAACACACACAAACCTACCATATTACAAGTCGGTGTATCACAACAATCACCTCGAATCCCTTAAACATCATATACATCAAACCATTTTCGGTAATTCAGATATGAAACTACGATTTAAAAGATCTAAATCGACAATTAGGCATCATGTTAACATATGAAAGTGAAAAAACAAATTGTATAAACTTACAAATTCACAGAACTGCGTAGCATCATGTTACGATGGTTTAATCTGATGTTTGAAGTCCAGGAGGAGGAGGAGGCAGCTGATTTGTGCCATAATATTCAATGATTCTGTTATTATTGCCCTAATTTCGGATATATGATAATTATATGATCGATGATTCTTTTTATAGCCTTAATTTGAATATATGACGAATACATGATGAATTATAAGATCGAGATGACGAATTTTGGGGGATTTGGAGTGTGACGTGAAATGAGATGACAAATTGTGTAGAGACTGAATCCGGGTGTGAACTGAATATAAAGGATGGTTTAATCTGATGTTTGAAGTCCAGGAGGAGGAGGCAGCTGATTAAATTTTTATTATGTATTTACAGTAATACCCCTTGTTCACATTGGTTCTCGCAATAAAGGTGGTTCTCGCATGAACCCTACCTTATATATATATATAAATGGGATCTGGAGAAAACGCCTAAAATTGTGAGAACGCTGAGAACAGATCCTAGTTGAACATGTGGCGCGGGATATAATCAGGGCGGATAGAGTTTTTTGTCTTTTTAACCTTCTTTTTTTCTAATGCGTGTGTCACAATACTGTTTCATTTTTGGCGTCTAAGATTTTTTTGGCGTTTAGTTAGATTCAATAACTATATGGCGTTTTACTGGTCCTTTTTTATATATCTCGTTGAATTAATCGTTTATGTTTCACATAGATAATATTTTGGCGTTTTTGACGTTCCCAAATTCATTAAAATTAATTAACAATTCTAACATCTTGGCATCCATGGTGTTACCAAATTCATTACATACCTTTAATAATTCAAACTTTACAATTTTTTCGCGTTTTGTAGATTTTTACCAGTTGAATTAATCCCATATATCTTATAAAGATAAATTTTTTGGCGTTCATGGCGTTCTTAATAATTCATTAATAATTTAAAAGATTACAATAAAACGAAATCAAAACAAACTAATAATCTTTTGTGAATGGGATTACATCAGAGATGTACCCATCGCTTTGTTCATCACTTTCTTCAGATTCATCATCATCATATTGTGCATTGGCGTATAACGCCATTATCTTGTCTCGTCTTTGCTGCAGCCTATACTTAAATATCATGACAACCGTGGATCTTGCATCGTTCGAAGGTACTAAATCACAGAGTTGTTCAAGAAGATGTAGTCTCTCTGTCTTCAACATTTCGTCCGTCGGCAATGAATATTCCACCCCGTGTCGATAAGTCACTTTAACCGTTCTTGCTTGTTCATCCAACCCCCAACCACTAACTGTTGGTAGACCAGTATTGTCAATATCATCATCATCATCATCATCATCTGTTGTAATTTTTTTCTTCAATCTTCTTATTACCGTTCGAGTTCGTTCACAATCGTTGGGCATTGGAACCCCAAGGGCCATGATATCCCTCTGAACGGCTTCATCCATACTAAGTATGTCCTTGCTTGTCTTGACTTTCACCCTTCTCCTGTCAGAGAACTTTAGGACGAAACGTCTCCCCGACCTCTCAAAGCTCCATGCAATAACCTAAGCCATATTTTTTTAAATTGTATGGCATTTTAGACAATGTGTGGCGTGTTAGAGAATACGTGGAGTGTTAAGTTTTGTTTACCTGTTCTACTTATATAATGACTTTTTTTACGCCATGTAGGATGCAGTCCTATAACGTGACAGGTAATTATGGCGTTTTTGAAAATATAAATAAATTCAATTACCCAAGGAGTGGCTTTTAATATAATTAATGGTATTTATAAAGTTTCTGTCATTTCAATTTACTGTTTGTAGTTACTGTTTGTTCAGCTTCATCTGTTAAGACTGTAACACGTCCCATCTTTTTAGATTTTGCCGTTTTGTATTTTCAATGGCGTGTAGACAAGATGACACATTGTTCTATTATAGTTGTGGAGTTTTGGCGTTTGTGGCATCTTGGCGTTTTACAAGTATTTTGTAACACCCCGAAAACGGGTTTGGTAATCAAACCACGCTAATTTAGATGAACGGGTAAAATACCGTTAATGGTAAAGGTTAACCAGATAAACATTAGGATTTAATTAAATAAAACTAATGTTAAATAAAAGATAAATAAATGCTTTAGTAAATAAAGCTTATAAAAAAGAAAGAAAAGTAGCCCAGGTTATCGGAAGTAAAACTAAAACGGGTTATAACCTCCCCGAACTTACTAAATTAACTAGGAATGTTTAACCTAGTTAATAAGAGGTAATTTTGGTGGCCCTGTTTATAATAAAACCATACATAAAGGGCTAAAATGGACAATTGGAAAAGTTGTTTTATTAAAAGAAAAATAAAACACAAAAACACACACATGTAGGTGTGTGTGTGCGTACAGAGAAGAGGTGGAAGGGGGAAACCCTTGTTCTTAATGATCCTCTCAAAAATCACTCAATCCAAATCGAAATTGAAGCAATTATAATGCATGTTTGAAGTTTTGTTGAGTACTACTTCATCCTAACACAAGGTATGTTTCAAATTCATGATTCATGAAATAAATTAGTTGAAGAGTTTCATGAAATTAGAATGGCCTTGTGGAAATAGTAGCAAGATAATGTAAATTGATGTTGTATTGGTGTTTATAAACACCATACTAACTCATATGTATGAACTACTTGAACAATTAGGAATTTTGTTAAGTGTTCATAGGTGATTAGAATTGGGTTTCGACATAAGAGTTAAAACCCATAATTATGATGGTCAAATTGTGTAATTGCTTATAACAACTGAAATTTACATGTTTATTTCGTTTCTACTTGCAGCAAGGAATGACGAGTTGTAATAAGGTAGTAGGATGATGACAATGTGAGCTAAAAAGTATAGCTTAAAAATTATGCACATAAGGTGTTTGGTAAAATGCCCAAGTGAAAGCTAAATGCTAACAACTCGCGAAAATCATTGGTCAAGAATCCTATGAATGGTTGTTAGCAAGTATTGATAAAATAGCCTAGTATGAAGGCCTATAAATGATACCTACTAAGTGTATAATGAAGTGCCCAAACGAGTTTTGTTGAATTGTTAATGCATTCATAAGTGTCAAACGACAGTTTGACTTCTAAAAGTCAATTTGACCAATAATAGGATCAACTAGAAATTTTGATGTAAAGTCTGTAAGGTGGAATAGTCAAGAAAAACGATGACTAATCTAACCATCTTGCGAATAATAAATGATAGTTTGACGCTTGACAAGCTAGGTGGAAGCTTGGGAGAAAGCAGGTCATACAGATCAAGTACGCAGGAAAAAGCATAATCGGATGCAAGGTAAGTAAAGCTTACACCCACCTAGTAGAACAACTATTTATGTGTCGGTTAAGAATATGGTGAACTAGTATTTTGAAAGAGTCTTAGAAATATGACGTTCCGAGATGGATCGAAATGGGTCAGAACAAGTGAAAATGGTAAGAAACCATATTTGATGGTAAAAAGGGTAAAACGGTAAATTGGTCATGAGATGACGAATAAACAATGAGTTTTGTAAAGTTACCTTAGGGTGTAAACCATAATGGGTAAAAAGGGTAAAATAGTAATCTGGTCACGAGTTGACAGATAAATAATGAGTTTTGAAAAAGACACCCTATGGCGTAAGCCATAATGGGTCAAATGAATTAAGAAACGACTTTTAAGTAATGTGATCATAGGGTGCAAGCCGAAACAAGCTAAATGAGTGAGATGGCAAATAATTACCATCTCACAATAAGAAAATGGTCATTTAGGCTAAACGGGTCAAATGGTGATGTTATCATCATTTGACAATAATGACTAATGGTCGCTTGTTGAGTTTTTGTGCACACAGGGAGAATAGCGTACGAATTGCATTGCTTTTAATTAGCAATTTATATTGCAAGGTATTAAAACGGGTCAATGCTATGACCCGAGCCAGGTATGTGTAATGGGTCAAACTCTCAATGAGAACTTAAGGTCTGACGGGAGTTAATCGAGTCATGGGTGGGCTTTGGATTACCTAAAGTGAGGTATATCAAGCGAATTGAAATTTAGATATTATGTTCTTACGGACATAATGAATTGAAAATGGAATACGGGTTAAAAAGACTAAAGTTGACCAAAACGCCCTCGAATGATAAACCGGGCAAATGACCCTTAAGGGTAGTTTAAATATGAATTTTATAATTCGGTCAATCCTTACGATAATATAAAATGGAAGGCTTAAACCATTTTTGGTTTAAAACTACATAATGGGTCATTTTCGTAAAATGTCTAACTTGGGGGTAGAATGGGAATATAATGATTTTTCCCATTCACGATCCATCACATTTGAAGTTGTGATGACATATAAATGAAAATCATAAGTGGAACGCGAACTATAAACAAACGGACTCGGTTAATGAGTCATGACTGAAAGGTTTGGAATTCTTAAAAAGAATTCGGATTAGATCAAAGTTTGGCCTTTGAAAGGTCGAACGGGTCAATTAGCATAACCGTGAACCGGATACCTGTCGCATTAAAACGAAAGAATAATACCCCAGGTTATGGGTTATAGTTGTAAAAATAATGCTCTTGCGAAGAGATATAACTTCTGTGAGATCGTTTGCTTAAATAAGCAAACGGGTCAATTATTTTTTTAAGTATGTAAATTGGAACCATTAGCATAAACTATATGAATTATGGATCCGGGTAATGGATTATAGCTTAGATATGTCAAGAAATAAACCCCAAGCGATTAAAATGAGTTTGGATAGGTTTGGATGTAAAATGGGTGAAAAATAAACGTGCAGAGCTAACACGGCCGGGTGAAGGTTCTGCGAAAAAAATATATGTTTAGCTGACACGGCCGGGTGGAAACCTGATATGGCCGGGTGACGGGGCTAATATATATATATATATATATATATATTATATTTTTTTAATGTTTTCGTTCAAATGTTTCGATTACTAAGCATTTGACCGTTTAACTTAAACACTAATTGTTTTTAGTGTTTATGATAGGCTTTCGCAAAGGTGGGAACCGGATGGACGACCAAGCACGCGAAGAACCGAACACTATTAAATTGCTAACTCTTTGGAGAGGATTATGAAAAGGTTGAAGCATGATCATGCACATCAAAGTTTTCGAGTTTAGAACTTTAATGCTTTTAAACTGTGACAAAGTGTTATGGTCCGTTATGTCGGGTCGTCTGGGTTATTAGTTAACCCAAACGTACAAGTTCTATGTTAAAAAAAACTAGGACCAATAATCCACATTTATTAAAATAAGTAGAAATCAGGTTAGAGTGTTACACATTATTTTAGAGAAATAATGTATTTTTTAGCGAAAAATTAGATAACAAACCACAGAAAAAAATAGAAGCGAAAAAAATAAATTAAAAATCCTAATCGAATTTGTCTTCCAAATCTTCACTGTCATCAGTCTCTTTCTTCTTTTAAATTACAAGAACTGTCACATATATATGGCGTTTTGGTTTTGGTGTGATTTATTGTTGTTCGTTGTTGAAGTGGCTTAGTGGATGTTGGAGACATAGATCAATGCCGTGTGAGTGGGTTTTTTCCTAGGTCTTCATCTTTATCTTCATCCCACTCTTTCAGTGTCATAAGTATCTTCTCCTCATTCAAACCTTCTTCAAGAAAAAAGAACACAAAATGACATATGACTGTCATCAGTCTTTTTTTCTTGAAGATTTGTCCATCTCATGTAGCAAAATCTTATTGAGTTACCCCCCTCATCTAACAATCCATTCAGTGAAAATTCACGCAGAACAATACTGAATATCCAAGAAACAATGTTTGCCATCTTTGATTTTTTAACTTTTTTGGCGTTTAACAGTGAGTGGTATTTAGGAACCATGGCATTTGTTTTTTGGTGTGATCAATGGAAGGTGCTGATACATTTATCTCTATGGGATGTCTTTGGCGCGTAGTTTAGGTGGGATAAATGCAATTAATAAAGTATCCGTCGTTTCAGTTACTGTTTGTGTTTACTGTTTTGCTCAGCTTTATCTGTTAAGCCTGTAACACGTCCCATCTTTCAAGTTTGGCGTTTTATATTTAATGGCGTTTTTGTAGGCTAAGATTATAAAATACACTAACTAAAAAACAGAAAAATCTACGCAGGAAAAATATTTTTTTATATATTTGGCATTTTGTATTTAGTTGGCGTTTTATATTTTAATGGCGTTTTATGTAAGAAACGATGTTTACCCTTTTACCCTTAACGAAGCACGTTCCAAGTAATAAAATTGATGTTATTTACGAAAATGCCACCACACCAATCTGCTACGTAGATTGTTTTGATCTGACAATCCATAAGCGTTCTCACTAGGGTTGTAAACAAACTGAACGTTCAGTGAACAGTTCGTGAACCGTTCGACGGGAAGTTCGTTTATGTTCGTTTGTTTATTAAATGAACGAACACGAACAAGAAATTCTGCTCGTTAAGCTAAACGAACGAATATGAACAAAGGATGCGTTCATTCGTTTATGTTCGTGAACCTTCGATATGGTGTTCAATTATGTTCATGAATGTTCGGTAATATGTTCATTTATGTTCGGTCATATATGTTCATTTGTGTTTATTCACTTAAAGGTTTTTATATGTTATATTTTTTATTTTAATGGTTTTGGTTTTTTAAAAATTTTGAAACCCTAGTTATACTATATATGTTCATTCGTATTTATTTGTGTGCATGAACGTTAGGTTGTTTTCATGTATGTTCATGAACATTTGTTAGTGTTCTTGTGTTCGTTTGCATTCGTTCACGTTCGGTAATATTCGTGAACAGTTCATGAACACATTCATTTCCTTAACGAACAAACACGAACAAGGAATCTCGTTCGGTAAGCGTTCATGAACAGTTCATCAAAAAGTTTATTCCTTAATGAACGAACACGAACAAGGCCTTGTTCGTGTTTGTTTGGTTCGTTTACAACCCTAGTTCTCACTGTTCTCACACTTTTCACCGTTTTTCCTAATTCCTGACCTTATATATATATATATATATATATATATATATATATATATATATATATATGTAGGATTAGGTTCAAACGTGAACAATTTCTCCAGCGTGAACTGATCTGGACCATTGATTATTAGGATCTTGATATTTTAAATGGATGGCATGATTGTAATTATTAGGTTTTTTGATACCATTTAATTAAGCTAATAAGGGTAAATATGTAATCTACATATCATATTGAACAACATCCCATTTATATCTACTTTTACGTTTCAAAATCCCACAAATATCTCTCTCTCACATATCAAAGCCAACATCAAAGAAAATCCCTTATTAGCTCACAAATCCGTCGCCAAGATCCAGGTCTCACCTTCATCGCCCATCCATCCATCAACCCTTCTTTCCGATCAAACATCTAGGGTTTCTGTTACTAATTTCACAAAAAAACTTGCTTTCCACTGCCTATAGATTCCTTGTTTCGGCGTCTTCAACTGGTTTGATCCGCTTCGATCTCTTCGATACTTGAGTTTGTTGCAGTTCATAGATCAGAAATGGGGGAATTTGTCACTGCAAGGTGACGGCTTAAAAAACAGAGAACCAGTTGTAGAGAGAGAAACAATAAAAAGATTTGGGTTAGTGAGGTGTACGGCGGAGGGGATAGAGAGAGGGCAAGATAGTAATTTTGTTATGCCGGAAAGATTAAAGGTGGTGGCTTTAATGGGGTGTGTTATGTGTTTGTGTAATGCTGATAGAGTTGTTATGTCTGTGGCTGTTGTTCCTCTTGCTGCTAAACATGGGTGGAACAGTTCTTTATTGGGCATTGTGCAGGTAGTATTCAGTATTCAACCCTTTGATTATTATTAGCTTTAAGCTTTTATTATATTTTAAGAAAAAGAATCATTGGTCATGTTTAAATTTGCATAATTGTACTAATTACTTGTTAAAGTATTGATTTTTCAAGTTTAGGTGTGCTGCATATTGAATTGGGTTGTGTTTTAATAGTATAGATTTGGGGTATTTGATTGACTTCTAGACTAACCGTTGTGATATAATGCCACTGTCACCTCGGCTTGTTAACGCTCCACACACCGCCCTGAGGCGCCAAAGATGGATTCGCCAAGCCCATAATGTGCGTTTCCATTGCTATGTGTGGGGGCCACCTAAAATCAACCAATCACTTTTTTTGGTTTTTTTTTTTTATAACTTTTAGTTAAACGACAACGTGATAGTTAAATGGTGAATTAGTTAAAAACCATTGTCTACGTGGCAGTGACGTGGTGGACGGCGTCTTTTGCTTAACGATGAAGATGCTTAACGACAACGTGATAGTTAAATGGTGAATTAGTTAAAAATCTTTATTGAGATTTTGTTAGATCTGTAATTTTGCTTGTTTTTAAGGCGCTGTACACATGTGTATTCTGATTTTTGCTCTGGTTTTAAGGTGCTGTACACATGTGTATTCTGATTTTGCTCTGTTTTCAAGGCACTGTACACATGTGTATTCTGGTTTTGCTATGTTTTTAATGCGGTGTACACATGTGTATAGCTTCTGTTTTTGTGATATTTCATATTTTTTTTTGTGTATTGAATGTGTAAAGTTGTTGATGTACACTTGTGAATTATGCAAAGTACTAATTGCTGAGTTTTTTGTGTTATTATAGGAGACGTCGTAAACGAGGAAAGTGGAGATAGAAGGTCGATAAGGATGATTCACGTATGAGGTCGATAAGGATGATTCACGTATGTTTGTTTGCTTGGTTGATAAGGATGATTCAGCATACAACGCGACGAATAGTTGTAAAAGACTATGTCTTTTTTATTTTTCCGATTATGTTGCGTTTATTGTTTTCACGAAACTGGAACTTGTAATTAATATGTTTTTTTTTTCGTTTGGCAAACATTATGGAAATTGTTATTTGCTTAATATAAAAGAGTTTTACAGGTTTTTGTTTATATGTATGTATTATGTAGCTAATTACACATATGTACCATGCTGAGTACAAATGTGTACTGTTGAATTCATATCCAAGTACACATGTGTACACCGTTGAAATATGAAGGTTACGCGGATCTTAAAAATCATAATCCGAATTCTGGTGGTGAAATCTGAAAAGTAAAAATGAAATAAAAGATATTGTGGATAATGAATTTAAAATAGGAAAGATGTAACTTAATTTAATTATTAAAATAATGATTTAAATCTAATTTTTTATATAATTACAATCATACCCTTAACAACTAGAAAGGAAATCAATGGTCCAGATCAGTTCACGCAGTTCACGCTTAGGAGGTTGTTCACGCTGGAACCCTACCCTATATATATATATAGTCTGAGGTTCATTGGGGAACACTAAAAAAGTGGGGAACAGTGGGGAACCGACTCAAACGAACTCCGATTGGACTCATTCCAGCGGCGTTGGAACCGGCTTGTCGAACCCTAATTAGGATCTCTTAACCCTAAACCCTAAATCATAACCCCTGAACCCTAAATATATTAGGGTTTGGCTTTTAGGGTTTAGCTTTAGGGTTTAGCCTTAGGGTTTAGCTTTAGGGTTTAGTTTTAGGGTTTATGGTTTAGCTTTAGGGTTTAGCTTTAGGGTTTAGGTTTAGGGTTTAGCTTTAGGTTTAGCCTTTAAGGTTTAGCTTTTAGGGTTTATAGTTTAGATTTTACGGTTTAGCTTAGGTTTTAGGCTTATTTTTTAGCTTTAGGGTTTAGAGTTTAGAAGTTAGGATTTAGGGTTTAGGGTTAAGAGATCTTAGTTAGGGTTCGATGAGCCGGTTCCAACGCCGCGGGAATGAGTCCAATCGGAGTTCGTTTGAGTCGGTTCCCCGCTGTTCCCCACTTTTTTAGTGTTCCCCAATGAACCTTCCCCTATATATATATATATAGGATTAGGTTCAAGAGTGAACACTCCCCTCAGTTGTGAACTGTGTGAACTCATCTGGCCACCTTCATCACCCCGATATCCGGCCGCACCTCCACACACCCAAACCACCACCGATTGATTCATACCTCTGATCGATAACCATCTCCTGCTCCATCTCCGATTGACCACCGTCGACCGACCGCAGTCAACCTCCATCTCCGATGTACCATGGATACTCTCTTATTGAGGTAAGATAAATGTGTTAATTTTCTTGTTTTATAAAAGTAGTAAAATACATCAATTTTTAACAAATTATACCTAAATCTGATTATTAGATCTTTTTGATAAAAGGCAGATCTGTTTATTCTGGTGTTGAAATACTGATTATTGCTACTTTAGATAGTCAAGAATACCAGCTATAGGAATTCTTCCATTCATGTATGTAGGGGTAAAATCGGTAACATTCAACCCAAAAGTGGAAACAGTTGGGATTTATATAGAACTTGATTTGAATTATAGCTAACTTGTGTATCGAAATTCGATAGAAGATTAGTAGAGCATAAATTATAATTATCCTTCATTGTTAATTTCACATACTAAGGTTGTGGTTTGAAGTTTGAATGGTTTAAATCTTGCAATCGACACAATAGAAGTTATATATTTCTTTTTTTCATGAAACAAATTTGAACAATTTTTGATCAGATGACTGCATACTTGACAATGCTTTCAAGTAACTATGATATTTTCATTAGGTTGTAGTTGTTCGATGCTCGTGTCAAATGTTCAAAAGGACTAACTTGTCTGTATTAGTTAGTGTACATTTGTTATATTGTTGACCTCATGTATGTGCTAGTTATTTCTTGTTCATAATGGGAATCCTATACTGCTAAATAACTAGTCTAGATAGTGCAAATTTGAGTTGGTAACCCTAAATTTGTTAGAAAGAAATACTTTAACTGCAGTTAAAACATGATATGATTTGTATATTGTTGTTAACTGAATCAAATAAAAATGGGAAGTAGAGCTTCATAGTGTATAAGAGGCTGCACATTTAGCTGTTTCTTTTGCTCAAAATATCAGAAAACAAACTTGTCTGATGTGTTCCCTTTTTATTTGTTGAAAAGGAAAGTGCTACCTTTGAAGCCGCTTTAGATGGGCTATGTTTGGTTTTGCCACCAAATGAGCTGCCATTGAAGTTTCGCAGTAGTACTGCAGCTCTTCCAAGTGACGGTATGTAAAAGGCATTTCTCATGTACTTTTAATATAATCAACTTTATTGTTTCTCTTGTTTTACATGTTAGATATCATACATCTTGTCACAACCCCCGATCCCTTATTTCCGGGAACGGGCGGACGTGATCACAGAGTTTGGTGGTATCAGTTCTTATTTAGTCTCGCAGCGGAATTTACATCAGGATCATAGTTAGGAAATATTTATCAGAGTAAAACCACCATTCTTGATATTAATAAACACATGGGCAAAACCCAAGTTTCTTATTACAATCCATTTATAGGGACAAACCCTATTTTATTGAATTTAAAACATCGTTTATTAGGTAACTTTTATAGCCACATTTTCCCAAGCCTTCAGTGCTCTCCAGCTGGCTTTCATTAATTGGCTGTTCACATTGTGTTACCTGTAACGCGTTTTAAAAACATTTGTCAGTCGGAAATACTGGTGAGTGAATCCCAGTTTAATCAAGAACATTTTATCAATTAAGACAGTATTGAGAGCGATCGCATTGTTTATTTCTACACAATTACTCATTCAGTATTTGCCACTCGACCAGATCTATGGCTATGGTTAAATTACCCATTGGCTAACTCGTCGTCCAATGGTAATGCACTGTCATTCAGACTTACTACTACTCGTAGTAAATTTTGTATACAAAACCCCATAATACCGGCAGTAATTGAAGAACTACAAAGACTCAATCACCGCTTAATTTCATAGTAAAACATTTAAGGTTTTGTAAAACATTCCAAAAACATTAACAAAAAGAGGATAAACTCACTTTGCTGTCTTAGGCTTTTCGTAAGGATTTCCTGGCTATAATCTATAATTTATACAAACGTATATTGATTAGTACCATAACCCTTTTTAAATTATTAATTATACCCTCCCCGAGACGGCATTCCAACAACTACGTCGGGCAGAACCACGACAGTTGTTACGGAACCCTAAATCAATCGGGCAGCGTAACTGTTATGAAACCGGGGTTATAATACTTACAACGGAGCAGAACCTCGCTAAATAGGGGTATAATACCCGACTATAATGCTTAATATTTTCAGAATTCGAGATTGAGAAGTGTGAATGAGCGACGGAAAACGAAGTCTGATGGCCTTCTTATATAGTCGTGTAATCTGGTCTCCACGTGGCCCGCTTACGATACAGGGAACATGTACGCGGCCCGCGTCAACACCAGTCAACGCAGTAGCTTAGCTGAGTCGCCACTAGGCTTGACACGATTACGACACGTGTCGGCTTCTGGTGCAATCGTGTGTTATGAGTCCGCGCGGCCCGCATTAGTATAAGCTTTAGTTGAATCGGCCCGCATGAACTTAAAGAATCAGCGGAGTCAAACTCTGGTCCTAATTCGGCCCGCTTGATATGTTGGGGTGGGTCTAGGCGGTCCGCCTCAACTTATATTTCACATTTTTATTTTATTTTTATATATTATAATATAATTTGGGCTCGGTTTTCGCATACGGGGTGTGATATAAGACATATTAAGACATTTTATAATATATCAGAGAGTTGGAAATATTATACGGGTATTGATTTTACCGAGGGTTGTTACATTCTCCCCACCTTGTTTAGAGCTCGTCCTCAAGTTCTACTGAAACAAGTGCGGATATTTCCTCTTCATTTCTGACTCGAGTTCCCATGTGTACTCAGGTCCTCTTTTGGATTCCCACTTCACTTTGACTAGAACTAGTCTTTTATGTTTGAGATTCTTGATTTTCCTGTCTTCAATTTGTAGAGGTCTTTCTACAAACTTGAGTTGTTCATTTACCTCTATATCTTTAAGAGGCACTATCAATGATTCATCAGCTAAACACTTTTTAAGATTTGATACATGAAACACATCATGTATTCCTGCCATTTCCTCTGGCAGTTGTAGCTGATAGGCTACAGGTCCTATTCTTTTAATAATCTTAAAAGGTCCAACATACCTGGGACTTAGCTTTCCCCGTTTGATGAATCTTACCACTCCTTTCCAAGGAGAGACTTTCAACAACACTCTATCTCCCACTTGAAATTCCAAAGGTTTGCATCGGTTATCAGCATAACTCTTTTGTCGATCACGTGCTGCTTTCAGTCGTTCCTTGACTTGAATAATCTTATCAGTTGTTTCCTGCACTATTTCAGGTCCAGAGAGTTGCTTTTCTCCAATTTCTGCCCAACAGACTGGGGTTCGACATTTTCGTCCATAAAGTGCTTCAAATGGTGCAGCATTGATACTTGTGTGATAACTGTTATTATATGAAAATTCTATTAAAGGTAAGTGATCGTCCCAATTACCTCCAAAGTCAATTACACAAGCTCTAAGCATATCTTCCATTGTCTGAATTGTTCTTTCACTTTGTCCATCTGTTTGTGGATGATAAGCTGTGCTTAGTTTTAACTTGGTTCCCATTGCCTTTTGGAAACTTGACCAAAAATGAGATGTAAATCGACTATCTCTGTCAGAAACAATTGATAAAGGAATGCCATGTAAAGAAACAATTTCATTTACATACAATTTAGATAATTGTTCCATACTAATTGTTTCCTTCATTGGTAAGAAATGAGCTGACTTGGTTAATCTATCTACAATCACCCAGACTGTATCATTTCATTTCCTTGTTTTGGGTAATTTAGTAACAAAATCCATTGTTATTAATTCCCATTTCCACACCGGCATTTCTAATTGTTGTAACAAACCTACGGGTTTCTGATGTTCAGCTTTAACTTGTGAGCAAGTTAAACATTTAGAAACATAAATTGCTATGTCCTTCTTCATTCCTATCCACCAGAAATTTTTCCTTAAATTCTGGTACATTTTATTACTTCCTGGATGCATCGTATATTTAGACTTATGAGCTTCTTCTAATATACGATTACGCAGGTTTCCTAATTTAGGTATCCACATTCTCTTTTTATGAAATCTCCAAATTCCATCTGTTCCTTGTTCCAATTCTTTTAGCATACCTTTTAATTTTTCAGAATCATCCTTAATTACTGATTCTTGTGCTTCTCTTATCTGATCATTTAAATCTACTTGCAGATTTAATTTAAGAGAACGTACCCTTTTTGGCTTTTCATGATATTTTCGACTTAAAGCATCTGCCACTACATTTGCTTTTCCTTCATGATACTGGATATTACAATCATAGTCACTAAGAAATTCCATCCAGCGTCTTTGTCTCATATTCAACTCCTTCTGTCCGAAAATATACCTTAAACTCTTATGATCAGTGAATATGGTAAACTTACTACCATAAAGGTAATGTCTCCAAATCTTAAAAGCAAAAATTATAGCTCCTAATTCTAAATCATGGGTTGAATAATTCTCTTCATGATTCTTAAGTTGTCTAGATGCATAAGCTATAACCTTTTGACGTTGCATCAACACACATCCATAACCTAATCTAGAAGCATCACAATAGACTACGAAGTCTTCAGTTCCTTCTGGTAATGCTAGTATAGGGGTATGGGTTAATCTTTGCTTAAGAATTCTAAAGGCTTCTTCTTGTTTTATTCCCCATTCAAACTTAACAGATTTACAAGTTAACTTAGTTAAAGGAATGGCTATTCTAGAGAAATCTTTAATAAATCTTCTATAATAACCGGCCAATCCTAAGAAACTTCTAACCTCGGTTGGTGATTCAGGGGTTTTCCATTTCATAATAGTCTCGATTTTTGTTGGATCTACATGAATTCCTTCATGATTGACTAAGTGTCCAAGGAATTGTACCTGTTCTAACCAAAATTCGCACTTTGAAAACTTGGCATAAAGTTTTTCCTTTCTTAACAGACTTAAAAGTGCGTGCAAATGTCTTGCATGATCTTCTTTATTCTTAGAATAAATTAGAATATCATATAAAAACAATTATGAATTTATCCAAATATGGCTTACATATTCGGTTCATCATGTCCATAAATGCAGCTGGGGCATTGGTTAAACCAAATGGCATGACAGTGAATTCATAATGACCATACCTTGTCCTAAAAGCAGTTTTAGGAATATCCTCTTCCTGTACTTTTAATTGATGATATCCTGACCTTAAATCGATTTTAGAGAAAAATCGAGCTCCTTGCAGTTGATCAAACAAATCATCGATTCTCGGTAATGGGTACCGATTCTTAATCGTGACTTTGTTTAATTCACGGTAATCAATGCACATACGCATTGAGCCGTCCTTCTTTTTAACAAACAATATCGGCGCTCCCCATGGCGACGAACTTGGCTGTATGAATCCTTTTTCCAATAATTCATCTAATTGTTTCTTTAATTCTTGCATTTCTGCAGGTGCCAAACGGTAAGGTGCTTTGGCAATCGGTGACGTTCCTGGTAGCAGGTGAATTCGGAATTCAACTTCTCTGTCCGGTGGTAGTCCTGGTAATTCTTCTGGAAAGACATCTGAAAATTGAGATACTACTGGAATATCTTTTAGTTCTTTTCCTTTAGTGTTAGTGATTATAGAAATCAAATACACTACAGAACCTTTTCTTATACAACTTGCAGTTTTCATCACAGATATGAATTTTGTGGATTTAGAGAACTTATCTCCTTTAATTGTGATCTTTTTACCTTTTGGTGAATTTATTTGAATTAACTTTTGATCACATAAAATACTAGCTTTATTGGCTATTAACCAATCCATTCCTAAAACAACATCAAATCCTACCAGATTCATGGGATAAAGATTTGCAATAAACTTCTGGTTTAAAATTTCTATGCTTGCTCCCTGCAAGATTTCAGAAATCCTAATGGTTTCTCCATTGGCTGTCTCTACTATGCATTCATGTGGTAGTTTAGTTAATGACTGATTTAAAATTTTGCAAAACGATGTATTAATAAAACTTTGGTTTGCACCAGAGTCAAATAATACTTTAGCAAAGACATCATTAACTAAAAACGTACCAGCTATGACATCTGGAATCATTTTGGCTTCTTCTGCAGTCAGAACAAATGCTCTAGCATTTTTAGTATTCTTGTTGTCTGTGGCTGGAGCTAATTTTGGGCAATTCAGCTTGATATGACCTGTTTTTCCGCAATTGTAGCATACCCTGCTATTAGCTTTCTTCCTGCAGTTTTCTTCCTTGTGTCCCGACATTTTGCAAAAGTTACAGTATATAGAACATCTCCCAAAATGTTTTCTTTTGCAGTACCTACAGTAAGGTGCAGAGGTAGAACCTAGATTTTTCCCACGGTTAGAATTTCCAGAACGAAATTCTTGAGTCAACTTCTGGGTTAGGCTCCTTCTTTGATCCTCTTCTCGGGTACGGACTAACTCATCAGTCAAGGTATTGGCTAGTTCTACAGCTTCCTCTATGGTTTGTGGTCTAGCTGCCTTAACTACATGTCTAATTTCCCCAATTAATCCCCAAATATAACGGGAGATTAACACTGGTTCTGGTGATGCAAGAGTTGGCACTATCCTAGCATATTCAAAGAATAACTTAGTGTACCCTTTGCTATCTACACCAGTCATTCTAAGATTTAGGAATTTGTTTGCTATCTGTTCTTTCTCATTGGGTGGGCAGAATTTCCTTTCTACCTTGTCCTTAAACTCTTCCCATTCCATATTATAGGTTCTATCACTTCCTTTTGTTTGGAGGATAGTATTCCACCATTCTAGTGCTGCATTTTTAAACAGATTAGAAGCAAACAATATTCTATCTTCTTCAGCACACTTACTTATCCTTAAGACTGCCTCAGTCTTCTCTATCCAGCGTAAAGTTGCAATGGCCCCTTCATTGTCCGAGAATTCCATTGGTTTACAAGACCAGAATTCTTTATAAGAACAACCATAAGGCATGGTTCTTCTTCTTTTGGGAATAGGCATTTGAAGTACCGGTCCATTGTTCACACTGTTTTCTGGTTCAACAGGTCGTTTACTGCCATGCTTACTTTTATTATCAGCATCCTTAACAGTTTGAAGTATAAATGGCATAGCATCTATAATTCCCTATGCCACTATATGTTGAACAGCACTATTGTCCATTTGATTTCCATTGTTATTGTTGTTTGGGTTCTCATTATTCAGATTATCGTCATTCTGAATATTATCATTCTGGATTTCCGGGTTATTATCCAAATTGACTTGATTTTCTTGGTCGGCCATCTGAATTTTTAAACATTTATCCCATATTAATATCACAAATAATATATTAATATAAGTAAATCACATGACACGCAGTTTTGTCAAAAGCGTAGATCATTGCTACTTTACTCTTTTCATATACTTATGCGTCTATTACACACTAGTACAGAAATAAAGATTACAATACCAACAGAATTAAAATAGTAATATGCATCCGTACACACATATTTTATTTTATTTTTTTTATTTTTATTTTTATTTTTATTATATTATTATTATTATTACTATCACTTCCTTCCTTCTACATTCACGGATATGGATTTATCCAAAAATCCATATTACGTTCATCGTATTTCCATACGAGACGCTCTCCCACCTAACGCATCCTCTCACTGCTCTCTAAAATTTCCTCCCCGAAAGTCCTAAGTTCTTGAACGTTTTCTGCACTCATTGGGGGTGCAGGTTCTCGGACTGGGTTTGGAATCTGGGGTACGGGTTCCTGATATGGGGGTGACAATTCCTGAAATTGGTAAGGATCCTCTAATATTTCCCTAATGTAATTATCTTGGTAATAGGGATCTAAAGGGTCCATACCTGGGTAAACTTCTATGTTCTGTATGGGTGGAAAATCTTGGACAGGGTAACGTTGCACAAAGTCCCTATTATCGTCCCACCAGGGGTCGTAATTCGGGTCTAATGGGTTTGGTGCAGGTACCCTAGGGATTTCTTCTGGGTTAAAGTCATGCATTTCCACCTGGTTTTCCTGATTTTCTATTTCCATGGGTTGTTCTGGGTTTTGTGGTTGTGGGGCTACCAGTTGTTCTAGACCTGGGTTAGCAGCAGTCGTAGCTAAGATATGGAAATTAGCTAATCTTCTATTTAACATATCTTGAGTATGAGCATCTGTCTCTCGCTTAATAGCTGCTAAAGCCCTTTGCTGTTGTAATTTCCTCATTCTCTTCCTACGAGCAAAAGCTTTTTTACAGAACCATCCTCGTTTCTTAGTAGGAAATGGTTCTTCAGATTGAGCTCTAAAGGCAAATATTCCATCTTCCTGATCAACAATATACCCTGAAAGGGCAGGCTGGGATGATGTACCTTCACTCCTAGGTGAATCAAATAACTGACGATTCACGTCTGATGGTCCTTGATCACTCATACTGAAAACTAACAAATAGTCAAATAACACATAACAAATAAATACAGTTATGCATGTATTTCTTAATTTATTTCCTAACACAAATTTTATAATTTAAGTGTTAGCAGAACACTTCTTTGGCTCAGACCAGTGGCTAGGCTCTGATACCACCTTCTGTCACAACCCCCGATCCCTGATTTCCGGGAACGGGCGGACGTGATCGCAGAGTTTGGTGGTATCAGTTCTTATTTAGTCTCGCAGCGGAATTTACATCAGGATCGTAGTTAGGAAATATTTATCAGAGTAAAACCACCATTCTTGATATTAATAAACACATGGGCAAAACCCAAGTTTCTTATTACAATCCATTTATAGGGACAAACCCTATTTTATTGAATTTAAAACATCGTTTATTAGGTAACTTTTATAGCCACATTTTCCCAAGCCTTCAGTGCTCTCCAGCTGGCTTTCATTAATTGGCTGTTCACATTGTGTTACCTGTAACGCGTTTTAAAAACATTTGTCAGTCGGAAATACTGGTGAGTGAATCCTAGTTTAATCAAGAACATTTTATCAATTAAGACAGTATTGAGAGCGATCACATTGTTTATTTCTACACAATTACTCATTCAGTATTTGCCACTCGACCGGATCTATGGCTATGGTTAAATTACCCATTGGCTAACTCGTCGTCCAATGGTAATTCTGTCATTCAGACTTACTACTACTCGTAGTAAATTTTGTATACAAAACCCCATAATACCGGCAGTAATTGAAGAACTACAAAGACTCAATCACCGCTTAATTTCATAGTAAAACATTTAAGGTTTTGTAAAACATTCCAAAAACATTAACAAAAAGAGGATAAACTCACTTTGTTGTCTTAGGCTTTTCGTAAGGATTTCCTGGCTATAATCTATAATTTATACAAACGTACATTGATTAGTACCATAACCCTTTTTAAATTATTAATTATACCCTCCCCGAGACGGCATTCCAACAACTACGTCGGGCAGAACCACGACAGTTGTTACGGAACCCTAAATCAATCGGGCAGCGTAACTGTTATGAAACCGGGGTTATAATACTTACAACGGAGCAGAACCTCGCTAAATAGGAGTATAATACCCGACTATAATGCTTAATATTTTCAGAATTCGAGATTGAGAAGTGTGAATGAGCGACGGAAAACGAAGTCTGATGGCCTTCTTATATAGTCGTGTAATCTGGTCTCCACGCGGCCCGCTTACGATACAGGGAACATGTACGCGGCCCGCGTCAACACCAGTCAACGCAGTAGCTTAGCTGAGTCGCCACTAGGCTTGACACGATTACGACACGTGTCGGCTTCTGGTGCAATCGTGTGTTATGAGTCCGCGCGGCCCGCATTAGTATAAGCTTTAGTTGAATCGGCCCGCATGAACTTAAAGAATCAGCGGAGTCAAACTCTGGTCCTAATTCGGCCCGCTTGATATGTTAGGGGTGGGTCTAGGCGGCCCGCCTCAACTTATATTTCACATTTTTATTTTATTTTTATATATTATAATATAATTTGGGCTCGGTTTTCGCATACGGGGTGTGATATAAGACATATTAAGACATTTTATAATATATCAGAGAGTTGGAAATATTATAAGGGTATTGATTTTACCGAGGGTTGTTACACATCTTGTGACTCATTTTGTTAATTTAGGTGGCTCTGTGGGCATCATATCAACTGCACGGAATGACTGGGCCCCTTTGCCGGACTCATGAGTTGCTACTAAACATGAAATCAAAGAAAATAGGTTTGAATCAGTCGCCGCCATTGGCATTGCTGCCGCTACTAGTTAATAAAAAATAATTATATTAGGTAAACTTGCTATGAGTCTATGACCCAACTTGTATTGACACGAGCCCCTTTGACCGTTTTTTCTTCAAAAGTGGTATTTTCTGACCCCCCTGTTTCATGACCTGGCCGTTTGGCCACTCGTACGTTCGTAAAAAAACCATCGTGTATATTAAGGATTTGTGTATTGTACTATTGTTTCAGATGTTTAAGTATAAAATGAAAGATAGTGATGGACACAAAGAGTACATAAAATCCCCTGACTTGCTGCAGAATTGCTCAACTGGTTTTTAATTCCCTTCTGAGGTAGTAAACATGTGTACTCTGTGTTGTACTCAACAGATGTTCTGAGGTAGTAAACATCTAAAAAGGGGATTATACACAAATGTATATACGTCTGTACACATGTGTACTCTGTTTATGTAAATTGTGTTCTCTATTTATGTAAACTGGGTATACACATGTGTAAAGTAGTAGTTTTATGATATTTCAAAAACTTGTGTTTGTTGCTTATGTAAATTGGGTGTACACCTTACATTTGGTGTATACATGGGTATGCAAATTTATTGTAGGTATAAACTGTGTATACACCTGTGTAAAGTGGGTGTACACATGTGTATACAGTGTTGATCTTTTTATTTATCTAACACATTCATTGACATGTGTAAACGTATTTTGTGTTTTACAGTTGGTAATTTGAAGGAATCGGTGAATCATCTGAAATGTGGTCAATTTGAAGGAATAATACCGGATAGGTTGCTGTGAAAAAAGTATGCTCTGAAAATTTTGTGCTCCCATGCTAACACGCTCCGCGATGGAAGTAATGGCTGGATCGATAGCATACAACGTGGCGAGTAGGCTTAGTTTTTAAAACGTTCCATGCAAATAATAGTAGTAAAGACTATGTTTTTGTTTTTCTGATATGTGGTTATTTGTTTGTTTGGTTAGGTTATTTGTTTATGTAAACTGGATGTTTAGTTGATTGGTATACCTTATAATATGTTTTTGAATTTGTTTTTGGGACATGTTATGGTTTATGGTGAAGTAGTATGAGTTTACTAATCTAAAAAGGGATTATACACAAATGTATATATGTCTATACATAGGTGTATTAAATTTAAATACACAGGTGTACTTCGGGAGTCATGAATATGTGTACGTAATTGAAATCTGGGTTTTTATCGATGAAGAGCTGGTGGATTGAAAAAAAAATCTAGCTTTTTCTAATGGTGATTATAATATACATATTGTTTAGATTTAAAAGATATTTTAAGTAATCACAAAAAAAAGGAAAGTGTAACTTCCATGGATTAATTAAAATAAATAATTAATAATAACTTAATGCATAATTACCATCCTATCCTTTTCAACAAAAAAAGATAATCAAGGGCTATGATCAGTTCACACAGTTCACTCTTGGGAGGTTGTTCACTCTAGAACCCTACCCTATATATATATGTATATATATATATATACCCATCCTCACACCCTAGATCCATCCCCTTTAGGCTCATCTCCACACCCGCTTACGTTGATGCCTACGTGGCAGATCATCCTTTGAGGACTACCCTCCTCCACACCCCATAGTCTATTTATGTTTGCATGACTTTTATTAGTCCCCCTGTAGTGGGACGGTATGTTACGAGCAATCAGGCCATGGTGCCCCATAGCCCCCGGCCACACCACTACGGCCGGAACTATGGGTGCATAAATTCCACTACCAGTGAAAATTATAGCGCTGGAGAATTGTGTGGTTCAAAAAATCTGACCGTTGCAACGGTCATATTGTAAAAAAAATATTTTTTCCTAAAATCTCTATATATGTATCCAACTAATTTTTAACATTTTACACAACCAAATCTCAAAAAAACCCTCTAATCCCACATTCTTACTAAAATAATACTTTAAAAATGGGCTCGTCTTCATCGGGAGATTCGTTCACCATTCTTTACCAAATATTTTTTTTCATCCAAAGAAATCGCGGAGGAGGAAGAAGCGGTTACGAGTGCATGTGCCATGCAACACGTTAGCCGTTCTCCTCCACGCCCCATTTTGAGGCGTACTTTTATTTTGCGAGACCGTGAAGCAGCAAACGAGCGTTTGATGAAAGATTATTTCGATCCTACACCGGTTCACCGCCCCCATGTTTTTAGGCATCGGTTTAGGATGAGCCAAAGGTTATTTTTGCGCATTAATGATGATTTGGAAGCTAAGTATGACTACTTTAAGCAAAGAATGGATGCGAGAGGATATCTAGGATTCACCTCAATTCAAAAGGTAACTTCCGCGTTACATATACTCGCCTACGGAAAAATGTACGACATCAACCACAAGTATTTGAAGATGGGGGAGAAAACAACACGCGATAGCGTGAAACATTTCTGCTTAGGTATATTTTTACTCACTCTTATATATTTAATTTTATTTTAAAGTACAATATAAATAAAATACGGTTATATAAAATTTTTAATTTTTAGGTATACGCCACTTATATGGAAAATGTTACTTGAGAAATCTGACTTGGAATGGCCTTCAACAAATATACAAGGTGCATTTAGAAAAACATGGAATACCTGACATGATTGATAGTTTGGACTGTCGTCAATGGCGTTGGTATAATTTTCCATCTGCATGGCAAGGTCAACATACACGCGGTGACCAGAAAGGACCAATGTTGGTTTTACAAGCAGTTGCGTCATACGACCTTTGGGTTTGGTCGTCTTTCTTTGGTCTCGTCGGGTGTATGAACGACATTAATACCTTCGAGTGTTCAGCATTGCTAGAGGGTTACATTTCTGACACCATACCGAAAGTCGGGTTTCATGCAAATGGAAATAACTACAAGCATGGATACTATTTGGCGATGGTATGTACCTGGAGTATTCAAATATTATGAAAACGTTTTCTGAAATGCTCGATGTGAAAAGGCAATGTTTTAAAAAACCACAAGAGTCTTCGTGAAAGGAAATCGAGAGGTGTTTTGGGGTTCTTCAACAATGATGACATTTTATTAGAAATCCTTGTCGTATGTGGAATAAGGAAAAAATTAGAATGGTCATGTATGCTTGCATCATAATGCATAATATGATTATAGAAGATGATGGAAAAGCAATATGCCAAAACTATTTTCCAGAAGATGTTGTTGAAGGAACGCAGACAACAATGGAAGAGAGAATCTTAAATGGTCAACTATTGCGTTCTAAGGAAATACATAACGCGTTAAAGGCGAATTTGGTTGAGCATGCTTGGACGATTCGCCCAATTCGACACAATGGTGACGTCGAATAAGACTCCGAGGAAGAAGAAGTAGAAGAATTCGAAATTGGGAACTTTGAAGACTGAGGTTTGGATGACGGAGTAAAAAAAAGGAGACAACGACAATGAAGACGGAGATTAATTGTAATGTTTTTAAAATTTAATAAAACTGTTTTTTTTTAATAAAGAGTAAATTACAAGTTTTGTCCTTTATGTTTACATCAAATTGCAGGCGTTGTCCTTTTGGCTAAAAGTTTACAGGCGGTGTCCTTAACCTTTCAAAATCTTGCATGTTTTGTCCTTTAGGCCAAACCTGGTTAGAAATCTCAGTTAAAAACTATCATGTGCATTGCACATGAGGGTAAAATGGTAATTTCCCTCTCAACCTTTTCAAACTCAACACTCACTCCAACATCTCCCCCAAATTTCTAGGGTTTGAAGGGGTATGGTCCCAAAAACCTTGCGCAGGCACATTGGACCATACCACAACTTCACCATAATAAACCTTCTTTAAGAGAACCCTGCGCGGCTGCGCACCGGTTCTAAAGAAGAAAATCTAGAAGAAAGCAGTATTTAACATCCGCACGCCGAGATAGAACTGATAACACATCCTTGCGCGGGCTCGGGCAAGCAGAATAAATAAGTTGGGAGCAAAACCCCAAAACATCTCTGCGCAATTACAACCCAGACTTAAACAGAAAGTGACCTTTCTGTTACAACAGAATTAACATAAGGTCGAGGCATAGAGGATTACAGCTGTAAACCTTCTAGAAGGCTCCATCGTGCACAACCATTCGGTTATAACTGAATGGTGACGTAGCATCATCCTAAATGCTCATCAAAGTCATGATGATGGCACTAATTTAGAGAAGGATCCACACATACCCACTTTCCACGTGGCATCTCCCCAGCCGCTAATCATGCTCACGATCCGTGTGTATAAACATCACGTTAGTGATTAACGGCATAGGAGGTAACCGCTTACGGAAGATGCTTTCCGTTATCTCCTCCGTCAACAAACTTTCCCGCCCAAATCCGGTTATAAATAAGACAATTCAGGTATAATCTCTCAAGTTACATTCACTTCACTTTCACTAATACTTCTTTTACTTCTTCGAAACCTGTACTTATTCTCACGCCGGAGGGTGGTCAGGGAGAGAACCCCCATTCTCTTCGTGGTGAGTCTAACAGCTGTTTGTTTTGCAGTTATCGTCCGAAGAAGGAGCTTAGCCAAACCCTGAATCAAACGATAGGACTCACCCCTTTTACGCAGAACTAAACCCCTGGTTCGATCGATTCCGGTCATTCGAACCACGGTTTCTTCATTGGCGCCCACCGATTCTTCAATTCTCATTCTCATCTTCTCGTTTTGATTCATTTCTCTTCAATCTCTATTTTCCATGGCAGAGACTCCGACAAATCACCCTTCAGGATCTCGACCAACGAATTTTATTAATGATCCTCATGTTGAAGGAATTGTGGAAGAAGCTTCCGATGATAACGATGTCCAGCACAACGTTAATCATCTAAACAATCCTGTTACACCAGGAGCATAACCCGAGATCCCGATAAGTTCAATCTTACCTCCTGGTGAAACTCCCATCTCGTGGTACGTCAGATCTCAGGGTGCATTAAACGCAGTATACGCACAACTTTGTGCACAGACTGCCCCTCCTGTGACTCAGTCACGGAGATCTGCATCTCATGTACGGGCACCATCTGCACTACGTACATCACACTATGACGCACCATCACGAATGCCTGTAGACGACACAGAAGTCTATTCCAGATCTCCTACTAGGTATGAATCTACTCACTCTGAGACTCGACGAAGAGATTATCGTGATGAACCATATTCTCATAGAAGGCAGTCAGTCCATTCTAGGTTGGGCCCGCATTCTTACCAGAAGTGGTGTTGGTGCATATGTCTGTCGACTTCGTCTTGTATCTAGATAGGATAAACCAGAGCTTGATAGTCAAAGAAATAGGGTTTTTGTGCTGATTAGCCAGTTTATGCGAAATGGCCATTTCACACGAAATGGCAGTTTCACACGAAATGGCAGTTTCACACGAAATGGCATTTCGTGCGAAATGAAAAGTCCATTTCGTGCGAAATGAAAAGTCCATTTCGTGCGAAATGAAAAGTCCATTTCATGCGAAATGAAAATTCCTATAAATAGGTGGCTTGAGATTTCATTTGTAACTTTGGATTCCGGTAGCGAAGCTCTGCCGAAGTGTCTCCAGGTCGTGTAAAGCTTTCATATCAATACAAAAGACAGTTTAAGTGATTCTAAGTGCATTACAAGCTGATTCAACATCAAAACGTCTGTTTCCGCCTCTCGTTTTGATCAAAAACTCTTCTGAACGACTCGTTAAGGTCGCACAACGATCCTACAAGTGGTATCAGAGCTCAGGAGGAAGAGTTCTTACCGATTCAGCTTGATTTCATCTGAAAATCTCACTTCTACTCACTTTCTTCACATTTTTTCAAAATTAATCGAGATTTTACGGTTAAAATGGCTTGATTTTCACATATATCGTGCGAAACACTGTTTTAACAAATCCTTGAAAGAATCAGATCTAAATTCCACCTAAAACGTGATTAATTTGACAAATATCCAGCCGATTGGGTGTCTCCAGCTCCATTTCGCACAAGATAGAATCTCATTTCGCACCAGTTCATACGAATTGACTCCATTTCGTACCAGATACTTCCATTTCGCACGTATTGGATTCCATTTCGCTCCAAAGTGATTCATTTCGTGTGAAATAAGGTTTCATTTCGCACGAATTGTTTCAAAGTGACTTCATATCGCGTGAAAGTGTCATTTCGTTTGAGAAGTTTGTTTCAGTTTGTACCAGATGGTTTCAGTCTGCACCTGAATTCATATATCGGCCCAATCACAAAGCTCAATTATGAATATGTTAGCCCATGTGAAGTGTCAGATTCACTAAAGTCTTTGATTCAATTCAAGATTTGAAGTAATCGGCCAATCAGATTTTTAAAAGAAATATAGTTCACGTGATTTGATAAGTGGTGGATTGTTAACAGATTCATTAGAGTATCGCCCCAATAGAAATTGAACTGAGATTTGAAGTTGTCGGCCATGCACATTTGAGATCCAATCAAATTGTGTTGAAAGTTAAAGATGTCAGCCCAGTTTTGTATAGCATTTAATGGTTTGACCAGTCCACTAACTCCATCGGTCAAATAGAATTAATATTTATTGATTGTCGGTCACTGGGCTTAAAAAAAGAACATTGTGTGGTCCAATCGTCAGTGGGTTTAAAATCAACATTGTCGGCCACTGGGTTTAAATATCGATCCAATCAAATTGTTGTCGGTTCATGTGCATAAATTGTTAAAGTCAAATTAGCGGCCCAATGAAATTGATTTGTCTGTTCCTATAAATAAGTAAAACATATCACAAGCCCATGTGATAATAATGAGTGTGTCGGCCCATTTGATTGAGATAATTGTCCAAATTGGAGGTCCAATCAGAGTAAATTGTGTGTTCGACTCATTCATTCAGTGATTATACCCGGAATACATTGAACGAGTCCGAGGATCTTCAACACGTGTCCTAGATCGATTCAACTGTCACATACGTTTACATATTCAGTTCGTTTAAACTGATCATTTGTTTGTATTCTCCCGGTGTTTTACGAGGTGAACCAGTTCGTTTGAAAGCTGTGTTTGTGAAAATTTTTACCGTATCATGGAAGATGAATTTTACAACGCGTTTGCTACTGCCCCAAGTACTCCTGTTGCTATTGCTCAGAGCATGAACATGGAAAATGAAACAGGAACTTTGCAAAAACCCCCAAAGCTAATGGTCATTGAAGAATACTATGGATGGAATGACCGGTTTGAAAATTGGGTTCAAGCTAATCATTTGAGGTCTTGGGAATGTATTGAGAAGAAGTATGTTAAACCTCATACAGATGTGGGTGTTATTAAAACTATTTCTGAGTTGTCGGACAAAGAACGAGACATGTACAAAGCAGAAAAGATGATGATTAGTCTACTTCAGCAAGCAGTGAAAGAAGACATCTTCATATTACTTCAACATGATAATACTTCACGTTCGATTTGGGAAGCACTTCGAATTAAATTTGAGGGAAGTGAGAAGATGATCAGGAGTAAGAAATCATTGTTAAAGAAAGAATTTGATTTGTTTACGAGTTTGCCGGGTGAAACTTCAAAGAAACTGATCGAAAGATATTGTCATTTAGTGAGATCAATGTCTCTTTTGGATATCAACAAAGATAGAGAAGAATGGGTTGATAAATTAGCTGATGCTTTACCTCAAAAAGAATGGGGTACATATCTGATGATCTTAAAGAACACTGGAGAATATGACAAATTGACAATTTCTCAGTTCATTGAAAAAATTGAAGGACAAGATCTTGAACAGCAAAAGATTGCTAGAATGAACAATCCAAGTGGACAACAAGACATCAAGATGTATTACAAAGGGAGTGTTCAGGATGTTGAAGCAAGTCCAAAGGTCCAAATCGCGTTTAGTGTAGAAAACTCATCCGGATCAGTTAATCAAAGCTCAAACAGCAACAGTGGTTTTTCTTCATACTCGAGTGTTAGTCCGAATGTTTCAACCTCAAGTCATCAGTTTCAAAGCTCAAACAGTAGTAATGGTCATGTGTTACATTGCAACATCGCTTTGCATCTTCAGAATGGTCAAAATTTCTCTGAAGAAGTCGCTAAAGGTCATATGGAATTACTAGCTACAGTGTTAGAATCATATGAGGGTTTGGTTGCTGGAAGGATCGGAAATCCTATGCTGACAAAAGAGGATTACGATCAGATCGATGCTGAAGAAATGGAGCTTATGGATATTAAGTGGTGTTTAGCGAGTGTTTTGAGGAGAGCTGAGAAGTTTAAGATGATTACAGGAAGAGATGATTTCAGGGATGCTAATGTTTCTACTTTGGGTTTTGATAAATCTAAAGTTACTTGTTTTCGATGCAGGGAAAAAGGACATTTCAAGAGGGAATGTACCAATCGTGAAGCAGGAGGAGCTCAGAATCCGTTCGGGAATAATGATTATTATCGAAAAGCTATATATCAACAAGTTGCTCAACAATCATATCAACAGCAAGAACCACAAACTGCACATGCTAAGAAGGCGATCGAAGAATCAACAAAGAGAGCTTATTATGGTATAATAGATCAAGATGATGAAAAAGTGGCAGAAGGTTTTAGCTGGGACAAATACATTCCACCTGATTCAAAGTTAAAAGCATTCATTGCATAAATAGTTCAAGAGCCAGATTTGATGAAGGAATGGATGAAAGTGTTTGCTGATGATGAGAAGAATCAAGATGGAGAGTTTGTGTCTTCAGACGATAGTTCAGAAAAGATCCAAGTGTTCGATCAATCGTCATCTGATAGCAGTGATGATGAAGAAGAAACACAAATAAACATTGGAAAAAATCTATTATCTCCTGAAAGTTTTAAATTTTATTTTGCAGATAGAGTGGAGAAACTAAAGGAGAAAAGAGCAGCAAAAGAACAGAAAAAGAAAAAATGCGAGAATGTTGCTCAGGAAGAGAAGTCTGAACAAAGTGAAGAAGTTAAAGTTGTTGAGAAGATGATTGAAGCTGAGAAGATGGTTGAAGTTGAGAAGATAGTCGAAGTTGAAAAGATTATCGAAGTTGAAAAGATTGTTGAAGTCACAAAACCTTGTCTAAAATGTCTGGAACCGTGCAAACATTGTGAAGAACAAGACGAGAAGTATAGTGTGCTTGACAAGATGAAAGAAAAATTACTATTCGATGTCAATTTTGTGAAAGAGTCGTATGATGTGTTGAATAGAACGGTGAATAGTCTGCAAAAGACAAATTCAGAAAGAGAAGATGCCTTAATGATGATGAATGCAGTGATGATGTCAAAGCAGAAGGCTATCAATCACTATATTGAAGAATGTGCAAAGTTGAAGCAAGAGTTGGAGACTGAAAAGATAGAGAATGAAAGAATCAGACGATTACTGCAAAGTTATTCAAGTTCTGATTATTTGATTGATACAATTTATCCAACTGTTGCAGGTTTTGAAGCCTTTCAAGACAAAAAGTCGAAAGAGAAGGATACTGGTAAGAAACAACGTGCAAATTATAACAAGTGTGCGCCTCCGATCTGGGAAGGTTATTCTCCCATAAAACCAAATGAGGAGCAAGTCAAAAAGGCTGTCAATATAAAGTTAAAATCCGAAACAACTGATGATTTACCAGACAACATTGACGTCACGTTCACATCGTCTGATACTGATCATGAGTCTGAGTTAATAAAGAAAGTGGTCGATCAGGTGTTGGATAAAGATGAGGAGTCAGAGTCAAAGTCCACATCCGAGATTTCGAGTTCATCATTTGACAGTCCTAAGTCGTCGGTCAAAAGGGTTTATAATAAAGAATGTCTGTTATCAAAAAATAATTTGAATGATGAACCAATCAAAGTGGCATATACTTTGAATGATTCAGACAAATTATATTCTGATGAGGAATTTCCAATAAGAAGTATTCAAATTGAAAAGATCAAAAAGGTTTTCAAATTAACAGAAATTGATATTTCTGAAATAAAAGATGTAAATCTTAATGAAAAACCTAAAAAGTACACTTCACGAGTTCAACAAAGATTGAACAAGAAAAAAGGTTACAGTTCTGGTTCTGGTTTTCAAAAGAAACCAAACCATAATAGTAATTTCAAAAGGAAAGGTTTAGGTTTTATTCCACCTAAAAATCATAAAAATGAGAAAATTTCTAAAACAAAAACAGTATTTGTTTCAGGGACAAATGCTGAAGAAGAAGAAAAGAGCTCATTCTGGAAGCAATCAAACAAAGAATTCCTTACAGAAAAGCAAAAGTTTGAAAAGAATGGAGCTAATCAGAGAAGGGAGACAAGAACTTGTTATAGATGTCAAGAAGTTGGTCATATCGCCTGGAACTGCCTAAAGGCAACCAACACAAAACAGGGAGTTTCTAAAAAATTGAAAGAAAAAGTTGTTGACAGAACTGAACCACCAATTGAAAATTTTGAAGTTTTCAAAAATTCAAAATATGAAGTTGGTGAATGTTCTAAAAAATTTTACAACAGAAGGGTAAATCTTGACAACCAAATGTGGGTTGTTAAGAAATCTGATGTGAAATTTGGCGATGAATCTGATTCCACAAAGTCAGAGGAGCCACAAGTTGTTAAAAAAGAAGATAATGCAGTTCCTCCAATGGATGATGTCAATTTTCCACCATTGCGAACTGAAAATTTTAAACAAAAAGTTGGGAAAGTGGAGATCTCGAATCAATTCTATTCTGAGAAGAAAGAATTTGATGTCGAAAAGGCGTTTAATAGCAAAGTGAAAAATATTTTTGGTAAAATGGTTGATGGGAAGGTTAAAGGGGTTAAAGATTTTTATGAATCAAAGAAGGCAACTTATACCCCGAGTGAAGATGAGAAGGTCACACCCAAAGCAGGTCAGGCTTGGGTGTCTGTATTCTTTACTTAAAAAACCTGACTTGCCGGAGCTCCCAAGTTGGTAATTGTGGAGCAGGAATCGGCATCTTTCTTGAGAAATTCACAATGGTGATATTTCGATTTACAAAGTGGTATTCTTATTCTTGAAAATTGTTATATTTTCATAAGTGGTATGGTTGATGAGAACCTTCAAGTGGTTTATCGAGGTCATTAAGTTGAACTTGATTAAACCTGATCATACAAGTGGTAAAATGGATAACAATATGATGAATCTCCATTTCTACAAGTGGTGGGATCAACAAAACTAATTTTCCAGAAAAACCATTTGATTAAAACAAACTTAAGTGTTTTGAAATTATAATGGGAAAATAGTTTGTTGTCAGGGGGAGTTCTGATTGTTTACGCCAAGTGGATGGTGAATTGAAGCAATTCACATCGGTTTGTCAAATTTTCATTATATGATTTTGAATTTTAGGAGGAGTAAGAAATTTCTGAAAATCCAAAAACATTAGAAAATTTGAAAATGTCAAAAAACATGATAAAATCAAATGTGAGTTTTGTTGTGAAAAAGAGGAAATGATAGTACATCAGTAGACAGTTACGGTATGCTAAAGAAATGTAATGATTAAATAGCATTAAACGGTCTCACTGATGATATGCCGATAGGTTTTTGCAAATTTAGTAGACTTTTTCGGGATATAAACATAAAAATCATAACTTACTTGATTCGTGGGGAACACTACTAGGATATATAGGTAACCCCTGAAATCTTGTTTGAAAGATCCCTCTTTCTGAGATACTAGGTCTTTATACTCAGTGATATCTGGGGTATTATCCCGGGACTTCTGATTTTGCGGGAGCAATAGCCTAGTCCCCGTATAATACTTTTCGCTTGCTTGAAATAAAAGCATACCCTCAGCATAAGAAATGATAAAAAATAAAAAAGATTAAATCATGTGCTGTTGTAAAGAAGATCCCCAAGGGGGACACACCAAAAGTCGAGCCTTCATCTCTGCAAAGAAAAAAATGAGCTCTCAAGGTTTCGCAATTCACCCCTTACAGATATCATCTAGGTATACTCACCTGTAAGACTGAATATTGGGATCTGGATACGGGAGTATATTCAAGAGGTGGGACACATGAATAAGTTTAAGTTCTTAAAATACCTAATTCGTATCCTGAATCAGTTGAAATTTGTGTGAGAATTTAAGTGGATCACTATATCGACAATCTAAGTGAACTGTTTAATTCTTAGTGTGTAACTAAGCTCAACGGTACTTGTGACTTGTCATAATCTGATATGATCCTCTTACACAAACTGACAAAAATTATTGTCTGTAAATATGTTTGTAAATATTTCTTTACTGTTTTTCATTAAAAAAAATCCAAAAAGATTGTGTTTTAGCATAAATTTTGAAATTTCCAAAAGATTTTATTTCATCTTATTTTCGAAAACTGATGTTGAAAAGCTGATTTTCAAAATTCCGAGTGCTGAACATGATGAACAACAGGGTTTGGAGAGTGTGTTTGAAATGAAAATAAATTTTGAAATGTTTAAATGAAACCAAATCTGAATGTTCCAATTACAAGTGGTAAGCCAAAATTAAAATTTTCATAATATGAAATTTATGTTTTGGGTAGAGTTTGTGTAGATAGTGAATTCCAGACTGCGATCCCAGCTTATCGAAAGGGGGAGTCTGAGGACGTAAGAGCCAGATTCAGATCTTGGAACTAAGCTCGAGATAGAAGCTGCTGATACTAAAGAATTTATGGAATCAACATCCAAGGGGGAATATAGCTGTTGATGCTGATAAGAGAAGAGAGAAGATTGAGGATGCTTATAATGTCAGACACTTTGGAAAGAGCATGAAGACTGATCAAGACTAAAGACTTGTCAAACTGTAGACTCGACACCGAAGACTTCGTCAACATCCAAGGGGGAGTCTGTTGGTGCATATGTCTGTCGACTTCGTCTTGTATCGAGTCTTGTATCTAGATAGGATAAACCAGAGCTTGATAGTCAAAGAAATAGGGTTTTTGTGCTGATTGGCCAGTTTATGCGAAATGGCCATTTCACACGAAATGGCAGTTTCACACGAAATGGCATTTCGTGTGAAATGAAAAGTCCATTTCGTGCGAAATGAAAAGTCCATTTCGTTTGAAATGAAAAATCCTATAAATAGGTGGCTTGAGATTTCATTTGTAACTTTGGATTCCGGTAGCGAAGCTCTGCCGAAGTGTCTCCAAGTCGTGTAAAGCTTTCATATCAATACAAGAGACAGTTTAAGTGATTCTAAGTGCATTACAAGCTGATTCAACATCAAAAGGTCTGTTTCCGCCTCTCGTTTTGATCAAAAACTCTTCTGAACGACTCGTTAAGGTCGCACAACGATCCTATAAGTGGGACACCCAAACCGACGAATACGACAAAACATATCAGGAAGGAGATAACACAAGCGTGTTCAGTCGGCTGCTGCGGAACCATACAAATTATAAACCCCGCGCGGTTTATAACCCGGATGCAGAGCATGATTACAACCTAATCTACCGCCCAGCAGAAGCAGCTGAGAACTCGAAATTTGTCAGTGAAATCGATTTAGCTCCCCTCGAAAGGGCAAAGCTACCATCAAACGTCGGAAAATTCAATGGGATGTCAGATCTAGACGACCATCTCCGTGTGTTTACCAGCGTAGGCCTGGTAGGGGGTTGGACATTGCCTACGTGGTGCCACTTATTCGTCCAAACATTGACAGGCGCAGCACGGTTATGGTTCGACAACTTACTGGTAGGGAAGTTAACTTCATGGGTGGATTTAAAAGAGAAGTTCCTAGTCCATTTTAGCCAGCAACGCAGGTACGTCAGAGACACCGCCGATGTAATGAACATCTGGAGGCGGGATGATGAAAGTCTGGAGGACTTCATAACGAGATACAACAAGGAGGTGTTAGAAATTGGTGACGTACATGAACATCTGATACGAGCACAATTTAAGTACGTCGTGCGTTGTGACGACATGATTAAAGTTCTATCAGGAACAGAGGGTTTACCCAAAAGTTGGGAAAAACTAATGGCCGCTGCCAAGGTTTACGCTCAAACAGAACGTAACCTGAGCTCCAACAGACCGCCACCACCACACAACCGTCCGTAGGACATGAGTGGGAACAGCGGGAAGAAGTTTAAGAAAAACTAGAGGGACACCGCCTTAGGAGCGTACTCATCCGACGATGCTCGCTCAGCGATCAACAAACTGACAGTGCAGAAAGAGGCTAAACAGGAAAATCGTGAACGACAATGGACTCTTCTAATAAAAACACCGGCAGAGGTACTTAGTACCGAAGACTATCAATTTAAAACGCCTCCGCTGATGAAGAACAAGCAAGGACAAGACCCGAACCTTTACTGCGAATACCATAAAGACAACGGTCACACCACAAATAATTGTATAAGCCTTCGCACAGAAATCGAGAAGGCACTAAAAAGTGGAGAACACACCCACTTACTTCAAAATGTGTGGAAGGATATCAAACATATTACTCGCGGGGAGGAGGGGCCGAGCAAAAAAGCTAAAACTTAAGCCGCGCCGGAGCGACAAGCATGCAATAGCTTTCCTTCATATTGGTTAAGTTCTTCAACTTACTAATCTATGACACAGGACTATTCGTATGCAAAAGTAAATTAAGTCTCAATTAATTATCCTAAGAAACAACTTTGTAACTATGGCCTCAGAGCCCTATCCAAAATCAATGCAATGTTTGTTATATTATTTTTGCATTTATTACAAAGTGCATGACATTCCTTTTGGTAAGCACAAAAACACTATGGTAACCTGGACACAAGTCTCATGAACGGTCAGCGATCACACGTGTCGCGCAAGGCCCAGCCTTACGTTCACACATGAGCCTTATACCACCTTTATTCGCCTTACCTAATCCAAGAAATTGTACTCATGCAAGATATTTTAATCCAAACATATATCATAACAGTTACTGGCACACCACACGCCTTAACAAAAAACTATTTACATGCACGGCAGTGCATCAACAAAGTTACTTGCGCCATAGCGCATTAACAAACGGGGATCCACATCCCAAACCTATTTCAAACTACCAATTGTTCATACAACCAATACAAAGAAAACCTAATCTAGGTCTTCATCATCTTCATCCTCTCCATCCGGGAAAACTTCTCTGAGTTGCACCAAGAAATCTTCAGACTGCAGCGCAGCAATAATAAGGTCCATCACGGGAAGCTGCAAAGTATTGTATCGAGACTTCGCAGCAACAAGAGCAGCTTCAGTAACCACACCATGCATAGCAGATTTACTGGTATCCCAATCAACCTTCAAGGCGTTAACATGATGAGTACATTCCGTGTACCCTTGGGCATACCTGTCATTCCGCGCAGCAGTCAATAAGTGCGCAACCGTTTTATCTAACTCATCAGAGTTCAAGACAGAATTAGCAAACTGCGCAGCACAACAACTAAGAATACAAGCAAATACAACAAAATATTGCATAAAACCAACAGACTTATACTTATGATCCCGCATAGTTTCAACCAAAACAGTGATCAACTTGACTCTCTGCTGTCGCCTGTGCAGTCTCAGAGCTTTCCAACTTTTCTTCAGTTTCATTAAGACGGCGGGAGACCTCAATTTTTTCAGACCGCTCAAGCTCCAAATCTTTTTTAGCAGATTCAACCTCCGCCTTAAGTTGTTCCTGATTAGATAATAAAGAGGTAAGTTCATCTATCTCCTTTTCCTTAAGAGCAAAAGTGGCACAAGTTCGTACCTCTCTCTGTTCACTTCTCTCCCGATGAGAGCGCGCTTCATCACGCGCCACTTCAGCATCAGCTTTTTCTTGCTTCAGCTTCTCAATATTCCCATCTTGTTTCTTCAGTCTCTCAACTTCAGCCTTGAGATTATTGATGATATTGCGGAGACCCATTTTTCATTATTATCCTTCTCACAGACCTCCCTCTAATGTTTGCGCTCCTTAGAAAGGAGAGCAGCTTCAGCCTCTGCTTTTCTTTTCCAACCAGCAACAGACCATTCTTCAGTTTTTTGGTCATTCTCAAACTTGGCCCGATCAGCTTCCAATTTAGCCCTCAACAGGGCAGCTCGGGCCTCATCTTTAGCAGCTTTCTTCTTGGATGCCTCAAAAGCAGCCCATTCCCTGTGCATACTAAGCCACTCACGCACTATACGATGCGTAGTGGATGCGTAAGTAGCAACTTCTTAAAGATAAGCATCATAAGTCTGCTTGTGAGGACGTTCCTCTTGAAACTTGATCACCCCAGGATGAAAGGCTCCTTGCAACCAGTCACGACACACACGCCAGTCGGAAAAAGTATCACCTTTTTTCAACTTCCACACCGACGCATGAATCTCATCCTCCCTTTTCTCCGAGTAACATCTGTAATAATAATCCCCCGGAGTTTCATCCGGGCGGATAGGAGAATTTTCATCAACTTGAGCAAACAAGCCTTGGTCACCAACTGGGTTTCTTTCAGCATTTACCGGCGCCGAAGTTGCGGAAGAGACAGGGATAGTTATCACCGGGTCTTCAGGAACCGACTTCCCTTTCTCTGGATCACGCACCACGACTTCAAGAGAATTAGGATGAGTAGCATCAACATCCGCAGTCTTCGGTTCCACAACCTTCTCTGATTCAACATCAGCAGACTTTTCTACTTCAGGATTACCCGCCTCAGCAATCTTCTCTGCCTCATCTCTAACGGCTTTAGAACCTCCTAGCCGTTCACTGATCGGCACACGAAGGGGTGAAGGTGGGAAGCCCTCGTTAACAACAGACGATGGCTTCGCGCGAACAGCTGGAGCTGACTTTTCTGCGAAAGAAAAATACATATTAACATTTATCACACAGAAAAAACAAAGCGAAGAAGACACTCACTTGGAGGAGGTTTTGCAATAAAAGCATCCAAGTTGCCTCGCTTGCTAATTTTTCTCCTTGGTATCTTCATAGCAGGCTGTGCCTTAGCCTCAATTTCAACATGCTTCCTCTTCCCTGTCTTCGTCTTCACAAAGGGTTCAGGACTTGACTCTAAGTTAATTGGATCTTCAGGATTCGAGGCAGGGATATCAGCAGTATTCCAAGGCTCTGCTTTCGGTTTCCTCACAAGTACAGGCGCAAGACCCTCCAACGAATCAGACACCACTATATAGTCACACCAGGAGTCAGAGGAACGGTGCGTACCTTTCTTCTCTCCTTTGCCATTTTTTACTTGACGATTGAGCCCTCGACGTATTAGTCTTCTTCGGCGCAACATTATCAGCCGGAGCACGTTTCTTTTTCTCAGGGCCTATGCCCAGGTTAGTCAATTCACCTACTTAAAGGAAAAGTATTGCAATATTACCCTACGCATAAAGAACAGCAAAGAGTAATATTGCAATACCCTAAAAAATAAACTCACCAGCACCAGTTGGGGGTTCCGAGGTCAGATCCTCATCTCGCAGAAGGGAAAAATTCTTGACTATCTGCAAGTACCAAATCTCCTCATCAGCCCTTTTTGGAATGGTAGCCATCTTTCTGTTTTCTCTCTTATACGCAACAACATACAAAGAGACAACTACAAAAGGAAAGACATGATCAAATTCAAACTCTCAAAAAAAAAGAGAGAGAGAGAGAGAGAAAAAGAGTAAAGTAAGAAAATCCCAAATCTTACTTTTACCATCTTCCATATACACCGGCTTATCTTCCCGCTCCATTCACCAGTAAAGACTCATACCAGCAGCAACTAGGGCCCTCTCCGGAAGCTCAATCGAAGGAACGTCCTTCAAATCCAGGTACCAAGTCTCCGAGAGAGGAGTCTGTATGGTCTCCGGCACAGTATCTTCTTTGCCCATAAAAGTCATCTTCATTGGAATCACTCCGGCTGTAAAGAAGAAAAATTTGGGTTTCCAATCATGAAAGGACTTTGGGGGGTTCAACAAAATCTTCTTTGCCGAAGCACGTTGAGCAAAGGAATAAAAACCTTGAGAACAATGCATTTGATACAGTACATGGAAACGATTAACCGTCGGTTCAATATACATCGACCGACAAAGGAATTCGAAATGGCGAATACGAACCATTCCGATGGGATGCATTTGAGAAATATGGAACTTATAGAATGAAAGGATTTCAAGAAGAAACTTCGTCACCGACAATCGGAAATTACCTTCAGCAAAATAATCCCAGAACAAGGTAATGTACCCGGCCGGAGCATCTGCCGCCGTCTGACCCTCATCGGGGTATCGAGCACCCGAACTATCAGGGAATCTAAAATTTCTAACCATACTATCAAACGTTTCTCGGGACCACTTCAATGGTGGAAGACCGGTAGACATCTCTTCAGAGGAATCTTCGTGACATTCTCCGGTAGACACACAGGAGAAGTTTGGAGTTTTCTTCAGAAGAATATTAAGGAAGACAAAGGAAAATCAAGAGCAAAAAATAGAAAACAGGGAAACAAAAGAGATTTATATACTCACCGCCATAAATGCCCTAGAAAACCGTGTTAGCCCCCTTTTTCAGAAAAACACGGTTATCGAAGCATTTGGGGCAAGTGGGAGGCAACAAGCACCCTCACGCGCGCGTGTAGGCCACGGTTGACGACGCATATCTGACAAGTGACAGCCTGTCATCAAAACGTCACATGTCAACAGTCAATATAGTACTTTTCATCTGCCAAAGGGTCACATTTTTCAAAATTTGAAATCATGATCAATTCAACTTAAAAGAGTATCTTCTCCAAGAAAATTCTCCACATTTCGCGCCAAAACCTCACAGAGCAAAAATCACACCTATCATTAGTCCAGTACTCCACTTACTTGCATAAGAGCAACACTGGACTGGGGGGACTTGAAGGGGTATGGTCCCAAAAACCTTGCGCAGGCACATTGGACTATAACAGAACTTCACCACAATAAACTTTCTTTAAGAGAACCCTGCGCGGCTGCGCATCGGTTCTAAAGAAGAAAATCTAGAAGAAAGCAGTATTTAACATCCGCGCGCCGAGACAGAACTGATAACACATCCTTGCGCGGGCTCGTGCAAGCAGAATAGCTAAGTTGGGAGCAAAACCCCAAAACATCTCTGCGCAATTACAACCAAGACTTAAACAGAAAGTGACCTTTCTGTTACAACAGAATTAACATAAGGCCGAGGCATAGAGGATTACAGCTGTAAACCTTCTAGAAGGCTCCATCGTGAACAACCATTCGGTTATAACTGAATGGTGACGTGGCATCATCCTAAATGCTCATCAAAGTCATGATGATGGCACTAATTTAGAGAAGGATCCACACATACCCACTTTCCACGTGGCATCTCGCCAGCCGCTGATCATGCTCACGATCCGTGTGTATAAACATCACGTTAGTGATTAACGGCATAGGAGGTAATCGCTTACGGAAGATGCTTTCCATTATCTCCTCCGTCAACAAACTTTCCCGCCCAAATCCGGTTATAAATAAGACAATTCAGGTATAATCTCTCAAGTTACATTCACTTCACTTTCACTACTTCTTCTTCTTCTTCTTCTTCTTCTTCTTCTGCTTCGAAACCTGTACTTATTCTCACGCCGGAGGGTGGTCACGGAGAGAACCCCCATTCTCCCCGTGGCGAGTCTAACGGCTGTTTGTTTTGAAGTTATCGTCCGAAGAAGGAGCTTAGCTAAACCCTGAATGAAACGAGAGGACTCACCCCTTTTATGCAGAACTAAACCCCTGGTTCGATCGATTCCGGTCATTCGATCCACTGTTTCTTCACTAGGGTTTAAGCCGGCTGAAAAAGAAAGAAGCTGACTTCCACCTGTTAAACTAAACATAAACATAACCCCTAGAGAGAGAAGCCGACTTCCACCTCTACGTCCACACCTTATGGATGACACATTCCATTTCCAACTCCATCGGAGCTCCGATTACATGACCCCATTTTTACCAGTCGCATGCTACTGCTGCTACCACTTCCAAATGGTTTTCTTCTTAGGTACCCTAACGTTATCTCTTTGATTTTATAATAATAAAATTGATGGTGAAGAGATCAATCTTTGATAACAAAATCAAGATTATGCTAGCTTTAATTTTCAGTATGTGATCAAATAATGGTTTATATAGTAAAATGTGGGTATCAAATGATTGCTTTTTTGGTTATTTTAGGGTGAAAGTAGCTGCTTTTGACAAGGAATTTGAGTTTCTGATACTGCTTTATTTAATTAATGGGGGTTTTTGGGGATGATCCTCTATCACTATATCAAAAACAACTACTTTCACCTTAATGGTCTCTGAACCTCTGTTTGTGAGGATTGATGTGGACGGTTGAAGCGACCATTAGTGGTTGGAGTTACAGGGGGCTTAAACCCTAGAAATTTGGGGAAGATGATGAAGTGAGTGTTTAGTTTGAAAGGGTTGAGAGGGAAATTACCATTTTGCCCTCATGTGCATTGCACATGACAGTTTTAACTAAGATTTCTAACCAGGTTTGGCCTAAAGGACAAAACGTGCAAGATTTTGAAAGGTTAAGGACACCGCCTATAAACTTTTGGACAAAAGGACAGCGCCTGCAATTTGATATAAACATAAAGGACAAAACTTGTAATTTACTCTTAAATAAATTAGAGAATAAATGAAAAAATAAATGGAAAATTAATATTTAATTAATAATGGGTATGAGGCTTTTTGACTACACCGTCTTGTGATATAACCCCTATAAACCCCCTCATGCATTTTTTCGCCACATGTCGCATAACCCCCCACCAAGGGGCTTTATGACTACACATGACCTTAGAATTAAACGCCTGGTTGGTCCCTATAATTTGCAAAAATTGCAGACATTGTCTCAAGGGTTCACTAATTACACAATTGGTCTCAGTGGTTGTAATTTTTAAACTCGAATGGTCCTTAACACTAACCTTTGTTGAATTTTCTAATTAAGTATTTGTGAAATGACTAAATTGTCCCTAAACAATTAATAAAATAAAAAAACAAAACAAAAATAGATGGGCCCACCCCTCATCTTCTTCTCCCCCATCTTTCTCTCTTTATAACCTACCACCACCTCCACCTTCAACCCACCATCACTACCACCTCCACCTTCAACCCACCACCACCACCACCTCCGCCACCACCACCACCGTCAACCGACCACCACCACCTCCACCCAACCACCACAACACCACCCATCTACCACCACCAACATCAGCTCTACTGTCATCACTCAACAACTGCCGTCCTTTCCAACCCCAGCTTCAACAACCACCACCCTTTCCGACCAGACGCCGCCCTCTCTGACCTTAGCTTCAACAACCACCATTGTCTTTCCACTGTGTGTCTCCGACCACCAAAACTTTCGTTGGTTGACTCGTCCCCTTTTGTTGGATCCGGCAGGTTTGTTTTTCCGGTGGGAGGGTGATGCTTGTGGTGTTGTGGCGGGTGGAGGGCAGTGGTTGTGGCGCGGTATGTGGTGGCAGCTTCGAAGCAACAGGGTTACAGAGGGTAGTGGTTGTGGCTGGTGTGGTGGTTATCGGCGGGTGAAATAACAGGGGCGGCGGTGGTGTTAGTAGTAGGTGTGGTGGTAGGGTTTCTGTGAGGGTGGGAGAAAGGGAAGGAAGAATAGAGTTTTATTTATTTTAATATCTCAGGGGTAATCTAGTCATTTCACATACCTTTAACCAAGAAAACTAACATAGGTTAGTGATAAGGATCATCCGAGTGCAAAAATTACAATCACTGAAACCAAGTGTGTAATTAATAAACCCTTGGGACCAAGTTCGTAATTTTCGCAAACCAAAGGGACCAACAATGCATTTTACTCCTTTTATTAGTTTGAAAATAGTAAATAAAAATTGGGCTACATGACTAAAATAGTAGATATCGACTAGGATTCACGTACCATGATCCATTAGGCTATGCGGTATGGTGCTGGCCTATCCTTGGAGGATGATCCGTCACGTAAGCACCACGTAAATCGGGTGTGAGGATGAGGCAAAGAGGATGGAGGTAAGAAAATGGGGGATGGGCCTAAAATATATATACGTATATGTATGTATATGTTGTATGTATATATATGTGTGTGAGGGGGTTTTGTCTTCTAGTGGGGCGTCTCAATCGTCGGCATGGAGACGGGCAGGACGACGCCGGTGGGTGGGAAATGGGGGCTGGTGCGGCATCGGAGGGGAGACGGGCTGGGGACGACCCCCACAGCCTCCAGCCTTGGTATGTATGAAAAGATATTTTTAGGATCCGCATGTATGCTTTAGTTAGGAGTGTTTAAGGGATTGGTTAAAGGTTAATTTGTTTTTTTTCCCGATCATAAGGCTAGGGGGTATGGGGTTCGTCCCCACCCCGTCGAGGAACGGCGACGGCCGTCAAACCGTGCCGCCCCCCCCCCCCCACGTCCCGTCCTCAACGTCGAGATCTTGCCGTTTGCGACGAACCAATTATGGTGGGACCCCAGTCAAATGTAGCCGTTTATAAAAAAAAAAAAAAATATTATATGGTTTTTTCATAATATTTTTTGCATATTTTTTTAACTTTGCAGAATTATTGTAGAATTTTTTAATATATTTTTTGCAGATTTTTTTGTGGATTTTTTGCAGATTTTTTTTTGAATAGTTGCAGAATTTTTTTATTTTTTTACAAAAAATAATCACTCATATTTTTGCTGATTTTAATTATGTGAGTAATCTAATTTAACTTTGGGTAGAAAAATAAAAAGAAATGTATAAATTAGGTAAAAAATTAAAAGGATATAGAAAAGTACCCAAATAGGTAAATATTTTTCAAAGTACCCAAATAGGTAAATACTTTTTGTATCTACACTAGTTTGGGAAAAAAACTCCATGATTTGCCATAAATTATTCGAAAATTCTAAAACAACATTTCAAAATCATTTCAGTTTGATAAATTTTTTAAAAAGCCAAAAACAATAGAAAATCTTAAAATGTGAAAAACATTCAAAAATGTTAAAATGAGATTATTGTTGCGAAAAGAGGAAAATGGGTGAAAATGATCTGTTTAGACTTATATGCCACTAGGAAAAGACATGGAAACTTAATTAACCTAGTTTGAAAGGTGTGAGAATCATAGTTGTAACATGATTTGCCATGTTGTAACATGATTTGTCATAAATTATTCGAAAATTCAAAAATATCATGTCAAAATCATTTCAGTTTGATAAAATTTTTCAAAAAGCCAAAAACAATAAAAAATATTAAAATGTCAAAAACATTCAAAAATGTTAAAATGAGATTATTGTTGCGAAAAGAGGAAAATGGGTGAAAATGATCGGTTTAGACTTATATGCCACTAGGGAAAGGCATGGAAACTTAATTAACTTGGTTTGAAAGGTGTGGGGATCATAGTTATAACATGATTTGCCATGCTGTAACATGATTTGCCATAAATTATTCTAAAATTCAAAAACATCATTTCAAAATCATTTCAGTTTGATAATTTTTTTTCAAAAAACCAAAAACAATAGAAAATCTTAAAATGTCAAAAACATTCAAAAATGTTAAAATGAGATTATTGTTGCGAAAAAAGGAAAATGGGTGAAAATGATCGATTTAGACTTATATGCCACTAGGAAAAGGCATGAAAACTTAATTAACTTAGTTTGAAAGGTGTGGGGATCATAGTTTTAACATGATTTGCCATGCTGTAACATGATTTGCCAAAAATTATTCAAAAATTCAAAAACATCATTTCAGTTTGATTAATTTTTTCAAAAAGCCAAAAACAATAGAAAATCTTAAAATGTCAAAAACATTCGAAAATGTTAAAATGAGACTATTTTTGCTAAAAGAGTAAATGATAATACACAAGTGGACTATCAGGGCATGCTAAATGTATTGTTTATAATAATTACACAATCTCACTAAAGATGTGTCGGTAGGCTCAGCTAGATTAGTAGTTTTGCGAAAACATTACAAACTAAATAGAAAAGCCTACTTCCAGTGGGAAAAGTAGTTGAAAACTTAGTACTTATGTTGATCAGTTCTGTTTATACATAATGGAAAACATAAATAACATACCTTTGATTGCAGACAGGTCAGTAGAGAATCCAGATGGAGATGCAGCAATAAGGTTTGATATAATTGTCAGCTTGATCTGGTTCCTCCTTAGGGTGCAATCTAATGATGGTGATGAGAGAACCGAAAAGGGTAATCGGTGATGGAGATATGGGAGATTTTATGATGATGTTATTGTGATTAGTATCTAGCCTTTAACCCTCTAATTATCTCCTTATATATACACCCAAGAGGAAACCCTAATTAGTTAATAAGGGTAATATGGTCTATCAACAATTACCAACTAATTATTTAATAGGTTGTTATATATTTTGATCTAAAATATAATGTAAATGATTATAATTGTAACAACCCGACTTTTGAAGTCAAAGTCAAAGGAAGAAAAGATTGCTAATCAGATCTGTCATCTCTAACCTAATTATTGCTTGTACTCTCGAACCCCGATAAACACTTTAGTTTACCGCTATTATATGCTACGATTTAAGATATATGAAGTAACAATGCGATAAAGATAATTAAACGCTATTCTACCTAACCCTATCACATCGCTATCGCACCGCATCAACAGCTATATTCCGAGTGCTGAACATGATGAACAACAGGGTTTGGAGAGTGTGTTTGAAATGAAAATAAATTTTGAAATGTTTAAATGAAACCAAATCTGAATGTTCCAATTACAAGTGGTAAGCCAAAATTAAAATTGTCATAATATGAAATTTATGTTTTGGGTAGAGTTTGTGCAGATAGTGAATTCCAGACTGCGATCCCAGCTTATCGAAAGGGGGAGTCTGAGGACGTAAGAGCCAGATTCAGATCTTGGAACTAAGCTCGAGATAGAAGCTGCTGATACTGAAGAATTTATGGAATCAACATACAAGGGGGAATATAGCTGTTGATGCTGATAAGAGAAGAGAGAAGATTGAGGATGCTTACAATGTCAGACACTTTGGAAAGAGCATGAAGACTGATCAAGACTGAAGACTTGTCAAACTGTAGACTCGACACCGAAGACTTCATCAACATCCAAGGGGGAGTCTGTTGGTGCATATGTCTGTCGACTTCGTCTTGTATCGAGTCTTGTATCTAGATAGGATAAACCAGAGCTTGATAGTCAAAGAAATAGGGTTTTTGTGCTGATTAGCCAGTTTATGCGAAATGGCCATTTCACACGAAATGGCAGTTTCACACGAAATGGCAGTTTCACAAGAAATGGCATTTCGTGCGAAATGAAAAGTCCATTTCGTGCGAAATGAAAAGTCCATTTCGTGCCAAATGAAAAATCCTATAAATAGGTGGCTTGAGATTTCATTTGTAACTTTGGATTCCGGTAGCGAAGCTCTGCCGAAGTGTCTCCAGGTCGTGTAAAGCTTTCATATCAATACAAGAGACAGTTTAAGTGATTCTAAGTGCATTACAAGCTGATTCAACATCAAAACGTCTGTTTCCGCCTCTCGTTTTGATCAAAAACTCTTCTGAACGACTCGTTAAGGTCGCACAACGATCCTACAAGTGGTATCAGAGCTCAGGAGGAAGAGTTCTTACCGATTCAGCTTGATTTCATCTGAAAATCTCACTTCTACTCACTTTCTTCACATTTTTTCAAAATTAATCGAGATTTTACGGTTAAAATGGCTTGATTTTCACATATATCGTGCGAAACACTGTTTTAACAAATCCTTGAAAGAATCAGATCTAAATTCCACCTAAAACGTGATTAATTTGACAAATATCCGGCCGATTGGGTGTCTCCAGCTCCATTTCGCACAAGATAGAATCTCATTTCGCACCAGTTCATACGAATTGACTCCATTTCGTACCAGATACTTCCATTTCGCACGTATTGGATTCCATTTCCCTCCAAAGTGATTCATTTCGTGTGAAATAAGGTTTCATTTCGCACGAATTATTTTGAAATGACTTCATATCGCGTGAAAGTGTCATTTCGTTTGAGAAGTTTGTTTCAGTTTGTACCAGATGGTTTCAGTCTTCACGTGAATTCATATATCGGCCCAATCACAAAGCTCAATTATGAATATGTTAGCCCATGTGAAGTGTCAGATTCACTAAAGTCTTTGATTCAATTCATGATTTGAAGTAATCGGCCAATCAGATTTTTAAAAGAAATATAGTTCACGTGATTTGATAAGTGGTGGGTTGTTAACAGATTCATTAGAGTATCGGCCCAATAGAAATTGAATTGAGATTTGAAGTTGTCGGCCATGCACATTTGAGATCCAATCAAATTGTGTTGAAAGTTAAAGATGTCAGCCCAGTTTTGTATAGCATTTAATGGTTTGATCAGTCCACTAACTCCATCGGTCAAATAGAATTAATATTTGTTGATTGTCGGTCACTGGGCTTAAAAAAATGACATTGTGTGGTCCAATCGTCAATGGGTTTAAAATCAACATTATCGGCCACTGGATTTAAATATCGATCCAATCAAATTGTTGTCGGTTCATGTGCATAAATTGTTAAAGTCAAATTAGCGGCCCAATGAAGTTGATTTGTCTGTTCCTATAAATAAGTAAAACATATCACACGCCCATGTGATAATAATGAGTGTGTCGGCCCATTTGATTGAGATAATTGTTCAAATTGGAGGTCCAATCTGAGTAAATTGTGTGTTCGACTCATTCATTCAGTGATTATACCCGGAATACATTGAACGAGTCCGAGGATCTTCAACACGTGTCCTAGATCGATTCAACTGTCACATACGTTTACATATTCAGTTCCTTTAAACTGATCATTTGTTTGTATTCTCCCGGTGTTTTACGAGGTGAACCAGTTCGTTTGAAAGCTGTGTTTGTGAAAATTTTACCCTATCATGGAAGATGAATTTTACAACGCGTTTGCTACTGCCCCAAGTACTCCTGTTGCTATTGCTCAGAGCATGAACATGGAAAATGAAACAGGAACTTTGCAAAAACCCCCGAAGCTAATGGTCATTGAAGAATACTATGGATGGAAAGACCGGTTTGAAAATTGGGTTCAAGCTAATCATTTGAGGTCTTGGGAATGTATTGAGAAGAAGTATGTTAAACCTCGTACAGATGTGGGTGTTATTAAAACTATTTCTGAGTTGTCGGACAAAGAACGAGACATGTACAAAGCAGAAAAGATGATGATTAGTCTACTTCAGCAAGCAGTGAAAGAAGACATCTTCATATTACTTCAACATGATAATACTTCACGTTCGATTTGGGAAGCACTTCGAATTAAATTTGAGGGAAGTGAGAAGATGATCAGGAGTAAGAAATCATTGTTAAAGAAAGAATTTGATTTGTTTACGAGTTTGCCGGGTGAAACTTCAAAGAAACTGATCGAAAGATATTGTCATTTAGTGAGATCAATGTCTCTTTTGGATATCAACAAAGATAGAGAAGAATGGGTTGATAAATTAGCTGATGCTTTACCTCAAAAAGAATGGGGTACATATCTGATGATCTTAAAGAACACTGGAGAATATGACAAATTGACAATTTCTCAGTTCATTGAAAAAATTGAAGGACAAGATCTTGAACAGCAAAAGATTGCTAGAATGAACAATCCAAGTGGTCAACAAGACATCAAGATGTATTACAAAGGGAGTGTTCAGGATGTTGAAGCAAGTCCAAAGGTCCAAACCGCGTTTAGTGTAGAAAACTCATCCGGATCAGTTAATCAAAGCTCAAACAGCAACAGTGGTTTTTCTTCATACTCGAGTGTTAGTCCGAATGTTTCAACCTCAAGTCATCAGTTTCAAAGCTCAAACAGTAGTAATGGTCATGTGTTACATTGCAACATCGCTTTGCATCTTCAGAATGGTCAAAATTTCTCTGAAGAAGTCGCTAAAGGTCATATGGAATTACTAGCTACAGTGTTAGAATCATATGAGGGTTTGGTTGCTGGAAGGATCGGAAATCCTATGCTGACAAAAGAGGATTACGATCAGATCGATGCTGAAGAAATGGAGCTTATGGATATTAAGTGGTGTTTAGCGAGTGTTTTGAGGAGAGCTGAGAAGTTTAAGATGATTACAGGAAGAGATGATTTCAGGGATGCTAATGTTTCTACTTTGGGTTTTGATAAATCTAAAGTTACTTGTTTTCGATGCAGGGAAAAAGGACATTTCAAGAGGGAATGTACCAATCGTGAAGCAGGAGGAGCTCAGAATCCGTTCGGGAATAATGATTATTATCGAAAAGCTATATATCAACAAGTTGCTCAACAATCATATCAACAGCAAGAACCACAAACTGCACATGCTAAGAAGGCGATCGAAGAATCAACAAAGAGAGCTTATTATGGTATAATAGATCAAGATGATGAAAAAGTGGCAGAAGGTTTTAGCTGGGACAAATACATTCCACCTGATTCAAAGTTAAAAGCATTCATTGCATAAATAGTTCAAGAGTCAGATTTGATGAAGGAATGGATGAAAGTGTTTGCTGATGATGAGAAGAATCAAGATGGAGAGTTTGTGTCTTCAGACGATAGTTCAGAAAAGATCCAAGTGTTCGATCAATCGTCATCTGATAGCAGTGATGATGAAGAAGAAACACAAATAAACATTGGAAAAAATCTATTATCTCCTGAAAGTTTTAAATTTTATTTTGCAGATAGAGTGGAGAAACTAAAGGAGAAAAGAGCAGCAAAAGAACAGAAAAAGAAAAAAATGCGAGAATGTTGCTCAGGAAGAGAAGTCTGAACAAAGTGAAGAAGTTAAAGTTGTTAAGAAGATGATTGAAGCTGAGAAGATGGTTGAAGTTGAGAAGATAGTCGAAGTTGAAAAGATTATCGAAGTTGAAAAGATTGTTGAAGTCACAAAACCTTGTCTAAAATGTCTGGAACCGTGCAAACATTGTGAAGAACAAGATGAGAAGTATAGTGAGCTTGACAAGATGAAAGAAAAATTACTATTCGATGTCAATTTTGTGAAAGAGTCGTATGATGTGTTGAATAGAACGGTGAATAGTCTGCAAAAGACAAATTCAGAAAGAGAAGATGCCTTAATGATGATGAATGCAGTGATGATGTCAAAGCAGAAGGCTATCAATCACTATATTGAAGAATGTGCAAAGTTGAAGCAAGAGTTGGAGACTGAAAAGATAGAGAATGAAAGAATCAGACGATTACTGCAAAGTTATTCAAGTTCTGATTATTTGATTGATACAATTTATCCAACTGTTGCAGGTTTTGAAGCCTTTCAAGATAAAAAGTCGAAAGAGAAGGATACTGGTAAGAAACAACGTGCAAATTATAACAAGTGTGCGCCTCCGATCTGGGAAGGTTATTCTCCCATAAAACCAAATGAGGAGCAAGTCAAAAAGGCTGTCAATATAAAGTTAAAATCCGAAACAACTGATGATTTACCAGACAACGTTGACGTCACGTTCACATCGTCTGATACTGATCATGAGTCTGAGTTAATAAAGAAAGTGGTCGATCAGGTGTTGGATAAAGATGAGGAGTCAGAGTCAAAGTCCACATCCGAGATTTCGAGTTCATCATTTGACAGTCCAAAGTCGTCGGTCAAAAGGGTTTATAATAAAGAATTTCTGTTATCAAAAAATAATTTGAATGATGAACCAATCAAAGTGGCATATACTTTGAATGATTCAGACAAATTATATTCTGATGAGGAATTTCCAATAAGAAGTATTCAAATTGAAAAGATCAAAAAGGTTTTCAAATTAACAGAAATTGATATTTCTGAAATAAAAGATGTAAATCTGAATGAAAAACCTAAAAAGTACACTTCACGAGTTCAACAAAGATTGAACAAGAAAAAAGGTTACAGTTTTGGTTCTGGTTTTCAAAAGAAACCAAACCATAATAGTAATTTCAAAAGGAAAGGTTTAGGTTTTATTCCACCTAAAAATCATAAAAATGAGAAAATTTCTAAAACAAAAACAGTATTTGTTTCAGGGACAAATGCTGAAGAAGAAGAAAAGAGCTCATTCTGGAAGCAATCAAACAAAGAATTCCTTACAGAAAAGCAAAAGTTTGAAAAGAATGGAGCTAATCAGAGAAGGGAGACAAGAACTTGTTATAGATGTCAAGAAGTTGGTCATATCGCCTGGAACTGCCCAAAGGCAACCAACACAAAACAGGGAGTTTCTAAAAAATTGAAAGAAAAAGTTGTTGACAGAACTGAACCACCAATTGAAAATTTTAAAGTTTTCAAAAATTCAAAATATGAAGTTGGTGAATGTTCTAAAAATTTTTACAAGAGAAGGGTAAATCTTGACAACCAAATGTGGGTTGTTAAGAAATCTGATGTGAAATTTGGCGATGAATCTGATTCCACAAAGTCAGAGGAGCCACAAGTTGTTAAAAAAGAAGATAATGCAGTTCCTCCAATGGATGATGTCAATTTTCCACCATTGCGAACTGAAAATTTTAAACAAAAAGTTGGGAAAGTGGAGATCTCGAATCAATTCTATTCTGAGAAGAAAGAATTTGATGTCGAAAAGGCGTTTAATAGCAAAGTGAAAAATATTTTTGGTAAAATGGTTGATGGGAAGGTTAAAGGGGTTAAAGATTTTTATGAATCAAAGAAGGCAACTTATACCCCGAGTGAAGATGAGAATGTCACACCCAAAGCAGGTCAGGCTTGGGTGTCTGTATTCTTTACTTAAAAAACCTGACTTGCCGGAGCTCCCAAGTTGGTAATTGTGGAGCAGGAATCGGCATCTTTCTTGAGAAATTCACAATGGTGATATTTCGATTTACAAAGTGGTATTCTTATTCTTGAAAATTGTTATATTTTCATAAGTGGTATGGTTGATGAGAACCTTCAAGTGGTTTATCGAGGTCATTAAGTTGAACTTGATTAAACCTGATCATACAAGTGGTAAAATGGATAACAATATGATGAATCTCCATTTCTACAAGTGGTGGAATCAACAAAACTAATTTTCCAGAAAAAACCATTTGATTAAAACAAACTTAAGTGTTTTGAAATTATAATGGGAAAATAGTTTGTTGTCAGGGGGAGTTCTGATTGTTTACGCCAAGTGGATGGCGAATTGAAGCAATTCACATCGGTTTGTCAAATTTTCATTAAATGATTTTGAATTTTAGGAGGAGTAAGAAATTTCTGAAAATCCAAAAACATTAGAAAATTTGAAAATGTCAAAAAACATGATAAAATCAAATGTGAGTTTTGTTGTGAAAAAGAGGAAATGATAGTACATCAGTAGACAGTTACGGTATGCTAAAGAAATGTAATGATTAAATAGCATTAAACGGTCTCACTGATGATATGCCGATAGGTTTTTGCAAATTTAGTAGACTTTTTCGGGATATAAACATAAAAATCATAACTTACTTGATTCGTGGGGAACACTACTAGGATATATAGGTAACCCCTGAAATCTTGTTTGAAAGATCCCTCTTTCTGAGATACTAGGTCTTTATACTCAGTGATATCTGGGGTATTATCCCGGGACTTCTGATTTTGCGGGAGCAATAGCCTAGTCCCCGTATAATACTTTTCGCTTGCTTGAAATAAAAGCATACCCTCAGCATAAGAAATGATAAAAAATCAAAAAGATTAAATCATGTGCTGTTGTAAAGAAGATCCCCAAGGGGGACACACCAAAAGTCGAGCCTTCATCTTTGCAAAGAAAAAAATGAGCTCTCAAGGTTTCGCAATTCACCCCTTACAGATATCATCTAGGTATACTCACCTGTAAGACTGAATATTGGGATCTGGATACGGGAGTATATTCAAGAGGTGGGACACATGAATAAGTTTAATTTCTTAAAATACCTAATTCGTATCCTGAATCAGTTGAAATTTGTGTGAGAATTTAAGTGGATCAGTATATCGACAATCTAAGTGAACTGTTTAATTCTTAGTGTGTAACTAAGCTCAACGGTACTTGTGACTTGTCATAATCTGATATGATCCTCTTACACAAACTCACAAAAATATTGTCTGTAAATATGTTTGTAAATATTTCTTTACTGTTTTTCATTAAAAAAAAAAATCCAAAAAGATTGTGTTTTAGCATAAATTTTGAAATTTCCAAAAGATTTTATTTCATCTTATTTTCGAAAACTGATGTTGAAAAGTTGATTTTCAAAATTCCGAGTGCTGAACATGATGAACAACAGGGTTTGGAGAGTGTGTTTGAAATGAAAATAAATTTTGAAATGTTTAAATGAAACCAAATCTGAATGTTCCAATTACAAGTGGTAAGCCAAAATTAAAATTTTCATAATATGAAATTTATGTTTTGGGTAGAGTTTGTGCAGATAGTGAATTCCAGACTGCGATCCCAGCTTATCGAAAGGGGGAGTCTGAGGACGTAAGAGCCAGATTCAGATCTTGGAACTAAGCTCGAGATAGAAGCTGCTGATACTAAAGAATTTATGGAATCAACATCCAAGGGGGAATATAGCTGTTGATGCTGATAAGAGAAGAGAGAAGATTGAGGATGCTTACAATGTCAGACACTTTGGAAAGAGCATGAAGACTGATCAAGACTAAAGACTTGTCAAACTGTAGACTCGACACCGAAGACTTCATCAACATCCAAGGGGGAGTCTGTTGGTGCATATGTCTGTCGACTTCGTCTTGTATCGAGTCTTGTATCTAGATAGGATAAACCAGAGCTTGATAGTCAAAGAAATAGGGTTTTTGTGCTGATTGGCCAGTTTATGCGAAATGGCCATTTCACACGAAATGGCAGTTTCACACGAAATGGCATTTCGTGTGAAATGAAAAGTCCATTTCGTGCGAAATGAAAAGTCCATTTCGTGCGAAATGAAAAGTCCATTTCGTGCGAAATGAAAAATCCTATAAATAGGTGGCTTGAGATTTCATTTGTAACTTTGGATTCCGGTAGCGAAGCTCTGCCGAAGTGTCTCCAGGTCGTGTAAAGCTTTCATATCAATACAAGAGACAGTTTAAGTGATTCTAAGTGCATTACAAGCTGATTCAACATCAAAAGGTCTGTTTCCGCCTCTCGTTTTGATCAAAAACTCTTCTGAACGACTCGTTAAGGTCGCACAACGATCCTATAAGTGGGACACCCAAACCGACGAATACGACAAAACATATCAGGAAGGAGATAACACAAGCGTGTTCAGTCGGCTGCTGCGGAACCATACAAATTATAAACCCCGCGCGGTTTATAACCCGGATGCAGAGCATGATTACAACCTAATCTACCGCCCAGCAGAAGCAGCTGAGAACTCGAAATTTGTCTGTGAAATCGCTTTAGCTCCCCTCGAAAGGGCAAAGCTACCATCAAACGTCGGAAAATTCAATGGGATGTCAGATCTAGACGACCATCTCCGTGTGTTTACCAGCGTAGGCCTGGTAGGGGGTTGGACATTGCCTACGTGGTGCCACTTATTCGTCCAAACATTGACAGGCGCAGCACGGTTATGGTTCGACAACTTACTGGTAGGGAAGTTAACGTCATGGGTGGATTTAAAAGAGAAGTTCCTAGTCCATTTTAGCCAGCAACGCAGGTACGTCAGAGACATCGCCGATGTAATGAACATCTGGAGGCGGGATGAAGAAAGTCTGGAGGACTTCATAACGAGATACAACAAGGAGGTGTTAGAAATTGGTGACGTACATGAACATCTGATACGAGCACAATTTAAGTACATCGTGCGTTGTGACGACATGATTAAAGTTCTATCAGGAACAAAGGGTTTACCCAAAAGTTGGGAAAAACTAATGGCCGCTGCCAAGGTTTACGCTCAAACAGAACGTAACCTGAGCTCCAACAGACCGCCACCACCACACAACCGTCCGTAGGACATGAGTGGGAACAGCGGGAAGAAGTTTAAGAAAAACTAGAGGGACACCGCATTAGGAGCGTACTCATCCGACGATGCTCGCTCGGCGATCAACAAACTGACAGTGTAGAAAGAGGCTAAACAGGAAAATCGTGAACGCCAATGGACTCCTCTAATAAAAACACCGGCAGAGGTACTTAGTACCGAAGACTATCAATTTAAAACGCCTCCGCTGATGAAGAACAAGCGAGGACAAGACCCGAACCTTTACTGCGAATACCATAAAGACAACGGTCACACCACAAATAATTGTATAAGCCTTCGCACAGAAATCGAGAAGGCACTAAAAAGTGGAGAACACACCCACTTACTTCAAAATGTGCGGAAGGATATCAAACATATTACTCGCGGGGAGGAGGGGCCGAGCAAAAAAGCTAAAACTTAAGCCGCGCCGGAGCGACAAGCATGCAATAGCTTTCCTTCGTATGGGTTAAGTTCTTCAACTTACTAATCTATGACACAGGACTATTCGTATGCAAAACTAAATTAAGTCTCAATTAATTATCCTAAGAAACAACTTTGTAACTATGGCCTCAGAGCCCTATCCAAAATTAATGCAAAGTTTGTTATATTATTTTTGCGTTTATTACAAAGTGCATGCCATTCCTTTTGGTAAGCACAAAAACACTATGGTAACCTGGACACAAGTCTCATGAACGGTCAGCGATCACACGTGTCGCGCAAGGCCCAGCCTTACATTCACACATGAGCCTTATACCACCTTTATTCGCCTTACCTAATCCAAGAAATTGTACTCATGCAAGATATTGTAATCCAAACATATATCATAACAGTTACTGGCACACCACACGCCTTAACAAAAAACTATTTACATGCACGGCAGTGCATCAACAAAGTTACTTGCGCCATAGCGCATTAACAAACGGGGATCCACATCCCAAACCTATTTCAAACTACCAATTGTTCATACAACCAATACAAAGAAAACCTAATCTAGGTCTTCATCATCTTCATCCTCTCCATCCGGGAAAACTTCTCTGAGTTGCACCAAGAAATCTTCAGACTGCAGCGCAGCAGTAATAAGGTCCATCACGGGAAGCTGCAAAGTATTGTATCGAGACTTCGCAGCAACAAGAGCAGCTTCAGTATCCACACCATGCATAGCAGATTTACTGGTATCCCAATCAACCTTCAAGGCGTTAACATGATGAGTACATTCCGTGTACCCTTGGGCATACCCGTCATTCCGCGCAGCAGTCAATAAGTGCGCAACCGTTTTATCTAACTCATCAGAGTTCAAGACAGAATTAGCAACCTGCGCAGCACAACAACTAAGAATACAAGCAAATACAACAAAATATTGCATAAAACCAACAGACTTACACTTATGATCCCACATAGTTTCAACCAAAACATGTCATTCTTCAACGGATCAACTTGACTCTCCGCCGTCGCCTGTGCAGTCTCAGAGCTTTCCAACTTTTCTTCAGTTTCATTAAGACGGCGGGAGACCTCAATTTTTTCAGACCGCTCAAGCTCCAAATCTTTTTTAGCAGATTCAACCTCCGCCTTAAGTTGTTCCTGATTAGATAATAAAGAGGTAAGTTCATCTATCTCCTTTTCCTTAAGAGCAAAAGTGGCACAAGTTCGTACCTCTCTCTGTTCACTTCTCTCTCGATGAGAGCGCGCTTCATCACGCGCCACTTCAGCATCAGCTTTTTCTTGCTTCAGCTTCTCAATATTCGCATCTTGTTTCTTCAGTCTCTCAACTTCAGCCTTGAGATTATTGATGATATTGCGGAGACCCATTTTTCATTATTATCCTTCTCACAGACCTCCCTCTAATGTTTGCGCTCCTTAGAAAGGAGAGCAGCTTCAGCCTCTGCTTTTCTTTTCCAACCAGCAACAGACCATTCTTCAGTTTTTTGGTCATTCTCAAACTTGGCCCGATCAGCTTCTAATTTAGCCCTCAACAGGGCAGCTCGGGCCTCATCTTCAGCAGCTTTCTTCTTGGATGCCTCAAAAGCAGCCCATTCCTTGTGCATACTAAGCCACTCACGCACTATACGATGCGTAGTGGACGCGTAAGTAGCAACTTCTTCAAGATAAGCATGATAAGTCTGCTTGTGAGGACGTTCCTCTTGAAACTTGATCACCCCAGGATGAAAGTCTCCTTGCAACCAGTCATGACACACACGCCAGTCGGAAAAAGTATCACCTTTTTTCAACTTCCACACCGACGCATGAATCTCATCCTCCCTTTTCTCCGAGTAACATCTGTAATAATAATCCCCCGGAGTTTCATCCGGGCGGATAGGAGAATTTTCATCAACTTGAGCAAACAAGCCTTGGTCACCAACTGGGTTTCTTTCAGCATTTACCGGCGCCGAAGTTGCGGAAGAGACAGGGATAGTTATCACCGGGTCTTCAGGAACCGACTTCCCTTTCTCTGGATCACGCGCCACGACTTCAGGAGAATTAGGATGAGTAGCATCAACATCCGCAGTCTTCAGTTCCACAACCTTCTCTGATTCAACATCAGCAGACTTTTCTACTTCAGGATTACCCGCCTCAGCAATCTTCTCTGCCTCATCTCTAACGGCTTTAGAACCTCCTAGCCGTTCACTGATCGGCACACGAAGGGGTGAAGGTGGGAAGCCCTCGTTAACAACAGACGATGGCTTCGCGCGAACAGCTGGAGCTGACTTTTCTGCGAAAGAAAAATACATATTAACATTTATCACACAGAAAAAACAAAGCGAAGAAGACACTCACTTGGAGGAGGTTTTGCAATAAAAGCATCCAAGTTGCCTCGCTTGCTAATTTTTCTCCTTGGTATCTTCATAGCAGGCTGTGCCTTAGCCTCAATTTCAACATGCTTCCTCTTCCCTGTCTTCGTCTTCACCAAGGGTTCAGGACTTGACTCTAAGTCAATTGGATCTTCAGGATTCGAGGCAGGGATATCAGCAGTATTCCAAGGCTCCGCTTTCGGTTTCCTCACAAGTACAGGCGCAAGACCCTCCAACGAATCAGACACCACTATATAGTCACACCAGGAGTCAGAGGAACGGTGCATACCTTTCTTCTCTCCTTTGCCATTTTTTACTTGACGATTGAGCCCTCGACGTATTAGTCTTCTTCGGCGCAACATTATCAGCCGGAGCACGTTTCTTTTTCTCAGGGCCTATGCCCAGGTTAGTCAATTCACCTACTTAAAGGAAAAGTATTGCAATATTACCCTACGCATAAAGAACAGCAAAGAGTAATATTGCAATACCCTAAAAAATAAACTCACCAGCACCAGTTGGGGGTTCCGAGGTCAGATCCTCATCCCGCAGAAGGGAAAAATTCTTGACTATCTGCAAGTACCAAATCTCCTCATCAGCCCTTTTTGGAATGGTAGCCATCTTTCTGTTTTCTCTCTTATACGCAACAACATACAAAGAGACAACTACAAAAGGAAAGACATGATCAAATTCAAACTCTCAAAAAAAAAAAAAAAAAGAGAGAGAGAGAGAGAGAAAAAGAGTAAAGTAAGAAAATCCCAAATCTTACTTTTACCATCTTCCATATACACCGGCTTATCTTCCCGCTCCATTCACCAGTAAAGACTCATACCAGCAGCAACTAGGGCCCTCTCCGGAAGCTCAATCGAAGGAACGTCCTTCAAATCCAGGTACCAAGTCTCCGAGAGAGGAGTCTGTATGGTCTCCGGCACAGTATCTTCTTTGCCCATAAAAGTCATCTTCATCGGAATCACTCCGGCTGTAATGAAGAAAAATTTGGGTTTCCAATCATGAAAGGACTTTGGGGGGTTCAACAAAATCTTCTTTGCCGAAGCACGTTGAGCAAAGGAATAAAACCCTTGAGAACAATGCATTTGATACAGTACTTGGAAACGATTAACCGTCGGTTCAATATACATCGACCGACAAAGGAATTCGAAATGGCGAATACGAACCATTCCGATGGGATGCATTTGAGAAATATGGAACTTATAGAATGAAAGGATTTCAAGAAGAAACTTCATCACCGACAATCGGAAATTACCTTCAGCAAAATAATCCCAGAACAAGGTAATGTACCCGGCCGGAGCATCTGCCGCCGTCTGACCCTCATCGGGGTATCGAGCACCCGAACTATCAGGGAATCTAAAATTTCGAACCATAATATCAAACGTTTCTCGGGACCACTTCAATGGTGGAAGACCGGTAGACATCTCTTCAGAGGAATCTTCGTGACGTTCTCCGGTAGACACACAGGAGAAGTTTGGAGTTTTCTTCAGAAGAATATTAAGGAAGACAAAGGAAAATCAAGAGCAAAAAATAGAAAACAGGGCAACAAAATAGATTTATATACTCACCGCCATAAATGCCCTAGAAAACCGTGTTAGCCCCCTTTTTCGGAAAAACACGGTTATCGAAGCATTTGGGGCAAGTGGGAGGCAACAAGCACCCTCACGCGCGCGTGTAGGCCACGGTTGACGACGCATATCTGACAAGTGACAGCCTGTCATCAAAACGTCACACGTCAACAGTCAATATAGTACTTTTCATCTGCCAAAGGGTCACATTTTTCAAAATTTGAAATCATGATCAATTCAACTTAAAAGAGTATCTTCTCCAAGAAAATTCTCCACATTTCGCGCCGAAACCTCACAGAGCAAAAATCACACCTATCATTAGTCCAGTACTCCACTTACTTTCATAAGAGCAACACTGGACTGGGGGGACTTGAAGGGGTATGGTCCCAAAAACCTTGCGCAGACACATTGGACTATAACAGAACTTCACCACAATAAACTTTCTTTAAGAGAACCCTGCGCGGCTGCGCATCGGTTCTAAAGAAGAAAATCTAGAAGAAAGCAGTATTTAACATCCGCGTGCCGAGACAGAACTGATAACACATCCTTGTGCGGGCTCGTGCAAGCAGAATAGCTAAGTTGGGAGCAAAACCCCTAAAACATCTCTGCGCAATTACAACCAAGACTTAAACCGAAAGTGACCTTTCTGTTACAACAGAGTTAACATAAGGCCGAGGCATAGAGGATTACAGCTGTAAACCTTCTAGAAGGCTCCATCGTGAACAACCATTCGGTTATAACTGAATGGTGACGTGGCATCATCCTAAATGCTCATCAAAGTCATGATGATGACACTAATTTAGAGAGGGATCCACACATACCCACTTTCCACGTGGCATCTCGCCAGCCGCTGATCATGCTCACGATCCGTGTGTATAAACATCACGTTAGTGATTAACGGCATAGGAGGTAATCGCTTACGGAAGATACTTTCCATTATCTCCTCCGTCAACAAACTTTCCCGCCCAAATCCGGTTATAAATAAGACAATTCAGGTATAATCTCTCAAGTTACATTCACTTCACTTTCACTACTTCTTCTTCTTCTTCTTCTTCTTCTTCTTCGAAACCTGTACTTATTCTCACGCCGGAGGGTGGTCACGGAGAGAACCCCCATTCTCCCCGTGGCGAGTCTAACAGCTGTTTATTTTGAAGTTATCGTCCGAAGAAGGAGCTTAGCTAAACCCTGAATGAAACGAGAGGACTCACCCCTTTTATGCAGAACTAAACCCCTGGTTCGATCGATTCCGGTCATTCGATCCACTGTTTCTTCACTAGGGTTTAAGCCGGCTGAAAAAGAAAGAAGCTGACTTCCACCTGTTAAACTAAACATAAACATAACCCCTAGAGAGAGAAGCCGACTTCCACCTCTACGTCCACACCTTATGGATGACACATTCCATTTCCAACTCCATCGGAGCTCCGATTACATGACCCCATTTTTACCAGTCGCATGCTACTGCTGCTACCACTTCCAAATGGTTTTCTTCTTAGGTACCCTAACGTTATCTCTTTGATTTTATAATAATAAAATTGATGGTGAAGAGATCAATCTTTGATAACAAAATCAAGATTATGCTAGCTTTAATTTTCAGTATGTGATCAAATAATGGTTTATATAGTAAAATGTGGGTATCAAATGATTGCTTTTTTGGTTATTTTAGGGTGAAAGTAGCTGCTTTTGATAAGGAATTTGAGTTTCTGATACTGCTTTATTTAATTAATGGGGGTTTTTGGGGATGATCCTCTATCACTATATCAAAAACAACTACTTTCACCTTAATGGTCTCTGAACCTCTGTTTGTGAGGATTGATGTGGACGGTTGAAGCGGCCATTAGTGGTTGGAGTTACAGGGGGCTTAAACCCTAGAAATTTGGGGAAGATGATGAAGTGAGTGTTTAGTTTGAAAGGGTTGAGAGGGAAATTACCATTTTGCCCTCATGTGCATTGCACATGACAGTTTTAACTAAGATTTCTAACCAGGTTTGGCCTAAAGGACAAAACGTGCAAGATTTTGAAAGGTTAAGGACACCGCCTATAAACTTTTGAACAAAAGGACAGCGCCTACAATTTGATATGAACATAAAGGACAAAACTTGTAATTTACTCTTAAATAAATTAGAGAATAAATGAAAAAATAAATGGAAAATTAATAATTAATTAATGATGGGTATGAGGCTTTTTGACTACACCGTCTTGTGATATAACCCCTATAAAGCCCCCTCATGCATTTTTTCGCCACATGTCGCATAACCCCCCACCAAGGGGCTTTATGACTACACATGACCTTAGAGTTAAACACCTGGTTGGTCCCTATAATTTGCAAAAATTGCAGACATTGTCTCAAGGGTTCACTACTTACACAATTGGTCTCAGTGGTTGTAATTTTTAAACTCGAATGGTCCTTAACACTAACCTTTGTTGAATTTTTTAATTAAGTATTTGTGAAATGACTAAATTGTCCCTAAACAATTAATAAAATAAAAAAAACAAAACAAAAATAGATGGGCCCACCCCTCATCATCTTCTCCCCCATCTTTCTCTCTTTATAACCCACCACCACCACCACCACCTCCACCTTCAACCCACCATCACTACCACCTCCACCTTCAACCCACCACCACCACCACCACCTCCACCTCCGCCACCACCACCACCACCGTCAACCGACCACCACCACCTCCACCCAACCACCACAACACCACCCATCTACCACCACCAACATCAGCTCTACTGTCATCACTCAACAACTGCCGTCCTTTCCAACCCCAGCTTCAACAACCACCACCCTTTCCGACCAGACGCCGCCCTCTCTGACCTTAGCTTCAACAACCACCATTGTCTTTCCACTGTGTGTCTCCGACCACCAAAACTTTCGTTGGTTGACTCGTCCCCTTTTGTTGGATCCGGCAGGTTTGTTTTTCCGGTGGGAGGGTGATGCTTGTGGTGTTGTGGCGGGTGGAGGGCAGTGGTTGTGGCGCGGTATGCGGTGGCAGCTTCGAAGCAACAAGGTTACAGAGGGTAGTGGTTGTGGCTGGTGTGGTGGTTATCGGCGGGTGAAATAACAGGGGCGGCGGTGGTGTTAGTAGTAGGTGTGGTGGTAGGGTTTCTGTGAGGGTGGGAGAAAGGGAAGGAAGAATAGAGTTTTATTTATTTTAATATCTCAGGGGTAATCTAGTCATTTCACATACCTTTAACCAAGAAAACTAACATAGGTTAGTGATAAGGATCATCCGAGTGCAAAAATTACAATCACTGAAACCAAGTGTGTAATTAATAAACCCTTGGGACCAAGTTTGTAATTTTCGCAAACCAAAGGGACCAACAATGCATTTTACTCCTTTTATTAGTTTGAAAATAGTAAATAAAAATTGGGCTACATGACTAAAATAGTAGATATCGACTAGGATTCACGTACCATGATCCATTAGGCTATGCGGTATGGTGCTGGCCTATCCTTGGAGGATGATCCGTCACGTAAGCGCCACGTAAATCGGGTGTGAGGATGAGGCAAAGAGGACGGAGGTAAGAAAATGGGGGATGGGCCTAAAATATATATACGTATATGTATATGTATGTATATGTTGTATGTATATATATGTGTGTGAGGGGGTTTTGTCTTCTAGTGGGGCGTCTCAATCGTCGGCATGGAGACGGGCAGGACGACGCCGGTGGGTGGGAAATGGGGGCTGGTGCGGCATCGGAGGGGAGACGGGCTGGGGACGACCCCCACAGCCTCCAGCCTTGGTATGTATGAAAAGATATTTTTAGGATCCGCATGTATGCTTTAGTTTGGAGTGTTTAAGGGATTGGTTAAAGGTTAATTTGTTTTTTTTTCCCGATCATAAGGCTAGGGGGTATGGGGTTCGTCCCCACCCCGTCGAGGAACGGCGACGGCCGTCAAACCGTGCTGCCCCCCCACGTCCCGTCCTCAACGTCGAGATCTTGCCGTTTGCGACGAACCAATTATGGTGGGACCCCAGTCAAATGTAGCCGTTTAAAAAATAAATAAATAAACAAAAACCCACCACCGCCGGGAACTACAACCACCACCACCACCACAAATTCGCCGCCACCACTCAATCAATCAACTTCAAATCTTGCAGATCTGGTGAACGAGAGAGAAGCTAGAGAAATGGAGAAAAAAATGCTGGAAACCTGGTGAACGACTGTGGTGGTTGTTGCGACGGTGGTGTGGTGGCGGTGGTGGTTTTTTTTCTTCTGAATATTATGTTTTGCAGGGAAGGTAGAGATGGGGGTCTGGAATAGGGCTGTCCAAAAAACTCGCGGCTCGGAGCTCGCTCAGATTTATCTCGGAAAAAACTCGCTCGATATGGCTCGGTTTGAAAGTGAGCCGAGCCGGCTCGGCTCGGTTAGAAAGTGAGCCTAGCTCGGCTCGGCTCGGCTCGGCTCGTGACGAGCCAAATTGGCTCGGTTTGGCTCGCTTGGTAGCTCGGCTCGGCTTAGCTCGAATTATTTTACTTATAATATGTTTTATTTTTATATACATATAATATATTACAAAAAATGATTATTATTTACATGTATTTAGGCTTGTAGTTTGATATCTATGACATATTTAAAGGTTAATTGTCGTGCTAATGAACAAATATTGTATTTACTTAAAATATAAAACTTATTTTGCGTTGTTGAACGTGATTTTGGCTTGCAATTTATTAGGTTGAACTTATTTTGAATATGTTCTTTTGAAGTATTGAATAATATTTTAGAATACTGAATTTTGAGAGCTATGTATTAACTTTTGTTTTTAAAATCGAGCCAAACCAAGTCGAGCCGAGCCGGATCGGCTTAAAACCAAGCCGAGCCCGAGCTTAGATTTTCAGCTCGGTTTCAAATCCGAGCCGAGCCGAGCCAGCTCGGTTTATAATCGAGCCGAGCCCGAGCTTGCCCTAGCTTGGCTCGACTCGGCTCATGAACAGCCCTAGTCTGGAGTTGGTGGTGGTGATGGGTGTTTAAAAGAGAAGACAACATAGTTTTAGTTTTAGGGCTTGCTTGTGGAACTAAAAGTTATCTTCAAATACAATTCATAACAATTTTTGAAGTCCGAAAAAGAAATTAAAAAAAAAAACAATTAGTTGCGTATACAACTGACAATTTGAAAAGTCTAAAGCATTTCTTCAAATATCCACGTTTAGGATTTAAAAAAAAATCAAAGTTGAATTTTGGAGTTTTGATTTAACATATAAAAATTCTATTTCTAATTTGTTATTGATATTTTTTAATATTAATGAAAATATTGTGTTAGTTTATTTGTTAAATGTTAAAAAAAAGTAGAAGATTAAAAAAAAACATAAAAGTGGTGGGGAGGACTATGACTAGGACCATCCTCCATACCCTCTAGTTTTGGGGGATGGACCATCCCTGGGAGGACTATGACGTGGCGCCTACGTGGCAGATCATCCTCCCTTGGAGGACCATCACCATACCCTCTAGCCTAACTGGAAACAGAATCCAACGAAATTGAAACATTGTCTAATTAAATAACCGAATATGATTTTGGTTTGGTTTTCGGTTAAAACCCAAACTAACCGAATTTAACAAAATTAACTGAATTCAACCAAAATTAGCTTTTTTCCTTGTTTTGGAATTTGTTTATAACTCAACACAACTACAAACACTTCTAAAACCAAGAGTTTGAAACCAATACAACACGAGCGGCTCTAGATCTTGGGTTAATAACATGGATTTAGGCAGAATCACTAAATCAACTATAGTAGTGAATTTAATAAAATTTCTATCAATAAATATATAATAGATGATGTCGATAGCATAATTTGCATATATTCCACCTCGGTCAATATCCTCCAAGAACTCATACAACCATTATATTGGCTAGATCCCTATAATCAAATTAATTTAAGCCAAAATGTTTTTACATTGATATTTTAACATATTGGATTATCAAATTAACCTAAGCCAACATGCTTTAAAGATTACATTGATGTTTTTAACCTATTGGAAGACATATAAATGCATAGTTATTAAATTAACCTAAACCAACATGTTTCAAAAATTTCATTGATGTTTTAACCTATTGGATGTCATATACAAGTGATGGTTTTAACCTATTGGATGTCATATACAAGAGTAGTTTCTAGAAACTCATCTATTGGGTTTTACACCACTTAACTCACTTCATTTGATCGATTTTAGAGTGAAAAATTACACAAGAATGACAGGTAAACCATGGGTCAAAGAAGACGCAAGTGGTGACGGTGAGCAAAAAAACCAGTTTGGAAAACCGAACCCGGTTTTAACCCTAACCGAACCCGAAAATCAAATCACTGGAACCGACTTAACACGCCGGGTTGAGAACCCCTTTATTGAAATTGGTTTAAATCAAACCAAACCAAAAAAAATAGAACTAGTTTGGATCTAAACCTATCAGTTTTGACTTGGAAACCCTATTAGAAACACATAAGTTTTGACTTGGAACCCATCCAGGTCCACCGGAAATCGGGGTGTGACACTACTGCTGAGATTTACTTAGTATGATAATGATGATGATAGACTTCCCTTCCACATGTATCCTTTGATGGTCAATGGAAAATAAAAATAACAGTACGTGTACATTGCAAAATTGCAATCTAAGTTGCATATGTTGCAATGAAACATTAGATCATAAAAGAAGAAACATAAATACAAATCTTATTTATTACAATGCCTTCATTTTAACAAATAATAAGTAAATAATAGATAAACTAATATGATGTATTATAAGTAAATTATTCATGTTCTTCTCTATACTTAACAACCTCCTCCACCTCCACCTCCACCTCCCCCACACCCACCGCCTCCGCCTCCGCCACCGCCACCGCCACCGCCTCCTCCACAGCCACCGCTTCCTCCACAGTTGCCTGCTCCACAGTTGCCTCCTCCACAAACACAACCACAGTCTCCATCTCCACAGTCAACACCCTCACCTTTACGACGTTTCCTAGGAGATGTATTATTATTAGAGTCACCACATGCAAAGATGACCATAGACAAAATAGACATAGTCACCACAATCATGCACAACATAAACACGATATGTGATCCCTCAAACTGTAGAATTCCTCCCCCTACACCACTGTCAAGACTTATCAACCGAGCCATGGTGATGATAACTCTTAATTAAATGAAAAGTTTGAGTTTATTAATTTCCATTCGTTTATTTATATATGTAAGAACTTTGACCTACTCAAGATGTCATTTAATAGGTAAACATTATTGGTTTAGACTTTGCCACTAGGAAAAGACATTCAAGATGTCATTTAATTGGTGAAAATGGTCGGTTTAGACTTATATGCAACTAGGAAAAGGCATGGAAACTTAATTAACTTAGTTTGAAAGGTGTGGGATGATAGTTGTAATATGATTTGCTATGCTATGCTGTAACATGATTTGCGAGTTTTTTCCCAAACTAGTGTAGATACAAAAAGTATTTATCTATTTTGGTACTTTGGAAATATTTACCTATTTGAGTACTTTTCTATATCTCTTTTATTTTTTCTCTAATTTATACATTTCTTTTTATTTTTCTACCCAAAGTAAAATTAGATTACTCACAGAATTAAAATCAGCAAAAATATGAGTAATTATTTTTTGTAAAAAAATAAAAAATTCTGCAAATATTCAAAAAAAACCTGCAAAAAATTCTACAAAAAAAATCTGCGAAAAATCCACAAAAATTTGCAAAAATATATTAAAAAATTCTACAATAATTCTGCAAAGTTAAAAAATAATCTGCAAAAAATATTATAAAAAAAACCATATAATCTATAGGGTAATAGTTAGTGGATTTGATGGTCCACATTGTGTAGTTCGTTTGGGGTTAATATCTATAAAAAAAACCAAACTACTTATACGTACAGAATATTGGAGAAATAATCACTATTAATAAAATTGAAATAATTAAAATACTTAGGATATTTTCTCAAAACTCAAATTTCAAGAAATTCGAAATTTGTAACTTTATTTTATAAATTGCTTGAGTTTAAATAAACTTGTTTGAAATATCAAACTTTCCACCAGATTACTATCACTTAATCGATATAACTTAGGGGAGTAAATTTGTGAATTTATTGTTTTATTTTTTTATGAGCTTAGTTTAAACGGGGCCTAGACAATTTCACATTATAAAAAGAAAACAAAACGGAAAAAGAAATGGAGTTTTTTCCCAAACTAGTGTAGATTATATGGTTTTTTTATAATATTTTTTGCATATTTTTTTTAACTTTGCAGAATTATTGTAGAATTTTTTAATATATTTTTTGCAGATTTTTTGCAGATTTTTTGCAGATTTTTTGCAGATTTTTTTGTATCTACACTAGTTTGGGAAAAAAACTCCATGATTTGCCATAAATTATTCGAAAATTCTAAAACAACATTTCAAAATCATTTCAGTTTGATAAATTTTTTAAAAAGCCAAAAACAATAGAAAATCTTAAAATGTCAAAAACATTCAAAAATGTTAAAATGAGATTATTGTTGCGAAAAGAGGAAAATGGGTGAAAATGATCTGTTTAGACTTATATGCCACTAGGAAAAGACATGGAAACTTAATTAACCTAGTTTGAAAGGTGTGAGAATCATAGTTGTAACATGATTTGCCATGTTGTAACATGATTTGTCATAAATTATTCGAAAAATTCAAAAATATCATTTCAAAATCATTTCAGTTTGATAAAATTTTTCAAAAAGCCAAAAACAATAAAAAATATTAAAATGTCAAAAACATTCAAAAATGTTAAAATGAGATTATTGTTGCGAAAAGAGGAAAATGGGTGAAAATGATCGGTTTAGACTTATATGCCACTAGGAAAAGGCATGGAAACTTAATTAACTTGGTTTGAAAGGTGTGGGGATCATAGTTATAACATGATTTGCCATGCTGTAACATGATTTGCCATAAATTATTCTAAAATTCAAAAACATCATTTCAAAATCATTTCAGTTTGATAATTTTTTTTCAAAAAACCAAAAACAATAGAAAATCTTAAAATGTCAAAAACATTCAAAAATGTTAAAATGAGATTATTGTTGCGAAAAAAGGAAAATGGGTGAAAATGATCGATTTAGACTTATATGCCACTAGGAAAAGGCATGAAAACTTAATTAACTTAGTTTGAAAGGTGTGGGGATCATAGTTGTAACATGATTTGCCATGCTGTAACATGATTTGCCAAAAAATATTCAAAAATTCAAAAACATCATTTCAGTTTGATTAATTTTTTCAAAAAGCCAAAAACAATAGAAAATCTTAAAATGTCAAAAACATTCAAAAATGTTAAAATGAGACTATTTTTGCTAAAAGAGTAAATGATAATACACAAGTGGACTATCAGGGCATGCTAAATGTATTGTTTATAATGATTACACAATCTCACTAAAGATGTGTCGGTAGGCTCAGCTAGATTAGTAGTTTTGCGAAAACATTACAAACTAAATAGAAAAGCCTACTTCCAGTGGGAAAAGTAGTTGAAAACTTAGTACTTATGTTGATCAGTTCTGTTTATACATAATGGAAAACATAAATAACATACCTTTGATTGCAGACAGGTCAGTAGAGAATCCAGATGGAGATGCAGCAATAAGGTTTGACATAATTGTCAGCTTGATCTGGTTCCTCCTTAGGGTGCAATCTAATGATGGTGATGAGAGAACCGAAAAAGGTAATCGGTTATGGAGATATGGGAGATTTTATGATGATGTTATTGTGATTAGTGTCTAGCCCTTTAACCCTTTAATTATCTCCTTATATATGCACCCAAGAGGAAACCCTAATTAGTTAATAAGGGTAATATGGTCTATCAACAATTACCAACTAATTATTTAATAGGTTGTTATATATTTTGATCTAAAATATAATGTAAATGATTATAATTGTAACAACCCGACTTTTGAAGTCAATGTCAAAGGAAGAAAAGATTGCTAATCAGATCTGTCATCTCTGACCTAATTATTGCTTGTACTCTCGAACCCCGATAGACACTTTAGTTTACCGCTATTATATGCTACGATTTGAGATATATGAAGTAACAATGCGATAAAGATAATTAAACGCTATTCTACCTAACCCTATCACATCGCTATCGCACCGCAACTCGAATCGCAGTTATTAGTATTGTTCTATGTGTGTGTGTTATTATGTGTTCTACTTGTGCATGCTTATATATGTTTAGAGGTGAATATTCGAAACACAATCACAACCCTATCGCATCGCAAACCCGAGACACAAATTTACTTACTTGTATGTTGTTGTGTGTTAGTTATGTTATTTGTGTAACTATTGTTTAATATTATCGCATCGCTTACTCGCAACTCGCTCAAACGCAACGCAACCTCAACGCACGAAACGAAAGTCGGAAACTAACTCACTTGAGGTTGTCACACCCCAACCGATGGCGGAAACATCGGAGTGAGACGAAAACTAGATTGCAAGCGACTTCATAACGCTATTTGTGTCAAGTATTTAATAATTACTTTTTTTTACATTGCTTGAACTAGAATATAGCAAATTAAAATAAATAACACATAACAAGTATTCAAATAATTAAATTTCATTTCATTGATAATGAATTATTACAAGTATTGGAAACAGAATACAACAAGATTGAAAGTAAATTACAAAACAACGAGCAATAAGGTTTAAATGTGTTTCTAGGCAATCCTACTGAATTCATCTGTCACAATCCTGCAACATGTATTAAAAGCATGGATCAGTACAAAAGCGCTGGCGAGCATACAAGTTTGAATATAATTATAAGTATAAAAGTTTGTCTCAAATCCACATAGCATTTATTATTCACGTCAAAACGAGCATACATATAAACAACTTAAGCATGCCAAATAGTATGAAATTATGATTTTTAAACTAGCATGCATAAACAGCCTAAGCATAACAATATCATGGGAATACAAGTTGAAACTAACAAGTAATAACAACCTAAGCATAACAACGAACGTGTTCGATGGATTGTGTGTTTGATTATAAACGACGGTGTAAAGTGGATTTTTGTATACATGTTGCACCCCAAAAATGCGTTAAGACGTAAAAAGGGTCGAGTATGCTCACAGTTTCACAACGCATTCCATGTCTCGTGGAGAGTTGAAGAGTTAAAGAATGGGACACCGAGGTAACCTTTCAGTTCTTGAAGAACACGAGTCTCGTTCTCGCATAAGTAAAGAAAAGTGTAGACATAAAATAATATATTCGTTTGTATTTACTTTATAAACTTCATTAGAGTTTCGATACGTTTTTGTTGGTGTTTCGGCTATAATATATATATATTCGCGAAAATCGGACAGAGTTTTCTCTGTTTGTGGAGGATCCCGACAACACAAGTTGTCGCTTATATTTGTCAAAACGCAACCATAATCAACGCAATATCAAAATATATATAAAATTTCCATCGATGTGTCAAAACATAATTTATCACTAAGTGTATCGTATCGAACTCGGTTTTAAACTAGATAACATATACAAACAATAAAAATAACTTAATAAATTTACGTCGTTAAAAGTTTACCGAGCTCGTGTTGACTGAGTTTGACCTCAGCTGACTGGAGTTAACCGAGCACCCATTCTGACCCGAACCTGCTTGTTGACCTGCCTTGACCGAGACACGAACCCCAAAACTGACCGAAACTACTGTTGACTTGGTTTGGCTGAAAATACCCAAAGTCGACCCGAAACCCGAATCATGAAAGCTGTGAACCGAAACGAGTTTGACCCAAAAGAACCCGAAGTTGGAAAACTCGAACTAAAACCCAAAACCTGCTGAAACGGAACCCGAAATATCCAAAGGTTAACTGAGCCGAATCAAATCTAACCTGAGCCGATACGAAGTCTGAATCAAAACTGAATCGAACCCAGCCCAGCCGGAACGACGCCGTCCTCTTCGCAGCTTCGGCGGCTACGCCGCCGTCGGTCACCACCACCTCATCCATTATCATCATCAGCAGCACCATGAAACCCGCCGGAGCAAGACACCATCGCCGGAAAACTGCGTTTTTCGCCTCCCTTCGTTTGTCCCCGCATCACCACGAAATCCCACCACCACCACCGTCGTGAGAGGCGGCGACGCCGTCTACCGTTGATGGAGTCTCATCGGAGGGGGGGGGGCTGTGGAGTGGGGTGAGGGCTGTGGAGAAGACCACCGGCAGCCGCCGGCTTCAAAGGTTCGCCGGCCGCCGGTCACTGTACCGAGAGGGTGTTTGGTTTGGGTTTTTGGTCATGTGAAGGAGAATGAAGTTTTTGTGTTTGTTTGTGTAAAGGAAGATGTCGAGAGGAGAAGGAATTCTTTGTATGTGTGTATAAAAATTGCAGAGATTCAAAAGAGAAGTGGGTGTGGTTGTGATTTGTTTGGAGAAGATGAAGTCCATGTCTTTGTTTGTGTGTATTTGGATCAGCAGAAAAGGTTTTGGCAGGGAAGGGTTTGGTATGCGGCTGAACACAATCAGGGATATAGGGTTTCACTAGTTGTTTATACTAGGGTTAGGTAGTGGGCTTTGGGTTTGGGCCCAAGGCCCACAAGCCCGCTCTCTTTATTTAGAACGGCCCCTAAGCTCCTACGAGACCCGTTTCGCAACCCGAACTCTATAAGCGTCGTAAAATATAATTTTAGGTTTAGAAGGCGTAAAATAGTGTCGGTAGTCGCGTTTGACGCGCTTGTTCATCGCTTACGGTAAAAAAAATCGCGTAAAAACGCGTCGTTTGACGTTTTTATTCCGTTTTTCGATCTGTTTTTTTTTTAAATAGAAAACGAACTTGAATTTTCTAAAAAATATAAAAATACGAAAATACAAGGCGTTACAGTCTCCCCTACTTTAGGAAATTTCGAAGTGTGTTTTGGGTATAACCGAGAAATAGGTTGTGTGTGATCAAGGTTTGTATTCAATATAGCAGGGAAGCACCGAATTTCTCATGGCACGTTTTTACGAAACCTTGGTAATATGGTAGGAACACTTATATATAGGAACCCAGTGGCGTATCCACCATGTTTATACCATATTACGTCCGTTTCGCTATTCGATGTCATGTTACGTTCCGTGTTATGGTACACATTAGAACCCACTATGGTTTTCATGCGCATACCAATATAATCATGTATGCATCCGTGATTATTTTGGTCTGCGCATGATCCGCATAGTTTGTACTAGTAGTGTACGAGTCAGGGTTTATTAACGTATTTCGAGTGAGAATGATAGCGTATAGAATTTTAAGTATGCATGCATGATTGTATTTAAGCATGAGAGAGGTTATAAGTATGAGTATGATTAAAGTCTTTGAATAGTCCACATGAGATATTTAGTTAACTAGATTAACGCATTACTGGCATGTGATCTCACTGGTCAAACCATCGTGTCCGCAAGTATGTATGAATGTCTTAACATGACCACAAGTCCATGCGGCGGGCGTTACTCCTATAGCGCTACACAAGCGCTATATATGTTAAGGTGAGGCTTCATCCGAAGTTAATGGCAAAATGTCAACCCAGCGTTTAACGCAAGCGTCATCTAATCATAGCACATGTCATCATTTCGTTGCTATGAAAAGATCCGTAATGTATGAATGAAGGTCTTGACATTACCACAAATCCATGTGGCGGTGCGTCACTCCTATAGTGCTTCACCTGCACTACATATGTCAAGGTGTGGCTTCTTACGAAGCTAATGACCAGTTTATCACATATGACATAAGAATGTCCAGTAATCCCGAATCAAGTATAACGTATCAGTATGCGTGTATTAATTTATTGTGTAAAACGATGATTAGGTAACAAGTATTAAATCGCATAAAAGTTAAGTTAATATAAAAGAGAGGCTTGATAAGTATTAGAGTGTTTCCGGTTTTGAAACTTCGACTATTCCAAAGTGAATTGCAAGTCCTTTCGAATTAGGGAGACATGTTTTGGCATAATAGGTAAAATACTCTCGTCGACATGCGATTACCGGTATTTTCTGTCACACCCCGAAATATCAGAGCATTGGCGTGACTGGACTGGTATCTTCATTGCACAGCGGAAGCAAATAATCTACGTCTTTTAGAAACTGAACGCCCACTAAGTACTCGACTCTTCATGGTTCTCCTATTCCAACCGTGCCTTGTCTTAGAGATGCAACCTGAGAAAGAAACATGCGAAAAAGTCAACATAAAGTTGAGCGAGTTCATAGTTTGTTTGTAAAAGATTTGAAATAAATCTTTTTGAATAACCGGTTTTTGATGTATTGTTGAGAAAACGAATTTAAAATCATTTTCTTGTCAAGTCATATGGAAACTTTGTATGAAAACATGGTATGTATCTTGTATAAATCAAGTATTCTTGTGTAAATCAAGTACTCTTGTATAAATCAAGTATTCTTGTGTAAATCCAGTATTCTTGTATGAATCAAGTATTCTTGTATGTATCATGTTGTTAATGGGTTGCAAGGCCATTAACATGTGACACGACATAGGAAGCAACCAAACCATAGGCATTTTTCTAGTTGTCGATTAACGACTGAGACACAAAAGCACTACTCGGTACTAGTGTTCACCGAGAGTGTGGCTGCCCGGACACCCGTTAGATCTAACCTTTTGTTCTGCGGTCTAAGTATGTACACGATTAATGGTGCTTATGGTACCCTATTCGTGACACTATTTCTCGTATCATTCCTCAAAACGCATCATACTTGGTACTAGTTATCACCAAGTGTGCTTCTTGTTTATGTATTCATCATATCAAGTATCAATTCTCGTTTATTATATCAAGTATCAATTCTCATGTATTTTCCCGTAGTTTAGAAAACTAGAATTCGTGAGTATGCATATTTCAAAAAAAAAAAATACGCTTGTTTGAAAAACCGGTATAAAACATAAGCTTTTCATAAACCATTTGTGTTCTTTGTAATCCATTCGTATCATGGTTTAGAAATATGTAATTCTTGTATGCTTTGCAAAAAGTGCATGTCTTTCCACCCCGAAAACATTTAGAAAAATGTAAAACTGTAAAAAAAGTGGGGTTATGAACTCACCTGAATATTCCTGTGCAAAGCTAGCTATATACGATTTCGTAATGTCGTTTCCAAGACGAGACTCGCTAGCGTGCATTCTATAATATTCCTAACACGGAATATCTTATAAGTTTCTAATTAATGTGGTAACAAATCTACGTGTTACCGAGCTCTACCGAATCGTTGGCGATAAGTGGTTAACTTAATAAAAATGATTAAGTTATACTTGTTAAGTTTTGTCTATTGACGGTGATAACTAATGAGTCTTGAAAAGACTTAATTCTAGAGAGAAATAAGTAAATACTTATATAAAAATATATAAATATATCGTTGTAATTGCGTTAGCCGTCTCGAGTAGTCGTACGTGTATGTGACGAGTTTTTATGAAAAGGATAAACTCATAATGTGCCGTTTAGGCGTCTTGTAATAAATATAAAAATTATATTTATTCAATAGAGTTTTTCCGTTGATGTCGTTTAGAATAAATATAATAGTTATATTTATTTCCATAAAAGAATCATCGAGTTATTGTGTTTGGAAAATAAATATATAATCTATATTTATTTGTAATAACGAATTCAAGTTATCGTCGTTCAAAACAATAAAAAGTTTTGTAGAACTTTCAAGTTTTAAAATAAATATAATAACTATATTTATTTGTTTTAAATAATATCCGAATAGTCGTTTTAGTTGTAAGGTATCGTCAAAAGTAATTTATACATTTCTATTTGTTTGTACAAAAGATTATTTGAATCTGATACTTTCGTTTTTATAATAAGACGCGCTTTGGTTTAACGGATTTTCTCGAAAAACGGGCAGAGTTTCCTCTGTTTTTGGACGCCCCGACAACGCAAGTTGTCGATATTTATCAAAATTCAACAATACTCACGAATATCCAGTTTATATAAACAAAGTAATTAGTAACACAAAGTAATTTTAACTAATGATCGTCGATTCAATCGGTTTGAGCTCGTTTTCGCATATAAAATAAGGAATAGTTAACCAAAATAACATTCGTCTTAAATCTTTTACCGAAACTTTGTGTCGAAACGTTGACTGAGTTGACCGGGTCTGAGTTGACCGAGTCGCCCGAACCGAGCCGTTTGACCGAACTGCGAGACCCGTTCAAGAATCTGAACCAAAACCCACTTTAACTGTGTTGACCCGAGTTGACTCGGGTGTTGACCGAGTCAATCGGGTTTGACCCGAAACTGAAATCTGAACATTTGACCCGAACCACCTGAATTAAAAGAAGAACCCGAACCGTCGACTTGTTTTGACGCGCGCTGGCCCGAACCGAACCCAGTTAACCGAACTCTGAACCCGAACCGAGTCGTGCCTAAACTGAATCGAGCCGAGATTGACTGAACAGCAACCCACCATTTCCGTCGCCGACATCACCATCATGTATCGTCATCAGTCATCGATCTCAAAACAGAAAAGAATCAAAATGAAAGAAACGGGGAGGGTTTTACCGTGAAACTCGCCGGAGAACACAACCTCCGCCGTGACTCCACTGCCGCCGCCGTGAGCGGCGGTGCTGACGCCGGAAAATCTCGTCATCTATCTCGTCTCTCTCTCTCTCCTCTCTGTCCGTCGTCACGCCGCCACGCGCCGCCGCACGCCACATACACCGTTAAATCAGAAGTTGAAGGGGGGTGTGGTTGCTGTGCTTGTCGCCGGTAAGAAATGAGGCGCCGGAGCTCCGATCTCCAGTCGCCGGTGACTGGTGCCGGAAATAAGAGAACGAGAGAGAGAGTGTTGCGGGTCTGTGTATTTGCTTGTGTTATGTTTGAAGTTTAGAGAGGAGAGAGGTGCTATGTGTGTGTGTTTGTATATCAGATATACGAGTATTTGAAGGTGCTCTATATTTTTTTTTCTTTTCTTTTTTTTTTCTCTTTCTTTTGTGTGCAGTAGAATCGAGAGTGAGGGAGAGGGTAGAAGATGAGAGTATTTGACATTTTTCTTTGTGTGTGAGTGTATGGAATGTCTGCACAATTAAGAGAACAAGGGTATGGCCCCTTTTATACACTTGTATAATGGGTATTGTTTGGTGGGTCATGTAACAATTTATTATTCACAAGTCCTTATGTTCCAATCTTTATAGACAAATCTTTTGTGTAGATTTGATGAGATTTTGCAAGATTTGTTTAAGATTTGCTAAGATCTTGACAATATTTGTAGGGATTTGATAGTATCTAATATATTATGTACAAGTTTAGGCTTGTGGGTTTTGGGCTTGGGCCCAGGGCCCACAAGCCCATCTCGTGTGTAAATGGCCCGTAATTCCTACGAGACACGGTATCGCGACCCAAACTCCATAAGCATAAAATATTCGTGTAAGATCCATATTCGTCGGCGTTGTCAGTATTTCGTACGGTTTCAGTTCGTTGTCGCGTAATATTCAGCAGGTTTCTCTGTAAACCATCGTTCGCGCACTGTAAAGTCGTATAGACGTTCCTAGGCACTCCAAAGGCCTATTTAATTCAATCTTCTTAAACACTATTTATTATCGTTTTAATCATCTGTTAATTGCGTAATTAGAGCCGTAAATCACTGGTTGTCACATTTTACCTTTCCAGTTAATACACGTCCCTGATTTGATAGAAGAAACGAAACTTTGGCGAGATTGAAAATCGAAGAGTGAGACCAGTCATCAAGGTGTGGATATCAATCCTAGCTTGACAATTTCGTCCCCAAAATGTGGTTTATTGAACGAACAAGATAAAATCTTGAGTCGTCAATAAGGATCCACTAGAATATGGAAGGGAAAATTCCCATCAAGATATGGATATCACTCCTGACTTGATGGTGAAATTTCGTGCAAAATAACATGTAAGGTGGATTGAAATTCGTCACCAAATGCGGGAATCACCCCTATTTTGATTAGTTATTTCGATTGTGGAATATGAGTGTCTTCAAACTATTTATTGCGTAAAATGTCTTAGAAAATGCACATTGTATAATTAGACAAAACAAAGTGGTAGAAGCAAATAGAGAGAATTTCGTATTAAGCAAGAATCATGAATGGTCAAGTTTTGGTACTTAGACTATAGACTAGGTCGAACATGGCAATTCTACCTAATTCCCTATAGTTATGGCTCTGATACCAATCTGTCACACCCCAACCGATGGCGGAAACATCGGAGTGAGACGAAAACTAGATTGCAAGAGACTTCATAACGCTATTTGTGTCAAGTATTTAATAATTACTTTTTTTTTACATTGCTTGAACTAGAATATAACAAATTAAAATAAATAACGCACAATAAGTATTCAAATAATTAAATTTCATTTCATTGATAATGAATTATTACAAGTATTGGAAACAGAATACAACATGATTGAAAGTAAATTACAAAACAACGAGCAATAAGGTTTAAATGTGTTTCTAGGCAATCCTACTGAATTCATCTGTCACAATCCTGCAACATGTATTAAAAGCATGGATCAGTACAAAAGCGCTGGCGAGCATACAAGTTTGAATATAATTATAAGTATAAAAGTTTGTCTCAAATCCACATAGCATTTATTATTCACGTCAAAACGAGCATACATATAAACAACTTAAGCATGCCAAATAGTATGAAATTATGATTTTTAAACTAGCATGCATAAACAGCCTAAGCATAACAATATCATGGGAATACAAGTTGAAACTAACAAGTAATAACAACCTAAGCATAACAACGAACGTGTTCGATGGATTGTGTGTTTAATTATAAACGACGGTGTAAAGTGGATTTTTGTATACATGTTGTACCCCAAAAATGCGTTAAGACGTAAAAAGGGTCGAGTATGCTCACAGTTTCACAACGCATTCCATGTCTCGTGGAGAGTTGAAGAGTTAAAGAATGGGACACCGAGGTAACCTTTCAGTTCTTGAAGAACACGAGTCTCGTTCTCGCATAAGTAAAGAAAAGTGTCGACATAAAATAATATATTCGTTTGTATTTACTTTATAAACTTCATTAGAGTTTCGAAACGTTTTTGTTGGTGTTTCGGCTATAATATATATATATATATATATATATATATATATAGGGAGGAGCTCATTCGAGAACCACCTTTATTGTGAGAACCGCAAGAACCAATGTGAACACAACCTAAAATAGCTAAAAAAACCTAAAAAAAACCTACCCCCCCCCCCCCCCCCCCACCCCAACCTAAAAAAACCTAAAAAAAATATTTAAATTTTTTTTTCTTCGAAAAGTGGCGATTTTTTTATAAAAAATATTAAAAAATTCAAAAAAAAAAAATTTGTGTGATTTTTAGCTATTTTTAGGCATTTTTGGTTGTGTTCACATTGGTTCTCGCGGTTCTCGCAATAAGAGGTGGTTCTCGCATGATCTTCTCCCTATATATATATATATATTCGTGAAAATCGGACAGAGTTTCCTTTGTTTGTGGATGATCCCGACAACACAAGTTGTCGCTTATATTTGTCAAAACGCAACCATAATCAACGCAATATCAAAATACATATAAAATTTCCATCGATGTGTCAAAACATAATTTATCACTAAGTGTATTGTATTGAACTCGGTTTTAAACTAGATAACATATACAAACAATAAAAATTACTTAATAAATTTACGCCGTTAAAAGTTTACCGAGCTCGCGATGACTGAGTTTGACCTCAGCTGACTGGAGTTGACCGAGCAACCATTCTGACCCGAACCTGCTTGTTGACCTACCTTGACTGAGACCCGAACCCCAAAATTGACAGAAAGTACTGTTGACTTGGTTTGACTGAAAATACCCAAAGTTGACCCGAAACCCGGATCATGAAAGCTGTGAACCGAAACGAGTTTGACCCAAAAGAACCCGAAGTTGGAAAACTCGAACTAAAACCCAAAACCTGCTGAAATGGAACCCGAAATATCCAGAGGTTAACTGAGACGAATCAAATCTAACCTGAGCCGATACGTAGTCTGAATCAAAACTGAATCGAACCCAGCCGGAACGATGCCATCCTCTTCGCAGCTCCGGCGGCAACGCCGCCGTCGGTCACCACCACCTCATCCATTATCATCATCAGCAGCACCATGAAACCCGTCGAAGCAAGACACCATCGCCGGAAAACTGCGTTTTTCGCCTCCCTTCGTTTGTCCCCGCATCACCACGAAATCCCACCACCACCACCGTCGTGAGAGGCGGCGACGCCGCCTACCGTCGCTGGAGTCTCATCGGAGGGGGGGGGCTGTGGAGTGGGGTGAGGGCTGTGGAGAAGACCACCGGCAGCCGCCGGCTTCAAAGGTTCGCCGGCCGCCGGTCACTGTACCGAGAGGGTGTTTGGTTTGGGTTTTTGGTCATGTGAAGGAGAATGAAGTTTTTGTGTTTGTTTGTTTAAAGGATGATGTTGAGAGGAGAAGGAATTCTTTGTATGTGTGTATAAAAATTGCAGAGATTCAAAAGAGAAGTGGGTGTGGTTGTGATTTGTTTGGAGAAGATGAAGTCCATGTCTTTGTGTGTGTGTATTTGGATCTAGAGGTGCTCAAACCGGTTTTTTTCATAACCTAAACCGGTTAACCGGTTGTAGGAGTTATTGGGCCAAAAAAAAAAAAAACCGGTTACGGTTAATAACCGACCGGTTAATAACCGGTTTTCAAACTGAAAAATATTAACCGATAATAACCGGCCGGTTAAAATAAACCGGTTAACCTATGAATCGGTTAAAAAAAACCGGTTTTTTTCGGTTATTTTAAACAAAACCTGCAGAATTTCTATAAAACCTGCAGAATTATTAAAACACATGCAGAATTAACAAAATAGGTGCAGAAATATAAAAAAAACCCTGCAGAACTATAAAAAAACTGCAGAAATATAAAAATATCTGCAGAATTATAAAAAAAACCCTGCAGAATTATAAAAAAACTGCAGAAAAATAAAAAAAGCTGCAGAAATATTAAAACAAGCTGCAGAAATAAAAAAATAGGCTGGAAAAATTTAAAAACTTGTTTAAACGCACAAACGGACAAAAAAAATACGTTTTTTTTTTTATTTTAATAGTTTTTCAAGTAAACATTACATTAGAAGACATGAAAATATCCAATACATTTTTCTTAACTAGTCTAGAATGAAAGTTGTCGTCGTGTCGTTTCTTCATTTCTTCGTTTAGTCGCTTCGGGGGCTAGTAGAGCGTACGGATTCATCGTACATGAGTTCGTCATCGGAAAGTGGTTGCGCCCGTCCTTGATATACTTCAACTTCATGTAATTGTTCTTCCACGTCAAGCTCGCCTTCAAGATTAGAAACATGTTGTATACGTTCCACGCCATCCAAGTAATCTTTCAAACAAATGCACATTTCCATCGCCTCCGGTGTGAGTCTTGTTCGCTGAATAGATAGTACCCTTCCACTAAGAGAAAAAGCCGACTCCGAAGCTACCGTAGAAGCTTGGGAGCTTAGTAGATCACGTGCCATGGCGGCTAAAACGGGATAATGCGGTTCTTGTATCTTCCACCAAGCCAAAATATCAAAGTGGTGAAACTCGTCCGGTGATATGGTTGCTAAAAAATCGGTATATTTATACCTCCCGAGTTCATTATTTGAGGCACCTTCTCGAGAACGTTTACTATTAACATTTCTTAACGAATTATAGAAGTTTAAGTCCGCATTTTTTCTCGACGACTCCGAGCTCGCCGCCATGTTTTGGTGTAACGATGACACGTTACCATATATTTGAAAGTAATGATCAAAAAGATTGTTTAAAGAAGTGTCAAAACGTCTTAGTGCATTTCTTGTAAAATGTGGGTCTTCGTCATTTAACCCCAAATCCGAACAAATATCCGATATCATCATCTCAACACCCGAATAATTTATAGTCGGGTTCAAGGTGGCGGCACATGCAAAAACCGGCGGCATTTCTTGAAAATATTTTTTAAACTTTTCTCTCATTGGAACAATCATTTGTTCATAAATGTCACCTTGGAATTCAAAATCGTTTACTTTTTGTGTCATCAAAAAGAGTTGTTTAAGAACCAAAGAACTAGTGGGATAATAAACTCCCGATAAAATCATTGTGGCGCTTCTAAATACTTCAAGTAATTGTGTTAACGTTTCAATACACCGCCAACCATCGTTATCAAATGCTTCCACCAACCCGGCCGTTGCAAGACTATCGTGGAAAGATTTTAATGTTTCTTTTTGCATTATCGCGCTATCAAACATTTTCCACGTAGAGTTCCAACGGACGACCATGTCAAAATGTGCGCTATAACATTTCTTTTTTAAAGTTTTACACCATTTTCTATAATCCGCATATCTTTTTCTACTACCTTGAAAAACGTCACGTAACATATCTTTAAAAAGTTCTTTAACTTCTTTAATGGACTGGACATTTAGTCCGTCTTGCACAACCAAGTTAATGATGTGCGCAACACATCGGCTATGATAAAATTCTCCACCGCAAATCGGATTGTATTTTATTTTTAACATTTGCACCGCGGTTGTGTTGTTCGACGCATTATCAAAAGCAATAGAAAATATTTTATTTTCTAATTTATAAGTTGTGATAACATCGTCTAAGAAATGAAATATATTTTCGCCCGTGTGTGGATAACCAAATAAATCGAACGCGATTGTACGTTTCATCATTTTCCACGAATTGGGATCGATCCAATGCGCGGTAACACAAATGTAAGAATCCGGTAAACCAAATGGAGCCGACCATACGTCGGTTGTTAAATTAACACCGGTATTTAATTTTTGAAAACCTAAAATCATTTCTTTTTTAGCTTTTACCCACAACTTTAAACAATCGCGTCTAAGAGTTGAACGACTTACGTGAACGTAACGTGGTTGAAGTGTCTCTTGAATCAACTTAGTCAAGCGCGGATTGTCAAAGTGATCGAACGGCAACGATTCTTGAATAACAAATTGAGCCATCCTTAGACGAACCCCCTCCGGGTCGAAATTCCAAACACCCATACCCCGTGATATTTGCGCTTGATCATTAGCGGGATTTGTTTTTAACGACTTGCAATGCGACGTCACATGTGCTCTCAAAGTAGAGTTCGATGACGGCGCAAGAAAGGTCCCGCAATTTTTGCACCTCGCCTTTTCTTTTCCATTCGACATCTCGCATAAATCAAAATTGACCCATAGTGTCGGGTCCCTATTCGTGCTCAAGATCTTCTTCACAAACAACTCACTAGAAGAACCAACATCGGCCGTAGCATGACCACTCGAACTCGCCATTTGAAACGTAATAAACTTATGTTCGTATTTGTAACTTGTAAGTGTGTTTTTGAGCTAGAATTGAAGTGGGACTAAACATATGCATCCAAGTCTTATTTATAGATGTTTTGTGGGTTAAAAACACAATCATTCACGTCCAAAACGGTAATAAAACGGTAATATTACCGTTTTTTTCAGCCCCCAACGATCACAAAACAGGTCTGCAGCCTTCTGGTTGTTTTTTTCCCAAAATCAGACCGGTTAACCGGTTAACCGGTTATTATCTTGTTAAAAAAAACCGGTTATTAATAACCGGTTATAAACCGGTTACTACGAAATTATCAAAAACCGGTTACGAACCGGCGGTTATTCAAAAACCCAAACCGGTTATTGAGATACCGGTTAAAAACCGGTTTCGGTTCTGGTTAAAAACCGGTTTCGGTTAAAAAACCGGTTATTTTGAACACCTCTATTTGGATCAGCAGAGAAGGTTTTGGGAGGGAAGGGTTTGGTATGCGGCTGAACACAATCAGGGATATAGGGTTTCACTAGTTGTTTATACTAGGGTTAGGTAGTGGGCTTTGGGCTTGGGCCCAAGGCCCACAAGCCCGCTCTCTTTATTTAGAACGGCCCGTAAGCTCCTACAAGACCCGTTTCGCAACCCGAACTCCATAAGCGTCGTAAAATATAATTTTAGATTTAAAAGGCGTAAAATAGTGTCGGTAGTCGCGTTTGACGCGCTTGTTCATCGCTTACGGTAAAAAAAATCGCTTAAAAACGCGTCGTTTGACGTTTTTGTTCCGTTTTTCGATCTGTTTTTTTCTAAAAATAGAAAACGAACTTGAATTTTCTAAAAAAATATAAAAATACGAAAATACGAGGCTTTACAGAGGTCCTCCGATCGAAGGACCATTCGACCGAATGGACATCCGACCGGATGACCATCCGACCGGATGGCCATCCGATCGAGAGGCCCTCCGACCCATCGCACACCGCCTCACTTTCCCTCCCTTGCCTATAAATACCCCTCCTGTCACATCAACTATTCACTGATGTGACAGCTCCCTCCGAACTAGTGCACTTTCAGGCTCTTTTCTCTCGATTCCTCACGATTATTGTAAGTTTTCACTCTAAATCTTGTACTTCTATCATCTACACACAATTTCTCATCATCTTCTGCAACAAATCACAACTTTTAACCATGAAATCACCTGATTTCGGGTTGTTCAATGGTGACATCATCACGGGTTCTTATGAACTTCGGAGAATGACTTCATTCTAACAAGAACGGTTCGAATCTAACAGATTTCCACATGATTTTACGCTAAATTCATCTAAATACAAACACCTGTTAGATGTTTCAAACTTTTCTTCAATATTCTCAACTTTTCACTCAAAACTGGTAGAATCTGGACTCGTTCTGGTTCACTACTCACTCTCTAGTGGAGACCTGGACTGAGAATGGATTTATAACGAAGAGATGACCGATTCATGGGTTGAACATGAAGCACCGTCAAGAACAGTTAAGTCTGGTCGAACGGGGTGATTCCCGTCCGATCGGATGGGTTGGGCTTGATGAGGTTACCATTGGTTAACATGTCATCATACCGTCTCGGTCAAACCACAAACTTTCAACTTAACAAATTTCACAAGTTCTTCAAACGAAATAGGTTAACCCAACCGGATAGCCGTCCGATCGGACCACCATCCGATAAAACGACTATTTTGATTAGGTGCCTTGATTTTTATAAGTTAAACACTTGAAGTTTTGGAAAGTTTCAAGGAGAATCAGTTTCAAACGAAAGGCCATCCTACCGAACGCTCATCCGTCCGGATGACTTGATGTGTAGAGATGTTTCTCACTTTTTTAAAATGCTACAACAAAAACTTCAAAGTTCAAACATTTCACAAACACATCTTTCCCAAACGAACAACCCTCCAACCGAATGGTCATCCGTCCGGACGGTCGTCCGACCGTATCACTGTTCGTCACTCAAACTCCCCGACGCACTGTTTAACGCACTGTTCAACGCTTACACTATCGTTCTCTGATCAGGCTAATCTCTCAAGCGCTCCCTTTAATCCAAGACTGTACGTGTTTATTTACTAAACACACTCTGTGAGTATACTCGAACCCTTTTTCGCTTAACGCACTTTGGGTGTTACATACGTTACTTATATCAAATCACATCAACACACAACGCAAACACTTTTAAATGCTAACCGCTCTCGAATGTTATACGTGACTCGATGAATGCCTGTTTGTTATGTTAACATATTGATTGCTATCTACCTGCCTTAGCAACGATAGTACTATAGTTTGGACTCAGCACCTGTTCACTCAGGGGTTGTTAAGGATATTACTTCACGTGTTCGCAGTGGTGAACATGTGTTGCGCACTCTACAACTCGCAGTCATTGGTATTGATAGGATCTTTGTCGATAACTTACGTGCTTCACATTAAACGTAATACATGCTGGTTATGCGTAAATCGCTTTCGCTACTATTATACTATTAAACTTGTATGCTCACCTTTACACTATGTGTATTGACTTTTATTTTAACGTATGTGACAGGTGTTTAGGATGCTATGCTATGCTTGCTGTTATGGAATCAAGTTAGGAGGTCTAGAAACGTCACATTTAAATCTGAGTTGTCGGAACAATTTAATTGTCTTTGAGAAACTCTGTCTATAATAACTATTTTACTTTATATGTTATGGTATGGGACGTGACGTTAAATATTTGGTAATATTAGTTGTTATGGATTCTCCTGGACAATCTGTTTCGCTCAGTGCCGCGCCCCGATGATTCCGCCATCGGTTGGGGTGTGACAATAATGGCTACTAGATTAAATATTACACCATAATATATTTAATCTTACATTCTCCCACTTAGTCGAGTAATCATTTACTATGAGTATTAGATAAGCCTGATCAGGAGTTAACACTCATTTTAGCTCTAAACCAAGAACCGTAGCAGAGAAATACAGCCATTGAATCATTATGCGACTCAGTAACCCCATTAGTCATACTACAACCTCAATTTAAAACCTAATCGTTATGATCAAAATACACATAAGCCCTTTGTTTGATTTGTAATTTATTTGTCTATATGCCGTTATACCGGTTGAACATATTCTTAGAGACATACAAAATCAAACTGATGAGGAAAATTAACTAATACTTAGTACGATATGCAGTTGCACACGGCTATCAGTTAAAACCCGTCTCTTTTATGAGCTCTCTTAATAAGACTTATGGGTAATAGCCCTTTAGTTATAGGATCCTTAAGCATATCATGAATGTGTTCAATACAAAGATTTAGTTTCCTCAATTCGTTCATAAACGAATAATTAATTGTGTATCGAAATTTAATGCAGCACCTCTCAAACTGTTACTGTTCTTGGAGACATGGTAGCTGACTTTATCACAATAAGTCTTCAATGTATAATTTATATGGAGTTAATAAACTTATGAGTCCACTGATAAATTTCCTATAACATTTAGTGAGTATATTATGTCATTATAACTTAGGTTGTTGATATCAGTCCATTATGACTCCTCCATGAGATAGGTTTTGTCTGCTAACATAAAGATATACCCAAAATTACATTCTGTCATCTTTGAATATCATAAAGTTAGAGGAATCAACCGGTTTGAGTTCTCACTTCTTTTTTAAATTATAGCCTCTGGTTTCTTTTAAAGATATTGTAATACTCCATTAGATGCTTCACATTAATCTAGACATATCTAGTGTGTTGCAATGTGAGCAATATCTAAACGAGTATAGACTTAAACTTACATAAGGCTTCTAATTAATGAAGCGTAAGGAAATAATCTCATTTACCATATTATCTTCTAAAGGAGAGTAGTATTGTTTGTTACATGTGTAAGGACCTATTTAAGGTTAAACTGATGGAACGAAAGTAATGTCTCATTGGGTCTATCTCGGTATGTTATGATATCTATTACATAAGAGATATCTCTGAGATCTATTATATCAAAGTTTGTGTTAACAATGATTTGACTTATGTAACATATACTTGTCAAAAGAATGTCATCTATTTAAAGACAAGTTTATCTTAGTTGCTCCCACTCATTTTGAGATAGGTACATTAATCCACTTGGTTCTTGATGAAAATAATTGCGTTAAGATTTCATCACATTATGATGTTTGCATTAACCCATACATGGATTTTATTGGCTTACAAATAAAGTGTTCTTTAACCTTTAGTTTGGAACTTTTAGGTTGTTTTATGAACATGTAATTGTGTCAGCCAATTGATAGGGAAAGTTGTTTTAATGTTCATCTAATACAGCTCAAAACTATTATAAGCTACTAGAACAGTGATGATCCTCAAAGAAATCTTCTGTAAGATAGGTGAGAAAGACTCTTTGATAATTTATCTCTTCCTGAGTACAACCTTTGACAATCAATCATGTTTCTTCGTGTCTTAACGCTTATATCAGGATTTGGTTTAGCTATGAACACTCTTAAGTAATTCAATCAAATCCTAAACGTTACATGAACATATAAAATCAGTTTTACTAGAAAACAGTTTTATTCCATTTAGAAGATTGATTGATGCTAATGGCTTAATTAGAAGAGATAGGATCAGTAAACTTTTCCAAAATCCATTTCAACTTCAATTAGGGAGGTTATGTAATCATCAAAGTTAGTAGGTTTTTAAACCTAGATGACCTCCTGAGTTGATTATTGGGTTTGTTAGAAGTTTTAGTTTATGGATTAGCTCTTTGGTTAGGTTGCTATCATTTTCAAGATTCTAAGTTTGTAAGAGTTGGTGCAGTATGGCGTACATGAGGTGTAATCAGAGTTAAATTTAATGACTCTCTTCCCCCGCCTCTTATATTCCTTGCAAGTCATGATAAGAACTTTGACTGTTCCCACTGACCTTAGAAATCTTAAGGAACTCAGCATGCTTAAGGTCAATATTTAACGACCAACAGATTCTAATAGAGAAAACAAATTAATGACGTTAGTCGTTGTAGTTTCTCTTGTTGAGGATTATGTTAGTTTAGGTAAGAAATCTAAGTGTGCCCACAATTAAGTAACAATGAAACTTTTGTAAGTGTAGCATTATATTTTAAGGAGACACGTTTTGATAGAACAGTGTCGAGATAGAGCAGTGTCTTGTACAAGAGGTGTAAATTGAAGTAATATGAAGTTTTCACTCCCCCCACCTCTTGCAACTATTACAAGTTAATATTAAGACACTTAATGCTCCCACTGATCTTTGATATCTCTAGAAATGCTACAAGAGAATTTCAATGAGGTATGTGACGTGGGAAACTATCATATATATGTTAGACATTATTTGATCTCTTTAATGTCCAGATATCAAAAGAAACTTAGGGACATATTTAATAGAAATCTTATTAGGTATATATATGAATAAATTTCTTCTAAGACCGTGGGCCATATGCGACAAAATTTAGATACAAGTAGATAGTCTTTAATTGATAAATGAATTATGTCTGAATATTGCATTTGGAATAAGTTCCACGAATGTCAATGAATAACTTATGGTGGATCCATACTTATTCCTTAAGCCAAGTAATATTTTAGGACTTTTAAAATCATGATTTCTCATGAATTTCGGTTATAATGGATGAAATTTATAGGTCTCATTTTCCTTTTGTCAAATTCTCATTTGCATGATAACAAAAGTTGTAAAAGTGTAAGGTATCATCTAGTTCCATCTTAGTAATGTTTCTATCCAGATATTAAGAACAAATAATATGAGAGTTTAAGGTAAGTGTGACTTCATGTTGGTTATACAAACCTCACAACCTTCATAACATAGCCTAAGTATGGATACTATATTCTGATTAATCTTCAGAATATGTAAGGTATCGAAAAGCTTTGTTAGAAAACTGCTTATTATGGTTCTTATAGCTTTAACATTTAATTTTGTCACTGTTAGGGGTCATTTTCTTAACATATGTATCCTGACCAATATCCTGCCTTTGTTTGTTTATTTGTGATCAGGATGTTGGAAGAGGATATTGCTAACATCTTGGGCGATATCCTGAGGCTTATTGAATTAACCACGTGCAGGTTAAAGGCTGAGACTTGCTAACGGTCAAGAGGACTTCTTCTCCTCAAGACTCGGACGAATTTGTTGAGGGAGAGACGTTGAGCCCGAAAGACCAGGTCTACAACGTTCGAAGAAGGAATATTCGGTGTATCCCGCAAGTTTAGGGTAGTTTGTTATTTTATCTTTACTATAAATAGATGGGGGCGGATCAGCTTAGAACACACAATCTCCACTTACACTCTCGCATACTTTTATTTTCTAGCTCATTGCAAACACCACACTTGTATTCAAATTCAGTTGTAACACTTAGTCGATCCGCACCGCATCCTGCACTGTATCCTGATTTGTGAAGCAATAGAAGAACTAGGCAGCTGCGATTGTCAGCTCCCGAGGTTTTATGCCGGCGATCTAGATTGATCAAAGGCTTTCCTCGTACATCTCGTGTCGTTTACTTTACTTTTGCTCATTGTTTGATCATAGATACAGCTCTATATCCTGAGCCGTATCCTGAAACTGTTTTTACAATTGACTTGATTAACATATTTTCGACACTCGTTTCTAGCACACTACCTCACTTAACTAATTTGATCACTTAATTACTTCGGTAATTTTTGACCAAAACAATTTGGCGCCCACCGTGGGGCAAGTGGTGCTTTCTTTACTAAAAATTTTTGTCAAATCGCTAATCGGTTTCCTATTTTCAAAACTTTTTGCCACATTGTCCGTAAGGGCCTCAAGATCAAACATGAGTTCCTCTACTGTGTCTGCTGTGACTTCTGCTACTACTGGTCCGGTGCTTCCACCACCTCCTCCAAGGATGCCAGCCTCTTCACGACCTCAAGACATTATCCCTACTCGCAGTGTTCAGGAGTCTGCTCCTGTTCTAGCTTCTAATGATGAAATTCTTACTTTATTTGGAAGTGTGCAGGAACAAATGAGGCAGCAACAGGAAACAAACCAAATGCTTTTAAGGGAAATACAACTCCTGAAGTCTAGCTCGAGCAGATCTGCTGAGGATAATGTCACTCCATTACATCCCAGAACGTTGAACTTTAGTTCAGCCGTGTATACTGAGGATAACAGGGGGAATATTGTGCCCAGCCTTCCTCAGAATCATACTCCTGAAATACCCTCCTCGGTCAGGATGTCAACCATGAGGAGCTCAGGATATGTTTCAGGATATGGACAAAATCCTCCAACGGGTAACGTGTCAAATAATAATAATATTCATGCTACTAACAATAGTGGATCTTTGCAGGATACAGGTGTAACATCAGCACTTACTAGGGAACTTCAGAAGTTGAAGGACATGATATCTAGTGTACCTGGGGTGGTCCAGCCGATCCCGGAAGTGTCCCAAGACAGCCACAAGATATCTCGTTTTGCATATCCTATCTGTGATGCTGAGATCCCAAAGAGATTCCAAACCCCCAACATGAAGCTTTATGATGGGACTACGGATCCCGAAGAGCATATTGCTCAGTATAGGGAAAGAATGGAGATTAACCCTATCCCTCTGGAGCTCAAGGAAGCATGCTTGTGCAAGGGATTTGGTTCTACTCTAACAGGATCAGCCTTAAAATGGCTGTTAAACGTTCCTCCTCACTCAATTACTTCGTTTGCTCATTTGGTTAATTTATTTAACAGTCAATTTTCTTGTAGTCGGAGTTTTGAGAAACTAACCAGTGATCTTTACAGGATAACTCAAGGGCCTCAGGAATCCTTGAGGGATTATGTGAACAAATTCAGTCGAGAATCCTTGGATATCCCACATCTTGATGTTGCAACAGTTGTGCAAGCTTTTAAGATGGGATTACAAAAGGATTCTCAGTTTTATCAGGATCTTGTAATGAATCCCTGCAGGAATCTCGACGAAGCTCGTAACAGGGCTTTGAGATATATCCGTCTGGAAGATGACAGGAAGATGCAAGAAAGAATGAACTCATCTAACACTTATGAGTCAACTAACAGGAAGTCTGAATCCTCATTCAAGTCATATCGGCCTAAGCCATATGGTAGAAATGAAAACAAGAGAGTGAATGCTGTCGAAGATGAGGATCCTGAAGAGTATCCTGAGTTGTCTGAATATTGCTTTTCTGTTAACATTCCTGAATTGATGTATGCCATACAGGGTCTAGGAGACAAGGCTAGGTGGCCTCGAAAGAATCAACAAAAGGCTGACTGGAAAGATAAGTCAAAATGGTGTGCTTTCCACGAAGATTTCGGACATGTAACTGAGGATTGCATTGCTCTAAGGAAAGAAATAAGCTATCTTCTAAGCAAGGGATATCTGAAAGATCTCCTAGGAAGAAAGAAGAATAAGGGTCAGGATACTGAGAAGGATCCTGAACGAGCAGCATCACCTCCTGCGGATGCCAAGATAATCAACTTCATTTCGGGAGGATCCGACATTTGTGGAACTTCGTATTCAGCAGCAAAGAGACATGCAAAAGAAGCTAAGGCCGAAAGGGGGGACAAACCTGTCAGGATGACTACCCTCACAACTGACAAAGTGATCACTTTCGATGCTGATGATAGGGATACTGTCCAGGATCCTCACCATGATGCTCTGGTAATAACGTTATATGTGGCTAACCATTTTGTACGCAGGATATTAGTTGATAATGGCAGCTCCGTCAACATAATCCAACTAGAAACTCTGAAGAGAATGAATGTATCTCCAATGGATATCACTTCAAAGTCTACCGTGCTTGTTGGGTTCAGTGGAGAGGCTAGAAACACAGTGGGAGAGATAAAGTTGCCAGTATACGTTGAAGGAGTCAACTCGATACAACGTTTCTGTGTGATGGATTCTCTCTCCTGCTACAACAGCATACTGGGAAGACCGTGGATTCACGATATGAAGGCTGTGCCATCAACATATCACCAATGCATCAAGATACCTACACCTTGGGGAGTTGTCAAAGTCGATAGTGATCAGCAGGAGGCGAAAGAATGCTACTCATCCTCGATGAAATCCTCAACCAAACCTAGTGCAGCAGCATAGCAATTAAAGACGCGGGCCCAGGATATCGTGGAGGATCCGGAGCAGGATGTGAAGAAAATTATCCTGGACCAGGATAATCCCGATATTTCGGTGCTCGTAGGGACCAATATCCCTCAGGATATTGAAGAACAAATAATTAACTTTTTGAAATGCAGGATGTCAACGTTTGCATGGAAGCATGAGGATATGACAGGCATATCCAAAGATATTATCACTCACAAGCTTGGAATTGATAAATCATTCAAGCCTGTGCAGCAAAAAAGAAGGAAGTTTGCTCCTGAGCGGAACACAATTATCCAGGAGGAAGTTGAGAGATTATTGAAGTCCAGGATGATCAGAGAAGTTAAGTTCCCAAGGTGGCTAGCAAACGTGGTTGTAGTACAGAAGAAAAATGGGAAATGGAGAGTTTGTGTGGACTACACAGACTTGAACAAAGCTTGTCCTAAAGACCCATTTCCTCTTCCCCACATTGATGCAATGGTAGATGCCACTGCCGGGCATGAAATGCTGACCTTCATGGACGCATCTTCAGGATTTCAACAGATCCAAATGGAGCCTTCTGACCAGGAGGATATTGCCTTCATGACACCAACAGGTATTTATTGTTATACAACTATGCCTTTTGGTTTGAAAAATGCAGGTGCAACATACCAAAGATTGGTAAACATGATGTTCAAAGACAAACTGGGGGACACCATGGAGGTATATATCGATGATATGGTGGTGAAATCTAAAAAGGCTGAGGATCACCTCCAGGATATCAAGGGAGCATTTGATATCCTGGATCAATACAACATGAAGCTGAATCCTGCTAAATGCCATTTCGGAGTGGGGGCAGGAAAGTTTCTTGGATATATGGTGACAAAAAGGGGGATAGAAGCAAGCCCAGAGCAGATCAAAGCTATCCTGGACATAAAATCACTCTCAAATATGAAGGACGTACAAAGATTGACAGGCCGAGTAGCAGCTCTAAACAGGTTTATCTCAAGATCCTCAGAGAAATGCAAAGACTTCTATGATATCCTGAAGAAGAACAAAAGATTCAAATGGGGGGAAAAGCATGAAGCAGCCCTGCAGGATTTGAAACGATATCTCTCAACCGCACCTCTATTGATGAAGCCTGAAAATGGTGAACCACTATCCCTGTACCTTGCTGTATCAGGGAATGCTATAAGTGCCGTTCTTATAAAAGACCATGAAGGTCAGCAATATCCTGTTTATTATGTAAGTAAAAGTTTGTTAGATGCTGAAACTAGGTATTCTCATTTAGAAAAATTAATATTAGCTCTAGTCATGGCATCGACAAAGCTTAGACATTATTTCGAGACACATAGGATACATGTTAAAACGAATTATCCTGTCAAAAATGTGCTTAGGAAACCAGAGATGTCAGGCAGGATGGCCAAGTGGTCAGTAAAGTTGAGTGCTTATGATTTAGTATACGAACCTAGAAATGCCATAAAATCTCAGGCTTTAGCTGACTTTGTGGCTGACTTTAGTAGTGACATTCAGGACGAGGTAGACCTAGAAGTTCAACAGTTAGGAGAATCCTCAGGATCCTGGACATTATATACTGACGGTGCATCTAATGTAAGAGGAGTAGGATTAGGAATACTACTAAATCGCCACAGGGGACATATTACCCCAGGCTATTAGGTGTGAATTTCCTGCTACTAATAATGAAGCAGAGTATGAGGCTTTAATTGCAGGATTAGAGTTGGCTAAGAGCATGAGTATAAAAAATTTGCAAGTATATGTTGACTCTTTGTTAATTACTAACCATTTTAATGGATCCTATGCAGTTAAGGGCGAGAAATTAATCGAATATCTCGATATTCTCAAAAAATTAGCAGGATATTTCGATGTTTTTATACTTGAACAGGTACCAAGGGAGGATAATGCTGAAGCGGATGCCTTAGCAAATTTGGGATCATCAATCAAGATACCTGAAGGGACGCAAATACCAATATTACATGTCCTATATCCTGCAACGAATCCTCAGGATAAAGTAGTAGCTGGTATTCAGGATCCTGGAGTAGAACATCCTAAAGAGGATCCTAAATCCTGGATGGCTCCAATCATGAGATATCTCAAAGAAGGACACGTCCCTGGAAATGAAAATCCTAAGGCATTTAGGATGAAGGTATCACGATTCACTATTATAAATAATATTTTAAACAAGAGATCTCTTGCAGGACCGTATTTGAGGTGCTTGGAGAATCCTGAAGCCAAAGAAGTACTTCAGGATATACATGAAGGGGATTGTGGTAACCATGCTGGGGGCAGGTCGTTATTCTCAAAAGTATTAAGGACAGGATATTATTGGCCAACAATGAGAAAAGATGCCGCAGAATATGTTCGAAGATGTGACGCATGTCAAAGACACAGTAACATACTGCATCAGCCGGCTGAACCATTATATCCTATTGTTTCAACTTGGCCATTTATGAAGTGGGGTATGGATATAGTGGGAAAGCTACCAAAAGCTCCGGGAGGAAAAGTCTTTATGCTAGCAATGACGGATTATTTCTCTAAGTGGGTTGAAGCAGAAGCATTCGTTCAAGTAAGAGACCAAGAAGTAGTATCCTTCATCAAGAGAAATATCCTGACCAGATTCGGAGTACCAGCTGAGATAATCCGTGACAATGGTTCTCAGTTCATAAGTAAGAGGACTACTGACTTTTGCAAGAGTTGGGGAATCAAAATGATTACGTCTACTCCGGTACATCCTCAAGAAAATGGACAAGCAGAATCCTCAAACAAGATAATTGTCAATAACTTAAAGAAAAGGCTTGGAGCCAAAAAAGGAAGATGGGCAGAAGAATTACCCTTTGTTTTATGGGCTGATAGGACAACGGTAAAGAATGCAACAGGCCAAACCCCATTTTCCTTGGTGTTTGGAGCAGAAGCAATGATTCCAACGGAAATGACAATACCTACGGTAAGATCTATCTTAAGTGATCCTGAGCAGAATCCTGAAGCCTTGAGTCAGGATTTAGACACTATAGATGAAAAGAGAGATGCGGCAAGGCTAAGGATGGCAGCATATCAACAGAGAATATCCAGGGCATATAACAAGAATATTAGAACCAGAAGATTTAAGGTTGGAGATTGGGTGTTAAGAAAGGCTTTTCAAAATACTACTAATCCTGCCGATGGCAAGTTAGCTCCAAAATGGGAAGGACCATATGAAGTTGAATCAGAAGCAGGGAAAGGAGCATATAGACTCAAGAATATGGAGGGGGATATGCTACCGAGATCTTGGAATGCTATACACCTTAAGCTCTATTTCAAGTGAGTCTAGAATTTAATTTCTAACTCAGGATGGTATGAATTCTACCTCTTTTAAATATGTTTGGTTTAATTTGTTCTTTGTAACCCAATACTGACTTAAGCATCGGAGGGGTGTTAGCTAAGCTAACACCCACCTTAGTTTACAATTGTTTTGCAAGATATGTTTCAGGATATAGCTCCAGGATATGTACTCAGGATAACTCGGAAGATTAGAGGATTGGCCCCCTCTCTCACGTTTAAGGGATACTGATCCCTTCACAGGTTTAAAGGTATTCACCTTTCTTCCGAATTGGGTTTAAACACCCCGCCTGGAGCGCAAGTTATTCAGGGATAGTTCAAAGTGGCGGGACCAGTCCATGTAAAAGTGGCTGACAATTTCGTTACTGTTGGCTATATCCTGAATCCTAAAGGTATATGAGGATTGATCACCCTCTCTCACGAAAGGGTATTTTCATACTCTCTAAGGTTTAAAGGTTTTCACCTTTCTAAGTCTTGGAGTTTATACACTCCCGCCTGTAGCGCATGAAAAGTTGGGATTTTCCCCAGGATACAAGGGATTTATCTCCAGTACATCCTTGGGTTTTACCCTTGGGACATAAAAAATTGCTTATGCAATGGAAACTGACATTAAGTAGATTTCTAAGATACTTGAAGACATTGTACACAGGGGACATCCCTGCCAAGATGGTGATATAAAGCTAAAAGAATGAGGCTCAGAACTAATGCGCTAAGTGCCTTGCACAGGGGACACCTTCATTTGAAGAGTTGCAAAGGGATTGAAGTTTGGTAATAGGTTTATACCCTATTTCTGGTATGATCTTTCCTTTGTAAACATCGTCTAAGTTTTTAGTAACATTATTTTAAGTATCCTGATATATTCTCGAAGTCCTTTTCAGGATATTTGATTAGGGTGTTTGAAACCAGTATTAGTTTGGAACTCTGATCATTTAAATATTATCAAAACTTGGTTTTGAAAAGATAGACTATTTTTTACTTTCTAAAGAAATTTTTACAAAGTTGAAGGAACGTTTGGAAGTTCTATCTAATAAAAGGCTTTTGCAGTATGTCACTGAGCATACTGATCAGGATATTTTATAAGATAACGATACAGAATCTTTACAAAGATAAGACTCACACTAAGTAATGCAAGGTAACAGAAAGTAAGTCAAAAGATAGTTATATTATTAACAAGTCAAAAGTTGTGCTTTTGGTTTCACCTTAAACTAAGGCCCATCCGCCAAAAGCACAATTAGTTTTTACCATACTTGTGTAACGGGTGCAGGATCTATCTCAAAACAGGACCCGTCCACCTACAACCGTTACTACGTTCGAAACAAGTTATACTAATCGATGACCAAGGGCTTCATCCTAAAACCTAGGACCCATCCACCTTTGGTCATCGTATTGTTCTAATGCAGGAAATATAAAATTGTTCGAAGACAGGAAAAGTAAATTGTTTGAACAACCACAACCATGAAATTTAAAAATGGGCTCCGGCCTTGGCACGTATATCCATCATCGCCCATTTCGCCGCCTAAGAAGCGGCGCCTTCTTGATCAGCAACCTCCTTGTCAGCATTCGCCCCAGCATCAGCCTCAGGATTCTTCTCGGCATCATCATCAGCATTGACCACCTCCTCTGCCGCCTTCGAAGGCTCTTCACCAGCATGCTTTGCAGAATGAGCAACGGGATGACCTCCAAGATCCTTTAGTTTCGCCTCCCAAGTCTTTACATTCCAGGAGGGGCATTCAAAACCCAAATCCATGGCCTCATAAGCCATCCTTATCCTGGCTTGGAGAAGGGAGACGACCACGGATGCTTTGATGCTATCCCGGTATGAGCTCATATTCTGCTGATATTGAAGAAGGGCGGCATCTAGCTTGGCCTGAGCGTTCTCATTAGCTTTGTGGAGGGCAGCTTGATGTTCCTGGGTCATTGCCTTGTATTTGTCTTCATAGTGCTGGGATTTGGCAGCCGCAATGGTTCCTTGGTCAGCTATGGTGGGTTGAGCTTTCTCCACCTGGATCTGCAACATTTTGTTAAGCCCGCAAGCGTCTTCGTATAAGTGCATAAGACGATCCAGACCCTATCGATAAAGACACATGTATTAATGTAAAGAGTAAGCAGGATAAGGACTAACATACTTGTGCAGGATATCGAAAAGAAAATTCTACCTGTTTGAGGAATGAGGTGGCTTCGTTGAACCCATGATTTTCGAGAGAGAATGTTTCAGAAACAGCTGGGGAGTCCGTCTCCTTTCTCTTCCGAGAGCTGGATGCCCGGGTCCTGGATGCCGGAGGGCCTTTGGGAGCAGAAACAGTCTTCGAGGAGGTAGGCTTTGGTGTAGCAGATGGCTTTGGCTTGGATTCTTGTTTGATGGGTTCAAGGCTGGAGTAGCAATCTAACTCATCAAGTTCAAAACCTTCGAGGTTGACGATTGGTACTACACAAGGGAAGATGTTCTTAAATTTATTATACTTTTGAAAAATAATTTATATGTTGAGAATGGGCTTACCAGACATTTCTGAGCTTGATTTCTGGCTTGAATCGGTAAGTGACAGGGAGAAAGTTCTTTCACTAGCAGGAAGACGGTATATTTCTTCGATCTTGGATTCGGATTCTGCACTAGGAGGCACTAAATCCCTGAAATTGGCTGCATAAAAACATCAGGATATAAGTTTGGGATACAGTTTGAAGATACAATTGGGGATATTTCTAAAACCCTAAATCCTACCCTTGGTTAACCATTTAACCGGTAGATCAAAACCCTTATCAATAGAGTCTCTTTTTACGAAAAAGAATTTTCGTCGCCATCGATCCTCGTTCTTGGTGGCTTTAAGAACCAGGGGGTTCTTAGAGGTAGAAAACAGAAGATAACGATGGTTGCCGTGGGATCTCAACCGGTATGCTATAGGAAGGTCCTCAACAAGTAGGTTAGGAAAATGACGAGATTTGATTTGATCCAGCACTATTAAGATTCGCCAAACCATTGGCATAACCTGGGCGTAACTAAGGCCGGTGAGGTCGAAAAAGCTAGAAATAAAGGATGGAAACGGGTACTGGAGTCCAAGAGAGAAGGGGTAGGCGAAGAAACAAACCCACTCGTCGGATATTGCATCTGATCGGGCTTCTCGATCAAAAGGGCGAAAGACTGTTCCGGTGGGAAAGGCACCGGAATCTTTAAGAGCAGCGATGTCGGCATTGTTGAAGCAGCAGATCTCCTTTGCTGGATCAACAATGAAGTTCTGGCTTACGAGGCTTAAGGCTGGTCGGTCCGATCGGGATTTTGTTCGTGGTGCCATAAAAAGTATCGAGCTAACTAAAGGCAATTCAAGAAAGAAGGATAGAAAGAGAAATACCTGATGTCCGCTTGAAGATAAGGATAACTAAAATAAGGAGTCCCTCGGTTAATATAGGATGAATATAGGGGGTAAAGAGTAAATAATGCTTTGGAAGTTGCACCGCTGTCATTTCAAGGGTCTAGTCGTATTAATTACCTTAAGTCGTGAGGTGAAACTTTTGAAATATATCCGTTGTATTGGTATTCCAACCGATATATTTGGGGACAATTGTTAGGGGTCATTTTCTTAACATATATATCCTGACCAATATCCTGCCTTTGTTTGTTTATTTGTGATCAGGATGCTGGAAGAGGATATTGCTAACATCTTGGGCGATATCCTGAGGCTTATTGAATTAACCACGTGCAGGTTAAAGGCTGAGACTTGCTAACGGTCAAGAGGACTTCTTCTCCTCAAGACTCGGACGAATTTGTTGAGGGAGAGACGTTGAGCCCGAAAGACCAGGTCTACAACGTTCGAAGAAGGAATATTCGGTGTATCCCGCAAGTTTAGGGTAGTTTGTTATTTTATCTTTACTATAAATAGATGGGGGCGGATCAGCTTAGAACACACAATCTCCACTTACACTCTCGCATACTTTTATTTTCTAGCTCATTGCAAACACCACACTTGTATTCAAATTCAGTTGTAACACTTAGTCGATCCGCACCGCATCCTGCCCTGTATCCTGATTTGTGAAGCAATAGAAGAACTAGGCAGCTGCGATTGTCAGCTCCCGAGGTTTTATGCCGGCGATCTAGATTGATCAAGGGCTTTCCTCGTACATCTCGTGTCGTTTACTTTACTTTTGCTCATTGTTTGATCATAGATACAACTCTATATCCTGAGCCGTATCCTGAAACTGTTTTTACAATTGAGTTGATTAACATATTTTCGACACTCGTTTCTAGCACACTACCTCACTTAACTAATTTGATCACTTAATTACTTCGGTAATTTTTGACCAAAACAGTCACTAACTCTCATTGTTAGTTATTTGTTTGATTATGGTAAGGAACCGTATAGAACTAGAGTCAACTAATCATGTCTTAATTGGAATATTAAGATTAGCAGACTTAAATATCATTAGTAGGTGACTGTCTAATTAATTTATCCAACTGTACTTTTGAATAATGGATAGTCTCGTTGCTTATGCCTAGTCTAATGGCATAATTATGCAGTGAGATTATCCCTTTAAGAACCATAGAGTTGGAATTTTGTACTTGTATTTTGACTATGGACCTTAGAACAATCCTCTTTTAAGGTTTCAGTGGTTGTAAGGTGAATAACATCTTATTTTCCAGTTTCAAACATTTATTTCGTTGTACATATGTTGTTTATCAACACACTCATTTTCCTTTGGTACTTTTGAGTGTTATAGTTGATTTATAAGGGATCAAATTATACAAGTGAAAATCTTAGTATGCAATGTACTGGAAAAAAGTACTTATTTTCATGTGTAAGCCCTCAATTTTATGGGTCATGGTATTGTACATTGTAATTGTTATGGGTGGTTTTCTGCTCATATATCCTGAATACTATTCTGGCTGTCTTATTTTTTATTGTGATCAGGATACTGGATCAGGATATTGGTAACATCCTGACACAGTATCCTGGTAATGACTAATTAGTTCACGTGCAGATTAACATGGCAGGCTTATAACGTTCGAGTGGACCTGTTCTCCCAAAGACTCGGGCTAATCAGTTGGAATGGGGACGTTGAAGCCGGAAGAAGTGGTCTACAATGTTCACAAAGGGAATATTCGCCGTATCCCGGTTTTATAGGCTAGTTTGTTAATTTCATTTTACTATAAATAGGATTGATCGGATCAGATAGGACACACAATTTTTCGTACACTCTTGCTCTCTACTAGCTGCAATCACTCACAAACAATTACACTTGTACTCGAATCTCATTGTAACATTTAGTTGATCCGCATCATATCCTGCACTGTATCCTGATATTTGAAGTAATAAGAAGAACAAAGCAGCTGCGATTGTCAGCTCCCGAGGTTTTGTGCCGGTGATCTAGATTGATCAAGGGCTTTCCTCGTACACCTCGTGTCACCCTTTACCTTTTTTGCTCATTGTTTGATTGTAAATATAGCTCGATATCCTGAGCTATATCATGAAAACTGTTTTTTGTTAACAACTTAACCAGCATATTTTTCACGAATACTTCTAGCACACTACCTCACTTAACTAATTTGATCACTTAATTACTTAGGTAATTTTTGACCAAAACAATTCGGCGCCCACCGTGGGGCAAGTGGTGTTATTTCTACTAAAAGCTTTCGCAAAATCATTACTTGGTTTTCTGTTTTCAAAACCTTTTGCTACACTATTTGCAATGGCTTCAAAATCAAACATGAGCTCTTCTACCGTGTCTGCTACGACCTCTACAACAATTGGTTCGGTGCTTCCACCACCTCCAAGAACTCAAGCTTCTTCACAGCCTCAAGCTCCTCCAAGGAGTACCGAAGCCTACATATCTCGAGATGTTGTTCCGAATAACCAAGGATCCGCCGCTTCAGGGAGAATTCCTATTATGGCTTCTAATGATGAAATTCTAACTTTGTTTGGTAGTATACAGGATCAGATGAAGCAACAGCAGGAGACCAACCAAATGCTGTTAAGGGAAATACAACTTTTGAAATCTAGTTCAAGCAGGCCTGCTAAGGATACCGTCACTCCCTTGCAACCCAGAGCTTTGAACTTCAGTTCAGCAGTATATACTGAGGACCACAGGGGCAATATCGTGCCTAGCCATTCCCAGAGTCATACTCCTGAGATACCCTCTTCGGTAAGGGTATCAACTGTGAGAAGTTCAGGATATGCTCCAGGATATGGCTAGATTCCTCAGACTGGTAACGTGTCTAATAATACTAATACTTTTGTTACTAATGGTATTGGATGTTTGCAGGATGCAGGTATGACATCAGCATTCTCTAGGGAGCTTCAGAAGTTGAAGGATATGATATCCAGTGTACCTGGGGTGGTCCAACCGATTCCAGAAGTGTCCCAGGATAGCCACAGGATATCCCACTTTGCATATCCTATTTGTGATGCTGAAATCCTGAAAAGATTTCAAACCCCCAACATGAAGCTCTATGATGGAACTACGGATCCTGAAGAGCATATTGCTCAATATAGGGAAAGGATGGAAATTAACCCTATCCCTCTGGATCTCAAGGAAGCATGCCTCTGCAAGGGTTTTGGTTCTACCCTAACAGGATCAGCCTTAAAATAGCTCCTAAACGTTCCACCACATTCAATTACATCATTTGCTCACTTAGTTAATTTATTTAATAGTTAGTTTTCTTGCAGTTGAAGTTTTGAAAAACTAACCAGTGATCTCTACAGGATAACTCAAGGTCCTCAAGAATCCCTAAGGGATTATGTGAACAAATTCAGCAGGGAATCCTTGGACATCCCGCATCTTGATGTTGCTACGGCAGTCCAAGCATTCAAGATGGGACTACAAAAGGATTCCCAGTTCTATCAGGATCTTGTAATGAATCCTTGCAGGAACCTTGATGAAGCTCGAAACAGAGCTCTGAGATATATCAGACTGGAAGATGACAAAAAGATGCAAGAGAGGATGAATTCATCCTCAACCTATGAATCAACTAACAGGAAGTCAGAATCCTCGCATAAGCCATATCGTTCTAAGCCGTATGGCAGGAATGATAACAAGAAAGTGAATGCTGTTGAGGACGAGGATCCTGAGGAGTATATAGAATTGTCAGAATATTTTTTTTCTGTAAATATACCCGAACTAATGTATTCTATGCATGTGACAATTGGCAAAAATAATGGTAATTCCGTACAACTTAAACACTTAATTAACGTTTAATTTCTCTCATTACGATTTAATTACTGCATGATGAGGTCATATAAGATCTAGCAATCATAGGACATAGTTAAAAATGCTAAACAATATTAACACAATCGCCATGTCACGAGAAAACCGCAAACTATGTCCTAATATGTTGGCAAAATGCTGAGCACACTATTCACCTGAGCACACTATTCATGCCAGCAAGTTTCGAAAGCTCTCGGAACGAGCGGCGAAGGGCATGGACGCACTTGGTAGATGAAATACAAATAAAAATCCCTAATTAGGGGCACTAAATTATTAAAACATTTCAACTTTCCGGTAAACGCGTATGAATGCACTTTGTCCGTTCTGCGCCAAAATATAATCAAAATAAAGCGTCTGCAACACTAAAATCTATCATTTCAGTGTCCGTAAGACTTATAATAAATGTATACACCTTAAATGGGCTTATGGATATCAACGGAAGATTCGAAACACAAGCTTCCGGTACTACGACGGTACACTCACAACTTGTCCGATTTCGTGCCGACAAACTAGTTCGTGGTATTTTTACCACTCTAAAGCCTAAACCAACAATCCAGTGAACTAGTGAGCCATATTTTGGCGTCAAAAATATTGTCGCAACATTAATGGTACAAGAACTCCGTAAACCCCCTAAACCCCTAAACATTTATATAACACAAGTTTTATATAATGTTAACTTTTATAAAAAAAATAAATAAATATATTTTATACCCCCCCCCCCCCCCCTTTTGGTCAAGTGGGCCTCATCTCATCAACCTACTAGCTTGAAATTTTGGTGAATAAGTATGGTCTTGAAGATTTTGTGAACTTGCAAGATTATAATCTTATCACACCATCATCACCATCATTTTCTCACATCATTTTTCTCATTCAAAAAAATCACCCAAACACCTCTCTCATTCCCTTCTTGGTCTCGGCTCAAGAACACCCCCATGAACCCACCATAATTCACCCTTAAACACCATATTTTAGCCTAAATCAAGCATTTTCATGACCATTTAAGCAAGGTTAGAGCATGGAGCATCATTAGGGGCTTGTTTGGAGCTTAATCTTCTTCTTAATCATCTTATAAGCTTGTGCAAAGTTGTAAGCCCATCACTTACCATTTTTAAGCTTGTTATTATGTCTAGATTATAAAAGTACTTGTTGATCATCTTGAAGATTAAGGAAAATCTAACTTAAAAACCCTAACAACTTACTAAATATGAAGTATTATGTGATTATTATGTGTATTAGTGTTGAATGAGTTATATGATCATGTTGATTTTGGTTAAAGTAGGTTGATTAGTCATGAGATTTATGATGATCATGTTTTTTATTTAGTGTAGTAACTTATATAAGTGATGATCTTGTTATATTAAGCTTAAAAATATGATTTAAACAACTAGATGTTTAAATCATGAAAGATTATCATCATTATGTTCATGAGCTTTACAAATATAAGTTTAATACTAGAAAGATTAAGGACTTTAATGGTCTAAACTTGATGTTTTAGAACTAATAAGCTTGGTTTTTAAATAAAACAAGTGACAAAATACATGGTTATAAAAACTACACATAAAAAGTCTTAACTTTTTGTTATACATAAAAGTCTTGAAATTGTTAAAAATTTAATGTATGAAAGCTCATGAAATATTGAAGAAAAGTTGTAGGATTTGTTACTTGAAAAATTGTATTTTGATGAGGTTAGTAGGATGATGATGGTAAATTGAAAAATGGTTTTAAACGTGTTTTGAAAATGTGGGAAAACGCCATAGTTTAGGGGAAACTTTGGCGAAATTTTCTAAAAATATAATCGTGATTAAATATAGATTAACGGGTTGATTAACCAGGTTAAACGCGATTAGTAACCTTAATGGTCATTAAGGAAGTTTTGATAAAAAGGTTTAAGCCTAAACATCTACGTGTTTATAAACTAACATATATATATTTTTACTAAATACATAGGTAAACATAATAGATATATGTTTATATAATTTTGGTAAAAATTATATAGTTTCAACCCTTGATTTGGAGTATAATGTGTATAATATGTGTATGTATTAGTAGTAGGAATACATACTAAATTATTACATAATACTTACGAAAAATATACACATACACCATAACCAAAAACCTCACAAATATTCGCAAATATAACGACGGTCGCGAACCTTCGGGCATACTCAAAATGCACACTTATGTGATACCATAACTCAAGGCGCGAACATCGGGCGAGGGATCTCGAACGACGGACATCGGAAGACACTTTATGCTTCATCGGCGAAACGGACAACTTCGACACAAAAATTATATATATATTAACCAAACGTTACGACAAGTCTAAAAATAAACTATTTTTAGACACTTCATATATATATATCAATGACAACGAAAACTGGAAAGTTCAATAACGAGAATAACACCAAGTGTAATTATAAAAAGCTTACTAGTATGTTATATCATACTTAGTGAAAATTTATCACAAATCCAAGAACACAAATTTTGGGCTCTTAAAATTGATATTGGGCTAGGCCCAATATCCTAAATATATAGGCAATGGCCCACTTCATTAAACACTAAAATAAGCCTACTTATAATAAATAATATGGGCTTGGCCCAAATGCAACAATAATATGGGCTAGGCCCCATAACTTAAAGTCATGGGCTAGGCCTAATGACAAAATGCATGAATAAAGCCCAATGACACAAAGTATGGGCTAGGCCCAATGAAAATTACATGTATATTTTTATAAATATATATTGTAAAAATACATTAATAAATACGGTATACGTACATGTATAGAACACATAAATACACGTATAAATACGGGATACGTATACGTATAAAAGACTCGAGTACATGATGATGTACTCACATACCCTTGTTGAAGTGTACTCTCACAAGAATGTCGTACACATACGACAACGTATTGGTGACGTTAAAAATAAATATTTTTAACACTTTAATCCATAAAAGATATACATTTATATTTGTGTAAAAAATATGAAGTCTCGAATTAAGTTATACAAGAAACAAATGCCAACATATTATTAAAACACACAAGTGTTCCAAAAATTAAATGAAAATAATAAACATTCAAGATGAGCAACGAGTACAAGGTCTAAATGAGATTGAAGTGTCTAATGGAGTTAGAACACTTGTAGGTTGACTCACGTTTGGGAACACGTTGCTAGAATATCTCTCTCTCAAGAACGCAAAGCTGTGAGTTCATGTCCCCCTTTTCTCTTAACTGTTTTCGGATTTATAACTCTCGGGGGTGGAATACACGTCTCAATGGTATGGTTTAGCTAGGGAATGAACTGTTAGATCATGTGAGCGAATAGTAATCTCTCTTAAGCACCATTAATCTTGTATAAGACCGAGGGCAAAAGTGGTAGATCTATCGGGTGTAGCGATCCCCACTCTTGGGTCCTTGTGTGGCCCATGTAGTGCTTTTGTTGTTCTGACCGGGTGGACCGGAGGAAATTCTCTAGGGTTGAGTGCTTCCTATGTCGCCACACATATTAATGTCCTTGCAAAACATTAATGATCTATTCATAGACGCTATACATACCTGTTTGTTATAAAAGATCTCTCAAATGTTTAAATGTTTAATTGGAACTCACTCAAAACACATGAACTCGCTCAACTTTTGTTGATGTTTTCAAACTTACATGTATTTTAGGAAACTAACGGGATCTTGGTGCTGGTGTTCACTATGAAGCTTTTGGATTAACAAGTTATCGATGTCATCCTTTTGAAGGGTTTGGTCCATATATCTCATCTTCAATGGGATATAGGATGCAAAGCCTTACGTTTTAAAACTTATGTCGTACTAGTTTGTTGTGAAAACTTAAACTTATGTCGTCTTGTACTTAAACAACTTATGGTGCGTAAATTTTAAATTATGTTAATGGATGAACATCGTATGTTTTTAATCATGTAGTTGTTTACTATCATCGTATGAAATGAAAACTAATCAAGTTCACACCGTGCGCTTCCGCTAATGAACGGGTGTGACAATGCAGGGTTTGGGAGATAAAGCGAGGTGGCCCAGGAAGAACCAGCAAAACGCCGATTGGAAGGACAAATCCAAATGGTGTGCCTTCCATGAAGATTTTGGACATGTCACGGAAGATTACATAGCCCTGAGGAAGGAAATAAGCTATCTCCTGAGTAAAGGATATACGAAGGATCTTCTGGGAAGGAAGAAGAATAAGGATCAGGATACTGAGAAGGATACTGAACGAGCAGCATCACCTCCTTCGGATGCCAAGATAATTAACTTTATTTCAGGAGGATCCGATATCTGTGGAACCTCTTATTCTGCAGCAAAAAGACATGCGAAGGAGGCTAGGGCAGAACGGGGAGACAAGCCGACCAGGATGACAACCCTCACAACTGATAAAGTGATAACGTTTGACAGTGATGATAGGGATACTGTCCAGGATCCCCATCACGATGGTTTGGTAATAACTTTATATGTTGCTAATCACTTTGTGCGTAGGATACTGGTGGATAATGGCAGCTCTGTCAATATTATTCAGCTAGAAACGCTGAAAAGGATGAATGTTTCTCCAATGGATATCACTTCAAAATCTAATGTACTTGTCGGGTTCAGTGGAGAGGCCAAGAATACTGTGGGAGAAATAAATCTGCCAGTATATGTTGAAGGAGTCAATTCAATGCAACGATTCTGTGTCATGGATTCCTTATCCTGCTACAATATTATATTGGGTAGGCCATGGATCCATGATATGAAAGCTGTGCCGTCAACATATCATCAGTGTATCAAAATACCTACCCCTTGGGGGGTTGTCAAGGTGGAAAGTGATCAACAAGAGGCGAAGGAGTGTTATTCTTCTTCAATGAAATCCTCAACAAAGCCCAAAGCAGGATAGCAATTAAAGATGCGAGCCCAGGATATCGTGGAGGCTTCAGAGCAAGATGTTAAGAAAATTGTCCTGGATCAGGATAATCCAGATATCTCGGTGCTCGTAGGGACCAATATCCCTATGGATATTGAAAATCAATTAACTAACTTTTTGAAATGCAGGATGTCAACATTCGCATGGAAGCATGAGGATATGACAGGTATTTCCAAGGATATTATAACTCACAAGCTCGGAATTGACAGGTCTTTCAAGCCCGTTCAGCAAAAACGAAGGAAGTTTGCTCCCGAACGGAACGTAATAATCCAGGAAGAGGTTGAAAGATTATTAAAGAGCAAGATGATTAGGGAAGTCAAATTTCCCAAGTGGCTAGCAAATGTAGTTGTTGTTCAAAAGAAGAATGGGAAATGGAGAGTTTGTGTAGATTACACAGACCTGAACAAAGCATGTCCTAAAGACCCATTTCCTTTGCCTCACATAGACTCGATGATGGATGCAACTGCCGGTCATGAAATGCTAACCTTCATGGATGCATCCTCAGGATTCCAGCAGATCCAAATGGAACCATCGGATCAGGGGGATACTGCATTCATGACACCAACAGGTATTTATTGTTATACTGCTATGCCTTTTGGTCTGAAGAATGCAGGTGCAACATATCAAAGATTGGTGAACATGATATTTAAAGACAAACTGGGGGACACCATGGAGGTATACATCGATGATATGGTGGTAAAATCCAAGAAGGTTGAGGATCATCTCCGGGATATTGAAGGAGCATCTGATATCCTGGACCAGTACAACATTAAATTAAATCCAGCTAAATGCCATTTTTGGAGTGGGGGCAGGAAAGTTTTTGGGATACATGGTGACTAAAAGAGGGATCGAAGCAAGCCCGGAACAGATCAAAGCTATCCTGGATATCAAGTCACCTTCAAACATGAAAGATGTATAAAGATTAACAGGGCGAGTAGCAGCATTAAACAGGTTTATATCGAGATCCTCGAAAAAATGCAAGGAATTCTACGATATCCTGAAGAAGAATAAGAAATTCGAATGGGGAGAGAAGTATGAAGCAGCCTTGCAGGAATTGAAGCAGTATCTTTCAACTGCACCTCTATTGTCTATATAGATGACATGGTGGTCAAGTCCAAGAGAGCTGAGGATCACCTTAGAGACCTGGAAGAGGCATTCGATATCCTTGACAAATTCAATATGAAGTTGAATCCTTCAAAGTGTCACTTTGGTGTTAAAGCAGGGAAGTTCCTAGGCTATATGGTAAAAAAAAGAGGCATTGAAGCAAGTCCAGAACAAATTAAGGCAATTATCAATATCAAATCTCCTGCCAATGCCAAGGATGTGCAAAGGTTGACAGGGAGGATTGCAGCCTTGAATAGGTTCATATCAAAGTCATCAGAAAAGTGCAAGGAATTCTATGACATTTTGAGGAAGAACAAGAAGTTTGAGTGGACTGAAAAGCATGAAAATGCTCTCAAAGCCCTTAAGGATTACCTATCCTCGGCTCCTGCCTTAATGAAACCAGAAAAAGGTGATATATTATCCTTATATCTAGCGGTATCCTCTAAAGCAGTAAGTGTAGTCCTTGTTAAGGATCACGAAGGTACACAACATCCTGTTTATTATGTAAGTAAAAGTTTACTTGATGCTGAATCCAGGTATTCACATTTAGAAAAACTTATACTCGCTTTGATTATGGCATCTACTAAACTAAGACATTATTTTGAAACTCATGCCATTATTGTCAAGACTAATTTTCCAATTAAGAATGTTCTCAGGAAACTTGAAATGTCAGGAAGGATGGCTAAATGGGCAGTGAAGCTTAGTGCTTATGATATAAGATATGAACCAAGAACTGCCATCAAATCCCAAGCCTTAGCTGACTTTGTGGCAGATTTCAGTAGTGATTTACAAAGAGAAGCTGAGTTAGAAGTTCAGCAGCTTAAAGAGACTAAGGATCCTTGGATACTCTTCACTGATGGAGCATCTAATGTCAAAGGAACAGGACTTGGAACACTACTAAAATCGCCACAGGGGGACATAATACCCCAATCCATAGCTTGTGAATTTCAAACTACCAATAATGAGGCTGAATATGAAGCCTTGATTGCTGGTTTGCAAATTGCCAAGCATATGAGGATCAGGTATCTTGAGGTACATGTAGATTCATTGTTAATTACTAATCACTTTAATGGATCGTATGCTGTTAAAGGTGAACGACTAATCAAATATTTAGAGATAGTCAAAGAATTGGCACTCTCTTTTGTTTCTTTTAGTTTGACACAGGTACCCAGAGAAGAAAATGCAGAAGCTGATGCATTGGCCAACTTAGGATCATCCTTGAAAATTCCAAAGGATATTAAGATCCCTATCATCCATATTTTGGCTCCTGCTATTGAGGATCACATAACTATGGAGATAGAGGAGGATTCTGCAATGGTTCCTGGTGATGATACACAGTCTCATTCAGGATCATGGATCCTTCCAATCATGAGATATATACAACACGGAGAGATTCCTGCAGGAGAAAACCCCAGGGCTTTCAAAATCAAGGTATCTCAATTTACAATATTAAATAACATGTTATATAAACGATCTCTTGCAGGACCATACCTAAGATGCATTGAGGATCCTGAAATCCAAGAAGTCCTAAAGGATTTTCATGAAGGAGATTGTGAAAACCACACTGGGGGCATGGCATTGTTCTCAAGGATCCTTAGGACAGGATACTATTGGCCTACTATGAAGAAGGATGATGTGGATTATGCCAAGAGGTGTGATCCTTGTCAGAGACATAGTAATATCATTCATCAACCAGCGGAGCTCCTGCATCCTATATCCTCTTCTTGGCCATTCATGAGATGGGGAATGGATATAGTTGGTAAACTTCCCAAGGCAGCTGGTGGAAAAGTATTCATGCTTGCCATGACTGATTATTTCTCTAAGTGGATAGAGGCTGAAGCCTTTGCTCAAGTCAGGGAAAAGGAAGTGATATCCTTTATTAAAAGAAATATCATTACTAGATTTGGTATTCCTTCTGAAATTGTCTGTGATAATGGATCCCAATTTATTGGGAGTAGAACTACTAATTTTTGTGACAGCTGCGGGATTAAGATGATAACATCAACACCAGTCCACCCACAAGCCAATGGTCAAGCAGAATCATCCAACAAGATCATCATCAATAACTTGAAGAAGAAGCTTGTATCCAAGAAAGGAAAGTGGGCAGAAGAACTACCTTATGTACTTTGGGCTGATAGGACAACTCCCAAGAATGCTACTGGCCAAACTCCATTTTCTTTAGTGTTTGGAGCAGAATCAGTGATCCCTACAGAGATGGTGGTTCCTACTGCAAGAACAAGCATTCGTGATCCTGAGGGAAATGCTGAAAACTTGATTCAAGACTTGGATACTATAGAAGAAATCAGGGATTTGGCAAGGATAAGAATGGCTAGTTATCAACAAAGGATGGCTGGAGCCTACAATAAGAATGTCAGGATCAGAAAATTCCAAGTTGGTGATATGGTATTGAGGAAAGCATTTCAGAATACTACGAATCCGGCTGATGGAAAATTGGCACCAAAGTGGGAAGGTCCCTACCATATTGAAGCTGAGGCAGGAAAGGGGGCATATCGATTGCTGACAATGGAAGGCGATTTACTACCAAGAGCTTGGAATGCTGTCCATTTAAAAAGATACTTCATGTAATAAGGATCCGTGATCCTTAGAAATACTCATGACCGATATCCTCGAAGGATCCTTAGAGGATAGATGATTCTCATTCTGGTAATGATCTAATTCAAATCTATTTAATTCTTTACTTATCTTATATAAGGAGAAGGATCCCGCATCCTTTATCCTTCTTTCACTTGATTCTGAGTTTTGCAGTCTGAAGGTTCATATATCCTTGATATAGGATTGAGTATCCACAGAAGTATCCAGTTTTTTGGGCTTGACCGCAGTTATTTGGGCTTGACCCCAGTTATTTGGGCTAGTCCCCAGGTTTTGGGCCTGTCCCCAGTATCGCCAGTAGCGCACGATGATCCTGGTACAGTTCATAGCAATGGGACCAGTACTCGCTTTAGGGGCTGACAATTTCATTGTACTGGCTGTATCCGGGATCCTACGTATAATGGTAGACGTACCATACATCCGTTCCTAAGGTTTCTAACGTTTTCACGTTAGCTAAGGTTTTGGCATTTTCATGTCACTAAGTTTGGATAGTCGCCAGTGAGGGCCATACTCCAGTTTACACAAGATCCTTTGAGCTTGTCCCCAGTTTTTTGGGCTTGTCCCCAGTTTTTTGGGCTTGTCCCCAGTTTTTTGGGCTTGTCCCTAGAATTGTTGGGCTTGTCCCCAGTTGCTAACTCTTTTCTTATATTGGCTTTGTCCCAAGTTATGTTCCATTTCAGGTTTCTAAAGCTAAGTAGCTAAGGATCCTTGATCCTTACCTTTTACTAAGGTTTGTCTTTTGATTATCCTGATTGTAAGTATTAAAGATATAGGATCCTAACTTGGATTCTCAGGTATGATCCTTAGTTACTTTAATTTTATTCTTTATTTACCTAAGTGACCCTTATTCTTTGACAACAGGATACATGATCCTTAGCTTACATTACTTTTTTAAACTTTCGATTATAGGATATTTGATCTCTGATCATATCCAAAACTTTTTTGACATAATTTACTAAACTCTAATTATTAACTTGTGAATTCAAACAAAGTGTATCATAACAGCTGAAAGGTAAAGTATTCACAAATGTAACAACACAAGAGATAGTCAAAAGATTAAGATTTTATTTACCAAAAGTTGAACCCTTTTAAGGTTGTCAAAATTGCCAACCCAAGTTTCTACCAGCAAACCGTGGCCCGTCCACTTGGGTTGGCAAAGGGTGTCCATATTTAACAAAGGTCTAAGTGCAAGAATTAAAAGACGGTAGGATCACAATGGCTTCATCCCCCAAACAGAGGATCCCTCCACCATTTGTAATCCTACCTATTGTCTGAAGGATCGATGATCCTTAAACCTAATTACTATTGTTTAAGTACAAACCAACCATTGTTCATCAAAACACCATCAAAACAAAAAACCACTACCAAACTATAAAAAATGGGCTCCGACCGCGTCTAGATAAATCCATCATCGCCCATTTCTGCAGCTCACACCTTTGCTGCATCACCTTCACCAGCACCTCCAGCTCCAGCATCACCAGCCTGATCCTTAGCCTTGCTGCTGCCAGCTTCAATAGCCAGGACCTCACCAGCCTCTTCGTCATCAAGCTCAGCCAACCTAACCTTCCAGCCCTCTAGGTCCCAGTTGGTCTTGTCAAAGCCAGGATCCTGAGCTTCTTGAGCCATCTGCAGCTTGGTCTTTTACATTGCAATGGCAGCAGAGACCTTGGCATCCTCCAACACCTCATTCTTCTCCTGGTCAGCAGTGACGTGGGCCATTACCAGCTGTTTCTTTGCCAAGTTGAGCTCTTTCTCGAGGCGGGAGATGGTCTCATTCTTAGCCAGGAAGATCTTCTGGAAGTCCAACTCCTTCAGCTTAGCCTCCTCAACATATGCATCATAAAGCATCTGAATCTCAGCGAATTTCTGCAAAGAAAGAAGGATTCATTTCAGAATCATTTATCCTCATATGGGCAGGATAGAATCAAGGATCAAGGATCATTACCTCACTGAAGTATTCTTCAAATTGATGACGGATGAGGGGCAGCCCTTCGAGGTTATCAGCTTCGGTGGACTTCCTCTTCCTTCCTCCCTTGCCCTTGGAGGTGACAGGCTTGGGGATAATGGCACTTGGGCTAGCAGCGGACTTCTTCTTTCCGGACCAGACAACATCAAGATCGGTGACGCTGAATCTTGAGGCTGACTTTGAGGATTTCCCAGCGCCTACCAATCCAAAACAACCGATAAGTATTCTTGTTTTATTTTCATTTAAACATTTAACCATATAAAAACTTGGATACTTACTTGACATTGTGACTAAGCCAGAGGATACTTCTTGGGAATCCTTTGTGTTTGCTTGAAATGATCTGATTGCAGGATCAAGACTCCAGAAAGCAGCGACCCTCTCTTTTGTTGCAGGTGACTGAATGATATGAGAAACAGAGATAGCTGCACAAAAAGGGTCAGTTATCCTCAGCAGGAACAGGGTTATCCTATGATCCTTCTATAAGGATCCTCTATCCTACCATGGGTGGCCCATTTTCTTGGGAGATCCTTCCCATCCAGGATAGAATCCCTCCTAACGAAGAAAAACCGCTTCTTTCAGTTGGTGTCATTCTTGGTGGTCTTTAGGATTAGGTGTGCTTCACCAGGTTTATGCTTGAATAGGAAGCGGTGTGAACCATGGCTCACAAGGTTGTACAGTTCAGCCAGTTCCGACATCCCCAAATCTAAACCTTCCTGATCAATAATTCTCTCTAGGGTGTATAAAACCCTCCACATCATTGGCATTGCCTGAACATAGCATATGCCGGTGATAGAGAAGAAGGATTCAGTGAAGGCAGGAAAAGGATAGGAGTATCCTATCAGGAATGGAGTGGCCGGAAAAGCAACCCACGTTTCAGAAATAAAATCACTTTTGGCGGTAGGGTCAAAGGGTTTGAAGACAGTGTTCGCCGGAAAACAGTGGCGAATCCGGTCGATATCCGGAACAGTAAAGCAGCAGAATTCCTTCGGTGAATCTTTGATAATCCCTTGGCTTTTCAAAGGACTATCTTTCCGGTGATCCTTGGCGGGGGATGATCGTAACTTCATTTTGATCTAAAGATTTCTATGAAGAACAGATTAAGAAGATGAAGAGAAAAGGAGAAGAAAGATACCTGATTGATCTTTGAATGAGGATTTAAAGGGTGTAACACACGAATTTAAATGCCTCTAGATCCTTATCTCTAACTTCAATTTATAATGATGGTTTTGCAGGATTGTCACTTCAGTGACGTAAGACCAGCAACGACTAGTTCGATCCAAACGGCTATATATCCGTTAGTTGGTTGGAGATAAGATCAAAATACAAGTCGTTAAATTACATTTTACTCCTTATATTTTGGGGGCAATTGTTAGGGGAGGATTTTTTAATCCTAAGGATCACAGATCCTCAAATACTGCCAGGATCATGGATCCTCAATTCTGTTTGAATTAAGGATCCTCAGAAGACATTGCAGGATCAGGATTCAGGATCCTTATTGTTATCCTTATACTAACGATTGGCTTCACTATGTTTAAGTTTGTTTTGCTGGAGTATAAGCCTTGGACTTGGTCTTGCCGATATTCTTGGGGAATATGCCCTCAATATTCCGCACGTGTTCAGCTGGAGTAACCGTTATGGAAGTAGTGGAAGGCTAGCACGAATTGCGGATAGTTAGTTTTTGAGTTATTTCCAATTTTATAAAGGGGATAACAAGCTTGAATTAGAACACTTGGCTATTTTCAGCTAACACACACACTCGTAACAGCTCTCAATAGCTCTCAATAGTTTACTCAGCGATTTCATACACATTGCACTATAGTGATCCTTGTAACAAGCTTGTTATCATCCCGAGTTGTAACAATCATTTTGTTTAATTGTAGTTGGTGATCGGTAGTTTCCATCACCCGAGGTTTTTTATGCCGGAGATCATCTCTTGATCAAGGGCTTTTTCCTCGTATAAATCCTTGTGTCACTTGTTCATTCCATTTGCAAGTTGTTCATACAATTGTTCATTGTTTCAAGCATCATTCCTCACAACAAAAGATTTGGTTACATTATCTTAACCTAATTTTTGACCAAAACTGATTTGGTTACAGTATCCCTATCATCACTGTGAAACTGTTTTTTGTGACGGAGATCATCTTTTGATCAAGGGGTTTTTCCTCGTATAAATCCTTGTGTCACTTGAACCTGAGAGGATCCTTGAACCCTCACAAACTGATAAAGTGATTTGGTTACATTATCTTAACCTGATTTCTGGAGTCTTGATCCTTGAACCCTCACAACTGAAAAAGTGATAACGTTTGACAGTGATGACAGGGATACTGTCCAGGATCCCCATCACGATGGCTTGGTAATAACTTTATATGTTGCTAATCACTTTGTGCGCAGGATACTGGTGGATAATGGCAGCTCTGTCAATATTATTCAGCTAGAAACGCTGAAAAGGATGAATGTTTCCCCAATGGATATCACTTCAAAATCTACTGTACTTGTCGGGTTCAGTGGAGAGGCCAAGAATACTCTGGGAGAAATAAAGCTGCCAGTATATGTTGAAGGAGTCAATTCAATGCAACGATTCTGTGTCATGGATTCCTTATCCTGCTACAATATTATATTGGGTAGGCCATGGATCCATGATATGAAAGCTGTGCCGTCAACATATCATCAGTGTATCAAAATCCCTACCCCTTGGGGGGTTGTCAAGGTGGAAAGTGATCAACAAGAAGCGAATGAGTGTTATTCTTCTTCAATGAAATCCTTAACAAAGCCCAAAGCAGGATAGCAATTAAAGATGCGAGCCCAGGATATCATGGAGGCTTCAGAGCAAGATGTTAAGAAAATTGTCCTGGATCAGGATAATCCAGATATCTCGGTGCTCGTAGGGACCAATATCCCTCTGGATATTGAAAATCAATTAACTAACTTTTTGAAATGCAGGATGTCAACATTCGCATGGAAGCATGAGAGGATATGACAGGTATTTCCAAGGATATTATAACTCACAAGCTCGGAATTGACAGGTCTTTCAAGCCCGTTCAGCAAAAACGAAGGAAGTTTGCTCCCGAACGGAACGTAATAATCCAGGAAGAGGTTGAAAGATTATTAAAGAGCAAGATGATTAGGGAAGTCAAATTTCCCAAGTGGCTAGCAAATGTAGTTGTTGTTCAAAAGAAGAATGGGAAATGGAGAGTTTGTGTAGATTACACAGACCTGAACAAAGCATGTCCTAAAGACCCATTTCCTTTGCCTCACATAGACTCGATGATGGATGCAACTGCCGGTCATGAAATGCTAACCTTCATGGATGCATCCTCAGGATTCCAGCAGATCCAAATGGAACCATCGGATCAGGGGGATACTGCCTTCTTGATACCAACAGGTATTTATTGTTATACTGCTATGCCTTTTGGTTTGAAGAATGCAGGTGCAACATATCAAAGATTGGTGAACATGATATTTAAAGACAAACTGGGGGACACCATGGAGGTATACATCGATGATATGGTGGTAAAATCCAAGAAGGCTAAGGATCATCTCCGGGATATTGAAGGAGCATCTGATATCCTGGACCAGTACAACATTAAATTAAATCCAGCTAAATGCCATTTTTGGAGTGGGGGCAGGAAAGTTTTTGGGATACATGGTGACTAAAAGTGGGATCGAAGCAAGCCCGGAACAGATCAAAGCTATCCTGGATATCAATTCACCTTCAAACATGAAAGATGTATAAAGATTAACAGGGCGAGTAGTAGCATTAAATAGGTTTATATCGAGATCCTCGAAAAAATGCAAGGAATTCTACGATATCCTGAAGAAGAATAAGAAATTCGAATGGGGAGAGAAGCATGAAGCAGCCTTGCAGGAATTGAAGCAGTATCTTTCAACTGCAACCTCTATTGTCTATATAGATGACATGGTGGTCAAGTCCGAGGGAGCTGAGGACCACCTTAGAGTCCTGGAAGAGGCATTCGATATCCTTGACAAATTCAATATGAAGTTGAATCCTTCAAAGTGTCACTTTGGTGTTAAAGCAGGGAAGTTCCTAGGCTATATGGTAACAAAAAGAGGCATTGAAGCAAGTCCAGAACAAATTAAGGCAATTATCAATATCAAATCTCCTGCCAATGCCAAGGATGTGCAAAGGTTGACAGGGAGGATTGCAGCCTTGAATAGGTTCATATCAAAGTCATCAGAAAAGTGCAAGGAATTCTATGACATTTTGAGGAAGAACAAGAAGTTTGAGTGGACTGAAAAGCATGAAAATGTTCTCAAAGCCCTTAAGGATTACCTATCCTCGGCTCCTGCCTTAATGAAACCAGAAAAAGGTGATATATTATCCTTATATCTAGCGGTATCCTCTAAAGCAGTAAGTGCAGTCCTTGTTAAGGATCACGAAGGTACACAACATCCTATTTATTATGTAAGTAAAAGTTTACTTGATGCTGAATCTAGGTATTCACATTTAGAAAAACTTATACTCGCTTTGATTATGGCATCTACTAAACTAAGACATTATTTTGAAACTCATGCCATTATTGTCAAGACTAATTTTCCAATTAAGAATGTTCTCAGGAAACCAGAAATGTCAGGAAGGATGGCTAAATGGGCAGTGAAGCTTAGTGCTTATGATATAAGATATGAACCAAGAACTGCCATCAAATCCCAAGCCTTAGCTGACTTTGTGGCAGATTTCAGTAGTGATTTACAAAGAGAAGCCGAGTTAGAAGTTCAGCAGCTTGAAGAGACTAAAGATCCTTGGATACTCTTCACTGATGGAGCATCTAATGTCAAAGGAACATGACTTGGAACACTACTAAAATCGCCACAGGGGGACATAATACCCCACTCCATAGCTTGTGAATTTCAAACTACCAATAATGAGGCTGAATATGAAGCCTTGATTGCTGGTTTGCAAATTGCCAAGCATATGAGGATCAGGTATCTTGAGGTACATGTAGATCCATTGTTAATTACTAATCACTTTAATGGATCCTATGCTGTTAAAGGTGAACGACTAATCAAATATTTAGAGATAGTCAAAGAATTGGAACTCTCTTTTGTTTCCTTTAGTTTGACACAGGTACCCAGAGAAGAAAATGCAGAAGCTGATGCATTGGCCAACTTAGGATCATCCTTGAAAATTCCAAAGGATATTAAGATCCCTATCATCCATATTTTGGCTCTTGCTATTGAGGATCACATAACTATGGAGATAGAGGAGGATTCTGCAATGGTTCCTAGTGATGATGCACAGTCTCATTCAGGATCATGGATCCTTCCAATCATGAGATATATACAACATGGAGAGATTCCTGCAGGAGAAAACCCCAGGGCTTTCAAAATCAAGGTATCTCAATTTACAATATTAAATAACATGTTATATAAACGATCTCTTGCAGGACCATACCTAAGATTCATTGAGGACCCTGAAATCCAAGAAGTCCTAAAGGATTTTCATGAAGGAGATTGTGGAAACCACACTGGGGGCAGGGCATTGTTCTCAAGGATCCTTAGGACAGGATACTATTGGCCTACTATGAAGAAGGATGATGTGGATTATGCCAAGAGGTGTGATCCTTGTCAGAGACATAGTAATATCATTCATCAACCAGCGGAGCTCCTGCATCCTATATCCTCTTCTTGGCCATTCATGAGATGGGGAATGGATATAGTTGGTAAACTTCCCAAGGCAGCTGGTGGAAAAGTATTCATGCTTGCCATGACTGATTATTTCTCTAAGTGGATAGAGGCTGAAGCCTTTGCTCAAGTCAGGGAAAAGGAAGTGATATCCTTTATTAAAAGAAATATCATTACTAGATTTGGTATTCCTTCTGAAATTGTCTGTGATAATGGATCCCAATTTATTGGGAGTAGAACTACTAATTTTTGTGACAGCTGGGGGATTAAGATGATAACATCAACACCAGTCCACCCACAAGCCAATGGTCAAGCAGAATCATCCAACAAGATCATCATCAATAACTTGAAGAAGAAGCTTGTATCCAAGAAAGGAAAGTGGGCAGAAGAACTACCTTATGTACTTTGGGCTGATAGGACAACTCCCAAGAATGCTACTGGCCAAACTCCATTTTCTTTAGTGTTTGGAGCAGAATCAGTGATCCCTACAGAGATGGTGGTTCCTACTGCAAGAACAAGCATTCGTGATCCTGAGGGAAATGCTGAAAACTTGATTCAAGACTTGGATACTATAGAAGAAATCAGGGATTTGGCAAGGATAAGAATGGCTAGTTATCAACAAAGGATGGCTGGAGCCTACAATAAGAATGTCAGGATCAGAAAATTCCAAGTTGGTGATATGGTATTGAGGAAAGCATTTCAGAATACTACGAATCCGGCTGATGGAAAATTGGCACCAAAGTGGGAAGGTCCCTACCATATTGAAGCTGAGGCAGGAAAGGGGGCATATCGATTGCTGACAATGGAAGGCGATTTACTACCAAGAGCTTGGAATGCTGTCCATTTAAAAAGATACTTCATGTAATAAGGATCCGTGATCCTTAGAAATACTCATGACCGATATCCTCGAAGGATCCTTAGAGGATAGATGATTCTCATTCTGGTAATGATCTAATTCAAATCTATTTAATTCTTTACTTATCTTATATAAGGAGAAGGATCCCGCATCCTTTATCCTTCTTTCACTTGATTCTGAGTTTTGCAGTCTGAAGGTTCATATATCCTTGATATAGGATTGAGTATCCACAGAAGTATCCAGTTTTTTGGGCTTGACCGCAGTTATTTGGGCTTGACCCCAGTTATTTGGGCTAGTCCCCAGGTTTTGGGCCTGTCCCCAGTATCGCCAGTAGCGCACGATGATCCTGGTACAGTTCATAGCAATGGGACCAGTACTCGCTTTAGGGGCTGACAATTTCATTGTACTTGCTGTATCCGGGATCCTACGTATAATGGTAGACGTACCATACATCCGTTCCTAAGGTTTCTAACGTTTTCACGTTAGCTAAGGTTTTGGCATTTTCATGTTACTAAGTTTGGATAGTCGCCAGCGAGGGCCATACTCCAGTTTACACAAGATCCTTTGGGCTTGTCCCCAGTTTCTTTTGGGTTTGTCCCCAGTATATTGGGCTTATCCCCAGTTGCTAACTCTTTTCTTATATTGGCTTAGTCCCAAGTTATGTTCCATTTCAGGTTTCTAAAGCTAAGTAGCTAAGGATCCTTGATCCTTACCTTTTACTAAGGTTTGTCTTTTGATTATCCTGATTGTAAGTATTAAAGATATAGGATCCTAACTTGGATTCTCAGGTATGATCCTTAGTTACTTTAATTTTATTCTTTATTTACCTAAGTGACCCTTATTCTTTGACAACAGGATACATGATCCTTAGCTTACATTACTTTTTTAAACTTTCGATTATAGGATATTTGATCTCTGATCATATCCTAAACTTTTTTGACATAATTTACTAAACTCTAATTATTAACTTGTGAATTCAAACAAAGTGTATCATAACAACTGAAAGGTAAAGTATTCACAAATGTAACAACACAAGAGATAGTCAAAAGATTAAGATTTTATTTACCAAAAGATGAACCCTTTTAAGGTTGTCAAAATTGCCAACCCAAGTTTCTACCAGCAAACCGTGGCCCGTCCACTTGGGTTGGCAAAGGGTGTCCATATTTAACAAAGGTCTAAGTGCAGGAATTAAAAGACGGCAGGATCACAATGGCTTCATCCCCCAAACAGAGGATCCCTCCACCATTTGTAATCCTACCTATTGTCTGAAGGATCGATGATCCTTAAACCTAATTACTATTGTTTAAGTACAAACCAACCATTGTTCATCAAAACACCATCAAAACAAAAAACCACTACCAAACTATAAAAAATGGGCTCCGGCCGCGTCTAGATAAATCCATCATCGCCCATTTCTGCAGCTCACACCTTTGCTGCATCACCTTCACCAGCACCTCCAGCTCCAGCATCACCAGCCTGATCCTTAGCCTTGCTGCTGCCAGCTTTAATAGCCAGGACCTCACCAGCCTCTTCGTCATCAAGCTCAGCCAACCTAGCCTTCCAGCCCTCTAGGTCCCAGATGGTCTTGTCAAAGCAAGGATCCTGAGCTTCTTGAGCCATCTGCAGCTTGGTCTTGTACATTGCAATGGCAGCAGAGACCTTGGCATCCTCCAACACCTCATTCTTCTCCTGGTCAGCAGTGACGTGGGCCATTACCAGCTGTTTCTTTGCCAAGTTGAGCTCTTTCTCGAGGCGGGAGATGGTCTCGTCCTTAGCCAGGAAGATCTTCTGGAAGTCCAACTCCTTCAGCTCAGCCTCCTCAACATATGCATCATAAAGCATCTGAATCTCAGCGAATTTCTGCAAAGAAAGAAGGATTCATTTCAGGATCATTTATCCTCATATGGGCAGGATAGAATCAAGGATCAAGGATCATTACGTCACTGAAGTATTCTTCAAATTGATGACAGATGAGGGGCAGCCCTTCGAGGTTATCAGATTCGGTGGACTTCCTCTTCTTTCCTCCCTTGCCCTTGGATGTGACAGGCTTGGGGATAATGTCACTTGGGCTAGCAGCGGACTTCTTCTTTCCGGACCAGACAACATCAGGATCGGTGACGCTGAATCTTGAGGCTGACTTTGAGGATTTCCCAGCGCCTACCAATCCAAAACAACAGATAAGTATTCTTGTTTTATTTTCATTTAAACATTTAACCATATAAAAACTTGGATACTTACTTGACATTGTGACTAAGCCGGAGGATACTTCTTGGGAATCCTTTATGTTTGCTTGAAATGATCTGATTGCAGGATCAAGACTCCAGAAAGCAGTGACCCTCTCTTTTGTTGCAGGTGACTGAATGATATGAGAAACAGAGATAGCTGCACAAAAAGACACAAAAAGGGGTCAGTTATCCTCAGCAGGAACAGGGTTATCCTATGATCCTTCTATAAGGATCCTCTATCCTACCATGGGTAGCCCATTTTCTTGGGAGATTCTTTCCATCTGGGTTAGAATCCCTCCTAACGAAGAAAAACCGCTTCTTCCAGTTGGTGTCATTCTTGGTGGTCTTGAGGATTGGGTGTGCTTCACCAGGTTTACGCTTGAATAGGAAGCGGTGTGAACCATGGCTCACAAGGTTGTACAGTTCAGCCAGTTCCGACATCCCCAACTCTAAACCTTCCTGATCAATGACTCTCTCTAGGGTGTATAAAACCCTCCACATCATTGGCATTGCCTGAACATAGCATATGCCGGTGAAAGAGAAGAAGGATTCTGTGAAGGCAGGGAAAGGATAGGAGTATCCTATCAGGAATGGGGTGGCCGGAAAAGCAACCCAGGTTTCAGAAATAAAATCACTTTTGGTGGTAGGGTCAAAAGGCTTGAAGACAGTGTTCGCCGGAAAACAGTGGCGAATCCGGTCGATATCCGGATCAGTAAAGCAGCAGAATTCCTTCGGTGAATCTTTGATAATCCATTGGCTTTTCAAAGGACTATCTTTCCGGTGATCCTTGGCGGGGGATGATCGTAACTTCATTTTGATCTAAAGATTTCTATGAAGAACATATTAAGAAGATGAAGAGAAAAGGAGAAGAAAGATACCTGATTGATCTTTGAATGAGGATTTAAAGGGTGTAACGCATGAATTTAAATGCCTCTAGATCCTTATCTCTAACTTCAATTTATAATGATGGTTTTGCAGGATTGTCACTTCAGTGACGTAAGACCAGCAACGGCTAGTTCGATCCAAACGGCTATATATTCGTTAGTTGGTTGGAGATAAGATCAAAATACAAGTCGTTAAATTACATTTTACTCCTTATATTTTGGGGGCAATTGTTAGGGGAGGATTTTCCAATCCTAAGGATCACGGATCCTCAAGCACTGCAAGGATCATGGATCCTCAATTCTGTTTGAATTAAGGATCCTCAGAAGACATTGCAGGATCAGGATTCAGGATCCTTATTGTTATCCTTATACTAACAATTGCCTTCATCATGTTTAAGTTTGTTTTGCAGGAGTATAAGCCTTGGACTTGGTCTTGCCGATATTCTTGGGGAATATGCCCTCAATATTCCGCACGTGTTCAGCTGGAGTAACCGTTATGGAAGTAGTGGAAGGCTAGCACGAATTGCGGATAGTTAGTTTTTGAGTTATTTCCAATTTTATAAAGGGGATAACAAGCTTGAATTAGAACACTTGGCTATTTTCAGCTAACACACACACTCGTACCAGTTCTCCATAGCTCTCAAGAGTTTACTCAGCGATTTAATATACATTACACTATAGTGATCCTTGTAACAAGCTTGTTATCATCCCGAGTTGTAACAATCATTTTGTTTAATTGTAGTTGGTGATCGGTAGTTTCCATCACCCGAGGTTTTTTATGCCGGAGATCATCTCTTGATCAAGGGCTTTTTCCTCGTATAAATCCTTGTGTCACTTGTTCATTCCATTTGCAAGTTGTTCATACAATTGTTCATTGTTTCAAGCATCATTCCTCACAACAAAAGATTTGGTTACATTATCTTAACCTGATTTTTGACCAAAACATTGATGAAGCCCGAGGATGGTGAACCATTATCCCTGTATCTTGCAGTATCAGGGAATGTAGTAAGTGTTGTTCTGGTAAAGGATCACGAAGGTCAGCAGTATCCTATCTATTACGTTAGCAAAAGTTTATTAGATGTTGAAACTAGATATTCTCATTTAGAAAAATTGATATTGGCCATGGTTATGGCATCAACAAAGCTTAGACATTATTTTGAGACACATTGGATTCATGTTAAAACTAATTATCCTGTTAAAAATGTGCTTAGGAAACCCGAGATGTCAGGTAGGATGGCTAAGTAGTCAGTAAAATTAAGTGCCTATGATCTAGTATATGAACCTAGAAATGCCATAAAGTCTCAGGTTCTAGCTGACTTTGTGGCTGATTTCAGTAGTGATATTCAAAATGAAGTAGACCTAGAAGTACAACAGCTAGGAGAAAACTTAGAATCCTGGACATTATATATTGATGGTGCATCTAACGTGAGAGGTGTAGGATTGGGTATACTACTAAAATCGCCATAGAAGGACATATTACCCTAGGCTATTAGGTGTGAATTTCCGGACACTAATAATGAAGCGGAATATGAAGCTTTGATTGCAGGATTAGAGTTAGCCAGGAATATGAATATTAAGAGTTTGCAAGTATTTGCTGATTCCTTATTAATTACTAACCATTTTAATGGATCCTATGCAGTCAAAGGTGAGAGGTTAATCGAGTATCTCGAAATTCTCAAAAAATTAGCAGGATATTTCGATGTTTTTACACTTGAACAGGTACCAAGAGAGGATAATGCTGAAGCAGATGCCTTGGCAAATCTAGGATCATCGGTCAGGATATCGGAAGGAACCCAAATACCAATACTACTGTTATGGGTGGTTTTCTACTTATATATCCTGAATAATATTCTGACTGTGTTTCTTTTGTTGTGATCAGGATACCGGATCAGGATATTGGTAACATCCTGATATAGTATCCTGGTAGTGACTAATTAATTCATGTGCAGATTAAATGGTGCAAGTCTCTAACGTTCAAGTGGACTTCTTCTCCACAAGAGTCGGGCAAATCTGTTAGATTATGGACATTGAAGCCGGAAGACGTGGACTACAACGTTCACATAAGGAATATTCGTTGAATCCCGGAATAATATGCTAGTTAGTTAGTTTCTTTTACTATAAAAAGGATTGATCGGATCATATTAGAACACACACAATCTCTCGAGCTCTCTTTCTCTCTAGCTGCAAACACTCACAACACACTTACACTTGTATCGAAATCACATTGTAACACTTAGTTGATCCGCATCATATCCTTCACTGTATCCTGATATTTGAAGCAATAAGAATAACAAGGCAGCTGCGATTGTCAGCTCCCGAGGTTTTGTGCCGGCGATCTAGATTGATCAAGGGCTTTCCTCGTACATCCTGTGTCACCCTTTACATTTTTGCTCATTGTTTGATTGTAGATACAACTCGATATCTTGAGCCGTATCCTAAAAACTGTTTTTACAAACAACTTAATTAGCATATTTTTGATACACATTCTTAGCACACTACCTCACTTAACTAATTTAATCACTTAATTGCTCTGGTAATTTTTGACCAAAACAATTTGACGCCCACCGTGGGGCAAGTGGTGCTATTTCTTCTAAAAGCTTTTGCAAAATCATTACTTGGTTTTCTATTTTCAAAAGTCTTTGCTATACTATTTTCAATGGCCTCAAGATCAAACATGAGCACTTCTACCGTGTCTGCTACAACCTCTGCAACAATTGGTTCGGTGCTTCCACCACCTCCTCCGAGAACGCAAGTCTCTTCACAAGGAACTGAAATTCATGTGGCTCGGGATGTTATCCCCGCTCGCAATATTCAGGGATCCACTCCTGTTTTGGCCTCTAATGAAGAAATTCTAACTTTGTTTGGTAGCGTACAGGAACAGATGAGGCAACAGCAGGAGACCAACCAAATGCTGATGAGAGAGATACAACTCTTGAAATCCAGCTCAAGCAGGCCCGCTGAGGATACTGTCACCCCTTACAACCCAGAGCTTTGAACTTCAGTTCTGCAGTGTATACTGAAGATAACAGGGGGAATATTGTGCCTAGCCATTCTCAGAATCATACTCCTGAGATACCCTCTTCGGTTAGGGTGTCAACTGTGAGAAGTTCTGGATATGCTTCAGGATATGGCCAGAATCCTCAGAATGGTAACGTATCTAATAATAATAATACTCTTGCTACTAATGGTATTGGATTTTTGCAGGATGCAGGTATGACATCAGCATTTTCTAGGGAGCTTCAGAAATTGAAGGACATGATATCCAGTGTACCTGGGGTGGTCCAGCCAATTCCAGAAGTGTCCCAATATAGCCACAGGATATCCTGGTTTGCATATCCTATTTGTGATGCTGAAATCCCAAAAAGATTTCAAACCCCCAACATGAAGCTCTATGACGGAACTACAGATCCTGAAGAGCATATTGCCCAGTATAGGGAAAGGATGGAAATCAATCCTATCCCTCCAGATCTCAAGGAAGCATGCCTCTGCAAGGGTTTTGGTTCTACCTTAACAGGACCAGCCTTAAAATGGCTCTTAAACGTTCCTCCTCATTCGATTACATCGTTTGCTCATTTAGTGAATTTATTTAATAGTCAATTTTCTTGCAGTCAAAGTTTTGAAAAACTAACCAGTGATCTCTACAGGATAACTCAAGGACCTCAGGAATCCTTGAGAGATTATGTGAACAAGTTTAGTTGGGAATCTTTAGATATCCCACATCTTGATGTTGCAACAGCTGTGCAGGCTTTCAAGATAGGATTGCAAAAAGATTTTCAGTTTTACCAGGATCTTGTAATGAATCCCTGCAGGAACCTGGATGAAGCTCGGAACAGGGCTTTAAGATATATTCGACTGGAGGATGATAAAAAGATGCAAGAGAGGAAGAATTCATCCACAACCTATGAGTCAACCAACAGGAAATCAGAATCCTCATACAAACCATATCGCTCTAAGCCATATGGCAGGAATGATGGCAAGAAAGTGAATGTTGTCGAAGACGAGGATCCTGAGGAGTATCCTGAGTTGTCAGAATATTGTTTCTCCGTTAACATACCTGAACTAATGTATGTTATGCAGGGTTTAGGAGACAAAGCAAGGTGGCCTAGGAAGAACCAACAGAAAGCTGATTGGAAGGATAAATCCAAATGGTGTGCCTTCCATGAGGATTTTAGACATGTTATAGAAGATTGCATTGCCCTGAGGAAAGAAATAAGCTATTTGCGGAGCAAAGGATACCGGAAGGATCTCCTGGGAAGAAAGAAGAATAAGGGTCAGGATAATGACAAGGATCCTGAACGAGCAGCATCACCTCCTGCGGATGCCAAGATAATTAACTTTATTTCAGGAGGATCCGACATCTGTGGGACCTCTTATTCTGCAGCAAAAAGACATGCAAAGGAAGCTAAGGTGGAAAGGGGAGATAAGCCAACCAGGATGTCAACCCTCACAACTGATAAAGTGATCACGTTCGACAATGATGATAGGGATACTGTCCAGGATCCTCGTCACGATGCTTTGGTAATAACTTTATATGTTGCTAATCATTTTGTGCGCATGATACTGGTGGATAATGGCAGCTCCGTCAACATAGTTCAGCTGGAGACACTGAAGAGGATGAATGTATCCCCGATGGATATTACTTCGAAATCCACTGTGCTTGTTGGGTTCAGTGGAGAAACCAGGAATACCATGGGAGAAATAAAGTTGCCTATGTATGTTGAAGGGGTCAACTCAATGCAACGCTTCTGTGTCATGGACTCCTTATCCTGCTACAATATTATATTGGGTAGGCCATGGATCCATGATATAAAAGCTGTGCCATCTACCTATCACCAGTGCATCAAAATACCTACCCCTTGGGGGGTTGTCAAAGTGGAAAGTGATCAACAAGAAGCGAAGGAGTGTTATTCTTCTTCGATGAAATCCTCCACAAAGCCCAATGCAGCATAGCAATTAAAGATGCGAGCCCAGGATATCTTGGAGGCTTCGGAGCAGGATGTTAAGAAGATTATCCTAGATCAGGATAATCCAGATATCTCGGTGCTCGTTGGGACCAATATCCCACAGGATATTGAAAATCAATTGACTAACTTTTTGAAATGCAGAATGTCAACATTCGCGTGGAAACACGAGGATATGACAGGTATCTCCAAGGATATCATAACTCACAAGCTCGGAATAGATAGGTCTTTCAAGCCTGTCCAACAGAAAAGAAGAAAATTTGCTCCTGAACGGAACGCAATAATTCAGGAAGAGGTTGAAAGATTGTTGAAAAGCAAGATGATTAGGGAAGTTAAATTTCCCAAGTGGCTAGCAAATGTAGTTGTGGTTCAGAAGAAAAATGGCAAATGGAGAGTTTGTGTAGATTACACAGACTTGAACAAAGCATGTCCTAAAGACCCATTTCCTTTGCCTCATATAGACTCGATGGTGGACGCAACTGCCGGTCATGAGATGCTAACCTTTATGGATGCATCCTCAGGATTCTAACAGATACAAATGGAACCCTCCGATCAGGTGGATACTGCTTTCATGACACCAACAGGTATTTATTGTTATACTGCCATGCCTTTTGGTTTGAAAAATGCAGGTGCAACATACCAGAGATTGGTAAACATGATGTTTAAAGACAAACTGGGGGACACCATGGAGGTATACATTGATGATATGGTGGTAAAATCCAAGAAAGCTGAGGATCATCTCCGGGATATTGAAGGAGCATTCGATATCCTGGACCAGTACAATATGAAGCTAAATCCTGCCAAATGCCATTTTGGAGTGGGGGCAGGAAAGTTTCTAGGATACATGGTGACTAAAAGAGGGATCGAAGCAAGCCCAGAACAGATTAAAGCTATATTGGATATCAAGACACCCTCAAACATGAAAGATGTACAAAGATTAACAGGGCGTGTAGCAGCATTGAACAGGTTTATATCAAGATCCTTGGAAAATGCAAAGAATTCTACGATATCCTGAAGAAGAATAAGAAATTCGAGTGGGGAGAGAAACAAGAAGTAGCCTTGCAGGAACTAAAGCAGTATCTCTCGACTGCACGTCTATTGATGAAGCCCGAGGATGGTGAACCATTATCCTTGTATCTTGCAGTATCAGGGAATGCGGTAAGTGCTGTCTTGGTAAAGGATCACGAAGGTCAGCAATATCCTGTCTACTATGTTAGCAAAAGTCTGTTAGATGCTGAAACTAGATATTCTTATTTAGAAAAATTGATATTGGCCCTAGTTATGGCATTGACAAAACTTAGACACTATTTTGAGACACATAGGATACATGTTAAAACTAATTATCATGTTAAGAATGTGCATAGGAAACCTGAGATGTCGGGTAGGATGGCTAAGTGGTCAGTGAAATTAAGTGCCTATGATTTAGTGTATGAACCTAGAAATGCTATAAAGTCTCAGGCTCTAGCAGACTTTGTGGCTGATTTCAGTAGTGATATTCAAAATGAAGTAGACCTAGAAGTACAACAGCTAGGAGAAAATTTAGAATCCTGCACATTATATACTCACTGTGCATCTAATGTAAGAGGTGTAGGATTGGGTATACTACTAAAATCGCCACAGGGGGACATATTACCCCAGGCTATTATGTGTGAATTTCCTGCTACTAATAATGAAGCAGAATATGAAGCCTTGATTGCAGGATTAGAATTGGCCAGGAATATGATTATTAAAAGTTTACAAGTATTTGTTGATTCCTTGTTAATTACTAATCATTTTAATGGAACCTATGCAGTTAAAGGTGAGAAGTTAATCGAATATCTCGAAATTCTCAAAAAATTAGCAGGATATTTCGATGTTTTTACACTTGAACAGGTACCAAGAGAGGATAATGCTGAAGCGGATGCCTTAGAAAATCTAGGATCATCAATCAGGATACTGGAGGGAACCCAAATACCAATATTACATATGTTGTATCCTGCGACGGATCTTCTCAAATCTCAGGATAAGGAAGTAACAAGTATCCAGGATCCTGATGATGAGTATCCCGAAGAGGATCCTAAGTCCTGGATGGCTCCAATCATAAGATATCTCAAGAAGGACACATTCCAAAGGATGAGAATCCTAAGGCCTTTAGGATGAAGGTATCGTGATTCACTATTATAAATAATGTTTTGTATAAGAAATCTCTTGCAGGACCATATCTGAGGTGCTTGGAGGATCCCGAAACTAAAGAAGTGCTTCAGGATATACACGAAGGAGATTGTGGTAACCATACTGGTGGCAGATCATTATTCTCAAAGGTATTGAGAACAGGATACTATTGGCCGACGATGAGGAAAGATGCTGCAGAATATGCTCGAAGATGTGATGCATGTCAAAGGCACAATAATATATTACATCAGCCTGCTGAACCACTGTATCCTATTGTTTCCCCTTGGCCATTCATGAAGTGGGGAATTGATATAGTAGGAAAATTGCCAAAGGCTCCGGGAGGAAAAGTCTTTATGCTGGCCATGACTGATTATTTCTCTAAATGGGTAAAAGCTGAAGCATTTGTTCAAGTTAGAGACCAAGAAGTAGTATCCTTCATAAAAAGGAATATCCTAACTAGGTTTGAGGTACCAGCTGAGATAATTTGTGACAACGGTTCTCAGTTTATTAGTAAGAGGACAACCGATTTTTGTAAGAGTTGGGGAATCAAAATGATCACGTCTACTCCAGTACATCCTCAAGCAAATGGAAAAGCAGAATCCTCAAACAAGATAATTGTCAACAATTTGAAGAAAAGACTTGGAGCTAAGAAAGGAAGATGGGCAGAAGAATTACCCTTTGTTTTATGGGCTGATAGAACGACAATAAAAGGTGCAACTGGCCAAACCCCATTTTCCTTAGTATTTGGAGCAGAAGCGGTGATCCCAACAGAAATGGTGATACCCACAGCGAGATCCAACCTCCGGGATCCTGAGCAAAATCCTGAAGCCCTATGTCGAGAATTGGATACTGTGGATGAAATAAGAAATGCGGCAAAGCTAAGGATGGCAGCATATCAACAGAGGATATCCAGAGCATATAACAAGGGTATAAGGACTAGAAGGTTTCAAGTTGGAGACTAGGTGTTAAGAAAAGCCTTTTAGAATACCACTAATCCTGCCGATGGAAAGTTAGCTCCAAAGTGGGAAGGACCTTATGAGATTGAATCGGAATCGGAATCCGGAAAAGGAGCATACCGGCTTAAAGATATGGAGGGGGATATATTACCAAGATCCTGGAATGCTATACATCTCAAAGCCTATTTCAAGTAAGTTTAGAACTCAATTTCTAACTCAGGACGGTATAAATTCTATCTCTTTTAAATATGATTTTATTTTGTTTGAACCCAGTACTAACTTAAGCATCGGAGGGGTGTTAGCCAGGCTAACACCCACCTTAGTTTAAAGTTGTCTTGCAGTATATGCTTCGGGATATAGCTCCAGGATACACACTCAGGATACTTCGAAAGATTAGAGGATTGGCCCCCTCTCTCACGTTTAAGGGATCCTGATCCCTTCACAGGTTTAAAGGTATTCACCTTTCTCCCGAATTGGGTTTAAACACCCCGCCTGGAGCCCAAGTTATCCAGGAATAGTTCAAGATAGCGGGACCAGTCCATGTAAAAGTGGCTAACAATTTCGTTATTGTTGGCTATATCCTGGATCCTAAAGGTATATGAGGATTGATCACTCTCTCTCGCGAAAGGGTATTTTCATACTCTCTAAGGTTTAAAGGTTTTCACCTTTCTAAGTCTTGGAGTTTATACACTCCCGCTTGAAGCGTACGAAAATTTGGGATTTTCCCTAGAATACCTATGGGTTTATCCCCAGAGTATTAAGGATTTATCTCCAGGATATTTTAGGGTTTATCCCCTGTAACACGAAAGTTATACAAACTGTTGCAATTGATGTTCAAAGAATTCTTAAGTACTCAAAGGTATTATACAGGGGACATCCCCACTAAGGCGTTGTGAGAAGCTCAAAGGATCAAGTTTGGGCATAATTCGCCAAGTATCCCGGACTGGGGACATCTTCGTTGGAAAGGTTGCAAAAGGACTGGAATGAAAGGATTGAGGTGTCTTCTATTTCGGTATGATCTTTCCTGTTTTTGTTCTTTGAAAACCTTATCTAAATTGTCTAAATTTCTAAAACTATGTTTAACAAAAGCTTGATTATAACATTTATGAGTATCCTGATCGGAATATGATCTTAGGATATATTCTCAAGATGTATTCTCAAGATGTACTTCAGGATACTTAGTTGAAATGTTTGAGATATGACGTTTAGATTGAAAATTGAGCTATGTTCAAATCAAACAACTGTTATCAAAACAAGCTTTGCAAAATAAAAATGAACCACCCCTTTTTTCGAAAACTTCATTGAAATTGATTGAGTTGTAAGAACTCTATTTGGAAAAAGTCTTAGCAGGATATCTGCAGGTATCCTGATCAGGACATTTGAAATATTACACTAAGTTTGGAACATTATTCAAACGAAGCAATGCATAACAAGTGTAGAAAAAGGATAACGATAGATAAGGTCATAAAAAGGTTATATTATTAACATATCAAAAGTTTGTGCTTTTGGTTTCGTCTCAAACCGAGACCCATCCGCCAAAAGCATAAATTAGTTTTCTACCATACTTAATTAACAATTGAAGGCTTCGTCTTGGAACCCAATATACCTCCCCCTTCAAGTGTTAGAATATTCAAAATAAAGCATACTAATCGATGACCAAGGGCTTCATCCTGAAACTCAGGACCCATCCACCTTTGGCCATCATATTATTTTAGTGTAGGAAAGTAAATTGTTTGACAGACAGGAAATTAAAATTGTTCAACAAACCACAAACCACCAAATTTAAAAAATGGGCTCCGGCCTCGGCATCAACATCCATCATCGCCCATTTCACTGCTTTCAAGGAGCAGCACCTTCTTCAACCATTGGGTCCTCACCAGCATCCGCTCCAGCATCCTTAGCAGCATCAGCCACCTTTTCAGCCACCTTAGCAGGCTCCTCAACAGCAGGCTTCACAGGATGCTCCACGGGATTGCCACCGAGATCCCTCAACTTCGCCTCCCAAGCTTCAACATTCCATGAAGGGCATTCAAAGCCCATGGTCTTGGCCTCGTAGGCCATTTTCAACCTGGCTTGGAGGAGAGAGATAACGACGGAGCCTTTAAGGCTTTCCCGGTAAGAAGCCAAGTCCTGATCGTGCTGAACCTGAGCTGCATCATATTTGGCCTGAGCCTCTTAAGTGATCTTCTTGACGGTGGCCTGATGCTCCTGGGTCATTGCCTTGTACTTGTCCTCGTAATGTTTAGACTTGGCAGCGGCAATGGTTGCTTGGTCTGCGACGTTCGTCTCTGCCTTTTTCAGCTTGCTCTCTAGCATTGCGTTTAGGCCACACGCGTCTTCATAAAGGAACACCAGACTTTCCAGATGCTACGATCAAAGGGACAGGTACGAGGTCAGAGTAACTGTCCAACTCATCAAGCTGGAAGCCTTCAAGATTGATAACCGGCACTGCATGAAGGGGATAAACACTCAGTCTTATTATATACTTTTAAAATATAATCAGTTTGATAAATGAAAATAACTTGTGAAATCATGCTTACCAGACATGTTGGAACTTGATCTTTGGCTTGGGCATGTGAATAGCAGGGTAAAAGTCCTCTCACTTTCCAGGAGCTTGTAGATTTCCTTTATTCTTCCTTCTGATTCAGTACTTGGAGGAGCCAATTCCTTGAAGTTTGCTACAAAAAATGAATATATCAGGATATCAGTTCAAGATGTAGTCTCGGAATACGATTGGGGATATTTCTAAAACCATAAATCCTACCGGAAGTCAACCATCTCTTAGGAAGGTCAAAACCCTTGTCGATAGAATCCCTTTTTACAAAAAAAGAATTTTCGTCTCCATTTATCCTCATTCTTGGTAGCTTTAAGAATGAGAGGATCTTTGGAGATAGAAAAAAGGAGGAACCGGCTGGAACCATGGGACCTTAGACGATAGGCCATCGGAAGATCTTCGATGCACAGGTTAGGCATGTGACGAGCTTTGATCTGCTCCAGGGTGACTAACACACGCCAAACCATGGGCATGGTTTGGGCAAAACTAAGGCCAGTAAAGCGGGATATGAAGGCTGAGAATGGATATCAGAGCCCTATTGAGAAAGGATAAGCAAAAAAGCATACCCACTCATCGGAACAAGAATCCGGTCGGACCTCTCGGTCAAACGGACGGAAGATTGCTCCGGCGGGGAAGGCACTGGAAGCTCGTAAGGCCGCGATATCAGCATTATCGAATGAACACACCTCTTTTGAGGGTTCTTTTAGCAGGTTCTGGTTATGGTAGGTAGGAACGGAGTCTGCGTTTGGGATCTAGTTCGGGCAGCCATGGAAGATCTCAACCAAGAAACGGGTGATTTAAACAAAGAAAAGACAGAGAAGGAAAAGAAAGAAAATACCTGAAGTTTGCTTGGAGCTTATGATCATAATGAGGAAAGATCAAGTAAATATAGCCCGAGTATAGGGGGTGATGAGTAAAAATCACATTGGAAGTTGCACAATGTCACCTCAATCATCACTTCACTTTAATTGCCTCGAGTTACGAGATAAGCTTTAAAATATATCCGTTGGAATTGGTATACCAACAAATATATTTTGGGGACAATTGTTATGGGTGGTTTTCTACTCATATATCCTGAATAATATTCTGACTGTGTTTCTTTTGTTGTGATCAGGATACCGGATCAGGATGTTGGTAACATCCTCATATAGTATCCTGGTAGTGACTAATTAATTCACGTGCAGATTAAATGGTGCAAGTCTCTAACGTTCAAGTGGACTTCTTCTCCACAAGACTCGGGAAAATCTGTTAGATTATGGACGTTGAAGCCGGAAGACGTGGACTACAACGTTCACATAAGGAATATTCGTTGAATCCCGGAATAATAGGCTAGTTAGTTAGTTTCTTTTACTATAAAAAGGATTGATCGGATCAGATTAGAACACACACAATCTCTCGAGCTCTCTTTCTCTCTAGCTGCAAACACTCACAACACACTTACACTTGTATCGAAATGACATTGTAACACTTAGTTGATCCGCATCATATCCTGCACTGTATCCTGATATTTGAAGCAATAAGAAGAACAAGGCAGCTGCGATTGTTAACTCCCGAGGTTTTGTACCGGCGATCTAGATTGATCAAGGGCTTTCCTCGTACATCCTGTGTCACCCTTTACATTTTTGCTCATTGTTTGATTGTAGATACAGCTCGATATCCTGAGCCGTATCCTGAAAACTGTTTTTACAAACAACTTAATCAGCATATTTTTGATACACATTCTTAGCACACTACCTCACTTAACTAATTTGATCACTTAATTGTTTCGGTAATTTTTGACCAAAACTACTACATATCCTATATCCTGCAGTGGATCTTTTCAAATCTCAGGATAAGGAAGTAGTAAGTATTCAGTATCCTGATGATGAATATCCTGAGGAGGATCCTAAGTCCTGGATGGCCCTAATCATGAGATATCTCAAGGAAGGAAATATCCCAAAGGATGAGAATCCTAAGGCTTTTAGGATGAAGGTATCCGATTCACTATTATAAATGATGTTTTGTATAAGAAATCTCTTGCAGGACCATACCTGAGGTGCTTGGAGGATCCCGAAACTAAAGAAGTGCTTCAAGATATACACGAAAGGGATTGTGGTAACCATACTGGGGGCAGATCATTATTTTCAAAGGTATTAAGAACAGGATACTATTGGCCGACGATGAGGAAAGATGCTGCAGAATATGCTCGAAAATGTGATGCGTGTCAAAGGCACATCAATATACTACATCAACCTGCTGAACCACTGTATCATATTGCTTCCCCTTGGCCATTCATGAAGTGGGGTATGGATATAGTTGGAAAGTTGCCAAAATCTCCAGGAGGAAAAGTCTTTATGCTGGCAATGACGGATTATTTCTCTAAATGGGTTGAAGCTGAGGCATTTGTTCAAGTCAGAGTCCAAGAAGTAGTATCCTTCATAAAAGGGAATATCCTTACTAGGTTTGGGGTACCAGCTGAGATAATCTGTGACAATGGCTCTCAGTTTATCAGTAAGAGGACTACCGAATTTTGCAAGAGTTGGGGAATCAAAATGATCACATCTACACCGGTACATCCTCAAGCAAATGGACAAGCAGAATCCTCGAACAAGATAATCGTCAACAATTTGAAGAAGAGACTAGGAGCCAAGAAAGGAAGATGGGCAGAAGAGTTACCCTTTGTTTTATGGGCCGATAGGACAACAGTGAAGAGTGCAACTGGGCAAACCCCATTTTCCTTAGTATTTGGAGCAGAAGCAGTGATCCCAACAGAGATGGTGATACCTACAGCAAGATCCAACCTCCGGGATCCTGAGAAGAATCCTGAAGCCCTATGCCAGGAATTGGATACTATTGATGAGACAAGGGATGCGACAAAGTTGAGAATGGCTGCATACCAATAGAGTATATCCAGAGCATACAACAAGAATCTAAGGACGAGAAGGTTTCAAGTTGGAGATTGGGTATTAAGGAAGGCTTTTCAGAATACTACTAATCCTGCTGATGGAAAATTAGCTCCAAAGTGGGAAGGACCTTATGAGATTGAATCAGAATCTGGGAAAGGAGCTTACCGGCTTAAGAATATGGAGGGGATATACTACCAAGATCTTGGAATGCTATACACCTCAAAGCCTACTTCAAGTGAGTTTAGAATTAAATTCTAACTCAAGATGGTATGAATTCTATCCCTTTTAAATATAATTCTATTTTATTTGAACCCAATACTGACTTAAGCATCGGAGGGGTGTTAGCCAAGCTAACACCCACCTTAGTTTAAGGTTGTTTTGCAGAATATGCTTCAGGATATGCCTCCAGGATATACACTCAGGATAATTCGAATGATTAGAGGATTGGCCCCCTCTCTCACGTTTAAGGGATCCTGATCCTTTCACAGGTTTAAAGGTATTCACCTTTCTCTCAAATTGGGTTTAAACACCCCGCCTAGAGCGCAAGTTATCCAGGGATAGTTCAAGATAGCGGGACCAGTCCATGTAAAAGTGGCTGACAATTTCGTTATTGTTGGCTATATCCTGGATCCTAAAGGTATATGAGGATTGATCACCCTCTCTCGCGAAAGGGTATTTTCATACTCTCTAAGGTTTAAAGGTTTTCACCTTTCTAAGTCTTGGAGTTTATACACTCCCGCCTGTAGCGCATGAAAATTTGGGATTTCCCCAGAATACCTTAGGGTTCATCCCCAGAATATTGAGGATCTATCTTCAGGATATTTTAGGGTTTATCCCCTGTAATACGAAAGTTATACAATCAGTTGCAATTGATGTCTAGAAAATTTCTAAGTATTCAAAGACATTATGCACAGTGGACATTCCCACTAAGGCATTATGAGAAGCTCAAAGGATCAAGCTTGGGCCTAGTTCACTAAGTATCCCAGACAGGGGACATCTTCAGTGGAAAGGTTGCAAAAGGACTGAAGTTTAAGGGTAGAGGTGTACTATATCTCTGGTATGAACTTTCCTTTTTGGTCTTTTTAGAAGCCTTATCTAAATTGTCTAAGTTTTTGAAATTTTGTTCGACAAAAATCTGGTTGGAAGATTTATGAGTATCCTGATCAAGATATATTCTCAGGATATATTTTCAAGATATTTGGTCAGAATGTTTGAGATATTACACTAAGATTGGAAATTTGAAATGATATTCAAATCAAACAACATATAACAAGAATTTCAAAATGGACAACAATAAATAAGATCATAAAAGGTTATATTATTAAAATAGCAAAAGATTGTGCTTTTGGTTTCATCACAAACCAAGACCCATCCACCAAAAGCACAATTAGTTTTCTACCGTATTTACTTAACAATTGAAGGCTTCGTATTGAAACTCAAGATACCTCCACCTTCAATTGTTAAAATGTTAAAAATAAAGCATACTAATTGATGACCAAGGGCTTCGTCCTGAAACTCAGGATCCCTCCACCTTTGGCCATCATATTGTCTAAGTGCAGGAAATTAAAATTGTTTAAAGGACAGGAAAGGTAAATTGTTTGTTAAACCACAACCATCAAGATTTATAAAAGTGGGCTCCGGCCTAGGCACGAATATCCATCATCGCCCACTTCGCTGCTTTCAAGGGGCGGCACCCTCTTCGACCATCACTTCACCAGCATCACCACCAGCATCAACCGCCTTGTTAGCCACCTCAGTAGGCTTCTCAACTATGGGCTACGCAGGATGCTCCACGGGATTGCCACCAAGATCCCTCAACTTCGCCTCCCAAGCTTCAACGTTCCAAGAAGGGCATTCGAAGCCCATGGTCTTAGCCTCATGGGCCATTTTCAACCTATCTTGAAAGAGGGAGATGACAACGGAACTCTTGAGGCCTTCTCGGTATGAAGCCATATCCTGCTCATGTTGAAGCTTGTCGGCATCGGATTTGGCTTGAGCCTCATGGGTGATCTTCTTGATTGTGGCCTGATGCTCCTGAGTTATCGCTTTGTATTTGTCTTCGTAATGTTGCGAATTGGCGGCAGCAATGGTTGCTTGGTCTGAGATGGTGGTTTCTGTCTTCGTCAGCTTAGTCTCCAACATTTTGACTAGCCCGCATGAATCCTCGTAAAGGAACACTAGCCGCTCGAGACCCTGTGATCAGGATGTAAGACAAGAATACCTACCTGGTTGAGAAATCCAGTCATGAACTTGCTGGACTCCAAGAATCCATGATTCTCAAAAGGGAAAACATCCGAAGCAGCAGGGGAGTCTGGTTCCTTCCTTTTACGAGAACTGGGACCACGAGGCTTTGAAGCAGGTGAAGGCTTGGGAATAATGGCGACTTTGGAGCTGGTGGGCTTGGATGAAGTAACCGGCTTGGGACTTGGATCTTTCTTGACTTGAACAGGACCAGAGTAGCTGTCCAATTCTTCAAGGTAAAAAACTTCAGGGGTCTTGGCTGGTGCTGCATAAAAAAGGAAAAACTCTAAACTCTTTTTACTCTTTTTTTTTATAATAAATTAACCAAACACATGCATAATCAAATAACCCTTACCAGACATCTCGGACGATGAGTATTGACTGGAACTTGGGAGGTGTGTGGAAAAGCTCCTATCACTTTCCGGTAACCGGTAGATCGCTTTGATTCTTTTTTCAGATTCTTCAGTAGGAGGGGCTACTTCTCTGAAATTCACTGCATAAAAGCCAAACAGGAGAATGTCAGTACAGGGTGTGGATTCAATATACATTTGGGGATATTCTTAAAGAAGAAAAACCCTAAACCCTACCGGTGGTTAACCACTTCACCGGAAGGCTATCACCCTCATCGATAGAATCTCGTCTGACAAAGAAAAACTTTCTTTGCCATCCGTCCTCGTTTTTGGTCGCTTTGAGGACGAGATGATTCCTGGATGTGGAAAATAGTAAAAATCGGCTAGAACTGTGTGATCGAAGGCGATAAGCGATTGGGATATCTTCAATGCAAAGGTCAGGAACATGAAGGGCCTTAATCTGATTAAGAACAATCAACACCCTCCATATCATAGGCACTGTTTCAGGGAAGCTAAGGCCGGTTTTTCAAAAAAACTGCATCACAAATTCAGGGAAAGGGTACTGAAGGCCTAGAGAAAAGGGGTATGACGGAAAACATATCCATTCCTGGGATGCTACGTCTGATCGGACTAACCGGTCGAACGGCCTGATGATTGCCTTATCAGGAAAGGCGCCGGAAGCTCTCAATGCTGCGATGTCTGCGTTATCAAAGGCACAGACCTCCTTCTCGGGATTCTTTAGAAGATTCTGTTGGGCAAAGCTCTCGCTCGATTTGCCGGTGTGAGAACGAGTTCTGGTAGCCATTGAGAGAGAAATGAGGGAAGTCACGAGAAAGGGAGAAGAGATAAATGATTACCTGGAAATTCTGTTGAAGATGGTTGAATTTCAAACGAGAAGAGAGAAGATATAGCAGCCTCATAGATAACCATCGAGTTAATATCGCATTGGAGGTTGCAGCTTGTCATTTCAACTATCACTTCAACTTAATGGCCTCGACTCACGAGATAAGATTTAAAATATATCGGTTTGAATCTGGGATTCTAATAGATATATTTTGGGGACAATTGTTATGGGTAGTTTTCTGCTCATATATCCTGAATAGTATTCTGACTGTCTTATTTTTTATTGTGATCAGGATACTGGATCAGGATATTGGTAACATCCTGACACAGTATCCTGGTAATGACTAATTAGTTCACATGTAGATTAACATGGCAGGCTTATAACGTTCGAGTGGACCTGTTCTCCCAAAGACTCGGGCTAATCAGTTGGAATGGGGACGTTGAAGCCGGAAGAAGTGGTCTACAACGTTCACAAAGGGAATATTTGCCGTATCCCGGTTTTATAGGCTAGTTTGTTAATTTCATTTTACTATAAATAGGATTGATCGGATCAGATAGGGCACACAATTTTTCACACACTCTTGCTCTCTACTAGCTGCAATCACTCGCAAACACTTACACTTGTACTCGAATCTCATTGTAACACTTAGTTGATCCGCATCATATCCTGCACTGTATCCTGATATTTGAAGTAATAAGAAGAACAAGGCAGCTGTGATTGTCAGCTCCTGAGGTTTTGTGCCGACGATCTAGATTGATCAAGGGCTTTCCTTGTACACCTCGTGTCACCCTTTACCTTTTTTGCTCATTGTTTGATTGTAAATATAGCTCGATATCCTGAGCTATATCCTGAAAACTGTTTTTTGTTAACAACTTAACCAGCATATTTTTCAATAATACTTCTAGCACACTACCTCACTTAACTAATTTGATCACTTAATTACTTAGGTAATTTTTTGACCAAAACAGTAATGTATTCACATATACCATTTCACCTTATAGCTTAGAATCTTAAATGAAGGCATGCATGTAACACCCCGAAAATAGTAGAAATTATATAAATAACCATGTTAAATATGTTGGTCACAACTAAGGATAAAATAACTAGGAAAAAAATTAACCTAGTTAAATATGTGCCTTAAAACAATAAAGAAAAACTTGGTTAATAACCCTTTATAAAACTTGGATAAGTGGAGGGACTAAACTTGACAAAAAGTTAAAATGGTTTTAATTTAATTAAAAGAAAACACCACAACACACACACACTAGTGTGTGTTCTGGTCGAAGATTCCATAGGAGCCAAAAGGGTTCTCTCCATTGAACCCTAAATTGCACAAAACAATCAAATTAGAGGAAGAAATCACGAGCAAATCGAAAGCTAAACTGAAATTAGTGATCACCCAAGTGAAGGGATCACAAGGTATGTCAAATTTCATCTTTTGATGATGTTTTGAATTCTTGATGATTTCTCATAAATGAAAAATCTGCTTGAATGCTTGATGTATAAGTGAAATTGTGATGAAACCATGTCTAGGAGTAAACCCTAGTCAAAAGTTTGATAAATTAGTGATGAAAATTGTGAAATTTGATAATCACCTATACATGCGTTAACTGGGTATTATAACTAGGTGATGAATACATGAAATTCAATGTTGAAATGGCATAAAACTGATGTTATGACGAAAGCCTTGATATTGTGTATGTATACTAGGCATAAGGGCTTGATTGCTATGAATAAACTTGGTTAAAAAGTTAATTAAGAGCTAAGTAGATGAAGGTATGAAAATCATGCCCACAAGGTGTTTGTTAGAATGTCTAAACAAACACTAATATGTTGAAATATTGAAAGAAACGTCTAATTGAATAATGTGGCAAATTACGCGTAATATGAAATGAAATGAGTTCTAAACATGTCGTTGGTTGAACTCTATAGGCAAGGGGATTGAATCTTCAACCGGACAAGTGGGAGCGGACGCGCTTGAAGGAGAAGCTTTGAAGGTACGTAACTTGTAGTTTCGTTACATTATGCATAAAAATTGGTTGTAGTTTTACTAATGATGTTGTAGTATAATATATGAGTTTGGTATGTCATCGAAGTGACGAAGCTCACTCGACAACCAAACGGGTCAAAATAATGATTAGAATAAGTTTGGTATGTCATTGAAGTGATGGCTTTCACTCGACAACCAAACGGGTCAAAACTATGTTTTAAAACGATAGTGTTTAAAGTGACTTGAATGTCACACAATGAATTAGTATTATGAGTACGTAAGCCGAGAAATGGACACGCCAAATTTGATTTAATGAACCCCTGGATTTGGGTCAAAAGTTTAGAAACATGACTTGTCGAAATTGTTTATTTGTGCATGCTTGAATCATTGATAACAAGCATGACGCTGATGCGTGCGTAAACCATGTGACGGGAGCGAATCGCTAATATTTGATAAGCCCGTGAATGGGTAAAAATGTTTAGAATTAATTATTGATAACAAACATATAGTGTGACTGAAAACTAAACGGGTGGAATAATCATAACAGGGAATTATAAGCCATTAGCTTAAAAATCGGATTTCGATGCGAACAAAGATGATAAACAGAACCGTAATTTAATTACGGTCGCGTAGGAAAAAGAATCACGTAAATTGGCTAAGCAGATCAAAAGTTATGACACTTTAAAGTTTGAATTTTGATTAAAACCATAGTTGGGCAAAATGCAGGTTTTAGTAACAAAAATGCTGGAAAACAGTCTCCCCCGTGCCACGCAACGGGTCACAGTGTCTGGGGCGCGACATACGACAGACGTCGCGGCCCGCGACAAGTTGAGCTGAGTCTCTCGCGGCACGCGAGAGATATAAAAACTGGAAAATTATTTTTGTTTTGTTTGTTTGATGCATAGAACTTGTTTAAACTCATTTTTAAGCTATCGAAACTAACTTTTATGTCGGTTTTGAATCTAGGTGAACCTAGTAAGCATCCGGATGAAGATCAAGCATGAACGAGAACCGAACACATGTCCGAACAAAGCTTCCGCATTGAACTTATTTTTGTTTTTGTTAAGAATGAACTATGTAAACACTTAGCACTGTATTTTGATTACTTAAACATGTATGAATGTTAACTTGACAAAGTTTTTGTAAAGTCGCATTTCTAGTACAAAATGTGTATTTTAACATTATGATTGTGTTAAATTGAGACGGGTCTTACAATGCATCTTAGGAATTCTTGTAATTATTCCACAAATAATAGATTAGACTTAGGAAAAACTTAATCCGGAATAACTTTAGTGATAGCATTATGTTAGAGAGTTCTTGATTATCATAAGAGACATCATGTTCGATTTATCCTATTCATCATGCTCTAATTTTCTTCTGTAGTACTTTTATCAGAAGAGAGCGGTAGGATCATCGTGTCTTCAGAGATAATCAAGAATTTAATTTAAGAGCTAATCTTATAGAAACTTTAAATAAGGCAAAACATATTAGGTTTAGGAATTAGAGTGGATGAGATACTAATTATAGAAGAAATTTATAGTGAGTAAAGTTATGGGCGCTAAAAAAATTAAGGCAGACAAAAAAAAATGATCATAAGATTAATGAAGGATCATTAATGTGAGGATCATTATATGAAGAAGTTGTGATATGTCTATTACTAACATCAAAATCATAGACTTAGTTAAAATTCTACTTAAACGAAGACAAATCAGCTTTGGCCAGAAGTGTAATAATTTAAGCATGTGTGCAAAATGATCGTGACAAATCAGCTTTGGCCAGAAATGAGACAATCACTTTAGTTATGCACTTGTTAAGTAAGCTATACATGAATGAATTAAATCAGCTTTGGCCATATATTAAGACATTCACGTTTGTAATGCATACTCAAACATAGCTTTCGTAATACTTGAAAGATAAATAGATGTATCAAATCAGCTTTGGCCAGAAATGATACATCAGAAGCTCATTCAAGTTAAGCCATTTTGGTTTTGTAAAACATTATCTGATTCTGATTAATTAACTAAGTATTTACAAAACCAATTATTTAATAGCAAACCATCTGTTAGTTCACATTACCAGCTTAAAAAAGTAATGAGATTTCGAGTTCATCTTAGATTTCGAGTGAGATCTCGACTCAGTTATGAAGTCTCGACTTAGCTTGAGATTTCGAGTGAGATCTCGAGTGAGGTTTCGAGTAAGATTTCGACTAATCATGAGTTCCTTTATGATTTCTAGTGGCCCTTTAATCTCGAAACCTTGAGATTTCGAGTCCCTTAATGGCAGTCGCAACCTCACTCGAAATCTCGAGGTTTCGAGTGACTTATGAGGTTTCAAGTTCATTATGAGATTTCGAGTCGCAACAACCTGATTGTGAGTCGAAATCTCAATCGCAATCTCAGTTGTCCTCGTATTTTAGTGAGATTTCGAGTCGGAATCTCAGTCAGAACCTTAGTCAAAACCATCTAATCTCGAAACTTATTCTTCAAGTCTCGAAACCTGCTCATCAACAGCTGTTAATGGAGATAATGTTGAAAATTTGAATTTTTAGGGATTGTGATAGAGTTTCCTGTTTTAATATTGATCTAATTTTATCAAGATATTTCGAAAATCATAATCTGTTTATCAATTTAACAGTTTTTCAAAAACTTTAATAGATAAAATTAGATCAAAACAGTAAAAAACACTTAATAATCCAAATCATATTCCAAAACATAAGGGAATTTCGAATTTTTCTAAGAACACATGATGAACCCTAAAATAAAAACATAATTTCTGGAACCCAAAACCTGTTTTTTAAGGCTCTTAAACAGATTTCGGACATAATTTTACCCGTTCTGATTTCGAGTTATTTAAAACACATTCTTTTCCTTTCTTTTTCCTGAAACAGTGGACTCGGGACATGTGACTCGAAATCGGCTGTTAGTTTTTATTAGGTTTTCAAAACTTTGTTTTACATATTTCAATCCTAGAATTAATGGATACGGAAACATAACTGATTTATCAACATATGCTCTGATACCACATATTGATCAGTTCCGTTTATACATAATGGAAAACATGAATAACATACCTTTGATTGCAGACAAGTAAGCAGAGATTCCAGATGGAGACGCATCAATAAGGTTTGACATAATTGTCAGCTTGATCTGGTTCCTCCTTAGGGTGCAATCTAATGATGGTGATGAGAGAACCAAAAAAGGTAATTGGTTATGGAGAGAGGGGCCGATTTCATGATGATGTTATTGTGATTAGTGTCTAGCCCTTCTCTAATTATCTCCTTATATATGCACCCAAGAGAAAATCCCAATTAGTTAATAAGGGTAATATGATCCATCAACAATTACCAACTAATTATTTAATAGGTTGTTATATATTTTGATCTATATAATGTAAATGATTATAATGGCTACTAGATTAAATATTACACCATAATATATTTAATCTTACAACTTAATTTTGTCCTTCGTGACTGTGTACCTACTCGGTAATCGTTGAATGCTGCAAAGCATAAAAATCGGTCTGTTTGTGAATTTTCACAACTTACTGAAAAAGTCACTGTGATTGTAGATTTCATTTTGCAAAGATTTAAACCTGTTTTATTTCTTTATTTTGTTTAAGCATTGGTTATCCTCTGCGTATACGAAAGTATCGAACTGGATGTTAGTGCCTAAACGTTTCTGCTTTATTTACTTGGTGTTTCATTTAAATCTTGGATCCCTACTGCGTATATGAGAATATCGAACTGGTGGTTAAGAGTTAAACAATTTCAACTTGTTTTGATTTCTTATTTTATTTAAGCATTGGACTTTCTCTATCGAAAGATCGACCTGATTATTAATGTTTGAACAATTTATGTTATTTTAACACAAATCACAGTTAATGAAAGTTTAAAGGCATTACTTGAGTTAGTGTATTACTGATGTTGGGGTCAAAACACATTATATTTTATACTAGTTCGTGTCGATTTTTAGCGTGTTAAATATGTTAATTCGTATTTGTTATCTACTTATCGTGTATTGGTGTTTTTGGTCTAATAGGTAGTAAAAAGGGTAAACAAGAGAAACCAGGCTGAAAAATGGGTTTGACAGGTCAACGCAGGGCTGGTAGCAGGAAAAAGTCAACCTGACACCTTAGGCGACACGCAACAGCAATAGTAATATCCACCGCGACACGCGGGGATAACAAAGTCAAATCGGTCAACTTATACACCCTCGTGACACGAGAGAGGTGTCTTGAAAGGCTCCGCGACACGCGGAGGACACCATTTACGGGAAAGGTTATAAAACAGCCCAAAATAAGTTATTAGGTCACTAATCTTTTCCCAACCGTTCCAGACGAATAAAAGAGGCAATTTTGGCACCATTCTTCCATCTTAAAAGCTGTATTTGTTTGTTAAACGCGCGCACACACACACACACACACACACATATATATATATATATATATATATATAATTTTTTTCAAATGTTTTTTAAAGAATAAAGTACAAGTTTTGTCCTTTAAATAAGTAAAAAGACTAAATTACCCATGTGTAATAAGATTTAACAGAAATGTTTAACTGGGTTAGGCTCAAAGGACGTAACTTGCAACAAAATTCCCTATAAAGGGCAAAGCCTGTCAAAATTCGTTGAAACGGACACCGCCTGAAAAGGGGTATATAGATAAAGGACAAAACTTGTATTTTTTTCCTTTTTTAATGTAAAATAAGTTTTGGACTAAATGGCAAGTTGAAAAGTTTATAACAAAAATGCCAAAAATACCCCTAGTTAAACTAGGTTTTTAGACGAAGTTAGGTAATGTGATCAAAATGGCAAAAAAATGGAAAACTCAGGGACGTAGAGGAGAAAAAAAACTATTTGGACTAAAATGGCAATTTGAGACAAACCTCAAGGACTAAAATGACAATTTAGTCTAATAATAAACTATTATAATATTAAATAATAAAATTTTACAATGATATATATTATTATAAAAATAAAATCAATGTTTACGGTCCTTATAAAAAATGAACGAATATAGGTTATTAAAGAAATATAAAACTAATTGATAAAAGAAATATGTTTCAAGAAAAAAAAAAAAGAATTAATAAAAATAAATGATAAATGAAAAAGAAAATATGGTTTTATAAGAGTAAAATAAAAATAGGTTTGAAACGGTGAGTACAATAATAAACTATTATAATAACTAGCGGTAAGACTCGTGTGCAAACATGCGTGGTTTTTTAGAAAATCATGCATACCACATTTTATTAGTCAAAGAATGATTATATAGTTTTTAAGGTTGAACATATGTACTGATAGTAGATACAAAATGAGATGGTACCAAAATTTGTTATTTATAATAGACAACTATATACTTAGATAGTTAATACATGACTTACATAAGACTATCAGTTGTGTGAGACAACACTAAATATAACATCGTCTATTACATCAAATTAGGATGATCCAGCACAAGGTCCGTCAGCAGGTCTGTCCACGAGAAGCATATCGGCTGGGTTCTGAGTAGGTTGAGCTCGAGGGAGTCTCTTTGCTGTTTCAAACAGTACAACAGTCTCATATCAGATAATATGATAAAACCAATACAAAAGTAACCATTATGGGCGATCATCAATCGTTGAAACTAACCGGACCACCCAAACAGAAGCGAATCGGCCGGTTTGAAAACTATACAGTTCGGTTTAGGTGGTTGAACAGTTTGGCTGACGGGTTGGAGCTTGAAAACAGGCTTTTAACTTCTATTATTTATTTTTCTTTTACTTTCAGACGATACAATCGATTATATTCATGAACCACCATATATCATTTTAGATGTTCTAATATAAATTAACGATTTTGAATATTAAAAATAAAAAAGTTAAAAACAGTTTAAACTGCCAAAACTGGCCGGTTCAGCCGATCACCCAAACCAACCGGTTTAATTTTTCGTTTCCCGTTTCATCAAAACCGGCTTAACCAGACGAAAACACCCAGTGTGTGATAAAAGGATGGAATACTAAGCATGGCCAAACAAACTGAACTTAATTATAGCAATGATTAAGATAATGTGGTGTTTGTAGAATCAAGGTTGTTATTGAGAACTATAAAGTAAAAGGTGCAAGTTTACATGGCTTCCAAATAAAAAGGCATGCATACCTATTTCATGAAATATGTCATTAACATTAGCAGCAGTTTTGGCAGATGTCTCCATAAAGAAAAGACCATTTTCATCCGCATATGCATGAGCTTCCTACATGGCAATTAATGCATGTGAATATTGGAGGTGTTAAGCCTCTACTGCCTTCATACTATCTTACAGTACGATCATGAAAGTGGCTGTGATGCATTGGGTTCAAAGCATGTACTTTGATAGAAGTGTAGAAGATAGATATAAAAGTATTCTAGGGTGTGAACATTTTTTAGAAAACTTTGTTTTAACCCATTGTTGTTTTATGGAGAAAACAGTGGTTGAAACCACTGTTGGGTTCCACATTTTTAACCCAACAGTGGTTTCAACCACTGTTTTCTCCACAAAACACTATTTTAACCCAACAGTGGTTTCAAACATCTGTTTTCTCCACAAAAAACTGTTTTAATCCAACAGTGGTTTCAACCACTGTTTTCTCCACAAAACACTGTTTCAAACCTCAGTTTTAACCCAACAGTAGTTTCAAACCAATTTAACCTAACCAAACAGATTATACACATAATATAAAAACATAGAAAACTTGCAAGTTACCCCAAATTAATGTCAACGTAATCACAACACGCCTCCACTCTACGCGCTGCTTATAGCAACGTCTCCGGATCATTCGCACAAAACTGAACAAACAACAACCGATCTTCCTACAAATTCAACACATAACAAACTCACTATTAATAATGTCTGATTAAAACTAATAAATTTAAACTAAGTAAAATGTATAAACTTATAAATTACCATCAGTGTTCTGTTGACTCGATGGCATCTGCAAGTACATCTAATATGCTTCTCCATTTATAACAATAATCACAACACACCCAAGTACTTTGTGAGACAGTATGAATTATTATCGTAGTTTTCTGTGTGATGTATTATTGAGAGAACACTGGTTCGTATCAGATAATATAGATGAAATGCAACCAGAACTGTTTGTGATCGCTTTTCCTGGAACTACACATTATGCATGACAAAGCCTTGATAAAATCTCTATCGCCTTATCTTGAAATAGAGGAGTCGCGCCAGCAATGCATGAAACGATCAGGCTTATGCTATCTTTATATTCAGCGAGCACAGTCCATGCGGGTTTCATGTGCCAGATGAACCTTTCAGTCTTGACAAAATCGCGAGTGCGTTTAGTGCCTCTGACATCGAAGCAGATCCACGTTCAGTGGATTTGATGAACGATACAAGTGCAAGAACTGTTCCATTGCGATTCACATAGTCAGTTAAGGCGGAATCTGTTTGACGTTAGTCGAGTAGTCGAGAAGTCGGTCAATATGTACTCAGATTCAAAATTTAAGAGCTTCATCACAACGCAAAGCGACTTAACGGAAATGCTGCTTTCACTCCGTTCGAGCATTAAACATGCCAGCAAGAGCCGACGCTGACTTGGCACGAGTCTCTTCTTTTGTAGAGCTTAGAATCTTGATCATCATCTTGGTTGCGTCATTTGAAGCACTACCTTCACGTAACAAATCGGTAAGTGGGACCGCGGAAAGCAGACTTTTCAAAGCATCTAAAACATAAACCTTTGATTCCGGAAGTTCACTGGTGAGCAATGCGTTAAGTTGACTTATAGTCGTTGTATCTGAGTTGTGAATCAAGTGGTTTTACGTCTTTGAAGCAATTTCCTTCCCGTTTGAGCTTCCGTTTTTTAACAGCCACAACAAAGCAGGAACAACAGCAGTACTCTCAACACATTCTCGTATATCTTTACTGTGATTACAAAGATTACCAAGAATTGTTGCAGAATCTTCTTTTGCTTTTGCAGATCCGGTTTCAAGAATTTGAACGTACTTGCTGTCATCGTTCTCATTCGACAAAAGGCAAAGCAACGCAACAGCACACTCCATAGCTACATTAGAGTAAATAAATGTCAAAAAATCACCTCATAAAAGGGCCTAAACAAAAAACTCTAAAACATAAATAACATGTATATCGCAACATGTATATACAAGTTATAAAAAAAACTATAGACTCAAAAGGCTTACGGTCAACTAACAGATTAGATGCACACATAAAACCTAAGATAAGCCAGGCTTGCTGTAGGAAACAGGGAAAAAGAGGAAACCAATATACGAATGATCACCTCGGCAAAGTTGCCTCTTAAGAAAAAATAAAAAATGCAGTCCACTTTTATGAAAGAGAAAAAAAAGAGAAAGTCAAAATCACGGCTTGATAAATCAAATACTTCTCGAATTCTTTGCTGAATATATACAAGGCTTGAAAACAGCAAAACAAAACCAAAAAACAAAAACTGGAAATTTTCCACGCTGTTTTTACCCATTAGCAGTTTATTCTGTAGATACCACAAATTAAGACTCACTTTCATGATAAAAAAAAGACTATGCAGAACATCTAAAAATCATCTCAAAATAGGTAACATATAGCTAAATAATAACTGCTAAGCTAAATTACCTTCTTTCCTGGCTTCACAAGTCTTAAAGCAACCTCAGCTGTAGTATTTGCAGCAACAATGACATCAGTTGCCCGACCCATTACAGGTCCTTGCTGAAGCATGTGTGTGTGACCCACCACGATAATGAAACCATCAATAAGACACCCCATATCACTGAAACCACTCAAACCAATCATTATATATTTAGCACAAAACTTTGATAGTTCAGACCATGATAACACTTACATTTTCAAAATGTCACCTTCCTCCAATACTGTTTCATCGCTAGCAAGGGGGGAGAAATGACAGACTGTGTTGTTCACCGACAAACATGTTGGAAATGCAACACCCCTTTCGATCTTCTTCTTAACATTCTTGTACATGTTCCCAGTTTGACTGCATTTAAAAACACGTGTGACAAAATGATAATAACAATTAGAATAATCTTGCTCAAAACAGCAATGTTTTAAAAACCGGTTTTTAAATCAAACCGGATTAGGCGAAAAAATGGTTCAACCGGTTGAACCAGGTTGTACCGGGCGGTTCAACCGGGGTTGACTACCTAACTCTATAATTTCATAAATTACAACATTAACTCAAAAGTTAATCCAAAAATGCATGATTACATATTAAAAGATGATACAAAGGTAAATCCATAATAAAAAATTATCCAAAAGATAATCGAAAATCATTCAATTTTCCAACAAGCTCTTTTAAATGAAAGTGTACGATAAGTTTAAGCCATTTGAGTGTTGAATACATCAAGTTCACGATCGCATAAAAGATAAATTTCACTATTATCGCCATCCTCATCAACTAGAGGATAACTATTTTCGTTTCAAACAATATTAAATAAGAACTTTTAGTTACGAATAATCATAATATATAAAAAATATGTAAGATAACCCTGGGCCGGTACCGGTATTACGTTTCAAACCGGTATACCAAATTTTACCGCCGGTACAAACCTTATGTCGTTTCACTTATTTACCGGGGTGTTTCGTACTGGATTTACATCTGAAAACGGTAATACCGGTATAACCGGCCGGTATTTACCGGTTTTTAAAACATTGCAAAACAGTGTCCCAGTAAACAATTAAAAACTTACTCTTTGAGATTTGTTAAAGTTCTTGTTCGCCGATGGATGAATTCACATTCTGAAGACAATCGAAACAACAAATTCACTACTGTAGATACAAAGTATTAACAACCTTTATAATAGTGTATAGATGAGCCTCTGCTTTGTATCTTTTCTTGGTTTCCTTCTCTTCCTTCTCTCTTTTAAACCTTATCTAAAAACATACAAATGCAAGACGTTAACTTTGTACTGCACACCATATAAATAATAAAATGTCGGTGTTTTTACCATGAGATGTTCTTCTATATCGTTCTCATTCACATCACAAACAATATTTTCTTATGTCACTCTCACGTAGGTGTTTTATTACTTTTTTACATTTTGTAGGAAAAATGGACTTTGTACTATCATAAAAATTAAGTTACTATTCATGATTACTTATCAACTATATATAACATATAATGTCGGCTAATGCCGGCGTACAAACACAATTTTTTTTATGTTACATAGTACTTTTTGTTGTTACGTACCGATGTTCAAAGCCGAGTCCAAGCATAACGAACCGAACACATCTTCCTAATCTAATAAAGCAAAGGGGTCTGGGCTTAGGTGTCAACACCACAAGCACCCCCTTTCTCTCTTTCCTATTTGGTAACTTCTGCCTTCATCTACATCCAGGTGTCATTTTCTGGGTTTTTTTTTATAAACCTAATTAACAAAAAGATGATAAAAGGGTGCAGACAAAAGGTCTGTTTCTCTCATCCTCTCTCTTTCTCTCTTCCTGCAGGTATGTTAAACACACTCAGACTCAGACCAGAACCAGCAAACAAAAAGTTAAACATGAAAGAGGTAATCAGATTTCAAAATTCAAATGGATTTCAAACACCCGCCTCTAAATTCCCCCTTCATTCAAATGACAAAAACCCTAATCAGATTTCAAAATACAGATCTCTTTCTTGGTTCTCTTTCTCGCTCTCGAATGGCTTCTGGTTGTCAGTGTTGTTGGTTTCTAGGTTTGGCGAATCGGCTTTCCGGAAAGTTGGCTAGGGTTCAGGCCGAATTCCGCTCACACAGGTAAGTCCGGTGCCAAAGATTTCATGTTTGGATGCCTCAATTTCGTTTTTCCATGGCGTCTGTCATTTGAGTTTTTTTGTTTGTTTACCAGGTATGTTATTGTTCCAATGCTGATTGGGTTAAATTTTTTCTGGATTTCGCTTCATTGGTCTAGGAATTGTTTCGTAATTTGGTTTTCTAGTTCCCGATTTGGATTTCATCGCCATTTCTGTGCATAGTTTGATGATAATATGGCCGCCGACTTGCCTCTTTGCTTTGTTGATTTGGGTTTCGCCACTGTTTCTGTGGTTAATCTGAACACACAAATGGCGGATGATAAGGTATATACTAAATCTTTATGCATGAATTCTTTGTTTTTGCCGCAAGTTGTTCTGTTCTTGATGTGATCTATTGTAAAGTTGTGATTTTTATCATTGTTGTTCTGGTTTTGTGTATATTACGGGTGTAAAGATGATAAAGTTTATTGCTTTATAGCATAAAGATTGATGTATGTTACTGATTTTGGGAATTTGGAGTTAGGTGTGTGAAATTAGGTTAAGATTGAAGGTGATCTGTTGTAAAGTCGTGATTTTTACCATTGTTCTTATGGTTTTGTGTAATTAAGGGTGTAAAGATTATAAAGTTTGTTGCTTTATGGCATAAATATTTGATGTATGTTACTGATTTTGGGAATTTGGAGTTGGTTTTGTTGAATTAGGTCAAGATTGAAGGTGATATGACACGAATTACAAGTTTTGTTTAATGACTGTGTAGACAGTAATATTTTAGTGGATTAAAATAATATAATCAAGGTTTAATATATGAAATGCCAGCTTTGAAACAACTATTGGGTTAAAATATTGTTTGAAACCACTGTTTTGGGTTAAAACAGTGTTTTGAAACCACTGTTGGGTTAAAACAATGTTTTGAAACCACTGTTAGGTTAAAACAGTAGTTACAATACTTTGTTCCGAAGTGATCATGGATTGAACTGAGGAAATTAGGTAATGAGAATGTTAAACTTTTACATGGTAACTTTGATAGGTGAAGCACTAGACATTGTTGTCCCATATTTGGTCAAAGGGAAGAGGTTTATATGTTACTTCCTGTGATAATGCTTGGTTTTGCTTGAAGAGTCCAAATTTTCGTATATAAGCTTTTGTGGCAAGTTTTAGCTTCTTATTTAACAGTTAAGTGGTCATTGATAGTTTAAGGAGACAGCCAGTACCTGGAGCTGTGATTACTCCTTTGATTGATCACTTTTGTCGTTCTTTTAAGAGTGTAGGGTCAGCCAGTCAGTCAGGTCAAGTAATGCTTTAGAAAGACAGAAAGTTAGAAAGTATCGTTTGATTGCAAAACCGCTTTAACTCATCTTCTATAATCTATACTGTTATGTTTAGTTTAGGTCTTGAGATATTCATTTTTTTATGATGTTTTGCAGATGGGTATCCCTTTGTGCCTCCTAAAATGAAGTTCACTACAAAAGTTTGGTAAGAATTATTAAATATAAAATTATAAACCCCATTTGGGAATAAAATGAAAAAGAAGTTTTATTACATTATCACTCGAAATTTACATTCTAAGACGTAAACCTTTTTTAAATTCAAGGCATCCAAATATCAGTAGCTAAACTGGAGCTATATGTCTTGATATCCTAAAGAACAACTGGAGTCCAGCTCTAAACCTGAAAACTGCTCTGATTTCCTTACAAGCTCTGTTATCAACCCTGGAACCAAACGATCCCCAAGATACTGTTGTTGCCAAACAGGTTACACATTTACCTCATCACACTTGACTTTTACCTTTTTCTATTTTTTATCCGACTGTAATTATTTTTCCTCCCCTGCAGTATCTTAGCGATCATGCTACATATGTTGCATCATAATGATCAGATTAATAAATGCATTCTTGGCCACCAATCTATATGCTTTCTTGAAAATGACCCGGATAATGACTTATATGTGAGGTTGAGGCTATTCGTGCTCTCAAAAATCAAGAAAAATCATGTGTCTAACTGTGATTAGTTCTTTTGTTAATTGGATTTGTTTAATTTAAAGTTCTATTCGAACGGGTCAAGTATCTTTTATTTGTCACAAAGTAACTTATGCATTTTTTTTGGTTTTGGCAAAGAAAAAAAGCAAGTCAAAATTTTGGGTTGTGTTTTATCCAAGACGGATCAAATAAACTTTGGGTTGTGCTTTATCTCAAACGGGTCAAGTGAACTTTGAGTTTTCTTTTTTCAAATGGGCCAGGTGATTTTTGGACAAATTAGGGACAAAAAGTTCAGCGAAGGACAAAATTTTTGAGCGGTTTGATAAGGTGAACCTTGGAAATATTTATTTTCAAGATTACGGGTTAAAAGGGTGGGAAAGTGATATGTTTGTGCTGCAAACAACCTCACAAGAGCAGCTAATAGCGGCTGTTTTTAGTTGCTCAGTGATGACTGATGTTGGTTGCTTCTTTTTATACCAGTTAATTGTCATTTAGGAGTTGTTAACCTCAAGACAACAGTATTTCTTTTCAAAGTGTTGGTAGATGGATGGCTAGGCTTTTGAGCAGTTGTGTGGCGGCAGTATGGAGTTGGTATAAGGTATGATTTCTCAAGGTTGTTCCCCTTTGTTGGTAGCCTATGTTGTTAATTTATATCAAAGTATATTTGTAAAACCATTTCACTCGAAAGGACAACCATGTCTCCGGCGAACCTGGGGTTTCATGAAAGGGGCGACGATGCCATGGGCTAAGAAGTCTGTTTGCATACTCATGTTGAATAGTTATTTAGGGTTTTTTTCTTTCTATTTGTGAAAAAATAAGTTATAATACAATTGCAGGGCTCACTAGGTTGAACAGAGGTTGTGATTCGACATCTGCCAGCTGCCACACAAAATTTCTTAGTTGGTGCTCATGGAGAAGATCGACAAGAGTAGGTTAGTGTTATACGTGCATTTTGTTTGAGCTTAACTTTATTGCTATTGATTTGAAATTATAATTGTAATTAATGAATGGGTTCTGCTAAATTGATTACGTTTTAAGTGTAAACAAATGGTTTAGCTGGCACTTATAATTTTTTATATCAGTTGTTAATGTATGTTATGTCATTTTCCCTCAAAGCCTTGAAGAGCTTACATCTAGATGATGACATCGAAGCTACATCTCTCTAGGATCACCCTACTTGCTCCAAAACCAGTGAGTTATATTTGTTAATTACTTTTTGTATTCAACGAGTTAATGCTACCCGCGCGTTGCAGCGGGGTGTTGATTATTATGTAGGTTTGTAAAGCCAATTTAATAACATTTTAACGTTAATAAATCAAAGCAAAATATAATTCACATAATATTATTAACATTCTAAAATTACACATGCTATTGACATTCTAAAGTCTAAACTTTGATATTATTTTTTGATATATATCTAACAAAATGCTTAAAACAAAGCCTCGCAAATAAAAAAAATGAATGTCCAAATATGAACTTTTGGCAGATGACTAGATAATTAATCTTTATTTAGAAGAAAAAACATTAAAAGGAATGGTAACATGGATGGTAAAGGGTTTGCAGAAATATGTGTAGCCAAGTACCTCATTATCCCAAACGTGATATAAAGAATCTTGTAAATTGGAAAATATATTAGGATTGTATGCGTGTAGCTAAGAACATCATTGTTTCTAAAATGAAGTGATTAAGTGAAGAAATGCTACAAATAAGAAAACATGCAGATTTAATCGTTTAATTTGTTAGAAACACCAATAATACAGAAAGTAACTTTCATTCCTCATTCAAGATCTCTTTAAACCCGTTACTGTAGGATCGTAGAATCGATCAAACGAGTCAATCAGAAGAGTTCTAGATCAAAACGAGAGGCGGAATCAAACGTTTTGATGTTGAATCAGCTTGATTTGCACTAAGAATCACTTTAAAAGTCTATTGTATTGATTTGACAAAGATACACGGGCGGGAGACACCTCGGCAGAGCTTCGCTACCGGAATTGCAAAGTTACAAATGAAAGCCTAACATCACCTATTTATAGGAGTGCCACTCCTCATGAAACATTTCGTAGGGACTGGCCAGTCCTCATGAATTGCCAGTCCTCACGAACTGCCAGTCCTCACGAACTTTCACGAACTGCCAGTCCTCATGAAATTGACATCTCGTGCCTTCTGGCCTATCTATACTAAAACATGACTCGATACAAGACGAAGTCAACAGGCATATGCACCAACAAACTCCCCCTTGGATGTTGACGAGTCTTTGGTACGAGTCTTCAGTATAACGAATCTTCAGTCTTGATCAGTCTACTCGCTCTTTCCAAAATGTCTTTCGCTGTAAGCATCTTTCAATCTCTATCTTCTCTTTCTCTCTCTTACTCTTCCAGAATCGCAACCTGGCTCTATTCTCTCTCTAATTCTCTTGATCAGGTCTCTTGATTCCTTAAGTTTATCAGCATCAGCAGCTTCTATCTCGTTTGCTAACAGACTCCCCCTTAAGTTGTTCTGGGATCGTACCCTGGCTCAAACTCTGCTCAGGCTTAGACACGGGTATCTGCACAAATCTCTACCCAAAAGTAAGTTTCACAATTTTAAGATTTGACAATTTTATAAACCACTTGTGGATATCATGAAACATTCTCAAATAAACCACTTGTATTCAAAACACTCAAATTTTGACATTTCAAAGTCATTTCTCAATTCAAACAAACTCTCCCAAACCTGTTGTTCATCACGTTCAGCACTTGGAATTTTGAAAATCAGCTTTCCAACATCAGTTGTCGAAACTAAGATGAAATAAAATCTTTTTGATTTTTCAAAATCTTAAGCTAAAACATACAGATATTCTTTTTTGGATTTTTCTTTAATGAAAAGCAGTAAAGAAATATTTACAGACATATTTTTGTGAGTTTGCGTAAGAGGATCATATCAGTTTATGACAAATCACTAGCACCGTTGAGCTTTAAACACTTTAAGTTCTAAACGATTCACTTAGATTGTCAGTATACTAATCCACTTAAATTTTCACACAAAGTTCAATTGTTTCGAGATACACAATTAGTGTTTTAAGGACTTAAACTTATTCGCGTGTCCCATCTCAGAATATACTCCCGTATCCAGATCCCAATATTCAGTCTTACAGGTGAGTATACCTAGATGATATCTGTAAGGGGTGAATTGCGAAACCTTGAGAGCTCAATTTTTTTTTCAGAGTTGAAGGTTCGAATTTTGGTGTGTCCCCCTTGGGGATCTTCTTTACAACAGTACTTGATTTTATCTTTTCGATATTTCATCAATTTTTATGTTGAGTGTGTGCTTTTATTTCAAGCAAGCGAAAAGTATTATACGGGGACTAGGCCATTGCTTCCGCAAAATCAGAAGTCCCGGGATAATACCCCAGATATCACTAAGCATAAAGACCTAGTATCTCAGAAAGAGGGATCTTTCAAACAATATTTCGGGGGTTACCCATATATCCGAGAGATGTTCCCCACGAGATAAGTAAGTATAATATTTAGGTTTATATCTCGAAAACAATCTACTAAGCGTGTAAAAACCTACTGGTATATCATCAGTGAGATTGTTTATCACATTTTAACTTTCCAATTCTTTAGCATGCTGTGATTGTCTACTGATGTACTATCATTTCCTCTTTTTCACAACAAAACTCATTTTTGATTTTTCAATGTTTTTGGTTTTTAGATTTTATCATGTTTTTTGATTTTTCAAATTTTCAAAATTTCTAAAATTTTCTACTCCCCCTAAAATAAAAAATATGTTTCAATTTTCGATTTTACGGGAAAATTTGAAAGTGTAAACAAGAAACTGTACAAAGTAAAATGACAACCTGATGTGAATTGCTTCAATTCGCCATCCACTTGGCTTAAACAATCAGAACTCCCCCTGACAACAAACTATTTTCCCATTATGATTTCAAAACACTTAAGTTTGTTTTAATCAAATGTTTTTTTCCGGAAAATTAGTTTTGTCAATTTCATACATCATGGGGCTTCATCACATTGTTTTTTCAACCACTTGTAAAAATACTTTTCCTTTTCTTTTACCACTTGTATGACACTTGTAGGTTTTTATCAACAAAACCACTTGTAAGTATAACAATATTTTGAATTTCTCAAGAAAGATGCCGATTCCTACTCCCCAATTACCAACCTAGGAGTTCCGGCAATTACCACTTGTAAATTTTTCAAAGTAAGATGCCGATTCATGCTCCACGATTACCAACTTGGGAGCTCCGGCAAGTCAGGATTTTTAAGCAAAGAATACAGACACCCAAGCCTGACCAGCTTTGGGTGTAACCTGTTCACTTTCAGTAGGTCTTTGAACATCCCTTTTGGATTCATAGAAATCCTTTACCCCTTTGGCCTTTCCATCAACCATCTTACCAAAGATATGTTTCACTTTGCCATTAAAAGCCTTTTTTACATCGAATTCATTCTTTTCAGAATAGAATTGATTCGAAATCTCCACTTTTCCAACTTTTGATTTTAAATTTTCAGCCCGCAATGGTGGAAAGTTTGCGTCATCCATTGGCGGAACTGAATTATCACTTTTTAGATCAACTTGTGGCTCCTCTGTCTTTGACGAATCAGATTCATCGCCAGATTTTACATCTGATTTCTTAACAACCCATGTTTGGTTGTTAAGATTTACTCTTCTCTTGTAAAACCTTTTCGAACTCTCACCAACCTCAAATTTTGAATTTTTGAACACTTTAAATTGTTCGGTTGGTGGTTCATTATCAACCACTTTTGCTTTGAGTTTAGGTGACACTCCCTGTTTTGTGTTGGTTGCCTTTGGACAATTCCAGGCGATGTGACCAACTTCTTTACATTGGTAACAGGTTCTTGTCTCCTTTTTCTGATAAGCTTCATTCTTATCATGTTTCTGTTTTTCTGTAACAAACGCTTTGTTCGATTGCTTCCAGAATGAGCTCTTTTCTTCTTCCTCAGAACTTGTCCCTGAAACAAATACTGTATTTGTTTTAGAACTTTTATCATTATTATTATTATCGACATCAAAACCCAACCCCTTCTTTTTGAAATTACTGTTATGGGTTGGTTTCTTTCGATAACCCGAACCAGAACTGTAACCTTTTTTCTTGTTCAATCTTTGTTTAACTCTTGAGGAGTACTTTTTAGGTTTTTCAGTAAGATTTACATCTTTTATTTCAGAAATATTAATTTATGTTAATTTGAAAACCTTGTTAATCATTTCAGTTTTAACACCTCTTATTGGAAATTCTTCATCAGAATATAATTTGTCGGAGTCATTCAAAGTATATGCTACTTTGAATGTTTCGTCATTCAAATTATTTTTTGATAACATAAATTCTTTATTGTAAACCCTTTTGACCGATGATTTCGAACTGTTGATTGATGAACTCGAAGTTTCAGACTCTGACTTTGACTCTGACTCCTCATCGTTATCCAACACCTCATCTACCACTTTCTTAATTAACTCAGACTCATGATCAGTGTCAGACGACGCGAATGTGACGTCAATGTTGTCTGGTAACTCATCAGTTGTTTCAGACTTCAACTTTATATTGAGTGCCTTTTTGACTTGTTCCGAATTTGGTTTTCTGGGAGAATATCATTCCCAAATCGGAGGCGGACACTTGTTGTAATTTGCACTTTGTTTATTACCAGTATTAGTATCTTCCGACTTCTTATCTTGAAAAGCTTCAAAACCTGCAACAGTTGGATAAATTCTATCAATCAAGTAATCAGAACTTGAATAACTTTGCAGCAATCTTCTTATTCTTTCATTTTCGATCTTTTCAGTCTCCAATTCCTGCTTCAACTCTGCACACTTTTCAATATAGTGATTAATGGCCTTTTGCTTGGACATCATCACTGCATTCGTCATTGTCAAAGCATCTTCTCTTTCTGAGTTTGTCTTTTGCAATTGGTTGACTGTTCTGTTCAACACATCATAAGATTCTTTCACATACTTAACATCGAACAACAACTTTTCTTTCATCTTGTCTAGCTCACTAAACTTCTTGTCTTTCTCTTCACAATGTTTGCATGGTTCCAAACATTTCAGACAAGATTTTGTGACCTCTACAATCTTTTCAATTTCAACAATCTTCTCAGCAACTTTAACTTTTTCACTCTGTTCATGCTTCTCTTCCTGAGCAACATTCTCATTGCCTTTTTCTTCTCTTTTGCTGCTCGTTTCTCCTTTAGCTTCTCCACTCTATCTGCAAAATAAAATTTGAAACTATCAGGAGATAGATGAGTTTTACCAATGTTTATTTGTTTAATTTCTTCTTCATCATCACTGCTATCAATTGATGATTGATCATAGACTGATGTCTTTTCTGAACTATTTTCTGAAGAAATTGACTCTCCATCTTGATTTTTCTCATCATTTGCAAACACATCCATCCATTCTTTCATCAACTCTGGCTCTTGAATTTGTGCAACAAATGCTCTAAACTTTGAGTTAGCCGGAATATATTTGTCCCAGCTAAATCCCTCTGCCAATCTTTCATCTGCTTGATCTGGAATAGTAATACAAGCTTTCTTCTTTCCATCTTCAATCAACGGTTGTTGAGCTACCTAGTGATATATTGCTTTCCGATAATATTCATTGTTTCCGAACGGATTCTGAGCTCCACCTGCTTCTCGGTTGGTACATTCCCTCTTGAAATGTCCTTTTTCCCTGCATCGAAAACAAGTAACTTTAAACTTATCAAAACCTAAAGTAGAAACATTAGCATCACGTAAATCATCTCTTCCGGTAATCTGCTTAAATTTCTCAGCTCTCCTCAACACACTCACCAAACACCATTTAATATCCATTAGTTCCATTTCCTCAGCATCAATCTGATCGTAATCCTCTTTTGTTAACATAGGATTTCCAATCCTTCCCATAACCAAACTCTCGTATGATTCTAACACGGTAACCAGTAATGCCATATGACCTTTAGCGACTTCTTCAGAGAAGTTTTGACCGTTCTGAAGATTCAACGCGATATTGCATTGTAGCACATGACCATTACCATTATTCGAACTTTGAGACTGATAACTTGAAGTTGAAACATTTGGATTAACACTCGGATATGAAGAAAATCCACTGTTGTTGATTGGACTTTGATTGAGTGATCCGGATGAGTTTTCTGCGCTGAAAGCTGTTTGGATCTTTGGACTAGCTTCAACATTTTGAACACTACCTTTGAAATACATCTTGACATCTTGTTGACCACTTGAACTGTTCATTCTAGCGATCTTTTGTTGTTCAAGATCTTGTCCTTCAAGTTTCTCAATGAATTGAGCAATTGACAATCTATCATATTCTCCGGTATTCTTCAAGATCATAAGATATGTACCCCATTCTTTTTGAGGTAAAGCCTCAGCTAATTTCTCAACCCATTCTTCTCGATCTTTGTTGATATCCAATCGGGTCATCGAACGTACTAAGTGACAATATCTCTCAATAAGAACCTTTGTAGTTTCACCCGGCAAGCTTGAGAACAAATCAAATTCCTTCTTTAATAAAGATTTTTTATTCTTGATCATCTCCGTACTTCCTTCAAAATTTATGCGAAGTGCTTCCCAAATCGAACGTGTACAACCATCATGTTGAAGTAATATGAAGATATCTTCTTTCACGGCTTGTTGAAGTAGACTGATCATCATCTTTTCTGCTTTGTACATGTCTCTTTCTTTATCCGACAGTTCTGAAATAATCATTATCACTCCCATATCAGAACGAGGTCGAACATACTTAGTCTCAATACACTCCCAAGTCCTTAAATGATTTGCTTGAACCCAATTTTCGAAACGGTCTTTCCAACTGTAATATTCTTCAATGCTCATCAGCTTTGGGGGTTTCTGCAACGTTCCCGTTTCATTTTCCATGTTTACATTCTGAGCAACTGTAACTGGAGTACCCGGAGCTGTAGCAAACGCATTGTAGAATTCGGAATCCATGTTTCGGTATTGAAAGATCAAACAAACACTAACTTTTCAAACAATCTGAATATTGTACGATCTGGTTATCAATCAAACAATCTGGACCAAAGCTAAAACCAAACGATCTGAAATTTCAAACCGTACGAGCTGAACTATTGTCAAGTCTTGCGAACTGAAGTTCTCGTGCGAACTAGAAGGAAACCAACTCGTGCGAACTAAACGTTTATCAATCCGTGCGAACTGAAAACAAACCGTGCGAAGTGGATGTATATCAAACCGTGCGAAGTGAATATGTTTACCTCACTTCGTGCGAACTCAACTTAACAAATCCAATCCGTGCGATCTGGAGTTTCAAACCATGATTAAATGGGCTGTTATCAATATCAATTGATGATTGGACCGATTTATCACATGCAATCACGTGGATAATGTCACATGAAATCTTGAATATCTCCAAATAAAGCTGGCCGACAACTCTCTAAATGATATCACAAAACACGATTGGACCAAAAAACCACTTAAGCCGAAAACTTCAAGTATTCAAAACATCTGATTGGGCCGCTTGATATGAATTCAGTCATGTGCTCCATTAACACTTACCTGATTGGACCAAGATAATAGTGAGCTGTTATCTATTAAATGTTTATACCAATCTGGGCCGACTACTTTAAATTTGCATGAGAGATAATTGGCCAACAATAATAATGAATCACTACTGCCGAGGAGTTCACGTGATAATCACACACCACTTTCAATTGAATTTTAATACTTTGTGTATTGGTCCGAGAGAATATTCACATGCACTAATAAATGTGCTGATAAAACTCTGATGCATTGACGTGATGTAATAAACAAACTGAATAAATTCTCACGCGATCTGACTGAGTTCGTACGACCTGTTTTGATTTTCAAGCGAACTGGAATGACTTCGTGCGAAGTGAGTGTTGACTTCGTGCGAAGTGGACCTTTCTGTGCGACCTGGGTTCGATTTGATGCGAAGTGGGTTATATTCACACGAACTGAATACTTCTGGTGCGAACTGAAAATAACTTCACACGAACTGACAAGATCTCACACGAACTGGGGGTTTTTCACGCGGTTTCGGACCAAAAATTCATGATTTTATCAATTTTTAGGTTGAATTAGGTTCTGATTCGTTCACGGATTGATTAAAACTGTGTTTCGCGTGTAATATGTGAAAATTAGTTCATTTTAACCGTAAAATCTCGGTTAATTTTGAAAAAATGTGAAGAAAGTGAGTAGAAATCAGAATTTCGGATGAAACCAAGCTGAATCGGCAAGAACTCTTCCTCCTGAGCTCTGATACCACTTGTAGGATCGTAGAATCGATTAAACGAGTCAATCAGAAGAGTTCTAAATCAAAACGAGAGGCGGAATCAGACATTTTGATGTTGAATCAGCTTGATTTGCACTAAGAATCACTTTAAAAGTCTATTGTATTGATTTGACAAAGATACACGGGCGGGAGACACCTCGGCAGAGCTTCGCTACCGGAATTGCAAAGTTACAAATGAAAGCCTGACATCACCTATTTATAGGAGTGCCACTCCTCATGAAACATTTCGTAGGGACTGGCCAGTCCTCATGAACTGCCACTCCTCACGAACTGCCAGTCCTCATGAAATTGACATCTCGTGCTTTCTGGCCTATCTATACTAAAACATGACTCGATACAAGACGAAGTCAACAGACATATGCACCAACAGTTACATCTTTCCATATAATACCCTTAAATGTGTATATTATATACTAATCTATTAATTAATATAAAATAAGACTATCAACATATTTACGATATATCTTCAACTATATAATCATTTAAACGCCAAACATCTTCATCTAGTGGCGAAGCTTGAGATTTCCGACCCTGGGGTCGAAAACGTATATACCTAAAAAAAATTATAAAACCGGGGGGGTCGGAAAAGTATATACCAAAAAAATTCTATACGAAAACTACATACCGGACACTGCTGAGCGAAAAGTTCGGAGGGTCTGCCCCCCTCCCCCCTTCTTCATCTTCAACCTCACAAAAGCATTTAAGCCTCGCTGACCGTCATCCACAATCTTTCACATCATTCCTTTGTATTTAATTTCTTGCCTTCTTCTTCATTCCTTTGTATCAGATGGATTCATACTTTTGTATATTTAATTTTTTGACAAATTCTAAACCATCTGATCAATCCCTACAACATGTTTAACTTTGAATGACATACGAACATATTAATTCATTTGAACCAAATTTGTGATCACGCCGAGGAGTAAATGTCGTATCACACGGAGTGGTTGTCGCTGAGTTGCGGAATAGAAATCGGTGAGAATGGTAACGTTTGACAAACAAAACCAATATGTATCGCCGGAGTCGAATGAAGAGGCGGCGGTTAGGAATCGCAGGAGACGAAGGGCAGGCGGTTACGACTTGCCGGAGAAGAAGGGGTGGCGAGTCGATAGAACGGAAACAACATGTGGAGAATGATATAAACTCATTCCAAACGGTGTGTCAGCATGCGGTGAATGATATAAATTGTTTTCAAACGGTGCGTCATGTATGTATGTGAGGGAAATTGTGGTTATTTTTATGTTTATGGGCTGGTTAATCATTCATTGCCCAAGTATAATTAATATGTTAGTAAAGAGTCCAGTACGTTGTCTAGGTTACCCGGATTGAAAGGAAGTTAAGAGACAAAAACGACGTGACGTCACTTGACGATTACGCCGTGACGGTTTGCAACTGTAACCGCCTCGTCAACAGTCGCATCGGTTCATGCGATTCCGGTAGTATTGTATATGTTTGAAGCAATATCAAAGTTTTTTATTGTTCTTGTTCATAATCTGATTGTTTGTTATTGTTAGTGCATATTTTGTACGTCTGCCACTGTTCAAATAGCTAGATAGAGCGTGTGTTGAATATTGTATAGAATAGGATTAGTTGGACAGGTTTTGTAAATGTTAAAGGTCAATCCGATCGGATGGCAATCCGAGGATGGCAATCCGATCGGATGGACACATAGTGTGAGATGTCTATAAATAGGGACTTAGAGTTCCCATTTGGACAAGCTTTTAGTTCCCAGAGGGGACATGCTGTCCAACTGGTCTCGTGGTGCTGTAACGTTGAATAATCAATAGAGACCAGATTGAAATTGACTGATCGGTGTCGTATTCTGCTTCTACTCCTTTCTTAGTCATAATAAACGCACCGAACACGTCGGATCTGGACCGAAGCTCCGTCAAACTCGTCGGTTCCTGGAATCGCAATTGGTATCAGAGCTATGGTACCGATTTAATCGATCTAACAGTCGGTTAAATCACCCAAAGCTCATCAATTTTGGGTTAAAATGGGAGTTTTGACGTTAAACAGAGAAAATAATCAAAATAAAGGTCGATTCACGGATGGATTTTGGAATTGAACACATCAATCTGTGCGGAATTGACTCGCGAACAATCCTGTGAAGTTTCATCATCAAATTCACAGTAATAAAGATTCTGGATCGAAAAAACGTGATTTGGAGTGTTCTTGAGCTGTTAGAACATATCCAATCGGATGGCAATACGATCGGATGACCATCCCATCCATGTCACTATGGGGTGTTTGTAAGATCAGTTGTTTTTCACTCGAAGGGCAATCCGATCCACAAACACATGTTTGCTCATTTTGTTGTTCGATCGAATGGCAATCCGATCGAATGGCAATCCGATCGGATGACCATCCGTCACATGCCATTCGACCAGATGATCAAATGCCTAAAAAAAGGCATTTTTTTATCGCAACGACGAGGAGAGTCTCCAGAAAAAAATTGGTGATTGACAATTTTTTCGGGTTTTTAACGACCAAGCTGGGTTGTTCGGGGACACCGTCGGGGGGCTTCAGTGAACAGTTTTGATGATGCGATCACAGATTGTGGAAATTAGTGGGGTAGTCATGATAATGGTGCAGAATGTTTATTATTCAGGTTATCTGACTATTTATGGGCCAAAACGTAAAATCCGCAAAGACGAAAAACTGACAATTGTGGCGAATATTGTGATATTCTAGTTTGGTCAGGTTTTTCGGAGAAGAGAATTGAAAACTGAATTTAGTTTGAGGGGGAATTCAGTGATAGAGATGTCAGAATTTGCAAAAATGAGGGGGAATAAAAATTTCACTGTCGTATGTTGAAATTCCGGCATTTTTGAAATTCGTGACACTGCAACAGTATTCAGGTAGTTTCGACTTCAGATTGTCAGGGGGAATTTGAATCTGATCGTGGGTGAAAGCTTCCGAGATCAAGATGATCTGAGGTGTTGATACCTGATCGTGTACGAAAGCATCGGAGATCTGAGAGTGATCGTGGATGATAGCTTCTGAGATCTAGATTATCCGAGGAGATGAATCTGATTGTGGACGAATGCTTCAGAGATCGGATTACATTACCAGAGAACATTTGTTTTCCGATGAAGATTTGCTGATTGTGGAGAATACCATTTACACGGATCTATCATTCTTACGGTGAGTTAACGTGGATCACGGTAAATGGGATATCAGATCTTCAGGGGGAATCACGGATTTGAAAATAACCAGTGGGGTATTTGAAGTTTCTATCATTTGCCGGTTGAGTTTTTGTACATTGTTAGATCGAGCAGGCGGAATGCGAGATCGTGGTGCTTACAGGTCATATAAAAAACTGAGCTCGTATATGCTTAAAGTTGAAATAGAGGATGCTGCATTGATTAGTTTCAAGTTGGTGATTGTTCGTGAAGGTTGAAGTTTAGCAAATCAGAAGAGAGTCGTAAACTGTGCAAAATACCTGAAGATTCGTTCCAGGGGGAATTCGTGCTTTACTCGGTTAAAAGCAAACCCGAATCATCAATCGAGGGGGAATTTGGATAGTCAGATTTCAAGATACCTGACTGAAGTTGCAGAAAAGTTGAAGATTACAGAATATTCAAACACGACTCAAGGTTTTCAAAGTTTTAAAGACGATTCGACAGTGACATCCGAGGGGAAATTTGTTAGTGCATATTTTGTACGTCTGCCACTGTTCGAATAGGTAGATAGAGCGTGTGTTGAATATTGTATAGAATAGGATTAGTTGGACAGGTTTTGTAAATGTCAAAGGTCAATCCGATCGGATGGCAATCAGATCGGATGGCAATCCGATCGGATGGACACATAGTGTGAGATGTCTATAAATAGGGGCTTAGAGTTCCCATTTGGACAAGCTTTTGGTTCCCAGAGGGGACATGCTGTCCAACTGGTCTCGTGGTGCTGTAACGTTGAATAATCAATAGAGACCAAATTGAAATTGACTGATCGGTGTCGTATTCTGCTTCTACTCTGTAACATTCCCAAAAAAATTATTTATAAAATATAAGATAAAGAATATAAAAACTTATGTTATCAAACGGATAGATCAGGAGTAAATTGACGGTTAAAAATATGAAATACCTACACGGGCCTATGAACCGTTTAATAATTTAACTATAAGAATACATTATATTTAAACCTACTCCGTTTTTAATGAAACTTGGTTCTAAATGTAGACAAAAATATTCTCGTTCTAATGACATATTCATCATTTTATAAAACGTTACATTTTAGAAGTTATAAGCGTCAAATGAGTAAAGCAGTTAAATTAATTATAATATATATATTAAATAAAATAATAATAAATTTTACTTAACATCGAAGTCTGAATACGTGTCCAACGAAATTAAACATTTCGTGTTCTTCACACCTACTTCAACTATATATATAGGTATGAAGTCTTTCATAGAGTGTTGCTAAAATCTTTTCTCCATATCGCTCTGTCACTCTATATACTCTATATCTTTTTAGTTTATAATTCACCCCTATAAAACTTCAAAGCCCTGCTCCGTTTTAAGTGTTTTAACCCCTGATCACTGATACCCTGTCCGATTGACGTAGGGCCACGTAACGAATGTCAAGGCTCTGCCCAACTAACTTCGTTGGGGTTCTGTCTCGTGACGTAGGGATAAAGTTGAATTGGGTTACTATACTTAATGCAAGTACATTATATATTTTAATAACAACCTTCCTAAAACACCCCTAAACGCTCCTAAATACACCCCGTATATGAAAACGGACCTAAAATACCTTTATTTTATTAAAAATCAAATAAAACAAAATTCTATTGTCGCTCACGGGGCGCGACACAGACAAGAGAGTCCGTCGCAGGCAGGCCGCACCACAGCCCGCCACGTGGCGTGACACCCGGCAAGCCTATACCGGTGACTAACCGAGGCTAAGGCCTACCCTATAGCCCCGCGGGCCGCGAAGGACTCTCCTGTTTCTCTTGCGGGGCGCGAGGATGTCCCTGATCAGCCCTATAAATTGAGAAGTTCGACGTTCATTTGAATTCGTTCATTTTCTAAATCTTTCACAAATTCTTTGAATAGTAGAAGTAACTCTCGGATATAATACCCCCTAAATAAGCGAAGCTCTGCCTCGTTGTAAGTATTTTAACCCCGGTTACGTATTAGATACCCTGCCCGATTGATCTAGTGCTCCGTAACGGCTGTCGCGGTTCTGCTCGACGTAGTCGTTGGAGTTTCTGTCTCAGGGAGGGTATAACTAATGTAAAATGGGTTATTATACTAACGCGTGTGCATTTTTTTATAATAGATTATCGCCAGGAAGCCACAGGAAATTACCTAAAATAGCAATGTGAGTAATCTCCTTTTTGTAAACTGCTTTTACAAAACCTTAAATGTTTTAAATTATAATTAGCAGTGATTGAGCCTTTGTAATTCTTCAATTACTGCCGGTATTATGGGGTTTTGTATACATTACTTGATAATCTTCACAATTGGACAATGGGTTAGCCAATGTATGATATGACCATAGCCACAGATTCGGTCGAGTGGCAAGTACTGAATGAGTAATTGTGTAGATGTAAACATTGTAATCGCTCTCAATACTGTGAAAAGATAAAACCTGTTTTGATAAAACAGATGTGCACATAGAAGAGAGCCTGAAATTTGTTGAAAAACCTGTGTCGATCGAGGATAGACAGGTTAAGAAGCTTCGAAGGAAGCATGTGCCTATTGTAAAGGTAAAATGGGATGCCCGTAGAGGTCCCGAATATACGTGGGAGGTTGAGTCCACAATGAAAAAAAGGTACCCTCATTTGTTTCAGTAAATCTCGAGGTCGAGATTTATTTTAAGGGGGTGAGGATGTAACACCTCGAAAATTCACGTCCTATAATGTATTGACACGTGTCATAAGCTTGAACGTGTGAAAGAATACTTTAGAAGGACTAAAGTTGACAAACATGGAAAATATGTGAATATAAGGATTCAAATTGTCAACAAGGGATAAATATACCTTACAGTAACCCTACATGATGCTCATACCTTCACACGAATAAATCATGGATCATACGAAGCTAAATATGAAAGAAAGTGATAGATTACAAACTACAGGGGTTAAATGTGTCAACATGTTTAAAGTATACCTCTGAGTGACCTTTTAACAAACCCGAAGCTTTGTAACGGTAAATTATGCTCACTAGAATGTGTGATAAAAATTTCATAAAGTTCTGTTATCGTATGAGAAAGTTATGATCAAATTCGTATGCGAAGGGTTAAAGCGTCAACGTTGAAAATTATGACTTTTCGGGTAAATAACGAAGTGACCAAGGACTTAACAAAAGGGGTATAAGTCTTGAAACCCTTATAAGTTAAAATGGAGGGCTCATAATGCAAATTACAAAGTTAAATGACCTTTCGAAGGGCCAAGGGACAAGTTGCAAAAGCTAAAAAGCTTTTTACCTGAAATCAGGTCTTAGGCGGGCAGCGTAAGACATGTTAAGGTCTTACGTGGGCCGCGTCCGACCCCCAGTTGCAGAAAAAATAGGCAGCAGGCTGTTTGAGCTTGTAACCGACATAAAATCGATTCTCCACTTCTTTGGACGACCCCTACATGCTTTTTAGACCCTAGGATACTTGTTGATGATCAGGGAACCATGGTAGACTTGGTTGTCATTGATCTAAGTGAAGATTAAACACTATATAAAGGCCTTGTGTTGCAACATTGTGTTCACTCATTCCTTCTGCATTTCTGGAGCTTTTGGGAGTTCAAGAGCAGACCCTAAGCCTTCCTAATCATGCATAGGACTTCAGTAAGTATGCTTAACCTTTCTTAGTTAAGTTTTTGCTTAGTTTTAGCTTAAAAGTCAAACCGTCGTAATTACCGTTTGACTTAGCGATTAATCATTGATGGTCCAGCGATTAGTCGAATTGAAAGTAGTTATAAGTTGGTAATTATGTGGGCAATAAACCCTTAAAAGGGCACCCTCTGATTCCCACTCTAACTAGGTCAAATGTCGGGTCAAACTTGTTATTAAAAAGTCAACAGAATGCTTAATTTACAATTTATGCATAATTAGAAATGTAGAACCCATACAACCTGTTTGATCATTAATATAACTTGGTAATTAATGTAAGAACATGTCTAAACATGTTCAACCCGACAATTTTCAGTAGAGACCCGGTTCGGAACCGAAAGTCGCATAATTGGACTTTTGCTTTGACTTTCAGTTCTGACCCGTTTAAGCATGTTTTAGAAATGCCTTAGAGCTTTAATTGGACTAGGTTACATGCTAGTATTACCCTATGTGATTATACACCTTGGTTCATTAGTTATCCAATTAATATGCATGATTCCGTTAATTGCCTATATGTTGACTATTATGCCCTTTTCACCATAAAACGTGATTTTTAAAGATGTAAAAGAGTAGAAACCTTAGTTACTGATTTATAAACTTGTACCCAAAATTTGACATCAGTTTGAGGTGTAAATTGAGAGTTATGCTCATTAGCGTAATTAGAAAGCTCTTTAGCGATTAAACGGCATAATTAGCATATAGCCTATTTAAACCTACTTTTTGATATCAAACTTATTATCCACTGATGTAATAGATTATTTTGGGATTTTTGAAGATTTTTAATTAATTTTAGGCTGAGCATAACTTAGAGTTATAAGCTTGATCCGGTAATTGTCGGTTTTGCCCTTTTTGGCTATAAAATGAGTTTTACATATCTTTTTTTACCCCAAACCTTTTACTACTGATTTTATATGATAAATACACTATTTTAAACCTTCTAGAATAATAAAAGTATCAGCTTTATATATAGAACCCGGAAACGGCTTCTAACCGCCTTATTAAGCGTTTTTAACGCATAGTATGTACTAAAACTATTTTAAACATACAAAGGTTGATACCTACTGATACTTTAGGTAAATTATAATATTTTAACAGTGAGCAAAAGTTGTTTAACCCAAACTTCAGTTTTGAGCTTTTTGGCTTATGTGAAATTACCAAAATGCCCCTACGGTGCATAGTTTGGTTATAATTGATAAATTTCACATATATGCAATACCCTACTGTTACAATTATTAAATTAAGTATTTTTACTGATGATATCAGACCTGTAACTCAGATTAATACTTAATCTCTTTTATAACCTTGTAAATGACCAAAATGCCCCTACGGGGCATAGTTTGTGTTTAAATTCATTTCGGGCATAATAAAAGATATCTTACTGATGTCACAACATATTTGAGTCATATTAACTTAGGAAACCTGTAAATGACTCTCATTATTACCCGTTACGCCTCTTGCGCGTTCGGTTCGGTTTATGTAACTAGTTTGCATAAATTAGCCGAAACGGGTCAAACCTTATCGGTTTTATCTCAAAATCCAGAATGTGGCTAGATTACCCATATAATGCAAGTCTTCAAACTTGTCGGGTCTAAATCACATTCTATTCCGGTCTTCGCTTAATCGTGCGTTTGAACCGTATCGTTCTTTAAAACTAACCGCTCTAAGCTTAGGCTTAATTAAAGACCCGTTAGGATTCTAATAGGTTATTATAAACCTTTGTTCCAGAATAGGAGACCCAGTAAAAGCTACCCGTATTTGCTAATTGTGAATTATACTTGCAAAGGTAAATACTTTTAACTTATTTTCCCTTATACGGGCTTGGGGTACGGTATATAAAATACCGCTTGGTCGGGCATTCGACCTTAATCGTTTGGTGGTTAAGTATTATCGAGATGACCGTTTAAAATTGTTTTGTTGCTTAAACGCCTTTGGGAGGTTAATGACCATGTCCCGGATATCCTTGGCATCATTTTACGAAATGGCCACGACCTAAGCACGGAGTGTAGGCGTACACTCGTCAGTGCATAAATAAAATTATGTGGTGTGTCTATTGATCTTTAACCCGGCACGAACCGGGCTACTGAACGCATAAGGAACATGTAATTCTTTTACAAGTTTATATATTTAAATAATTATCCCAAGTTATAAAAAGTTTGTGCCACGTGCATTCAAATCAATTTTAACCATTTTTAAAATGAGTCAGTTAAATTGTATTTATCAGTGTAAACTGACGTATTTTCCCAAAAAGGTTAAGTGCAGGTACTACGCGAACTAGGCTCGCTACTCCTAGCATCAATAAAGAGTCTCGCAAGCTTAAGATGCCTAAAGTCTGTTGAACTATTGTTTCCACTTTACTTTGATCCACCTGTGGATAAACTTTCGACTGTTGTGATACTTGATATTACACATTTATTCGGTTGAAATATATTTATATCTTTTGCTTCCGCTGTGCATTTAAATATTGTGTTGTTTGACTATTATGTTGCCAACCACGTCATGATACTCCCCCACCGGGCCCACCGGTGATACGTGGAAAGTCGGGGTGTGACACAGTATTTCCCACTGACAAAAATGTTTTAAACGCGTTTCAGGTAACAAAATGTGAAAGCCAAATAGAAGCCAGCTGGAGAGCACTGAAGGCTTAGAAAAGTGGCTATAAAATTTACCTAAATAAAACGGAGGTTTTATTTTCAATAATTAGAGTTTATCCCTATAAATGTAATGTAAATAAAACTTGGGTTTTTCCCATGTATTTATTATTTATAAAAGTGTGGTGTTTTAACTCTGATAAACTATTTCCTAACTACGGTCCTGATGAAAATTTCCGCTGCCAAATTGATAAACACCGATACCATCTGACTGGTTCGCGGCTCCCGATCCCAGGGTGGGGTCGGGGGTTGTGACAGAAGGTGGTATCAGAGCTATGCCACTGGTTTAAGCCCTTTGGATGCTCTTCCAATGCCTAAACCTTAAATATGTATGTTAGGAAATTAATATCATATGTGTTATCCTGTGAACATGAAATCTCAATGTGGGTTTATTATGATTTAACAAATTTTGAATTTCCAATATGTGTTACCCATCTCACAGTTATGATATGATTATATATAAGGTATTAGTAATATTATGTCTTATGGAATATTATGATATATTATATATATATATATATATGTATCATATATTTGTATGAAAATAATTCAACATTATAATAATATTACGATATTAACATTAAATATCTTAATATTAATACAAGACAACACAATTCAGGTATAATAATATTAAGATAATATATACCTAATTGATTTTATATCATTTAAATTCTCAGGATATGTAACTCCTATTGTATCTTACAATATGTTTGGCTATAAAAAGGGAATATATTCATAATATAATATTCAATTCTATATCCACATATTTAGGTGAATACAATATTATGATATTGATATTAATATCTTAATTAAAAATATAAACAATACCCTTAGGTATGATATCCCTAAAATATCATAATATAAAATATTATTCAATAAAAGCAGTATATTTTATGATTTATGATATAACCCAAAGTTTTACTCGATTTAAATATATGTATTTGTCAAAATTTTGGTAAAACATATAATTATACTAATTTTGTTAAAATGTTTCAGCATTATTAAAATACTTTGTAAATCACTTTATAATTCTTTATTACTTCTTATCGTATTATTAAATATTAAATATGAGGATTATTCATCAAAATTTGATAAATTAAGTAATATTCAGAAATTATATGTATACTCAATAATGATATGTTAAATTTTCATACACAAACGCTTTCTAAGAAAAAAAAATAATCTTTAATGTATACTGTTATATTATCATCATTGGTATTAATATAATACACTAAACTAAAATATTATTAAATTATGTTTTAAATTAAAATTAATAATAATAGTAATTTTGGAAGAGTAAAAAATATTATCAATAATTAAATAGAATTTTCGGCTCTTGAATAAAGTTATGTTAAAAGAATTTTATAAAACATAATCCTTAATTTAATTTATACAAATAATGAACAATAATTCTTACAGTTCGTAATTCATAGTTTGACGCTTCTAAAATTTAAGCACATGTACATATAACATGGGAAATATAAAATATTTTATAAAACTATATTTATGAAACAGGAATATGTACAACAACCTAGTATTGTGTAATTAAATGATTTTAATACGTAATACCTATATATCAACAGGAAACGGCTTAAACTTATTTATTAAATTATGTATAAGTCAGATATATATATATATGTGTGTGTGTGTGTGTGTGTGTGTGATTGGTATCAATCTTATAAATGATATTTCATCTATGCAATAAAAATATGTACAAAAACATTTGGTACGGTATAACTATATGATTTAAAATATGTACATATATATCCTAAGGAGACACAATTTTTATCATTTGATAAGTTTAATTAATTTCTTAAACCATATTTGAATCATATGTATATATATTTTGATATGAGATTTCTTAATATATTAAAGATCAAATTTAGAAACACTAGACTTTGTATTATCTATTACATAAATAGATATAATAAATTAAGAATTTGAATTAAGTTCTAAGTATGTTACAACCAAAGAAAATCAATCTATCAGTTAAAGATTTAATTGTTCTAAAAGAATCCAGAAAATTTATAACTTTATTAAATTTATTCCTTTTGATCAAATTCCTTTTTCATTACAAAAAATTATAAATCTAATAGAAATTTATTTTGTTAATATAAAGGAATAAACAAAGTTATGCAAATAAACAGGATAACTAATACAAATTAGTAATGTAATTAAATTTTTATGAATTAATATTATATATGGGTTAAAGAAAATTTTACTTTATACATATATGCAAAACACAATTTTCTTAATAATATCTACAATATAATAATAAAAAATCTTCTGAAGAAAGACAAGCTTTCATATAAAGAAGCAAACCTACATGTTTATTCAAAATTTATTTTGATACCCAGCTTTAATTCAGAAAATAACTTAAAGATATCTGTACTGGCACCACCTCTTAAACGAATAGTAATGGGTCAATGACAGAGAATCTCTAAATTTCATATAAAACTCTTACCTTATTTTGACTACCTATCCAGTTATGAGCTCTGGAAATATAGTTAAATTAAGGCAATATAGAGAAAAACTATTACACCAAAGGAAGAAATAATACATATAATATATACTTTCCTTATATTTTGATAAAATATACAGTGAAAGAAAATGCTAAAATATAATATATATATATATATATATATATATATATATATATCTACCAACGTATAATACTGATATGTATAACTACATTTGTGCTAAACATAATATGAGCAACAAAAGATGCCTATATAATTGCTTAATTATGTGATAGTTATATTTGAACATGTTTGTAATTCAGATGTCAAAGGAAATAGCATATAACTAGGAAATTCAGACTAGTAATGAAAATTCTTTGGATAAAAGCACTATAGAAAATATAATAGCTCATGCAATCTTGAATGCTATACCTTCGATCATTGAAGCCGTTAAAATATATGTGCCTAAAAACAAGAATCCTACTATACACTGTAAGCATACCCATCACTTCAAACCTAACCCTAGCATCAACGGAAGTCATAATATTCATATCAAAACTTCATCTTCCAAACGAAAGAAAACCACAACCTATAACTACTCTTATAAGGAATTCCGTTCCGACACATCATGTAAGGACAAAGAAATGGAACCAGCAATCACGCGACCTATCTGCAACAATAATAAGAAGCACACAAGAAAACGCTATTTTAAGAAGACACTTCGCTGTAACTTCTGCAAGAAGACTGGGCATACAGAGGAAGAATGTAGAAAGAGGAGGAAAACTAATGTATGTTACAAATGCGGAGACCCAGATCACTTCCGTCTCTACTGTCCGAAACTATCTAAGGCACCCGACAACGAGAATAGAAACCCAGATAAAGCTAAGGAAAACACATAAATATTTACAATACCGGAGACAACAGCAAAATAAGCACCGTTATGTTTTGTCTGTGCTAAAATATTAGTTAACTTTTAATTCCGATCAAAACTTCATCAATAAAAGGTCTTTATTTTTCCTTTAATAGAGCCAACTCTCATTTGTCTCATCTCTTGACAAATTCCTATGTTATACATGCATTGCTTGTCATGCATGTGAATTCACTTCAAAAGATCGTTTATTCTTGAATTCTAATAAATATTTCGTTATACTCGTTCTATATGAATACATAATGTTGACTTTTGTTATCACATCAACAAAATTCTTGGAAAACTCCATTTTTCAAACAAAAGAAAGTCACAATAATATATATTAATTTTTTTACTAGTAACACCCAGGATGGTATTTAGACTTTAATCTAAGAAAAATGCCTTAGTATAAAGCTTCGAGATAAGCTAATTACTTGTGTAGATAAAGTGTGATGGTTATTGGTATGCCGTGAGGATGATGACTAGAACAGTGCAAGTATCATAAATAAGCAATAACAACTAGCCACTGTTATTTCTTGTTTATTAGTACTACTCGGTTCTAGAATATGATCCATCATGAGAATACTAATTTCCTTGTTTCTTGATATAAGTCATAATAAATGATGTACTTCTAAAATCATGATTTGAGAAAATTCTATTTATGGGAAATACAATGATAATTACGTCTCCGGCAAGACTGGGTATGGTGTAGTAGACTCTCCAGCTTGTCCGGGTAAGATGGGGGTAACTCTCCGGCGAGACCGGGTAAGATGAGGTATATGTTATGCTAATGGAATTCCCTAAATAGTACAATGATCTGATGAATCTGTTAAATACATTGACTTTATAAATGGTGTGTATATTACAAGTATGTGAAATATGTGATTATATAGATATGTATATCTATAAGGAAATCCAAAAGCAATAATGATTGACAATTAGGGATAAATCATGAACAGGTGTGTTAATAATAAATTTTAAATTTATTTATCAGAAATCTCCCGTATACATCTATAATTCTGATATCAAACATTATTTCGTTTGATCATCCGTCTCGTAACTCGTGTGACAAGAAGAACGATGGGAACCCTATAAGTGGGGACGTCATCGAAAGTATAAGCATTTCCCTTGCGCATTAGGAAACCTATAACTAAGAATTTTGCTAAGACACAAAACATCTAAAAACTTACTTTCATTAACAACTCTTGAGAAGATAAGAGTCTCAAAACATAGAGAATAGTTCTGGTCAAAGTAACCTAAATTTCAAAGCAAGGACCAGAATATACTTAGGAACAAAGATCAGTGACAAACTAAAGGTATTCCTTCACATTTCAGTGAATCTCGAGGACGAGATTTAAAATAAGGTTGGGAGGATGTAACATTCCCAAAAATTTTATTTATAAAATATAAGATAAAGAATATAAAAACTTATGTTATTAAACGGATAGATCATGGGTAAATTGACTGTTAGAAATATGAAATACCTAGACGGGCCTATGAACCGTTTAATAATTTAACTATAAGAATACATTATATTTGAACCTACTCCGTTTTTAATGAAACTTGGTTCAAAATGTAGACAAAAATATTCTCGTTCTAATGACATATTCATCATTTTATAAAACGTTACATTTTAGAAGTAATAAGCGTCAAATGAGTAAAGCAGTTAAATTAATTATAATATATATATTAAATAAAATAATAATAAATTTTACTTAACATTGAAGTCTGAATACGTGTCCAACGAAATTAAACATTTCGTGTTCTTCACACCTACTTCAACTATATATATAGGTATGAAGTCTTTCATAGAGTGCTGCTAAAATCTTTTCTCCATATCGCTCTGTCACTCTATATACTCTATATCTTTTTAGTTTAGTAATTCACCCCTATAAAACTCCAAAGCCCTGCCCCGTTTTAAGTGTTTTAACCCCTGATCACTCACTGATAGCCTGTCCGCTTGACGTAGGGCCCCGTAACGAATGTCAAGGCTCTGCCCGACTAACTTCGTTGGGGTTCTGTCTCGTGACGTAGGGATAAAGTTGAATTGGGTTACTATACTTAATGCAAGTACATTATATATTTTAATAACAACCTTCCTAAAACACCCCTAAACGCTCCTAAATACACCTCGTATATGAAAACGGCCCTAAAATACCTTTATTTTATTAAAAATCAAATAAAACAAAATTCTATTGTCACTCACGGGGCGCAACACAGACAAGAGAGTCTGTCGCGGGCCGTGACCCCTTGACACCAGGCCGCACCACAGCCCGCCATGTGGCGTGACACCCGGCAAGCCTATACCGGTGACTAACCGAGGCTAGGGCCTACCCTATAGCCTCGCGGGCCGCGAAGGCCTCTCCTGTTTCTCTCGCGGGGCGCGAGGATGTCCCTGATCAGCCCTATAAATTGAGAAGTTCGACGTTCATTTGAATTCGTTCATTTTCTAAATCTCTCTCAAATTCTCTGAATAGTAGAAGTAACTCTCGGATATAATACCCCCTAAATAAGCGAAGCTCTACCTCGTTGTAAGTATGTTAACCCCGGTTACGTATTAGATACGCTGCCCGATTGATCTAGTGCTCCGTAGAGGCTGTCGGGGTTCTGCCCGACGTAGTCGTTGGAGTTTCTGTCTAAGGGAGGGTATAACTAATGTAAAATGAGTTATTATACTAACGCGTGTGCATTTTTTTTATAATAGATTATCGCCAGGAAGCCACAGGAAATTACCTAAAATAGCAATGTGAGTAATCTCCTTTTCGTAAACTGCTTTGACAAAACCTTAAATGTTTTAAATTATAATTAGCAGTGATTGAGTCTTTGTAATTCTTCAATTACTGCCGGTATTATGGGGTTTTGTATACATTACTTGATAATCTTCACAATTGGACAATGGTTTAGCCAATGTGTGATATGACCATAGCCACAGATTCGGTCGAGTGGCAAGTACTGAATGAGTAATTGTGTAGATGTAAACATTGTAATCGCTCTCAATACTATGAAAAGATAAAACCTGTTTTGATTAAACTGGGATTCACTCACCAGTATTTCCCACTGACAAAAATGTTTTAAACGCGTTTCAGGTAACAAATTATGAAAGCCAAATAGAAGCCAGCTGGAGAGCACTGAAGGCTTAGAAAAGTGGCTATAAAATTTACCTAAATAAAAAGGAGGTTTTGTTTTCAATAATTAGAGTTTATCCCTATAAATGTAATGTAAATAAAACTTGGGTTTTTCCCATGTATTTATTATTTATAAAAGTGTGGTGTTTTAACTCTGATAAACTATTTCCTAACTACGGTCCTGATGAAAATTTCCGCTGCCAAATTGATAAACACCGATACCATCTGACTGGTTCGCGGCTCCCGATCCCAGGGTGGGGTTGGGGGTTGTGACATACTCCTTTCTTAGTCATAATAAACGCACCGAACACGTCGGATCTGGACCGAAGCTCCGTCAAACTCGTCGGTTCCTGGAATCACAGTTATTTATGATTATGAGTTCATCTGATTCATCGATATTGGGAAGATGCCTGTCCAATATTTATGAGTTTAATTTCCAAAGTTGATATACTTGATTAAAGAATACCACAAACTTTCCGGATTGTAAGTGTTGACATTCTTCATTCAAGAAGTGGTGATGGTGAGCGATGTGTGTATAAACTGATGAACATGTACATAGATGCGAGTTGTGTGTCCTGCATGCTTATGTGAATATTTGTGTGTTTAGTATCATGCATATTTACATGTTGGTTTTTATGTTAAAAACTATTTATAGGGTCTCCTTTGAAAGATCACCATGTTTCGGCTACGGTTATAAAGACTGTGTCGGTTCAAACTTCAGATGAAAAGATCTCGCGTACACGAATTGCGCGTACTGTTCACCTTTCGATCTTTGTCAGTTCGATGTGCCCGGATCTAATCTGGTGTTCACTCTCGTTGATGACGTGTTTGTTTTCTCTAAGGAAATAAAAAAAATCATACACACAGAACAGATTGAATCGAAGGAACCTAAATTGAATTGTAACCTATGATGCGAATGTGGGGTTGTTATTGATTTATGGAGAGAATTTGAGGGTTGTGAAAGAGATTTGGTGGTGTGAAAAAGTTGGGGGTATGAAGGAATTTGCCAAAAGGGAGGCGTTGGAAACGGTCTGCAAGAAATTGATTCACTTTGTTATGTTAATATCATTTTAGGAAATAATTTCATAACATTTTCTTTTTGTTTAATGCAACTTAAGATTTCCAAGTGACAAAAAAAATAATTATACCGAGGCATTTAAAGTTAGTATAATATATAATTTAAAAGTAGTTTAAATGATTGCGGCTTTTTGAAGAGGTAAGATATATTTGAAAGTTGTGACTTTATGTAAGGGGTGCGACATATTTAAAAGTGCTATGAAAGGTTGTGACTTTTTGAAAGGATGTAACATATTTAAAAGTTGTGACTTTTTGTAAAGGGTGCAATATATTTAAAAGTAGAATGGTAACCCTTCATCCAAACCATTATGTTTTTATCCAAACCATTGTGTCTTAAGTTACTATTTGAATGTGTATATAATTATACAATATATAATATATAATGAAAGGGTGTGAGTAAAATGAACTAAAGGGTGTGACTTTTAATCAAATTGGACATACCCTAAGTTGCTAATTGTATAAGGGTATAATTTTAGTGATGATAAGTAAATGAAATTAGTTTCACTAGCTTTTATTCGTTGATGAACTTTTCAGGCGTTTTAGGCTAAATTGACAATCTGATTCATACATAGTTGTAGTTCTCTTGAACAATAAATAAGTTTATTTGCATATATTGATTTAGTTATTGAAATAATTATATGGAGTTTCATGATTGTGACGCAGTTTACTTCTAAAGTCAAAGGTAATATTTGTTAGTTGCAACGCTCTGGGCAAAGGTAAGCGTTTTTTACGCAAATTTTTAGTGGTTAACTGATTATACAATGTATATTTCTAAATATAGACGTGTTCGAGTCGGGATGGGTTCGGTTCAGATTGGGTCCCGATCAGAGTTTGCTATGGGTCCAAAGAGGTTGGGTCATTACGGGTTTGTGTCATAACGAATCGAAAAAAGGGTTATTTTTTCGGGTCGGTAGTGGTTTCGGGTTGATTCGGGTTTAAGTGTCGATGAGGTTCAAGTCAGAATGGGTTTTGGTCGAATTTGATGATGGGTTCTGATGTGTGTAAAATGCAACATATAAATTACATCAAATGAGGCATAAAACTAACCCTTTTTAGTACTATTGTTAGAAAAAGTGTGCTTTTGTCTTCCTTTTGTATTTTCAGGACCAAATGAGCTTAAATGAACAAAAGGAACAAATATGCAGCAAAAACTAACATAAATACAAAGAAAAGGAATAAACGTGGCATGCCTAACCCCTCGACAGCATCTCCCAAAGCAAAAACAAGAAGAAAGCTGACCATGGGGCTGTGCCCAGCTGAGCATGGGGATGTGCCCAGCTCAACACGGGGCGTGCCCAGCTCAACTCGGGGCGTGCCCAGCTCAACACGGCCCCGTGCCCAGCGGACACGGGGGCGTGGTCAGGTGTCTTCAGAAAAGACAAAGTTTTAGAAGCTTCTATAACCAGCACGGGGGCGTGCCCAGCTCAACACGGGGCCGTGGTCAACGCTAAGACTCACAGAATCTTGCAAATCTTGATAGTACATATATGCTTCTGCACACGGGGCCGTGCCCAGTGGACACAGGGGCGTGTGGAGCTAATGCAGACAAATTGTAATTAATGAAGAAAAATAAAGAGGATGAACACGGGGCCATGTCCAGCGGACACGGGGCCGTGTCCGGGCTTCTGTGCAGACTATAAATAGAGGTGCTTGGTTCACTTCAAAAGCATCACTTGGCAAACCACCTCTCTCCCACTTCACCCATACTCCACCACCATCACAACACCCACATCCACCACCATCATCCATCATAGAGTGTGTGTAGTAGTCTCGGGATCCAAGATTGATCGTAAGAGTTCTTGACAATCAAAGGCCATGTTTGCCTAAGTCTCTTACATCACTTGGTGAAGACGAACATTTAGTGTAATACTTTTGATTTTTAATCTTTTAGCACTTTTTATTTGGTTTTGTATTAATGACTTTAATAACTAGTTTCTTATGTTGAAGGTGAAACTTCCTTATCATTTGTCTGTGGTGTCTTGGCGTTATTGTACTGTCTATATAAAATAAAAGATTTACACCATTCATATCTCTACGGTCTATATAGAGATATGTTGGCTACCTGGTCGGGGGTTAAGGGAATGGTTTGGTAAGGTTCTTGCCTTGTTCAGTGTATAGATCCTGCAAGGACCTATGTCAAGCTTACTAGGACCTTCTTCAATACCCACTGGTATTGGATGGCGGGGGTGCGAATAGCTTGATCCCCTCATATGTAAACTACTATTAATACTTTAATCCGGCTACTTGGGATTGTATCCCTGCTGACTCAAACCACTTAGCCGAGGGTAACGTCACCTTCAAAAGAGGGGCCTACCACATTACGCATTAATAACTTAATTAATTATCTTTCAATATTCCGACCCTTTAGGATTGTATCCTTGCTGACTCAAACTACTGGGTTGAGGGTAACGTCACCTTCATAAGAGGGGCCTACTACTATAACTAAGATAATCTCTTAAAAAGTGCAAAAGTGTGAAAATCATCAAAGGTTACACTAAAGGCGAGTCGGATCCAAGTGATTCATCTTGTCTATCTGTTTTATTTTTATTTTCAGCATTTTTAGTTTTTATTTTTCATGTTTAAAACATTTTCTAAACTTTTGATTTGATTAGACGTTGAGGATAAACCGGTACTAAAAGCTCTTGTGTCCTTGGACGACCTCGGTATCTTACCAACGCTATACTACGCTCACGATGGGTGCACTTGCCCATATGTGTGTTTAGTGTTAGTAGAATATCGTGTTTTATAAATTTAAAACATGACTAAAGTGTTAAAAAGGGCTAAAAATATAACTAAAAACATATCATACTCGACATGCATCAAGTTTTTGGCGCCGTTGCCGGGGACACAAGGATTTTAAGAAAGCTTAAACTCGACGGCCTAATCAGTTTTTCAAAACCTTTTTAAAATAGTGCGCACATTTTCTGCATTTTAGTTAGTTTTAGCATTACAGTAGAATAAACACAGGGACGTGTTCACTGAACACGGGGCCGTGCTGCACATTTTTTTTCAAAACTCCCAGATACAGAGTCTGAACACGGGGTCGTGTTCGCTGAACACGCCCCCGTGCTGCACAAAACCAGTTACTTTAATTAAAACGCCCAGATACAGAACCTGAACACGGGGTCGTGCTCACTGAACACGGAGCCGTGTCCAGCCTTTGTTTCCGTTTTTATTTTTGTTTTCTGATCCCGAGACTCTGTTGTGGTCTGCTGAGTGATTCTTATGGATCAATACTCAGGAGATTACAACTACCACTATGAGGAGGATGATTATAGGGAAGACTATTGCACCATTTGTGGTAACCCTCATTCGGTACAATGTTGTGACCTCTTTGAGCCATCCCCTTCATACAACTATTATGAGGAGCCCAGGTACGAGCCATCCACTTCATATACATCCTATGAAGACCCTAGGTATGAACCTTCTCCCTCATACTCATATTTTGATGAACCAAGGTATGAGCCTTCGTACTCATACTTTCAGGAACCAATATATGAGCCTCAATCTTCAAATACTTACTATCAGGAACCATGGCGTGAACAACCCACCTCATACGAGTATTATGAAGAACAAGACTACGACCCTTATCCATCATATACTTACAATGAGAGACAATGGTGTGAACCATCTACCTCATATGAGTGTTATGAGGAACCAAGGATCGAACTTCCGAATTCAAGCTTTGATGATACTTATTCAACTAACTTTGACGAACCACCATCTATCTCACCCGTAGCTGAAAAGATAATAGAACACCTTAAAACTATCGAGTGCTATATAAAAGAAGCTCGTGCAAGGGAAGTGGAATCCCGCGCAAGGGAAAAATTAACTTGCAATAAAGAAGAGATAGTTGAAAAGGTAAAAATGGAAGAACAAGTAAGTGAAAAACCGACACATGAGTTAAACAACGAAAAAGGTGAGTCCGACAACGTTAAAATTCAAGAAGAGTCTAATTTTAAAGAAATTAATCTCTTGTCACCTTCTTTCGAAAATCATTGTTTAGTACCCACTCATGCAAAGTTTTTAAAAGAGTTAAACACTAACACTAAAATTGACGAAACAGCAAGCATTAAGTTAACAAATGATCAAACCACACTAATAAAAGAAGATCCATTTGAAATTAACATTACACCGGTTCCGTGTTTTTTTTCAAAATTCCTTGATTAGTAATATTACAATTGATAAAGATCTTTGTGTTAATATAATGCCAAACTACATTTTCGAAAAATTAAGTATTGGTGATTTTTCTCCACTTCAAATACCCATTTTTCTATCTAATCGGAAAATAATAAAAGCAATGGGAGTAGTTGAAGATGTGTTAGTCCAAACAAATCAAATGGTAGTCCCAACCGACTTCGTCATCCTTGATGACGCTCCGCTAGTGTTGGGACGACCTTTTGTAAAAACCCATGAAGCTTTGAAAAATCGGAAGCACAACAATCTACCCATTCAATTAGGGGCCTTTAAAAGATGTGTCGATCTTGAATGATCAATGAAATATCCAATCGGCAATGACGACCCCCTAATTGAAGACGAGCCAGAACCACCTGATAAGGTGGGTCTAGCCAAGGACCCTTATAAACGTGGCGCACCACGGAGGCATTCTGTGGAACTATCCCTAGTTTTAGTTTAGTTTAACTTTTATGTTTTCTAGTTTAGTTTTACTTTTCAGGAATAAAACACACTCGAAATGGTGGAGGTTACTAAGGAAAACTTGAACCCATACCCCATGCACAAAAACAGAGCCTCCCGATAATTTTTCTTCATTACAGCAAGTTCAACACGGGGCCGTGCTCACCCCAACACGCCCCCGTGCCTGAGAATCTGCAGAAAATGCCCAGTTCAGGTAACTAGACACTGGGTCGTGCTCACTGAACACGCCCCCGTACCTAGCCTTCTGTTTACTTTTGGTATTGGCAGCCTGACCACGGGGCCGTGCTCAGCCCACCACACCCCATGTTCAGCTACCCAGTAACATAAAATCTTGTTTTTAACCCACTTTTACACATTTTAATAAACCGAAAAACTTATTTTTGGGACACATTGAGGACAATGTGTAATTTAAGTGTGGGGGGGGGGGGATGCTAAAACCTTGAATTTTGCAAGTCCTAATAACAAGCCTTACACAAAAGTCTATTGGAACCGCTAATCACCCCAATTTTTTTCAAAAACTTTTCAGTTTTTTTACTTGTCTTCGTTTAATTTGGGAATAACAGGTTCTAAAAAGGTTATATTTTTACAAAATTACAACCGATAGCGTCGTGATAAAAAAGAACCAACATAAGAAAATTATGAAACGGCATGACAAATCTAGTTAAAATTTGATTATATATACTTGATCACATTAAAAACCCATTCCCACAAAAAGTGAGTTTTAAGCCTTTATTGAGCATACAAATACACATCTTTAAACTAAATTTTCATCTTTCGTTTCTTGTGTGAATAGCCGCTTGGTTTCTTACGACTCTAGAACTTGCCATGACGATGCATTCCCGGTCTGTAACACCCCGAAAATTTTAGATCGATTATTTAAATATAATATCGGTAAATAACCAAGTGAACTAACTAGGATTAAAAAAATAACATAGTTAAACAAAAGTCTTGTAGTGACTTAAAAGCGGGTTAACACACTAAAAAGAAGAACTAAACGATAATTGAGGGGCCAAAAGCGTTTAAAATGAAACTAATTACAATAAAACATAAAAATTAAAACTCAAACACACATTTGTGTGTGTTGAGTTCGACTGAAACACAGGGGGAGACATAGAGCTCCCCTTCAAACCCTAACTTCTCACAAATCTCTCAAATTGGAGGTCCAAATCAAGTCTAAATCAAAATCCGAGTACAAATTAGTGATCTCCACTGAAAAAGGAGTCACGAGGTATGTAAATTTCATGAGAAATCTCTAGTTGAATTTCTGAGCAACCTAGAGAATTCCAATTAGATGATTGCATGCTTGCTTTATGATGATATAGGAACAATATAGTGTCCAGGGATAAACCCTAGACAAGTATATGATGAAATTAGGCCTAATTCTTGTGAATTCATGATCACCATTGAAGGTGATAAGTGGGTTTCTGTATGAACATGTTAAACACTAGAAATCGATAGTTGTTCTAGTGTAATTTGAATTTTAGTAAGTAAATTCAGATGTTGTAAATGCAAAAGTTGATATGAACGTGTTAATTGATGTTAAAATCGGCTAAATAACAAGCCATGAACATGATGATAAAGTGTATAAAATTCTGCCTTTAAAGTGTTTGAAAAAATGCCTTAAAGAAGGCTTACAACTGGAAATTTAGATTAAAACGCGTATTTGTAGATTTCGGCAAGTTATGCGTTACATGTTAAGAAAAGAGTTCTAAACGGGTTGTGGTTGAACTCTATAGGAAAGGATACCGGAGCGTCAAGTGGACAAGCCGGTGGCGACTTGCGTTTGAAGGGCGTGCTTTGAAGGTATGTAACTCGTTATGTTACAATATGTGAGTTAGATATGTTAATTTTTCATAATCGTGATTTAGTATAAAGATTGATGTTAGTTGAAGTGACATTGTTCACTATTTGATTTAATGAGTCGTAAATAGATTAGAAAGTGTTTGGTAGTCATTAGAAACGGAGGATTCTGTAAATGAGCCAAACAGGTCAAATAATTGGTTAATAATAGTGAAATAGTGTTTTGAATGTCATCTGACATAAGACGATCACAAGAGCGTAAAGCCAGGGAATTGGTAATGAAACGCAAGTGATTGTGAACCCCGGGTGTTGGGGTAAATACGCCTAGTAGTCTTAAAACTTGTTAATAAGTAAGTTAGCGTAAAAACTTATATGGGTCAAAATATTACATTATGGAAATGTAAATTTATAGATCATATTCCATTTTGATTCAAGGTATATCATAGATGCGTCGGTAATCGAATTACGGATGCATAGGAAAAAGAATCGGCTAAAACGGACGCTCGAGTCGAAAGTTATGATAATTTAAAGATTTAAATATGAAAATTGTGATGCTGGGCTGATATGCAGCTCCAGCTAACGAACTTGCTGTCAAATAGGTGGCCTCGCGCCACGCCACGACAAAACCACATCATCGTCGCATGACGCGACGGCGGTGGCGGGCCGCGAAGGCTAGGCCAACCTCCGTCGCGGGGCGCGACAGCCTCAGTTGCTGGATTTTTGTTTGTTTTTCAATACTTAAACAGTAGAACTTGTATTTATGTGATTTAAAGATGTCAAAACTAACTCTTAATGTGGTTTTGACCATAGGTGAAGATGGACTTAATTCGGATGGCGATCAAGCACGATTACAAGAACCGAACACGAACTTTTAAAGCTTCCGCGACTATTTAAATATGTTTAAGACAATGTTTATGTTGTTAACACTTAAATACTTGTTTTGGGGTTGTTAATCTAGTAGTAGTCAACTAAAATGTTAACTCTATGAAAACTTTTCCTAAGCCTGACATCTTAAACAAATATTTTGGTTTCAAAATGCTTAGTTTATGTTGAATTCGTATAAAAACAAGTCGGGTGTTACACGGTCCTTACCAACTTAAACCCAAGTAAGTAAATGATGGAGGCATTAGCACTAACCCTTTTTCTTTTCAACACCATTATTTTTTTTTATCACCTACCCAAAATCCCCCTAGTTAACCCCTTTGAGTCTAAACCTTTTCATTACAAAACCCACAAAACAAACACCCTTTACCCACCAAAACCTTTTTCTTTTCAACCCCTTTGTTTTAGTAAAAAGTTCGGTTATCTTGTGACATAAAAAAAAAACGAAAAAAAAAATGAAAGTCCTGCAACAAACAAACAAGTTCATCAAAGAAATCTTGTTTGAATGTGTTTAGTTTGAATAAAAGTCACAAAAAATAAAAAGTTTTACGACAACCAACGCTTTTTACGCTTTTAGCCATTTCTACTAACCACTAACCAAAACCACCTACCCTTAGCCCAAGCCTAACCCTTCCCCAAGTACTCTTGATATTTACAAAGGTTTATAGTTAAAAAGGAGGAGGAATGATCGCTTGGCAAGCATATGGTAGAAGTAAGTTCCATGCCGGTCTCGAGTGTTTCACAAAAATACATCTTCGGCCGAGTGTTGAGTGATCTCCCGTGAGGTATGTGAACTTGTATATAAATGGAATTTTAAAGAGGCATGTTATGCCCAAATATATAATTTTTCTTATCAAGTGTTCTAAACAAATCATGACGAATAGGATTGTAAATAGTATAAAAATAAAACCCAATAAAGATCTTGAATTCCCAACACTCAAGACAAGCCCAAAACTTCTCTTCTACCCATTCCATTTGGGTGTGTAAGCCACATAATAAAGAGTTTTGCTTGAGGACAAGCAAAGATTCAAGTGTGGGGGTATTTGATGTGTGTAAAATGCAACATATAAATTACATCAAATGAGGCATAAAACTAACCCTTTTTAGTACTAATGTTGGAAAAAGTGTGCTTTTATCTTCCTTTTGTATTTTCAGAACCAAATGAGCTTAAATGAACAAAAGGAACAAATATGCAGCAAAAACTAACATAAATACAAAGAAAAGGAATAAATGTGGCATACCCAACCCCTCGACAGCATCTCCCAAAGCAAAAACAAGAAGAAAGCTGACCATGGTGTCACACCCCCAAAATACCACATGCAGAAACACCGCGGGACGTATGACGTACCAAGATCCAAGCCACCAATCACATTGAACCAACAATAAATATTTAAATAAAACATTCGATTCATTTCATAATATAAATCCACGTGATACCAATCTGTCACACCCCAACCGATGGCGGAATCATCGGGGCGCGGCACTGAGCGAAACAGATTGTTCATGAGAAATCCATAACAACTATCATTACCGAATATTTAGCATTACGTCCCATACCGTAACATATTAAGCAAACAAGTTATTACAACTCGGGCAACGTGACCTACTTCATACGAGGTGTTTCACTCGAGCGAAGTAACTCACTTTGTGCGAGTTGTCCCAATTCATACTGGTGTCCCTAGAATTGCATAAGCGATAGAGTTCACACAAACAGGGGTCGCATTGGGTACTTAGTCTATAGTCTAGGTCGATTCTAAGACAACAACCCGGACTAGGTCGTGTCTTTCCTAGTTCCCTATAGTTATGGCTCTGATACCAATCTGTCACACCCCAACCGATGGCGGAATCATCGGGGCGCGGCACTGAGCGAAACAGATTGTTCATGAGAAATCCATAACAACTATCATTACCGAATATTTAGCATTACGTCCCATACCATAACATATTAAGCAAACAAGTTATTACAGACCAAATATCTCAAAAACAAGTAATTGTTCCGACAACTCAGAATTCATGTTATTATTTATTTCTAGACTCTTTCCTAGCCTCAATTTCATCACACAACAAACCAAGCATCCTAGCATCTGAAGCACCTGTTACATACGTAAAAGTAAAAGTCAATACACATAGTGTAAAGGTGAGCATACAAGTTTGATAGTATAATAGAGTTCGAAATCGTTTACGCATAACCAGCACGTACAACGTGTAATGTGAAGCACGTAAGTTATCGACAAAGATCCTATCAATACCAATGACTGCGGGTTGACTGTGTAAGGCAGTTCGCAACACATATTCGCCATTGCGATCATGTGAGTAATGGTCCTTAACAACCCCTGAGTGAACAGGTGCGGAGTCCAAACTATAGTACTATCGTTGCTAAGGCAGGTAGACAGCAATCTATGTGTAAACATAACAAACATGCATTCGTCGAGTCACGTATAACATACTGTAATGGTTAGCGTTAAAGTGTTTGCATTGTGTGTTCGATTTGATTTGAATATATGTAACGTATGTAACACCCAAAAGTGCGTAAAGCAAAAAGGGATCGAGTATACTCACAGCGATGATGGATTGAAGGGAGCGCTTAGAGCGAGATTAGCCTGAATAGTTAACGGTAGCCTAAATGATAAGCGGTGCGTAAAACGAGAAAAGTGCCAAGTGTAGGATGGTGATCCGGACGGATAGCCACTCGGTCGGATATCAGTCCGTTCGGGTGGTCATCCATTCGGATGGCCACTCGGTCGGTCTGACATTCGTTGGCATGGATGCGTTTGTGTATGATGGTTTGAGTTTTAAAGTTTTCGTTGTAGTATTTTGAAAACAAAGAAGTATCTCTACCCTTCAGGTTGGTCGATCGAACGGCGGCTCGATCGGACGGCGATCCGTTCGGTGAGAAATTTCTCTGAGAACAAGTTCACAGCAGTCCTATCGTCCCATCAGATAGTCTACCGATCGGGTGACAATTCGCTAGAACTGGTAATGCATTGAACATGTTGAAAATTGTTTAGTGTTGAATCCAGGTGCAATCCGATCGGATAGCCGGTCGATCGGATGGCAATCCGATCGAACGGCAGTCCGATCGGACAGCGATCCGTCCTGTCGATCTAGTCGTCTTGTCACTTGACTCTGTTTGAAGTGTCGTAGTCTGAATGAGACGTTATGATAGCTTGTCTAAACAATAGGAACCCCATCTCGTCCCCAGTGACCCGACCGAACAGGGATCACCCTAGTCCGACGGTGCACGGTTCAAGACGGTTGTTCATGTCCAAACCCGAAATCACTACCTCTCGGATAGAATTCGGATCTAGAACTGATACATCACTAAGAGCGAGTAGAAGATCAGAACCAGCTCTGATTCCATCGGGTTGGAGTGCATTGAGTGTAAAAGAGATGAAAGAAAGTTAGAATAAACCATCTTTAATCCTTTTCACCGTGAATATGTTCAGATCTAACAAGATCCTTGCTTATTCATGTGGAAATCCTTGAGATTCAAGTTGTTCTTGGTGGATTGAGGCCAAAACATGAAGTTCCTAAGAACACCATGTTGACATCATCCTAGAACACCTCAAATCTAGTGATTTCATGGTTAAAAGTTAAGATTCAAAAGATAGGAAGGTGTAGGAGTGCGTGTAGATCAAGAAAGTACAAGGAATTACGAAGAAAACTTACAATAATTGAGAGAAATCGAGAGAAAGGAGCTTGAGAGCGATTGGTTCGAGTAAAGGAGATGTCACCACCAAATGAGGTAACATAGGGGGTATTTATAGGGTTTCCCAAAATGGAAATGGCTGGTCGATCGGGTGGCTGGTCCGATTGGGTGGCAGCCCGATCGGGTGACAACTCGATTGGATAGCAGTCCGATCGGTTGGCCACTCGATCCTAGTGTGTGGCGTGACGAGTTTTGTCGTTTCGATTCGCATGTTGAGCGTTGCGATGCGATTTGAACGAGCGATACGATAGAGTTACCCATTAAATTACTTTTAATCCCAACTACTATATCTAACATACAATCATCCTATACATCTTTCGATTAGCGTTTGCGATTTGATTGCGATTGGGTTGCGATTGCGTTTTGATTAATCACCACAAAACATAAGTAAACATGCATAAGTAACACATAATTAACACACACACATAAAACAATATCCAAAACCTGCGATTCGATGTCGATTCGATTAGCATTAGATTGATTAGCGTTTAGTTAACTTTATCTCATTGTTACTTCCTATTGTTCACAGTCGTAAGTCGATTAATAGCGATAAATACACGTCGATTACTGCAATTATTGATAAGTACTCCACATAATACAACTAAAATAAACACAAAGTAGAAGTTGATTACAAGTCAAGTCGCGCGATCGGTCGTTGACTTTGACCTTGACTTTGACTTTGACTTCTGGAAACACGGGGTGTTACAGCCTCCCCTTCTTAAGGGAATTTCGTCCCGAAATTAGGCTGAAGCCGTAACAAACAACTGCGGGTACTTCGCCTTCATGTCACTTTCGAGTTCCCAAGTGAACTCTGCGCCTCGTTTGCCTTCCCAGCGGACCTTCACAATGGGAATGCGTGAGCGCCGGAGCTGCTTGGTTTGTCGGTCCATGATCATGACAGGCTTTTCGACGAAGTGTAATGTTTCGTTCACTTGAAGATCCTCGAGTGGAACGTGTAAATCATACTCAGCTAGACACTTTCTGAGGTTCGAGACGTGGAAAGTCGGGTGGACGTTGCTAAGTTCCTCCGGTAGTTCGAGTCGGTAGGCCACTTTGCCGATCCTTTCCAGAATCTTAAAGGGTCCAATGTATCGAGGCGCGAGCTTTCCTTTCTTGCCGAATCTGACCACCCCCTTCCAAGGTGATACCTTTAGGAGTACATGGTCGCCAACGTCAAATTCAAGGGGCTTGCGTCATCTATCGGCGTAACTTTTCTGACGACTCCGAGCTTTCAGCAGATTATCCCGAATTTGGAGGATTTTGTCAGTCGTTTCTTGCAATAACTCAGGACCGGTTAATTGCGAGTGCCCGATCTCGTGCCACACAATAGGCGATCGACATCTTCTTCCATACAATGCCTCAAATGGTGCCATTTGAATGCTGGAATGATAACTGTTGTTGTACGAGAATTCGACTAAAGGTAAGTATGCGTCCCAATTACCACCGAAATCTATGACACACGAACGGAGCATGTCTTCAAGGGTACGAATCGTTCTTTCAGTCTGACCGTCGATCTGGGGATGGAATGCTGTACTTAAATTAAGCGTAGTGCCGAGAGCAGTTTGAAAATTTTCCCAGAGACGCAAGGTAAACCGACCATCGCGGTCAGAGATGACGTCGCGAGGCGTCCCATGTCGACAAATGATCTCATCGGTGTAGATTCGGGCTAATTTTTCCACCTTGTAGTCTTCTCATATCGGCAGAAAGTGAGCAGATTTTGTTAAACGGTCGACGACAACCCAAATACTGTCATGACCTGATGGCATTCTCGGAAGTTTCGTTATGAAGTCCATAGCTATACTCTCCCACTTCCACACAGGGATCTCGGGTTGCACGAGTAAGCCAGAGGGTCTTTGATGCTCGGCCTTGACTTTCGAGCAAGTCAGGCACTTCGAAACATAGAGAGCGATATCCCTCTTCATGCCCGGCCACCAGTACTTGTAGCGAAGGTCCTGGTACATTTTTTCGGCACCGGGATGAATAGAATACCGAGACTTGTGGGCTTCGTCCATCAAAATCTGTCGTAAATCGGTCCGTTTAGGGATCCAGATCCGGTCAAGATAATGGAATATCCCATTTGATTTATTCACTAGCTGGGCTCCATCGTTGAGAATCCTTTCCTTCTTCAAAGTGTGTTCAGTAAAACAGGCATGTTGGGCTTCGCGGATAAGGGTTTCGAGATCATGTTGGGCTTGAATATTACGGGCGCTATGCAAATAGCTCCGTCTGGTGAGGGCGTCGGTAATGACATTTGCTTTGCCAGGATGATAACGAATCTCACAGTCGTAATCGTTGAGAAGTTTCACCCACCGGCGTTGACGCATATTAAGTTCCTTCTGGTCAAAGATATGTTGTAGGCTCCTATGATCGGTGAAGATCGTACACTTGGTACCATAAAGGTAGTGTCGCCAAATCTTCAACGCATAAACAACTGCGCCTAGCTCGAGGTCGTGGGTTGTATATTTCTTCTCGTGGATCTTGAGCTGACGAGACGCGTAAGCGATAACCTTGTCTCGCTGCATAAGGACACAACCGAGACCAAGGTTTGAGGCATCGCAATAGACTATGAAGTCATCGTTTCCATCAGGTAGCGTGAGGACGGGAGCATTGCAAAGCATGTTCTTGAGGGTTTGAAAAGCAGTCTCTTGTCCAGTTCCCCAAACAAAAGGCTTGTCTTTATGTGTGAGAGCAGTAAGCGGCACGACGATTTTAGAGAAACCTTCGATGAATCGGCGATAATAGCCCGCTAATCCGAGAAAGGAACGGACTTCAGACGGGTTCTTAGGCGTAACCCAACTCTTGACAGCTTCGATCTTCGTGGGGTCGACATGAATACCTTGACTATTGACAATGTGACCGAGGAATTGAACCTCCTCTATCCAGAATTCACACTTGGAGAACTTGGCATAGAGTCGATTCCCTTGGAGTAGCTCGAGAACCAAATGTAGATGCTGCACGTGTTCGGTTTTCGACTTGGAATAGATCAGGATATCATCAATGAACACGATGACGAAGCAGTCGAGAAAAGGTTTACACACGCGATTCATCAGATCCATGAAAACCGTGGGTGCGTTGGTTACACCAAAAGGCATAACAACGAACTCATAGTGGCCGTAATGAGTGCGAAAAGCGGTCTTGGGTATATCCTCCACTTGAATGCGACTGGTGATAGCCTGAGAATAGGTCAATCTTAGAAAAACACGTAGCACCTTGTAACTGATCAAATAAGTCGTCGATTCGGGGCAAGGGGTATCGATTCTTGATAGTCAGCTTATTCAACTCCCTGTAGTCGATGCACATCCGGAACGATCCATCCTTCTTTTTGACGAAAAGGACAGGTGCGCCCCAAGGAGAGGTGCTTGGGTGAATTAAGCCTTTATCAAGTAGTTCCTGGAGCTGACTCGAGAGTTCGCGCATTTCAGAAGGTGCGAGTCGATAAGGAGCTCTAGCAACAGGATTTGCTCCAGGAATAAGGTCGATTAAAAAATCGATATCACGAGTGGGAGGTAATCCTAGAAGATCTTCAGGGAATACGTTGGGATAATCACGAACAACAGGTACCTGGCCTACCTCCTTAACTTCCTTTTTCTCCGCTGTTATAATGTGTGCCAAGAAAGCTTGGTATTCCTTGCGGAGATACTTGCTAGCGTGGACACATGACATGAGTTGGAGTTTCTTCGAAGCGACTTCACCATAAACACATAGTTGATCACCATTAGCGAGTGAGAATCGAATCATCTTGTCAAAACAAACGATTTCAGCATGGTTTTCCCGAAGGAAATCCATACCTACTATGATATCAAAGCTACCGAGTTGCATCGGTATGAGGTTAATCGGGAAAATGTGACCGTTGAGATCGAGAGTACAGTCACGTAAAACAGAACTGACGGTGACGGTTCTTCCAGTGGCTACTTCTACGTCGAAGGTCGTTGGGAGGTTAGGGCACTTACGATTTAGGAGCTTTTCGAATTCAAATGACACAAAACAGTTATCGGCTCCAGTATGAAATAAACACGAAGCATAAATACCATATACGAGAAGCATACCATTGACCACGTTGTTGTCTGCCTGAGCCTGACGGGCGTTGATGTTGAAGACCCCCCCGCGGGCTGCTTGTTGAGCTGGCTGCTGCTGCTGTTGTTGTTGCTGCTGTGGTTGTTGCTGCGGTGTGGCTGCTGCTGCTGTTGTGGCTCTTGTTTGACCACTCTGTTGGGGCAGATGTTTGCGAAGTAGTTGGGATCACCACACGCAAAGCAAGCTCGTGCATGAGCAGCGGGTGCATGAGCTGCTTGCTGTCCTTGTGGAGCGGGTAGAGCAGAGCTTGAGCTGGAGCTTGACGAGCACGGCAGTTGGTGGTGAAATGGTCGTACATGTTTCAAAGAGAACAAAACCGACATGCGATACCAGCTGGAAGATGATAGGTGCAAGTAGGGTAGAGCGGGGGTGGCCCGGTATATGCACGCTTAGCAAGCGGTGCATTCACCACAGGCGCCGCTACTTGACGCTATTGTTGTTGAGCTGGTACAGCTTGAATTGGTGCATCAGTGATCGCACAGTTCTTGTTGCTGGAGTTGTTGTTGCTATTACTCTTGCTACGTGAGGCCTTTGAAGACTGAGGAGTGGCGGCGGTTTCAGCGGTTGGTGCGGTGGTAGCTTGGTGCAGATTCTTGGTGGCTTTATCCCAGTAGCCAAACTTAACCCGTTTGTCATTGATTTCGAAGGCAAGCAGGTAAGCTTCTTCGATTGTTGCTGGTCTGGAAGCTTGCACAAAATCTGCGACACAATCCGGCAAAGCTCGGATATACTTCTTGATTGTAATCTCAGGAGTTGTCACTTGACCTGGACAGATAAAACTGAGCTGCTTGATGTGCCAGAATTCATCCTTGAGCTTTTGGAGTTCATAGGGAGGGCAGAACTCTTTCATCATAAGGTTCTTCAACTCATCCCAAGACAATCCGAAAGCTACATCGTTTCCTCGTTTGTTTCTCTCAGCCGTCCACCATTCAAGAGCGCGGGATTGGAAGACGCCGGTAGCATTGATTGTGCGGAGGTCTTCTGGACAGCCACTTTGGCGCAGTGTGGCTTCGATAGAATCGAACCATTGGAACATAGCCGTAGGCCCTTCTGTCCGAGTAAATTCCTTTGGTCCGCAAGCTTTGAACTGCTTGAAGCTAAAAGCAGCTTTAGGGGATTCAGTCCTGGATTCTTCGGACGATTTGCTAGCATTTTCGTTTATCTCGCTGAAGATCTGTGGAATCACTTTGACAATTTGACTTACGACGAGTGAAGCGAGTCGCTTGTCAGCTTGTTTGCGTCTAGCAGCGCGAGAAAGGTGTGATCCAGATGACGACATTGTCTGCAGCAGACATCGTCATAGGACTCAAACACAATTTCGATTACGTCTAGCATAGTCTATTATCCCCCTCAACACTACTTATATGCGTATCACGTTCAGGAACACATAACCACAAATAATCAAGTAGGCACATAACACACAGAGGCACGTAAGCACATAAGCACATAACCCATATAAGCACAGAAGCACATGATCCACATAGCCTATATATTGCACGTATTCACCTACATATATTGCACAGATTCACCTATCTTTCATAGCGACGTTCGTGATTGAGAGTTGCGAGTGTGAGTAACGATTAGCGATTTGGTGGTTGCAAGTAGCATGTCAAGCGATTTGTTAACGTGATGTGAGTTGTGTGTGTTTAGGTGGAGCGAGAAGCGAGTAATCAAAACCATCAGTACCACTGTATTGTTTACCTCAAAACGCTAACAAATAACATTTAAAACCACGTAAAAGCAAAGAATGTCAAATCGAAACACATGAAATCGAGGATAGATTGTCTCGGGTTTGCCGAACATGTCTACACACCCAGAGTGACTTGACTGCCCAAAGTGTTTCAACTATTCTCAAGGACTCGTAAGTGCACACTAGGCCTTTTGGATTGTGCTCTTGCCTCGATTTTGGGCAAACGACACGCATCTTTCCAGACATGGTGCGACTAAAGTCGTTGGAGTCTGTCGAGACTTTGGTAAGGATATCGAAAATCCAAAATCTAGAGCGGAATAAGTCATCAAGATTCGGTTTTCACCCCTAACTTAACGACAATGCTCCCTGTTTTTTGATGAAGAAAAGGGGAAAATTCGCGTCGAAGTACGGGTTTCACTCCTGATTCAACGCAAATTCTCATTTTAAAGTAAAAACTGCGTGTCGAACGAGCGATCCAATTGAGAGTTTGCGGTTTTCACACCTATTCCCGATCGAATTACTCGATTGTGTTGAAAGTTGTGCGTGCGATAGCCTTAGGAAGGGCTAAAACAGCTTGACAATCTTAGGAAAGATTGTCGAGCGTTTGGAGGTTGAGCTGGAATACTTTGTACGAAGTGCACAACTCGGGCAACGTGACCTACTTCATACGAGGTGTTTCACTCGAGCAAAGTAACTCACTTTGTGCGAGTTGTCCCAATTCATACTGGTGCCCCTAGAATTGCATAAGCGATAGAGTTCACACAAACAGGGGTCGCATTGGGTACTTAGTCTATAGTCTAGGTCGATTCTAAGACAACAACCCGGACTAGGTCGTGTCTTTCCTAGTTCCCTAGAGTTATGGCTCTGATACCAATCTGTCACACCCCAACCGATGGCGGAATCATCGGGGCGCGGCACTGAGCGAAACAGATTGTTCATGAGAAATCCATAACAACTATCATTACCGAATATTTAGCATTACGTCCCATACCGTAACATATTAAGCAAACAAGTTATTACAGACCAAATATCTCAAAAACAAGTAATTGTTCCGACAACTCAGATTTCATGTTATTGTTTATTTCTAGACTCTTTCCTAGCCTCAATTTCATCACAATGCAAACCAAGCATCCTAGCATCTGAAGCGCCTGTTACATATGTAGGATTGTGTACGAACCCGAGACGAGTCAATCAGAGGGGTTCTACTCAATATGAAAGGCGGAAACAGACATATCGAGTTGAATTCAGCAAGAATATCACTTTAACTGTCTCGTTTATTGATTTTGATGACAAATACAGTATGTAGACACTTCGACAGAGCTTCGCCGTCGGAAAACCTCTAAGTAATTTCGTACGAAATGAATCAGACACACACATATATATAGGCATGTAATTTCGCATGGAATTAGACGTGTAATTTCGTGCGAAATTACCTACATACATACTTTTCTCGTTTTGCGTGCCCTGGTCTATCTATTACAATGTAAGACTCGATACAAGACGAAGTCGACAGACGCATGCACCAACAGACTCCCCCTCGAATGTTGATGAGTCGTAAGTGTCGAGTCTTCAACATCTTCAGTCTTTATCAGTCTGTCCGCTTTCTCTGAAGTATCTAACAATGTAAAGCATCCTCAATCTCTCTTCACTTTTCTTCAGCATCAACAGACCTTTAGATGTCTTCAGACTCCCCCTTTCAATATGCTGGGATCGCAGTTTGGCTTCCACAGGTTCTAAGATCGAATCCTGGCTCTAAACAAAAATTTATCAGGAATCGAAAACCTGGCGAATCAGGAATAGAATGATTTAACAATTAAAAATTTCTGATGACTACTTGTAAATTTTTTCATATACATTCTCCCAAACTTGTTCATCATGTTTAGCACTCGGAATTTTGAAAATCAGCTCTTCAACATCAGTTGTCGAAAATCTTTTTGGTTTTATCAAAAAAAAATTTATGCTAAAACACACTAAAATCTTTTTGGTTTTTTTATATGAAATGAAAAGCAATAAAGAAATATATACAAACAATACTTTTTGAGAGTTTGTGTAAGAGGATCATATCAGTTTATGAGACAAATCACAAGCACCGTTAAGCTTTTAAACATTTTAAGTTCTAAACGATTCACGTTGATTGACGATATAGTTATCCTCTTAAACTCAATCTAAAAACTTTCGAAATGCTTACTGATACATTAAGGTATATTAATTTTGCACTAAAATCTTATGGACCCCACGATCTCAGCATATCCCCTCATCATGCAATACACTGACTCAAGTAATGCCTTTAAACTTTCATCAACTGTGATATGTGTGAAAACAAAGCAGAATGTTTAAACATTAACAATCAGGTCGATCTTTCGATACGCAGAGAAAGTCCAATGTTTAAACAAAATAAGAAATGAAAACAAGTTGAAATTGTTTAGGCTTTAACCACCAGTTCGATACTCACGTATACGCAGAGGTGATCCAAAGCTTAAATGAAACACCAAAGAAAATAAAGTATAACGTTTAGGCAATAACACCCAGGTCGATACTCACGTATACGCAGAGGATGTCCAATGCTTAAACAAAAATAAAGAAATAAAACAAGTTTAAATCTTTGCAAAATGAAATGCACAATCACAGTGACTTTTTCAGCAAGTTGTGAAAGTTCACAAACTTAACTGGTTTTATGTCTTTCGACAATCAGCGATTACCGAGTAGGCACACAATCAAGAAGGATAAAAACTAAGTACTATGCATTTGACCGTGTTTCCCACCAGACTTAGGCTTTTTGCTTTAAGTTTGTATCGTTATCGCAAATCTACTAGTCTAGCTGAGCCTATCGTCACATCATTAGTGAGATCGCTTATCACATTTTAACTTTCCATATCTTTAGCATGCTATGATAGTCCACTGATTTACTATCATTTCCTCTTTTTCACAACAAAACTCATTTTTATTTTTATCATGTTTTTGCCTTTTTTTCAAATTTTCAAATGTTTTTGGATTTTCAAAGTAAATTTGAAAATAAACTGTACAAATAAAGTGACAACTGATATCAAATCACTTTAATTCGCCATCCATTTGGCATAAACAATCAGAACTCCCCCTTACAACAAACTATTTTCCCATTGTGATTTCAAAACACTTAAGTTTGTTTTAATCAAATGGTTTTTTCCGGAAAATTAGTTTAGTTGATTTCACCACTGGTATGAATGGGGATCAATTCATCACTTTGTTCTCTTCAATCACATGTAGGAATTTAACAGTTTTAGGATTGAACCAACAAAATATCACTTGTAGAAAATCAAGTACAACTTAATGTCCCTGATTTACCACTTGTAAATCGAAATCACTTTCGTGAATTTCTCAAGAAAGATGCCGATTCCTGCTCCTCACTTACCAACCTGGGAGCTCCGACAAGTCAGGTTTTTCAGTTAAAGAAAATATCCACCCAAGCCTGACCAGCCTTGGGTGATCTTAACTCCTCTTCAGTTGGGTTATAAGTTGCCTTCTTTGTTGCATAAAAATCTTTAACCCCTTTAACCTTCCCCTCGATCATCTTTCCAAAAATCTTCTTCATATTTCCATTAAATGCTTTCTCAACATCAAATTCATTCTTCTCAGAATAAAATTGATTCGAGATCTCAAGTTTACCAATCTTTTGCTTAAAATTTTCAGTCCTCAATGGTGGAAAGTTCTCATCATCCATTGGGGGAACTGAGTTTTCAACCTTTTTAACAACATGTGGCTCCTCTGATTTTGTGGAATCAGATTCATCGCCAGGTTTTACATCTGATTTCTTAACAACCCAAGCTTGGTTGTCAAGATTTCCCCTACGTTTGTAAAACCCTTTCGAACACTCACCAGCTTCATATGTTGAATTTTTAAACACTTTAAATTTCTTAGTTGGTGGTTCGGTTTTATCAACAACTATTTCTTTGAGTTTTTCTGAAACTCCCTGTTTTGTGTTGGTTGCCTTTGGACAGTTCCAGGCGATGTGACCAACTTCTTGACATCTGTAACATGTTCTTGTCTCTTTTCTCTGAAAAACTCCATTCTTCATTCTTTCTTGCTTTTCGTTAAGGAATTCTCTATTTGATTGCTTCCAAAAAGAGCTTTTTGATTCCTCTTCACAGCTTGTCACTGAAACAAATTTTGGATTTGTTTTAGAAGTTTTATCATTTTTATAATTTTCAGGTGGAATAAATCCAAGACCTTTCTTTTTGAAATTACCATTATGGTTTGATTTCTTTTGAAAACTAAAACCATAATTGTAACCTTTTTTCTTGTTTAACCTTTGTTGAACTCTTGAGGTGTACTTTTTAGGTTTTTCATTAAGATTTACATCATTTATTTCAGAAATATTAATTTCTGTTAGTTTGAAAACCTTGTTAATCATTTCATTTTTAACACCTCTTATTGGAAATTCTTTATCAAAATATAATTTGTCAAAATCATTCAAAGTATATGCAACTTCAAATGTTTCGTCATTCAAATTAGATTTTGACAACAAAAATTCTTTACTATACACCCGTTTTCCTGACGACTTTGAACTCCTGACAGACGAACTCGAACTCCTGGACTCGGACTGTGACTCTGACTCCTCATCCTTATCCAACACCTAATCGACCATCTTTTTTATTAACTCAGACTCATGATCTGTGTCTGACGCTGTGAATGTGATGTCAATGTTGTCTGGTAACCCGTCGATTATCTCAAACTCTAACTTTATATTGACAGCCTTTTTTACTTGTTCCTCATTTGGTTTTCTAGGCGAATACCCTTCCCAAATTGGAGGCGGACACTTATTATAACTGACACTCTGTTTCTTGCCAGTATCCTTCTTCTCTGGCTTCTGGTCTTCAAACACTTCAAAACCTGCAACAGTTGGATAAATTCTGTCAATTAAGTAATCTGAACTTGAATAACTTTTCAGTAATCGTCTGATTCTTTCATTTTCAACTTTTTCAATTTCCAACTCCTGCTTCAACTTAGCACATTCTTCAATGTAGTAGTTTATCTTTTTTTGCTTGGACATCATTGTTGCATTTATCATTGTCAAAGCATCTTCTCTTTTAGAATTTGTCTTCTGCAAACTATTCACAGTTTTGTTCAATACATCATACGACTCTTTCACATTCTTGACATCAAACAACAACTTTTCTTTCAACTTTTCTAAATCACTAAACCTCTCATCTTTTTCTTCACATTGTTTGCAGGGTTCCAAACATGTAAGACAAGGTTTTGTGATTCAACAATCTTTTCAATCTCCACAATCTTCTCGACTTCAACTACCTTGACTTCTTTCATTTCTTTTGCAGCTTTTCTCTCTTTAAGTTTCTTCAACTTATCTGCAAAATAAAATTCAAAACTGTCAGAAGATAAATGAGTTTTTCCAATGTTTATCTGTTCAATTTCTTCATCATCATCACTAGTATCTGTTGAACTGTTTTCAGAAGAAACAGATTCTTCATCTAGACTTTTCTCCTCATCAGATAACACTGCTATCCATTCTTTCATCAATTCTGACTTTTGAACAATTTGAGCAATGAAAGCTTTAAATTCCCTATTCTCATCCACAAACCTATCCCAGCTAAATCCTGGAGCCATTTTCTCATCGTCTTGATCAATGATACCATAATAAGCTTTCTTGTTTGCATCTTCGATCATTATGGCATGTGCAGTTTGTGGTTCCTTTTGTTGATGCGGTTGATGAGCAACCTGTTGATATATGGCTTTTCGATAGTAATAATCTTTTCCAAAAGGATTCTTTGCTCCACTAGCTTCCTGATTTTTGCATTCTCTTTTGAAATGCCTTTCTCCCTGCATCGAAAACAAGTAACTTTAGATTTATCAAAACCCAAAGTAGACACATGTGCATCCAAAAAATCATTTCTTCCTGTAATCATTTTGAATTTTTCAGCTCTTCTCAAGACACTAGCTAGACACCATTTGATGTCCATAAGCTCCAATTCTTCTGCATCGATCTGATCGTAATCTTCTTTGGTTAACATAGGATTACCAATTCTTCCAGCAATTAATCCTTCATAAGATTCCAAAGCAGTAACCAGTAATGCCATATGACTTTTTACAACTTCTTCAGAAAAATTCTGACCATTTTGAAGATGTAATGCAACATTGCACTGAATCATATGTCCATTACCAACATTTAAACTTTGAACACTTTGAGGATTGACATTTGAAAAACCACTAGTGTCGATTGAACTTTGACTGACAGATCCAGATGAATTTTCTGCACTAAAAGCGGTTTGGATTTTTGGACTTGCTTCAAACTTCTCAACATTTCCTTTGTAATATAACTCGATATCTTGTTGAACATTTGAGTTATTCATTCTGGCAATTTTCTGTTGTTCAAGATCTTGTCCCTCAAGTTTTTCAATGAATTGTGCAATTGATAATCTACTAAACTCTCCTGTATTCTTTAAAATCATGAGATATGTACCCCATTCTTTCTGAGGTAAAGCATCAGCTAATTTTTCAACCCATTCTGCTGGAGTTTTAGTAATTTTCAACTGAGACATAGTATGCACAAGATGACAATATCTTTCAATAAGACTCTTCGTAGTCTCCCCTGGCACACTGGTAAACAACTCAAACTCTTTTTTCAACAAAGATGCTTTACTCTTGAGCATCTCTGTACTTCCTTCAAACTTTTTCTTAAGTACTTCCCAAATCAAAAATGCACTCCCATCATGCTGAAGCAAAACAAATATATCTTCTTTAACAGCTTGTTGTAAAAGACTAATCATTATTTTCTCTCCTTTATAACTATCTCTCTCTTTGTCTGAAAATTCTGAGATAATTTTGTCAACATTCAAAGCGGTCTGTGGTCTAACATATTTTGTTTCAATGCTTTCCCAAGCTCTTAGATGGTTTGCCTGAACCCAGTTCTCAAATCTTTCTTTCCAGCTATGGTATTCTTCAATACCCATAAGCTTCGGGGGCTTTTGCAAAGTTCCGGTTTCATTCTCAAGGTTCATGTTTTGAGCAATGGTAGCCGGAGTAGTCGAAGATGTGGCAAATGCATTGTAGAATTCTTCTTCCATGATTCGGTTCACAACATACACTTTCAAACGATATTACTTCCACGCGAAATTACCTTCCAAGCGAAATTACCTGCACAACAGACTTTCAAACGAGATTAGTTCAAGCGAAATATCAGATCTGGTACGAAATACTTAATTTCGTACGAAATACCAGGGTGATTTCGTGCGAAATTAAGTTAATGTATGTGATTTCGTGTGAAATTAAGCTAATGTATGTGATTTCGTGCGAAATCAGCCAGATAAAGCTATTTCGTGCGAAATTAATCAGCAATTTCGTGCGAAATTATGCTGATGTCATCAACTCAAGCTGATTTTGTCAAAATTGATCAGGTTATTGTCTGATTTTAAATCTGCAACTTTCTAGGGTTTGTTAAAAAACTATTGCGCGTATGATGCGAAAAATTCAAGCCATTTTAACCGCTAAAACTTGTTTAATTGATAAAAGAAGGTGTAGAAGTAAAAGAATGAGATGAAATCAGGCTGAAATCTGCAGAACTCCTCCTCCTGAGCTCTGATACCACATGTAGGATCGTGTATGGACCCGAGACGAGTCAATCAGAGGGGTTCTACTCAATATGAAAGACGGAAACAGACATATCGAGTTGAATTCAGCAAGAATATCACTTTAACTGTCTCGTTTATTGATTCTGATGACAAATACAGTATGTAGACACTTCGACAGAGCTTCGCCGTCGGAAAACCTCTAAGTAATTTCGTACGAAATGAATCAGACACACACATATATATAGGCATGTAATTTCACATGGAATTACACGTGTAATTTCGTGCGGAATTAACATCTTAATTTCGTGCGAAATTACCTATTGACTTTGACCTTGACTTTGACTTTGACTTCTGGGAACACAGGGTGTTACAGTTAAAACCAAAGTAAACGTTCAGCGGAAGCATATAGTAAATTGTTAATAAACTGTTTCAAAACAAGTGTTCAAAACCAATGTAACAAGTATCCAAGAGTTTCGATCCATGACCACTCTAACACTCCGAGATAGCAAGTCCACAATGAAGAATCTAACGACCTGCAAGCATGCAGACAAGTGTGTCAGACGACGCTGGTGAGTTCAAAGTTTGTTAACACGTTTTAGTTACCAGATATGAGTATAAGACGATTCAATGATTTGATGTTGTTATTAACTCGATTACCGCGGATGGCTCTAGATTTATTTGCCCAATCCCCAATGCTCTATCACACATTGGTCAAGTGGTTAAGGTAATTAGTTCACGATCGTCCTCCTCGGTACGGTGTGAGGGTGCCAAACCTAATAGCGCTATCAACTAATAACCCCGTTGCCTCCCCGGCAACTAATCGGTAGATGTAAGGGGACTTATCGATAGAAATGAGTGGAATAACCAACATCCCAATAACCCGGCGTTCCTCCCCGGAACGATTACCAGATGTCCCTCCCCGGGACGCATGCTTGGAAAAAGAGCAGTGAACTCACCTTAGTTTGCTCGGTTTGTAAAGTTACTTGTTCACACTTAAACAGTCACAGCCTACGGTATTCATGTTTACGAAATCAGTTTACATTCGCATGGTTCACGTGTATATTATAATCAGAGTGTGCGTTCAGGCAACAATCACCAAATAGCACATAACAGTTGTTCAAATCCGTACAATCCCACAGTTCACATGTATGATTTACAACAGTACTCAATAGTTAAGTGTGCTACTCATATAATTATGATTCCTCAGTCAATGTTTATATTATTATCAAACAGTAATAGGGTTTCGTCAACAATTATTCAACAATCAAACAGTCTGTACACTATCTTCTGGGCGGCAAAACATCAACCGACGAAACACTGAGGTGTTTCGTCAACATGATAAGTGGCGAAAGACTGGGTTGTTTCGTCGACATGCCGTGTGATGAAATACTGATATGTTTTGTCGACAATGTGTGTGACGAAACATTTGATGTTTTGTCAAGATGTTAACAGTTCATACATTGGCTTAACTGTTCACCGAAAATCCTGTAAACACCTCCCATATTCCGAAACCGATCAAACAAGCAATCCCCAGTCGTGTAAAACGACCAATTGCAATCATTACCTAATCATAAACAACCCTAAACAACCATCGCGCTTAATGTCACGGATCTTGATCATTCAGTAATTGTATACATGGATAAGATCATATGCATATGGCAATAGATTCATCAACCAAACAGTAAGCATGACTAAATACAAGACATCGAATCTGTATCATACGTGTTCCAATCTATCGGCTTAAACGTTAAGATATCAAGGCCCTAATTATCACAACACATGATTATGATTTCTAATACAAACCCCTACATTCACAATAGATCACAGACAACACATAACAATCATCAAACAATGCATAGCAAACAATCTAATGATAAAGATGGTGCACTAACCACGAGATCGAACGGTTTGGTCACAGGGAATAGACTTCGCAAGAGGGAAGAGGTTACAAAGAAAAGAACTGCCGTCGCACTCCCAAGAGTAGGTTAGGGTTTGCTAAAAAGTGTTTCGTAACCTTGTGTATCTATATATAATCGAACAGTCAGCTGGGCCTCATTTGGGCCAAAGGCCCATGCGGCGAAACATTCCTCCGGCGAAACACCCATGTTTCGTCGAGTAAGATATGTAGTGAAACACTATGTGGCGAAACACTAGTGTTTCATCATATATGGTTTTAACTTGCAAGAGTTTACTAGTTTATATTAATTAACCAATCCATAATACAACACACACGCAAACAAATTACCAAAAACGGAGTTTGTAACAAGTAACGTGTCGAGGAAAGACCTTGAAAACTTGGGTTGTCACATCATCCCCAACTTGAAAGAAATTTCATCCCGAAATTTGATAAGCAATCCACAAATGCACGGCGTCAAGTCAGGAGGACGGTGTATTTTCCGCGGGTGCCACATCATCCCCAACTTGAATGTGAATTTCGTCCCGAAATTCACTAGTTGTGCCAGACTTAGGTTTGCCAGACTTGGACTTGTCGTCTGGGAATAAATGTGGGTACTTGAGCTTATCTGATCCTCACGTTCCCATGTGAACTCCGGTCCTCGTCTAGAGTTCCAACGAACCCTCACGATCGGGATTCGACTATGCTTGCGGACCTTGACGTCCCGATCCATAATTTATATTCTTCAACAAACTGCAACTTGTCGTCAATTCTCAGCTCTTGAAACGGTACCACAAGCATTTCATCAGACAAACACTTCTTTAGTTGCGACACGTGGAAAACATCATGAACGTTACCCAACTCAGCAGGTAACTCTAGCTTGTAGGCCACTTTACCAATTCGTACCAGAATTTTGAATGGCCCGACATAACGAGGGTTAAGCTTGCTACGTTTTCCAAAACACACCACACCCTTCCAAGGTGAGACCTTCAACATAACACGATCACCAACTGCGAACTCCAAAGGTTTCCTACGCTTATCAGCATAGCTTTTCTGACGGTCGCGTGCTGCTGCCATTTGATTCCTGATCTGAACGATCTTTTCTGAAGTTTCCAACACAAGTTCAGGGCCTGTGACCTGACTGTCACCCACCTCAAACCAACAGAGAGGTGATCGACACTTTCGTCCGTACAATGCTTCGAACGGAGCTGCCTGGATGCTGGTATGGTAGCTATTGTTGTAAGAAAACTCTATCAAAGGCAAGTGTTTCTCCCAACCCTTGCCAAAATCAATCACACACGCCCGCAGCATGTCTTCTAGTGTCTGGATGGTTCGTTCACTTTGACCATCCGTCTGCGGATGATAAGCAATGCTTATATCGAGACGCGAGCCGAATGATTTGTGCATCGACTGCCACAAATCCGAGATGAAACGCGGGTCACGATCAGAAATAATAGATGTCGGCACTCCGTGCCTAGAAACCACTTCCTTAAGATAGACAGCAGCTAGCTGCGAGAACTTATCCGTTTCCTTGATTGCTAGAAAATGCGTTGACTTCGTGAGACGATCGACGATTACCCAAATGGTATCGTTTCCGTTTTGAGTTCTCGGTAAACCTGCGACAAAATCCATTGCGATTTGTTCCCATTTCCACATGGGTATCTCTGGTTGTTGAAGCAATCCAGGCGGTTTCTGATATTCCACTTTGACCTTAGCACAAGTTATACACTTACCCACATAAGTCGCGATGTGAGCTTTCATCTTCGACCACCAATACAAAACTTTGAGGTCCTGATACATCTTATCCGAACCCGGATGGACAGAGTATCGAGACTTGTGCGCTTCGTCCATCACAAGTTCCCTAAGATTTCTAAACAAAGGGATCCATATTCGTTCCATGCAATAGAGAATACCATCAGATCTCTTTACCAGTCGCTTTTCCATGCCCCGTAAATACTCATCTTCATAGTTTTCTTCTTTCAGCGCTTTAGTTTGAGCAGCACGGATCTGGTCAGGTAGATTCGAGTGAATCGTGAGCTGTAAAGCTCGTACACGTTTGGGTTTCGTTTCCTTCCGACTAAGGGCGTCGGCTACAACGTTAGCCTTGCCTAGATGATACTTGATGGCACAATCGTAATCGTTTAGGAGTTCCACCCAGCGACGCTATCGCATATTCAATTCCTTCTGGTTGAAAATATGCTAAAGGCTCCTGTGATCAGTGTAGATAGTGCATTTGGTACCGTACAGATAGTGCCCCCAGATTTTCAATGCGAAAACCACGGCCCCTAACTCCAAGTCGTGGGTCGTGTAATTCTTCTCATGAACCTTCAATTGTCGAGAAGCATAAGTTATCACATTGTTGCGCTGCATCAGCACGCAACCGAGACCCTGTATGGAAGCATCACAATATACCACAAAAACTTCCGTACCTTTAGGTAGAGACAAAATCAGTGCACTGCAGAGTTTTTGTTTTAACAACTGGAAAGCCTATTCTTGCTTCGCTCCCCAAGAGTATACAACGCCTTTCTGTGTCAACGAGGTAGGAGGTTGAGCGATCTTCGAGAAGTCTTTGATAAACCTACGATAGTATCCAGCGAGACCAAGAAATTGTCGCACCTCCGAAGGAGTCTTTGGTGCCGCCCAACTTCTGATAGCATCAATCTTAGCAGGATCTACGTGTATCCCCGATTCATTAACAATGTGGCCAAAGAAGTGCACCTCTCGTATCCAGAAGTCACACTTAGAAAACTTCGCGTAAAGCTGCTCCTTCCTCAGAAGCTCCAAGATGAGACGCAAGTGCCGCTCGTGATCTTCCTTGCTCTTTGAATAGATCAGAATGTCGTCGATGAATACGATAACGAAGTCGTCGAGGTACGGTTTGCACACACGATTCATGAGGTCCATGAAGACTGCTGGCGCGTTTGTCAACCCAAACGGCATAACTAAAAACTCATAATGGTCGTACCGCATTCGAAAAGCCGTTTTAGGAACATCCTCCTCTCGGACTCTCATCTGATGATAGCCCGATCTTAAGTCGATCTTCGAATAAAAACTCGACCCTTGCAACTGGTCAAATAAGTCATCGATGCGTGGCAAAGGGTAGTGGTTCTTGACAGTCACCTTGTTATGTTCCCAATAATCTATGCACATACGAAAGGACCCGTCTTTCTTCTTTACAAACAAAACCGGGGCTCCTCATAGCGAAGAATTGGGTAGGATAAAACCTCTATCCAACAGTTCTTGAAGTTGATTAGATAACTCTTGCAACTCTCCAGGTGCAAGACGATAAGGAGCACAAGCAATTGGAGCCGTTCCTGGTGCAAAATCGATCTGAAATTCCACTTGACGGTGAGGAGGTAAACCAGGTAATTCCTCAGGAAATACAACAGAAAATTCACGAACAACTGGCAGGTCTTCAATCTTTCTTCCTTCAGACAGAGTGTTAGTAAAAAGTGCTAGAATAGCAGGATACCCCTTTCGTAGACATTTCTGCGCTTGCATAGTTGAGATGATACCAACCATCGCACCACTGCGATGCCCCTGAACCGATAGAAATTCTCCACTGGGGAGAGGAATACGCACGATTTTCTCCTTACAGAGAATTTCAGCTTGGTACTTAGACAACCAATCCATACCAACCACTACATCAAAACTACCAAGGGTAACAGGAAGGAGGTCAATATCAAACACTTGACCCACAAGATCTAATTTACACCCAAAAAGGACATGCGAAGCTTCAATCGTTTTGCCATCGGCTAATTCTACCACATGCTTAACTTCTAAAGGTATTGGAGTTAACCCTAATCGCTGACTAAACCCTAGGGACACATAACTCCAATCGGCACCGGAATCAAATAATACAGAAGCAAAAAGATCGTTCACAGAAAATGTACCAGTCACGACATTGCCATCGTTCCTAGCATCACCAGCACCAATCGTGAATACTCTTCCACAAGCACCATTTCCCCCATTGTTGCCATTATTGTTGTTCCCAGCATTGTTGCTGTTGTTCTAGCGGTTGTTGTTGTCGTTAACATTCTGATTTAACTGAGGGCAATCCCGCTTAATGTGGCCCTCATCCCCACACTGGAAACACCCCTTCTTAAAGCCCTGTTTCTGATGGGGTTGTTGCCTTTGCTGTCGCTGATGCTGCTGGTTTTGCTGCTGCTGCTGCTGCTTTGGGTGCGGGGCTCTACAGTCTTTGGCCTCATGGCCCACTTTTTCACACCTACGGCAAGCCCGGATACACGGTCCATAATGATGAAAACCACACATGTTACACGTTGGCTTCTTACCAACGTAGGTGCCTTGACTCTGATTGTTGCCCTGTCCTTGGTTAACTGAGGATGACTGGCTAAAACTACGATTATTGCTGTTGTCTGGCCTTTTCTGCGATTGGCTTGCACTGGTTGCTTTATCAACATCGTTCCATTTGCGCTTGTTATCACTAGCAGGTGTAGTGGCTGTAGCAGTAGGGGTAGATGCAGAAACACGTGGTGCTAACGCACCACGCTCGACCTCTTGGTCGGTAATCTTGTGTGCTAAACGGATGATCTGAGCCAGATTGTCGAGGTTTGCAGCAGTGACCAAACTCTTTACCGATGGTGCTAGACCCTTGATGTATAGTTCAATTCATCGAGATGGGGGTCGAGACAAGTTAGGGCACATGTTTGCTAGCTCATGCGACCTCTTGGTGAACGCTTCAATTTCAGACCCCACCATCTTCAGATCGTAGTACTCGTTCTCAAGTTTCTGAATTTCATCTTGAGGACAGTACTCCTCCCGCATTAGCTCCTTGAAGTCATCCCAAGTAGTGGCATTAGCCATCTCGATGCCCAACATTTGCACCTGGGCATTCCACCAAGTTAAGGCACCATCCTCCAAAGTGCCTGTAGCATACTTCACACGGTCCCCCTCGGGACAGTTACACATAGCAAACACCGATTCAGCCTTCTCAAACCAATGTAGTAACCCCACAGCCCCTTCAGTCCCACTGAATGTCTGTGGCTTACAATCCATAAACGTCTTGAAAGTGCAAGCAGGTGGATGATTCGCTGGCTGACTTAGTGGACGAAAGGAAATACAACACAAGGGTAAGAGTCGTGTACGCGACACAAGTATAAAGAAGATTTGGCACATATCGTACCAGCTTGATAGGCTGCCAATGCTTCAACCACACGGGTGTTAATCAGATTTGTCAACTCAGCCTGAGTCATCACAATGTGTCCACGTCCATGGCCCCGTCCACTCATTATTCTATATAAGGAGAGGGAACAATTTTAAGAATCGAGATAAGGTAGGAGTCAAACCTCACGTTGACATCTACAAACTACAAAGTTTTCACCAAACAATAGGGCAGAACCCTTCTCACACTCGTTAAGCCTCACTTGGACTTACATGCACCTCGCGTTATTATTATGTGTGCACCCATAATAATAAAGCAATTTGCATGCTTATCTCAGTGCCTCTTAACTTGCGCTAAAAGTTTCCCCCACATTCAAATAGTAAAACGAAAGGCATTACAAGATTAATAATCACAAGAGTCGAAGGGTAGTGCCACACTATCTAACTCCACTAAGACATGCAGCACAGGTAATCACATCAAGGTTTCAAATATGTTGTTTCATGCATGTCGTGTGTGTGTAACTACTAAGCAAGTAACGCATAAAGTAAACAGAAGATGAACCTTGTAATCAGGAGTTGAGTGTCATGGTCGATTTTCGAAGTTGTTCGGTTATAGTCTGGTTTTATAAAAACGTTTTAAAACCTAGTTCGCTATAACTAGTGGCTCTGATACCAAACTGTCACACCCCCAAAATACCACATGCGGAAACACCGCGGGACGTGTGACGTACCAGGATCCAAGCCACCAATCACATTGAACCAACAATAAATATTTAAATAAAACATTCGATTCATTTCATAATATAAATCCACGTCATAAGTTAAAACCAAAGTAAACGTTCAGCGGAAGCATATAGTAAATTGTTAATAAACTGTTTCAAAACAAGTGTTCAAAACCAATGTAACAAGTATCCAAGAGTTCCGATCCATGACCACTCCAACACTCCCAGATAGCAAGTTCACAATGAAGAATCTAATGACCTGCAAGCATGCAGACAAGTGTGTCAGACGACGCTGGTGAGTTCAAAGTTTGTTAACACGTTTTAGTTACCATATATGAGTATAAGACGATTCAATGATTTGATGTTGTTATTAACTCGATTACCGCAGATGGCTATAGATTTATTTGCCAATCCCCAATGCTCTATCACACATTGCTCAAGTGGTTAAGGTAATTAGTTCACGACCGTCCTCCCCGGTACGGTGTGAGGGTGCCAAACCTAATAGCGCCATCAACTAATAACCCCGTTGCCTCCCCGGCAACTAATCGGTAGATGTAAGGGGACTTATCGATAGAAATGAGTGGAATAACCAACATCCCAATAACCCGGTGTTCCTCCCCGGAACGATTACCAGATGTCCCTCCCCGGGACGCACGCTTGGAAAAAGAGCAGTGAACTCACCTTGGTTTGCTCGGTTTGTAAAGTTACTTGTTCACACTTAAACAGTCACAGCCTACGGTATTCATGTTTACGAAATCAGTTTACATTCGCATGGTTCATATGTATATTATAATCAGAGTGTGCGTTCAAGCAACAATCACCAAATAGCACATAACAGTTGTTCAAATCCGTACAATCCCACAGTTCACATGTATGATTTACAACAGTACTCAATAGTTAAGTGTGCTACTCATACAATTATGTTTCCTCAGTCAATGTTTATATTATTATAAAACAGTAATAGGGTTTCGTCAACAATTATTCAACAATCAAACAGTCTGTACACTATCTTCTGGGCGGCGAAACATCAACCGACGAAACACTGAGGTGTTTCGTCAACATGATAAGTGGCGAAAGACTGGGTTGTTTCGTCGACATGCCGTGTGACGAAATACTGATATGTTTCGTCGATAATGTGTGTGACGAAACATTTTATGTTTTGTCAAGATGTTAACAGTTCATACATTGGCTTAACTGTTCACCGAAAATCCCGTAAACACCTCCCATATTCCGAAACCGATCAAACAAGCAATCCCCAGTCGTGTAAAACGATTAATTGCAATCATTACCTAATCATAAACAACCCTAAACAACCATCGCGCTTAATGTCACGGATCTCGATTATTCAGTAATTGTATGCACGGATAAGATCATATGCATATGGCAATAGATTCATCAACCAAACAGTAGGCATGACTAAATACAAGACATCGAATCTGTATCATACGTGTTCCAATCTATCGGCTTAATGACGGGTGGTCCGTAGGACAACCCTTAAATGAGATAATTACGTGCATATCCCATATTTTACACGGTTATTTATTGCGAATGTGATAACTACGAGTTCTTGTGGTTTTACAGGTTAACCGTCTAAATCGTTGAAGTTAGGACGCTTGGAGGTGAAGTGGAACTACCGGGAATGATAAACAGTGCGGAAGATATCATTCGATAGATGTTCGGGTCAAGACATGGTTGAATATGTGTAAGCTACGGTTGTTTGAGAGACATTAATTGATTATCATCGGGCCATTCTAAAAGAATCCATCTCATCAATTGGGCCGACACTCATTGGGCCATCTATTCACGTGAATTTGGATGAGAGGATAAACATGTGACTTGAGGACATCTTTGACGGCAATTTGGAGAAGCACAAAAGTCAAGACTTCAACAATTGAAAAGATGCACATGGCTTGGCTTAGAGGAGGCACATAACATCCATCAAATTAATTCTTTTGGGAGCCGTGACACAAGTCAACAAAAACATCACAAGAACTTTTTGAACATCATCATTACAACCATACAGTTGAGAGGATCGAGGAAGAGGGCAGCCGCCATATTCACAAGACTACATGTGACAAGGAAATTAATTTCACAAAGTCACTTCATCCTTGACTTTTGGCAGCATACATATAGATGGACGGTTGGAAAGAGGACACAAAAATCAACAGCATACTCTTTCACGTGGACATTAATTAGAGGCACATCTTTGGCGGCTGACTTGGGCTGCACATGTACAAAAGTCAAAACAACAAGATTCATTATCATTGGGCCGCCAACATAGCGACAGACTTAGTGGGCCTCATGTGGACTTGGGCGGCATATCTTGGACTTTATGGCAGCCACAAATCAACAACATTGGGGGCGGCACATGTGAATAATCAAAACAATTACATCATCATCGATGTAATATACACACATTGACAACATCACGTGCACTTATGGGGTCAATTGGGCCGACATCATAGGAAAGCAGACATCATGTGGGTTGGATTTGGCGGCTAGCATCGGTGAGGAACAAAGAACAAAAGTTAAGCTTACACCGTAATTTACGGTCCTACCGTAAATTACGGTGGACCTGAAATTCATCATTTTGTCACCATAAATCAGTCTTTCTGCACCGTAAACTTTTTATGTCCACCGTAATTTACGGTGGAGCCGTAAATTACGGTGGTGTCTGCGGAAATTGTGTAACTGCCACATTAAGTTGGTTTTTATTGTGTCTTTTCAATGGTACGCATCATGGTCGGTTAGAGAGATTGGAGGGGCGATTTTTGGCTCTGTCTTGTGTTCTTGATTGGTCTAAACATGAATACTTTGTTTTTTATTCCAAAAAACAAAGGTTTGATTGTGATGATGATTCACCACACTATGAGCGGCTAGGTTTGCTTGGTGATCATCCCGAATGTAAGGTTTATACTTGTGACAATTATGTTTTGTTCTTGAATTTCTGGAATATTAAACTGTGCATGTGTTGTTAGTTTATTATGGTGCTTGATTGGGTGTTTGTAAATTGTTGATGTATGTTTGATCATAGTTCTAAACCATACGTTCTTGGTGCCGTTGGCAATCGAGATATCATGGGAGGGATTAGGGTTGGATATATGTTAATTGGTCATCGGGTAACAACCTCGCTTTCTAGGAATCCGAGTACTTAGTTCCCTTTCATCACAAATAATTGATCTTGCATGAGCTATGTCTATGTAGTTCTTTCTAGTGGAATGATAATATGAATGTTGAAACAAACCGGAAATCTAGGATGGTCATTTGTCTCTAATTTGCTTACAACCGAATTTTTCTCTTGCAATTTACTTAGTTTAAATTAGTCTAAAACCAATTCACTCACATAAAATCCGTGAATTTACATTTCTTGCAATTTAGATTAATCTAGTTAGTTAGACATACATTGAGATAACACATATTCCACAAACTCCCTGTGTTCGATACCCACTTGCCACTATCTATATAGTTGTGTTTTTGGGATTAAATTTGCGTGACCACGACAATCACGTCACTTAAACGTTAAGATATCAAGGCCCTAATTATCACAACACATGATTATGATTTCTAATACAAACCCCTACATTCACAATAGATCACAGACAACACATAACAATCATCAAACAATGCATAGCAAACAATCTAATGATAAAGATGGTGCACTAACCACGAGATCGAATGGTTTGGTCACAGGGAATAGACTTCGCAAGAGGGAAGAGGTTACAAAGAAAAGAACTGACGTCCCACTCCCAAGAGTAGGTTAGGGTTTGCTAAAAAGTGTTTCGTAACCTTGTGCATGTATATATAATCGAACAGTCAGCTGGGCCTCATCTAGGCCAAAGGCCCATGCGGCGAAACATTCCTCCGGCGAAACACCCATGTTTCGTCGAGTAAGATATGTGGCGAAACACTAGTGTTTCATCATATATGGTTTTAACTTGCAAGAGTTTACTAGTTTAAATTAAGTTTATATTAATTAACCAATCCATAATACAACACACACGCAAACAAATTACCAAAAACAGAGTTTGTAACAAGTAACGTGTCGAGGAAAGACCTTGAAAACTTGGGTTGTCACAAACGGGTTGTGCCCAGCTGAGCATGGGGATGTGCCCAGCTCAACACGGGGCGTGCCCAGCTCAACATGGCCCCGTGCCTAGCGGACACAGGGGCGTGGTCAGTCTGCAGAAAAGACAAAGTTGTAGAAGCTTCTATTCCTAGCACGGGGGCGTGCCCAGCACAACACGGGGTCGTGGTCAACGCTAAGATTCGCAGAATCTTGCAAATCTTGATAGTACAGATACGCTTCTGCACACGGGGCCGTGCCCAGCGGACACGGGGGCGTGTAGAGCTAATAGAGACAAATTGTAATTAATGAAGAAAGAGAAAGATGATGAACACGGGGCCGTGTCCGGGCTTCTGTGTAGGCTATAAATAGAGGTGCTTGGTTCACTTCAAAAACATCCCTTGGCAAACCATCTCTCTCCCACTTCACCCACACTCCACCACCATCACAACACCTACATCCACCACCATCATCCATCATAGAGTGTGTGTAGTAGTCTCGGGATCCAAGATTGATCGTAAGAGTTCTTGACAATCAAAGGTCATGTTTGCCTAAGTCTCTTACATCACTTGGTGAAGACGAACATTTAGTGTAATACTTTTGATTTTTAATTTTTTAGCACTTTTTATTTGGTTTTGTATTAATGACTTTAATAACTAGTTTCTTATGTTGAAGGTGAAACTTCCTTATCATTTGTCCGTGGTGTTTTGGCGTTATTTTACTGTCTATATAAAATAAAAGATTTACACCATTCATATCTCTACGGTCTATATAGAGATGTGTTGGCTACCTGGTCGGGGGTTAAGGGAATGGTTTGGTAAGGTTCTTACCTTGTTCAGTGTATAGATCCTGCAAGGACCTTGGTCAAGCTTACTAGGACCTCCTTCAATACCCACTGGTATTGGATGGCGGGGGTGCGAATAGCTTGATCCCCTCAAATGTAAACTACTATTAATACTTTAATCCGGCTACTTGGGATTGTATCCCTGCTGACTCAAACCACTTAGCCGAGGGTAACGTCACTTTCAAAAGAGGGGCCTACCACATTGCGCATTAATAACTTAATTAATTATCTTTCAATATTCCGACCCTTTAGGATTGTATCCTTGCTGACTCAAACTACTAGGTTGAGGGTAACGTCACCTTCAAAAGAGGGGCATACTACTATAACTAAGATAATCTTTTAAAAAGTGCAAAAGTGCGAAATCATCAAAGGTTACACTAAAGGCGAGTCGGATCCAAGTGATTCATCTTGTCTATCTGTTTTATTTTTATTTTTATTTTCAGCATTTTTAGTTTTTATTTTTCATGTTTAAAACCTTTTCTAAACTTTTGATTTGATTAGACGTTGAGGATAAACCGGTACTAAAAGCTCTTGTGTCCTTGGACGACCTCGGTATCTTACCAACGCTATACTGCGCTCACGATGGGTGCACTTGCCCATATGTATGTTTAGTGTTAGTAGAATATCGTGTTTTATAAATTTAAAACTTGACTAAAGTGTTAAAAAGGGCTAAAAATATAACTAAAAACATATCACACTCGACACGCATCAGTTCTCATGGTTTCGGGTCATTACATGTTCTCATGGTTTCGGGTCATTACATGTTCTTCTATGAAGGAGATGGTGCTGAAGTTGATTTCTGATGGGTTGGAAAACATATTATTGTCTGTTATTGAGAGTTTATTGTCTGCCACTTATCCTGAAAGCATGGTAAATTTATATGTTTTCATTGATACATTTTAAACTGTTAGATGCTAATTTTACCCCTACGAAATTCATACAGTTAAGAGGAATGTGCAATTAATGCACTTTATTTGATGAAGTATAATAACGGGTAGAATGGGGAAGTTGATAAATTATTTTAGTAATGCTTTGACTGTTTTCACAGGAGATGGGTTTTTTCACTTTATGGGCTGAAGAGATGCTGATTGAAGACAATTTGATCTTAGATATTCTTTTTATTGCTTATTATGAATCATTCTGTACATGTGATGGTAAACATGGAAGAATTTGTGTTTCCTTTATGAGGTGTATTTTCTTTCTATGTCTACTCCTTTCTTATACTTTTTTTGTAAGGCATGTAACTCGAGATCGTTTCAATGCAGAGGATGATATCTGGACCAGTCACATTGAGCAAAGAAAGGTTGTTAAGGTTGGAGACTAATCATCGAAAAAAATAATATTATCAAGTTATCAGTTATTTACCGTTAACAATAATATATCACTCTGTTTATATTTATTTTATTTATAAAGTTATAATTAATGTAAATCAAAATTTTATACCCGGAAAGTTCCCGGGTGATAACCTACTGTAAATATCGAAAGTACGGACCGACCCGAGAGCTATTTCAAGGAAGGAAGCAACGGTGTTACAAAATCCTTTGAAAATTCACAATTTCGTCGTCATATCTCTCGTCCAATTTCATCAACCTATCAACGTCTTCTTTCGAATCGGTAAGATTCATCTGTTGCGTCATATTCTGAAACGTAATCTGTTTCATCACAGTTGTTAAATTCATCAGGATTTTAATTTAATTACATGTGTTTGATCATTTTAAATTCATAATTCATCATCCGTTGTACTATGATTTTATTGACTGTCATCTGTTGACCGTTGATCTTCATGAAATATTATTATGTAGAAACTTGTTAATGGATATGGAGAAGTTTATAAAGTTGTATGTCTTTTTGATAATATGTTAGAACTTCAGAATTTGTTCATGTGCTTTGGTTAATACTTAATAGGAGTGTTAATCGCGGTGCGTTTAACCGGTTTTGGTGTAATTAGTGGCCCGATAGCGCGGTTACATGAGTTGTTTATGCAGTTCTATACTTAAAAATTGGTTATGTATTGAGTGAGATTAGTTATAATTTGTGAAAATAGGTTTAGATACTGTGCAAGTTTGAAGCAAAAATCAGTCAATGCTCATATTTTAGAACACAAACTTTCACATGGTACGATGAATTTGTATATGATTAGAATGTTTATTATTGTAGAAATGTAGTAGTGACTAGAAATTTTCTTGATTTGATCCAACATGGTAAGCATTTGGAGATTGGATTTGACTGTCTACCCTTGAGAATTTGTGTTATTTACGACTGCTATGATTTACTCCTCTCTGTGATTTAACTATAAAAGTCGTCTCGTTTATTTGAATTAGATGGTTAGAGAGGGAATAAGTATTGATCATTTCCAGCAAATATGATCAAAATTTGGCAGCAGTTTCTTATATCATCCTGTTGCTGGATGCAGGATTAAGTTAAACACGCTCTAGTGTGGATTCATGGGGACTAGTGTTGATGCTGCAAATATGGTAGCTATATAGTGTCATTGTTTTCTCAGCTTTAGTTTACCTTGGGATATTTATTTAATAAGAAGCTAAATTAATATTGATATTTGATTGCAGGAAGGAAACAGAACTACTCTTAGTGAAAAGAATCCCAAAATTGTGTTTGTCCTAGGTGGGTATTTTAATTCAAAGTTTATAGATCCAAATAATCATGTTTAGAGAAAAGATCATACTAATAACATCGTTTCCTCATAACATTCGCAACATTTTATCCGAAAGGTCTAAAATAACTTTTAGTAACTTAGAATAGGGGTGTGCATGAGTCGGTTTTGGGCTCAAACTGAACCAAAACCGAAATTTTGGCTTTAGGAAATTGATCGGTTTCGGTTTTTCGTTTCTATGTATGGGTTCGGTTTGGTAACGGGTCAGTTTTACATTTGAGTTTATAGTGTTTGCACCTCAAAAAGATTGGCCCAAAATAACGAGTTCGTCTAAAAACTTTTGGCCTAAAGTTTTTGTTAACCACTTTACTAATGAATTTGGGTCTCAAACTTTTGGCCCGAATTAATGAATTTGGGTGATGAATAACATTCAAACAAGTTCGGCGTAGAGGTGCACAAAAAAACCAGTTTGTTAACCGAAACCGGTTAATAACCGGTACACCATTAACCGGTTCCTAGTTAATATTAACCGCCGGTTAGTAACCGGTTATAGATATCTAGAATAGTAACTGGTTATTAATCGGTTATTTTTAACCGGTTATGATGCGGAGCATCAAGATTATCTTTTATTTTGTTAAATTTCGAATTTCCTAATTAATCTCGTTTAGTTTTCTATTAGTGTTGTGAGTCTTAGTTATAAATTAGGGTCTAGGGTTATTATTTTAAATTAATTTTTGATTGATTTTAATATTATAAGAACTTCGTTTATGAACCTTTTGGTTCGTTATGATAATTCGATTATCAATTGTTTCTTGTGCGGTTGTGCCATTTGATCGCTTCCATAACTACATTAGGTTAACCTGGAAAAAAACCGAAAACGTGATTTTTTTTAAACAACCGGTTTAAGTGAATAACTGAACCAGTTAAAGTAAGAACCGGTTAAAGCAAAAATGAGAAAATAACCGCCTAAACCGGTTAACCGAACCGGTTACCAAAATTAACCAAAATGTGGGTTCTGTTTTTGGAACGGGGTATAACCGAAACTAAACCGTAATTTTCGGTTTGAAAAAGCAAAGCCAGTTTTGTCCGTTATTGGTTTGGGCAGTTATTTCGGTCCGATTTTTAAATAAATTGTTTCTTATTTTTTTGGCTTACCCCTAACTTACACAATGAAAAATGAATCCGCATCTCATCGTTACTTATCTTACTTCACGAGCAGGAGGCCCGGGCAGTGGTAAGGGTACACAATGTGCAAATATTGTAGAGCACTTCGGGTATACCCATCTCAGTGCTGGAGATCTTCTCCGGGCCGAAGCACAATCCGGGTCTAAAAATGGGTACGTTAGTTATTTTTTTATATCGTGAATATTAGTTTCTTTATAACTGTCTTTATTCTAAGTGGCTTATAGGACCATGATTGAGAACATGATGTCTGAAGGAGTAATTGTTCCTTCAGAAATAACGATTAAGCTTCTTGAAAAGGCGATGTTGGAAAACGAGAATGACAAATTTCTAATTGACGGGTTTCTTCGTAATGAGGAAAACCGGGCAGCCTTTGAGTCAATTGTGAGTTCTGTGTTCATATAATTTGTTTTAGAGTAAAATGCCATTTTCATCCATGAGGTTTGGCCAGTTTTGCGACTGTTGTCCAAAGGTTTGTTAACTTAAAGACGAAGATACCCCTGACTTAACGGAGAAAAATGGATGGAGTTAACCAGCCGGATGAAAATGGCAAAATTTCAAACCTTTTGGATCCGGATGCGAAAAAACAAACAATTGGACGAAAGTCACAAAACTGGCAAAACCTCAGGGGAAGAAAAAGGCATTTTACTCTTTGTTTTTTATTTCATGTAATCATTTGGCATTGAAATTTGAATATTTTGGTTTATATAGACTGGAATTGAACCCGAGTTTGTTCTTTTCTTTGATTGTTCTGAGGAAGAGATGGAGAGGCGTCTATTGACCCGCAACCAGGTTTGACTTTGGCATATGACTTGTTTATCCATTTGTTGAAATCATCAAGTGAAGAGTGATAACTGATTTTAACTTATTTGAGTTATGAAGGGGAGAGTAGATGATAACATCGACACAATAAGGAAGCGTTTCAAAGTTTTTTTGGAATCTAGTCTCGATGTTATCAACTATTACAACTCTAAGGGGAAGGTAAAAAAGGTAATAAAAATATAAGTTTCCTTGGTTATTTGCTACTTAATTTGTCGTTTATGGTTATATGATAATCGGTAACCGATCGTATTTTGTCTTAGATTGATGCTGGTAAGCCCGCCGGAGAAGTCTTTGAAGCGGTAAAGGCTGTTTTCGCCCCTATTAGATGCTTGATGGTATATATTCAATAATGTTGCGGGGGTTTAATACAAAATTAATATTAAGTAGGGAACTATAAGAACTGCATAATCACACATGCTTAATGCTTCAAATGTAATACAAAAGCGGTTATGTAGCCGCATAACGCTCTCTTTTTCTCTCAATACAAAATCAAAATTAAGTTCAAAGCTACAAGAACCGCATGATAACTTCTGCTTACTGTTTTAAATGTTATGCAACCGCATAACCATCTCTTTTTATTTCTCCTGCTACATATATTGCGTGCAAATGATTATTGCAGTTTTCGACTTCTCGTGGTTCTTTACTTAAAACTGGATATGTGTTGAACGTCATGTGGCTAAGCGGTTGACTAGAGTTAATGAATCGCTTGTCAAAGTGGGTCCCTAACCAAGTTGAGCCTAGCATGAGCAAATTTGAGTGAACTCAAGTGTAATATTAAGGCCTTTTTCGCATTTAAACTTCCTCCACAATTTATTTATTTATTTTTTAATTTACTAAAAGAAATTATTGCATCTTCTGTGATTTGCAGTTTGGTTGATATGGTGATGCATCAATGTACCACGAGACGGATCATAGTGAGTTAGTTTAAGGTTATACGAATCATCAGATGTTATATAGATTGAACAAACTTTATCTGTATCATATGCTTGCACAACGAATAGTAACATTATTATCATTGATTATTTTATAATACCTTGAGATTTGAAGTTGACCCTTTTGATCCTAGTCACAGTCAAATATCTCGAGTAATATTTGCTTTTTTCTCTAAGGGAGTGTCAATTTTCTGTACCGTGTGAGTCTAATATGAAATTCGTAGGTTTGGGTTTAGTATAGGTGTTCTGAGTCATATGTTTAGCTAAACAGGTTTCGGGTTTATGGTTGACCTGTTTATTACTATACACTTGTTTTAGAAGGTATCTTTTTGTTAAGGTAGTATCTTATATTCTTGAATGTTCAGAAAGCTCTGATTAAGCAGGTTCATTTTCAAGTCAACTAAGTGGGTCGTGTTTGGGTTGCCGTTGTGTTCGAGTTTATGTAAAATTTCCTCGACCCATTAACCCGTGAAATAGTTTAATTAGAGAACTTTTGACTCTACACAAAATGAATGGACAAAAAAGTTTTTTAAGTCAACAGCGCATAGCTAAAAATGACATTACCCCGCGCATCTTGCGCTAACAAAATTACGCGTTTAATACTGCTCGTTTTGCCATGTCTACTTAGTTGTAAAAATGCCAAAAAAGATACACTAAACTTTCCAACAGCAAGAATTCGAACAACAATTATGCCAAGTGTCTATTTACTAAAAGCTCATACAAAAATAATACCATTATCCTTAATAGTATCAAGAACGATTGCCAGCCTCCCTTCAATCCGTTCGTTCTTTTTTGCTTCAAAAGCCACTGCATACACGTCGGCTTCCTTTGATCTCTCGGCTATCAACCTCCCGATGACTCTACAAGCCTCGTTATCTATGAGCGAGGGCAACGTGTTCCTTAAATCCTTTGCATTTGTGGTGGCAACCGATATCACTTTGCTAGTACCTCTGTGCATCACTTTTGCATGAATGAATCTTTTGGAAAAGAAAATGTTTAGTTGAAATGGTCTCATGTACATATCCGTCCTCTGTTTCCATGATTTCTTGTTGGGGCGTTTTTCTGCTTCGCTTCGTGATCTTCGCGTCCATGCGGCTTGGACAACAAATCCCTACAAAATAAAAGTAACAAAATATAGTAAACCTCTCATAATGTATGCATCCCTTTAGTTGTTTTTACATGTAAGCTTACTACATGCAGAGGAGGACCCACACTATGTGAGTCGGGGTCCTGGGACTAGATTTTTACACAAAAAAAAAAAAAAAAAAAAAAACCGGTTTTCAAACCTTAACCAAAAAAAAATTGCAACTGGTTTTTTTGTAACCGTTTGGTTCGAAACCGAGACCGTCGGGTCGTTAAGCGGTTTGGGTGTTTGAGTTTCAAAACCGGTAAAAAAAAAACGATTTTTAAAAAAAACCAGTTAACCGGAAATAATCGATAACGTTATTAAAAATTAACCGTTTTTTTAACTGAAAAAAAAAACCGGTATAGCTGAATACACAGTAACGGTAATATGACTGTTGGGGGTCAAATGTAGCCGTTTTTTGGTGATTTTGGCCCCAAATCCTTCTCCAAAGTAGTATAAAGGTTAGTGGGTGTTTAGGTTTAATCACACCACTCTCTAATCTCAAAAAACTATCAAAACGCTCACTTTCTTGTTCGGCTATCTCAAAAAACGCTTACTATGGCAACCTCTCGTGCTCATGATTCGGTCAATGTTGGGGAATCTTCAACCGACGTGGTGGTTCGTGCTATTCCAACGAAGCGAAACCCCGATGTTATGTCACACTTCGATTTGTGCGAGTTGGTGAATGGTACAAAAAAAACGCGGTGCTATTATTGTCAAGGCTTTTACGCCGAAGGCGCAAACTCCACCTTGAAACAACCCAATGACCGACGAAGAAGCCTTATATGATGAATACCTTTGCAATAGTTCCGGTTCGGGCGGCGAAGAAGATTAAACGATGCTTATCATGATATATTAATATTTTAGTTCCACTAAGATAATTATATATTAGCAGACGTTCTTGCGGATTAAGAGTTTAAGTTTATGTAATTCCTTTTCATGTTTCGTGATTGTTAACGTTTAACGTGTGGCGGATTATATATTAGTGGACATTCATGATGATTATATATCAGTGGACGTTCTTGCGGATTATAACATTTTTTCAGCTATTTAACCCCCAAAAACTGCTGGTTTTTTCAGCGAAATAAACGCCAAAAAAGTGCAGTTTTTTCAGCAAAAAAACCGGCCAAAAACTACAGCTTTTTTTCAGCGAAAAAACCGAAAAACTGCTTTTTTCAGAAAATAAGCCATAAAAAAGTGCAGGTTTTTTCAGCGGAAAAACTCAAAAAATACAGCATTCTGCAGGTTATTTCCGCGCCGCGCAGGCTGCAGCGTTTCTGCAGCTCCTGGTCGGTTTTTTTATCGGTTAAAAAACCGGTTTTTTGTGATCAGTTAAAAAACCGGTTAGGAAAAAAACCGGTTTGGCCCATCGTTGAGAAAAACCTGTTCGGCGGTTTTTAAAAAAAACCTGAGTTGTACACCTCTACCTGGGACCCCAATGTTTTTAAAATTTTTGGTAGAGACTGTATGTTAAATTCTGCAGGGACCCCATAAGAACAATTAGATGGAACCCATAGTAAAAAGACCAAGTCGGGTGTAGTGTTAAATCCTTTGTTTTCTAAACTAAAGTTGACGGGTTTGAGTTTCACTATGCCTGTTTTATGGGTTGTTTTTTTCTTTTCCCAATACAAGATACTGATACTTACGTTGTGTTCCCGAGTTTCATTCCCGAGTTAAAAATTCCTCCCCTTCCCTCCCCTCCCCTCCCCTCCCCTCCATGTCTTTCCAAATTGGAAAGACTATTTTCAGGCAAAAAAAACCCCATTTTCCCTCCCCTCCCCCTGTTAAGTGGATCTCTGGAACACCATTTTCCCTCCCCTCCCCTCCCCCTGTTAAGTGGATCTCTGGAACACAGCGTTAACGAAGGAAAAGAAGATATAAGATACTCAAAAGCGAGACACATTTCATCAAACAACTCGTGTGCATTGAAACTTAAGATAGATAATTCACCCTAAAATCCATCTCCAAAACCCTAGTAGACGACACCCATAATCACATTCCTCGTCCCAACCCGACCCGACCTAATTTTAACCAATTTTGACCCAGAATTACTTGCCTCAAAACCCTTGATGTGTTTTCCTAGCATCGCCTTTTAAATTCAAACATTTTTTGAACACGGTGACTTACAACTCAAATCGATACATCAGAGCCGTATTCAAGCAACACAAACACAAATCACAGAAGATGAGGGTACCTGGTTCTTGAGGGTGCGATTTGATTTGACTAAATTGATTGATAAATTCGATTGCTGAAATGAAGAACATGATGATAAAGACAGGGGTTTCAGGGATTGATTACTTATAGAGAATTGTGGGTGGAGAGTGAAGGATGAAGAAGAAGATACACATGAAGCCGCCATTGAATTGAACAAGACTGAGAAAGTGAGAATGGAAGTAGGATAATGAATGGATTAATATCAACTTTTTCCGATTGTACCCTAAGGGACTCGGGGTGGTTCACTAGTAATAGTTTCTATCACTCACACTGTCCAATAAAATCGTGCCATGTCATCAACCAAATTTCTATCACTAGTGATAGAAATGGAGGCGGGGTGGTATCACTAGTGATGGAATTCTATCACTCCCCAATTTTTTATAATTTTTATTTTTAGACTTCTGCCATTTTCTTCCATGTACACGTGTTGCCATGATGAAGATGCATACTTCCATTTAATTTCTTCCATGTACACGTGTTGCCATGATGAACTATACTTCCATTTTTAATTCTGCAACATGCAGAGCAAATAATTATGCAGAACATGGAGGCGGCGGCAACATGGAACAACAACAAACTTCAACGCGTGAAGGAAATAACGCGTTTCAAACTTCACGCGTTATAAAAGAACCGGCGGCGGTGTAGCGTGATAGTTTAACGCGTTATCGAGCTCCATCACGTACCGCCCCGAGTGGCCTAACCTTTAACTTTTCTTTCATATCGGACCTCAATTTTGGGTTTTGGCGGGTTTGTAATTAGGGATGCTAAACTGGTTGTGTTCGTGGGTTGACGGGTTCAACCCAATTCGAACCCGAAAATTTTAGACGAACCCGTTTAGCTAAATGGGTTTGTGGGTTCAATCTGAAACTGACCCGAACCCATTTAGACTAAACCTAAACCCGCAAATTTCATGTTAGGTTTGTATCGGGTTTTCAGGTCGTGTCAGAAATTCACACCTCTATATGTAATATGTGTCAGTTTATCTCGGGTTTGTATGGTGTTCTTAAGAGATAAGATTGAAATTGATAATTTCTTATTGATTGAGTACAAGAATACAATGAGTACATATAGCAAGAGTCTACGTAATCACAGGAGAGATCTTAGGAATAAACAAGGAAACTACAACAACCCTTTGACTAAACGTGATATTCTAGAATCATCTAATTATTCAAAATATTTACAAATTAACTAGCGGGAATAATGTTTGATGCCATAGTGTTAATACGCCCCCGCAAGATGGAGGATCCATCGGAGACTCCAATCTTGGACCGCAATTTTAAAAAAGGAGCTCGAGATAATGGTTTTGTAAGAGCATCCGCTAGTTGATCCTTTGAATTGATGTGATGAACCCGTAGAGTTCCAGCGGCTACTTTTTCTCGAACGAAGTGATAATCCAAGGCAACGTGTTTCATACGTGAATGATAAACCGGGTTGGCACACAAGTATGTCGCTCCCGTGTTATCACAGTAGAGCTGAGGAGCTGCATGTGTGGATAGGCCAAGTTCCTTGAGTAGATTTTCAACCCATGCTAGTTCAGCAGCCGCATTCGCTAGAGCTTTGTACTCCGCTTCCGTAGACGACCGAGAGACGGATTTTTGGCGGGCAGATTTCCACGAGATAATATTAGCACCGAGATAGAGTATGTAAGCTGTGGTAGATCGTCCAGCAGTAGAAACACCCCCCCAATCGGAATCGGAAAATGCAGTAAGCTTTAGAGGAGATTTTTTGTTCAAGAACAACCCGTGATAAACCGTACCTTTGAGATAACGGAGCAAGCGTTTGAGAGCTTGCCAATGCGTCTGAGATGGTTGGTGCATGAATTGTGAGAGTTTGTTGACGGCAAATGACATATCCGGTCTTGTGAAGGCAAGATATTGCATTTGGTAAGGTGATTTTGAATCGAGAATTGGTGTAGGAAGGCGGTTTATTAGATAGACCGCCGTTTGAAACGCATGAGACCAAAAGGCAAGCGGTAAGCCGGCATAGTGTAGGAGGGCAAGGCCGGTTTCGACAATGTGTCGGTGACGGCGTTCGGCAATCCCATTTTGTTCGGGAGTGTGAGGTGGAGTAGTGTAGTGTGATATTCCCATTGATTGAAGAAAAGGAACGAGTCCGATGTACTCACCGCCATTGTCTGTGAAAATAGATACAATAGGTGTTTGGAAAAACTTCTCCACAAGTAGTTTGAATTGTGGAAAAATTTTTGACACATCGGATTTAAATTTAATGGGATAAAGCCATACATACTTAGAATAATAATCCACAAACACAACATAATACTTGAACCCGTCAACGGATTGTTTAACCGGCCCCCATACATCCGAATAAAGAAGTTGTAATGGTTTAGTAGCAACAAACGAATTTTGTCCAAATGGAAACTTGTGACATTTATTAATAGCACATGATTGACAATGAAAAGTAGAACTTGAAAATGATTGAAAACGAAGACCGAGGTCTTTACAAATAAGTTTAAAAATACGAAAGCACGGATGTCCAAGTCGGTGATGCCATTGGATTGGGGAGACAGTTGTGGTAGCATTGATTTGAGGAAGCGAAGTCAACCGATTGAGATAGTAAACATCATGGATGTTCTCCCCCCGCATGATGGGCGCCCCCGTTTTGAGATCCTTCACAAAAAAATGAAAAGGAAAGAATTCAACCGAAACTTGATTAGTTCGACATAATTTAGCAACCGAAATTAAATTTTTACGCATATTGGGAACACAAAGAATATCGGGTAAGTTTAATGGTTTTGATTTAGTGTTAAATTTTGTTGAACCAATATGAGATATAGAAAGACCTGTACCATCGCCCAAGACGATTTCATCAGGGCCTCCGTATTCGGAAACAGAAGAGAGAGTGGCGGGACACGAAGTGAGATGATGAGATGCTCCGCTGTCCATCATCCACATTTGAGACCCCGGAGCAGAAGTGACGGCATTGGCAACCGGAGTGAAAGAACTGGTGTTGAAGGAGATGTGATTTTCTTTTAAGAATCTTGCCAGTTTTCTGCAATCACGAGTGTCGTGACCAGAAATGTTGCAGAAATTGCAGAACATGTTGGTGCGATTGGCCGACGATGACGACATGTTCCTGTTGGACCGAGAGAACCTTTGAGACGAGCCAGTGGATGGGTTGCGGGTTTGACGATTTTGTGGTTCGGATCTGAATGAGTTCCGACCATGTTGTCGTTGGGTTGCATTAGCGGTAGCAATGAGAGGATTACCAGAATCAACGTCCTTCAGAGATCTTTCAAAGTCCACGAGTTTATCAAAGAGTTCCGGGTAGGAAATCGGTTGGTCGCGTACCTTAAGTGCGGCGGTGATGGAGCTATATTCTTCACCAAGTTGGCTAAGAATGTGAACCATTAGATCTTCTTCATTAACTGGGCTTTGAACAAGAGCCAATTCATCCGTGATGGACCGCATTTCATTCAAGAATTCCGAAATAGGCCGATTTCCCTTAGGATTCTTTGCTAGTTTAGACTTCAAGGAGATGATTCTGGAGCGTGAATTGCTCGCAAAGCTGGAGGTTAATCGCTTCCAAGCCTCTTCAGCAGTTTTGGCGGATGCGATAAGCGGTTGAATTTCATCCGAACAGGAGCCGAGGATGGCGCTAAAAATAACCTGGTCTTGACGAAACCAGATTGTGTATGCAGGATTGGGTTTGTCGCTGATTGTTTTTGAAGGAGCGACAGTGGTACCGTTGATGAAACCGTCCAGTCCCAAACCGATGAGGGTGGACTGCACATGACGCCTCCAAACAGAGAAGTTTTGAGAGGTAAGCTTGATAGGGAAGTGGGTGGGAGCGGTGACGGAAATTAAGGTAGAATCCATGGATTCCGATTGAAAGCGTAAAAGAAAATAATAGTGGAAGGGTGGATCGGCTAACTCTTTTGAGTTTTCTTAGGCTCTGATTACCATAAGAGATAAGATTGAAATTGATAATTTCTTATTGATTGAGTACAAGAATACAATGAGTACATATAGCAAGAGTCTACGTAATCACAGGAGAGATCTTAGGAATAAACAAGGAAACTACAACAACCCTTTGACTAAACGTGATATTCTAGAATCATCTAATTATTCAAAATATTTACAAATTAACTAGCGGGAATAATGTTTGATGCCATAGTGTTAATAGTTCTGATGTATTGGGTTTTTTTTATAGTAGCCCGCCAACCTTTAAATGATATGATCATTGTTGTTGTTAAAAATAAGTTGAATATGTTGAACCCAATGTCCTAGTCCTTTAGGGTTAAGTTCACAAGGGTACAAAATCCTTTTCTACAATCTTATAGATAAGTTGCATTCTATCCATATGGTTTGGTTTATCATTAGACAACATCATATTTCAGATTCTAATGAAAATAACAAGTCACAAGCAAGAAGATTGAGGGTGTGTTGTATTAACGTACGTTTCACTTTAATTAATCATATATCTAAGTGTAATATATACGAAACAAAGAATGGGTGTCTAATGAAGGTATAAAAGAACACTAATGTGATGTATGTTTAGGGTAGAATTTCTATCGTCAAGATCCTGGGATATTGGGTCTACGATAAGATCCTGATGTGCTTTATCTAAGTCAGGATCCTGATAGGATCAAGGATCCTAAATATATCTATTACTAATCAATTGTCTCTCTTGAAAAATATTTTTGCAGGGAATATTCTCACTTAACGGCTAGCAGAAGAGGTATTCCTGAAATCTCGTCAAGTTAGCTGAGGAAAACATGTGGAAAAGGTGCTGGATGGTGGCCAACGGTCAATGACCAAGTCTGCTCAAGATCCCAGGAATTTTGGAGTTCTAGTTAGGATTCATTTCGAGTATTGTACTATAAATAGACTGGATCAAATCGATGTAGGGCACTTCTACACACTTGATTACACTATTTTTCGCTACATTCATATTCACAATCACTTACATATCAGCTGTAACACCTAGTTCGATTGATCTAAGTCCTTCAATTGTAATTTTTACTTGTTTAAATTAGTGGAGTTGTGTAGTTTACAGCTCCCCGGGTTTTTTGTGTCGAAGATCAGCTTTTCGAAGAGGATCAAGGATTTTTTTTCCCTGTGACAAATCGTTTGTGTTCATCAACTTTACTTTATAATCATTATTAAATCCGCTCGGAACTGTTTTCTACGCAAGGATCCTGATTGTTCATCCAGGATCCCAACTACATACTTCTAATTATTATACGCGTCGATCCTCACATTCTAAGTTTGGTATTAACTATTAATTTTTTTACCAAAACAGTTTGGCGCCCACCGTGGGGCAATTAGTGCTTTTTATTAAAAAAATCCTTTGGAAATTTATTCTAAATCAATTGCTTTGTAAATTGGCTTCTTAACCTAAGTCAACCTCAACCACTTTTGTCGTCTCTGCTGCAACTATGGGAATTAGCAACTGTAACACCCCGAAATTTTTTCGTCCAGCTATGCGACGGCACGTGTCCAGAATCTCCAACTAATCCCGACTATGAGGAAGGAGAGGGACCAAAACTGTCCAAATGGGAAAAGATAAAAGTCCAAGGACTAAAACCATAAAAATGCCAAAATTTGATTATGGAGGTCCTTTACGTACCGCAAGGCTTAGCCCTTACGGTCCGCAAGGGAGGTTTAAACTATTTTGAGCGCTACGGACCGCAAGACTTACCCTTACGGTCCGTAAGGGGTGTCTAGTGACAGCAGAATCACAACTGTCATTCCATTGTTGTTTTGCTGCTACCTGGTCATGAATTTGCCACTCTTACTCCTCCTTGTGACACCTTAGGTGCCACTAATCAGCTCTTAAGCAGCTTGGCTAACCCTTGTCAAGATTTGGGGCCATTTGGAGTAGTAAAAATATGTGTTCATGTTGAACACTTCACTCACACCTTCTCAATTCAATCTAATCTCTCACTTCGAGCAATCCCTTAAATTTAGAGCTGCTCTCTAGTGTTCTTTGTAGTTCCTCTTATCTAGTAAGTCTTCTCCTTGTTCTATTTCATTTATTTTAGCTAGTAATCAACAAAAAGTCACAGTTTGACTTTCTGTTTGACTTTCAGTTCTGACCAATATGGTCAAGTCAAAGTTCAATCCGAACTTTCCTACGTGATCGTAATAACGATGGTATGATTCTTCTGCGATCATACCCTCGGATCATCACATTAACTAGTTGAATTAACAAGTCAAGCATGTTAATTAAGAAGTCAAAAATTGCAACAATTTGTATAAATCGTGTAAATGAATTTCTAAGGTTATAACTCACTTGTTTTGACACTTAAACGTAACATGTAACTTATATAAACATATATTAGCATGCTTAACTCATCCAATTCAGTTTAGAACTTCATTCTATGTCAAAAGTCAAGCAGTTAGACTTCTGCTTTGACTTTGATTCTGACCCGTTTGGTCAATGTTAGAACCTGATTAAAACCGATATTATGACCATATTATTATTAAGTATAACCCTCTAAAGTTATACCTCTTGTTCATGTCGTTTGGTAGGTCAAATGGCAAGCCATGTAAATATATATTAAAAATGACAACTATACCCTTTTTCGTCAAAATGACTAAGTAAATGGTTATAAACTAAACTAATCAACATTCCGAGTTTCAAATAGAACGTATAATGATATAAAATATGTTTTGACACTTCGGACTTGTCTTAGACCCAACCGACCTCCGAACCCGCTTTTACGTGCATAACTAGTTGTACGAACCTAGTTCTATAATTTAGGCGTAACGGGTCTAATCACTTCAAAACTACTTCAAAACAGAATGCTTGGTTAATTGACCTTTATCCAAAGAGTCCCTTCACTCAGTTAGGCATAAACCACATTTATTCTGGTCTACGCTTAATCTAGCAAAACCGAACCTATTCCTAACTAACGGGTAATATCTAACGAACTTACCTATGACCCATATACATTCTAACGGATAACTAATTCTGTTCATTCCGAACTATAGAACCCCCTAGATATTCGGACTTGGGTCAATAATACTTCGACTTGCGGCTTTTGCTAAATTAAAACCGTTATCGGTTAGAAGCTAGCATGAGGTAAATACTCTTAACTTTTATTTTAAAACTTGGGGTATGGCAAATATGCTACTTGGAGCGGGTATTATATAAATGAGCCCTGTGATTGCTTATAAATATAAGAACTCGGTTTAATCCGTATTACTTGATAACTGAAACAATTAGTGGTTAATGGTACCGTGTTCGGGCGTCCCGATTCACGAACTATTATGGCCATACTAAATAACGCGCCAGGGTAGGCATACTGACTATAAGACGCGTTATTAAACTTTGGTGTGTACCTTAATCATTATAGCACTGAAAATGACCGGCACTGATTTCTGGTTGCCAATTGTATGACAAGTATTGTAAAGGATTGACAGTGATTAAATCGAAAGGTAAAAAAGTCCAAGGAACGTGGTTCTAACCCTAGCCACATGATAAGCATCTTTAAATCTTATCTTTTAATCCTAACCATGAGTTTGAAACAGATTTCAAAAAAATTTACAGCTATTACACACCTATAAAATTAGGGACAATTGTTTAGGGTAGAATTTCTATCATCAGGATCCTGAGGATATTAGGTCTGCGATAGGATTCTAATGTGCTTTATTTGAGTTAGGATCATGATAGGACCAAGGATCCTGAATATATCTATTACTAATCACTTGTCTTTCTTGCAAGGTATTTTTGCAGGGAATATTCTCACTTAACGGCTAGCAGAAGAGGTATTCTTGAATTCTCGCCAAGTTAGCTGAGGAAAACATGTGGAAAAGGTGTTGGATGGTGGCCAACGGTCAATGACCAAGTCTGCTCAAGATCCCCGGAATTTCAGAGTTCTAGTTAGGGTTCATTTCGAGTATTGTACTATAAATAGACTGGATCAGATCGATGCAGGACACTTCTACACACTTGATTACACTATTTTTTGCTACATTCATATTCACAATTGGAATTTCAGAGTTCTAGTTAGGATTCATTTCGAGTATTGTACTATAAATAGACTGGATCAGATCGATGCAGGACACTTCTACACACTTGATTACACTATTTTTTTGCTACATTCATATTCACAATCACTCACACGTCAGCTGTAACACCTAGTTCGATTGATCCAAGTCCTTCAATTGTAATTTTACTTGTTTAATATTAGTGGAGATGTCTAGTTTACAGCTCCCGGGGTTTTTTGTGCTAGAGATCAACTTTTCGAAGAGGATCAAGGGCTTTTTCCCTATGACAAATCGTTTGTGTTCGTCAAGTTAACTTTATAATCATTATTAAATCCAGTCGGAACTGTTTTTCGACGCAAAAATACTGACTGTTCATCCAGGATCCCAACTACATACTTCTAATTATTATGTGCGCCGATCCTCACATTCTAAGTTTGGTATTAAAAATTGAACTATTAATTTTTTGACCAAAACAATGTACATATCTTACCAAATTTGTTGCACATGGAAACCAACCAGGCAATCATTCAACTCCACACCTTTCACCCATGCATAAACACGTTGAAGGGTGGGGTGGGGTCCAATTGGCAATGTTAAGGTGTTGCTACCCTTAAGGTCAAGAGTTCGAGCCTCGCCAAAGGCGGATCTGGTATAGTTTAAGCCGTTCAATAAACAACATAAACATGTTGCAACTACATTAAAAGCATTATGAGATCACAGAATAGGAGGGTTGTGCAACTTTTTAGTTATGATTAGAGACATAACGATTTTTTAATCTTGAAAATTTGTGGAAGTTGTCTTCACATGTAAGAGGTTTGTGCAAGTTTTAATTATAATTACTAGTTGTTTTTACTATAAGTGAGATTTACTGGGTATGTTTGTGATCTGATGAAAACAGACCTTGAAGATCAACTTAAGCATTCATCAAGGTATTGAACCTATCATCAACAAAAGAATTCACCCACATAACTCGGTAAGGCTATGATTCAATAGTGAACTCACAACTTGTTTAGAAGGCAACATTAAGAAGATTGAATATTAGTGTTTCTAACAAAAAAGGGTCATCACAAGTTTCTTATATTCATGTGTCACATTGCTGTCATAATAAAAAAAAAAAAGACTGAAGAAATTCGAACACATAGCAAAACCTGTTAGTTTTGAAGTTCTAGACGACGAACCATACAAGTCGTATGGAGTGATGATCACACGGGTTGGAGTTGTCATATGAGTACAATAAAATAATAATACCAATACTCTTGTTATCCACGTATGAAAATAATTAGTACAATATTGTATATAAATTCGAACGAAAAATATAATACAACTTTATGTAAAATAAAGTGATTTAAACTGTTGTCTTCGATGAGAATTTGAATCGCGTGTTCTTGTACAATCTTTCGATTTGTCTTCGAAGAGAACTTGAACTGCATCTTCTTGAACGATCCTTTTCTTGCAAGAATGGACAAACTATTATTGACGATCCCTTAAAACAAATTTCGTGTCTTCTCTTGGACGATCATGTTTGTCTCCCAGGGTATAACAACCGAAGCAATGTGTACCACCGGAGATGATTCACGCACTTAAAAAATCTTCTAAAAAATGATGAAATGGAAGCTCTAAATAGAAATGGTACTTGGACTCTAACTGACTTGCCTTTAGGAAGAAAACCTGGTGGATGCAAATGGATTTATAAAGTTAAATACAAATCAAATGGCCAAATAGATATGTACAAAGCTAGACTGGTTGCTAAGGGCTTTATCCAATGGGAAGGGATTGACTTTGATGAAACTTTCTCTCTCGTTGTTAGAATGGTCAATGTTCAATGAATTATTATCTTGCTGTCAATAATGGTTGGAGTTTTTACCAATTAGATGTTAACAATGCATTCTTGTATGGTAACTTGTCCGAAGATGTCTACATGTCTCTCCCTGAAGGATACTTTTCCCCAAATGAATCCAAAGTGTGTAAATTGGCTATGTCATTATATAGGTTAAAACAAGACCCTAGGAATTGGAATGAAAAGTTAACTACTACCTTACTTGAAATTGGTTTTGTTCAAAGTATTAGTGACTACTCATTATTTGTTAAAAAGGACTCAAATGTTTTCATTGCGTTACTAGTATGCGTGGATGATATTGTTATCACCGGTAACAATAATGTCTAAACTGAGTCAATCAAGTCTTTTTTAAACTCAAAATTTATGATCTAAGACCATGTACATTAAATTTTTTCTTGGGAATTGAAGTTGTTCAAAACAAAGATGTTTATATTTATGTTCAAAACAAGCGAGCATCTTTTCGTGTCATGCCAGTTTGCTCAAATGGTATGGACCGTAATTTCGCAATGGTGTAAGATCCCAAATTTTTACATCTTCGGCATAATGGATCTGATTCAAATAAATGAACTGGTGTCTGGATCTCCCAAAAAAAAGAAAGCGATACATGCCATTACACTTGTGTACCTTTGGAGTATTTGGAGGATGAGAAACAAGGTCGTTTTCGAACAAACCCCTGCCTCAATTCCTGTGGCGGTGGAGGAAATAAAACATATGAGCTTCCAATGGGTCAAATATCGTTCAAAGGATGGCAATCTGAATTGGGATAGATGGAGCAGGTTCGAAGTATTTTGAAAGGTGCTGAAGTTAAATTATGTCACAGCTATAAGCTTGGATTGGTTTTCTCTGTTTAATTGTAGTCCTTTTTTGGTTTTTGTTTGGTGGATGTATTTATGGTGCTAGCACCTTGCTAGATGATGAATAAAAAATTTTGTTGGCCGTTCCAAAAAAAAGATTTATTATCTGAATTTGAGTTACTTGGGTCTAAACCAGTGTCCACTCCAATTGAACAAAACATAGCCATTTTTGATAAAGATAGTGCTGAATATCAAAGGCTTGTTGGAAAACTAATATACATTACCTTAACTAGACCTGACATTTCATATGTTGTTCAATGCTTAAGTCAATATAAGCATAGTCCTTTAAAGTCTCATTCGCAGTTAGCTTTTCGTGTGCTAAGATATTTAAAACAATCTCCTGGTCAAGGCTTATCCTTCTCAAAAGGTAATCGCTCTGATCTCAAATGTTACGTTGATTCTGATTTGGCTAAATGCAAAACAAATAGAAGGTCTGTCACTGGTTATTCTTTTTTTTGAGGTGGCAACCTAAGAGCATGCGTACTGGGGCGCGAAATGCCCCCATAGCGCCGAGATGGCGCCGGCCACACCAACACGGAGGGCGCTATGCCCAAAAAAAAATTCAAAGCGCTATAATTTTCGCGGCGCTATTCGATGAATGTTTATGACTTTTGACCGTTGTCAAACGGTCATGTTTAAAAAAAAAAAAATATTCAATTTTTTTTTATTTTCACACTATAAATACATTCCAACTCTACCATTTTTTTTACAAATCAATACATTCCAACTCTCATTCTCTCTATATTTTTTAAAAAGTGTTGAAGCTACTCTCACCTTATTCAAAAAAATGGGTTCCCCGTCGGAAGACTCGTTCACCGATATTTACCGAAGATTTTTTTCGCCCGAAGAAGACGCGGAGGAGGAAGAAGCGGTTACGAGTGTGTGTACTTTTATGATACAAGCACTTGAGCACGTTCGGCCTACTCCCCCTCCACGACCCATCTTGCGGCGCACCTATATCTTGCGAGATCGGCGCACCAAAGGCCGGTTTTCATGCAAACGGGAACGACTACGAGCATGGCTACTACTTGGCCGATGGTATCTACCCGGAGTATTCGATTATTGTTAAAACGTTTTCTGAAACGTTCGATGAAAAAAGAAAGTATTTTAAAAAATTACAAGAGTCTTCGAGAAAGGATATCGAGAGGTGTTTTGGGGACAGCAACGATGGCATTTTCTCAGAAATCCTTGTCGCATGTGGCATAAGGATAGAATACGAATGACCATGTATGCTTGCATCATTTTGCATAATATGATCATTGAGGATGATGGAAGAGCGATATGCCAAAACTATATTCCAGAAGATTTAGTCGAAGGAACCCAAGCAACAATGGAAGAGAGACTCGCAAATGCTCAGCTATTGCGATCTAGAGAAATACATAACACGTTGAAGGCGGATTTGGTTGAGCATGCTTGGGCGATTCGCCCAATTCGATTCAACAGTGATAACGACGAAGATTCCGAGGAAGAAGAGGTTGAGGAATTCGAAGACGGGAACTTTGAAGACGTAGGTTTGGATGCTGGAGAAAACGAAGAGGAAGAAGGAGAGAACGAAAATGAAACCGAAGAATAAATTTATTTTTTAGGTGTAATTTTTTTTTCTTTAACTTTTTTTTTATTTTAATGTATTGTTTTTTATTTAATGGAATGTTTTTTAATTTTATAAAACTTATAAATTAATTAAAAAAATGAATATTAACATAATTGAGTAATGATGACAAAGGGGCTTTATGACTACGGCCTCAAATTGCATAACGCCCCATAAAGCCCCTTGCTGACGTGGCGCGCCACGTGTCGCATAACGCCCCCAAAAGGGCGTTATGACTACACATGGCCTAATAAGTTGAAAAAGTAAAAAAAAAAAAAAAAAAAACAATCTGTTGGGCTTGATCCACGAGCCATGTGTGATGCCACATGTGAAATCATGTGGTTACAAAACACTTTGAAAGAACTTCAAATAGACATCAGCCTTCCAGTTGAATTATTCTGTGACAACTACTCTGCTTTGTCGATTGCAGCTAATCGTATTTTTCATGATCGTACTAAGCACTTTGAAATTGACTTACATTTTATTCGTGAAAAATCTCATCTGGGATTGTTCGAACAAGAAAAATCGATACTACTAAACAGGTTACAGATATTTACAAAAGTTTTAGGTAGTGAATAACACAGGTTACTGTGTAAACAATTGGGCCTGTCTAGTATCTTTGCTACTTGAATTGTTGGGGGGGGGGGGGGGGGGGGGGTGTTAAAATTATATTTATATTTTTCCTTTGAGTTATTGGATTTTAATAATTCTAAGTTTCACCGGTTGTCCGATAATAATCACAACTTTAAAAATTCCCTCCAATAATCCCAACTTGTAAAAGTTTGGCCGCCATTGATCATTTTTAAACATAAGTGCACTTAAATCAATTAAGGAGTTTTTAGGTGTAATTGAATCTATTGAGGAGAGCAAATTCTTATATGTTTGAAAAGGATCAATGGCGGCCAAACTTTTACAAGTTGGGATTATTGGAGGGAATTTTTAAAGTAGGGATTATTATCGGACAACTGGTGAAACTTAGGATTATTAAAATCCAATAACCCTTTTCCTTTTATAATTCAATTAGACTGTTCTAATATATTGTTTTGGACTGAGATGGAAGTTGTATGATTGCCAGCTCTATGACGTTTCCTCTATCAATTCTTTAATCAAAGGCTCATTCCTTTTTTGTGTTCCTTGGCTCTCGCTAATGAGTGGAATCTCCGGCCATAGGAGAGGCTATAAATTTTGGTTTTCTTTTTCATTGCAAATAGACAGGGTCGTTCCTAAGTTTTTTGAGGCCCTAAGCAAACTACAAAACCGGACCTTTTGAATTGATATAAAGAAAACATTTGTTTTGCTCTATTCCTTCTAAGTCTCAATAGCAAACACAATATCAAAATTCAAATATTCAAAGTATCAATTAGGGATTTTGGGGAAAATAGTGATTAAGTAAATCGCAGTATATAGAGATTACTATAAAAGTAGCCGTTAAGCAACTTGGATTATCCTTGCGACACCACTAATTTCCCCTAACTCGCCTCTATTTTTTTTTCCTATTGGCGACGCTCATAGCGGAACGGACATGTGCGACGTTACAATTAGTGAGTATGATGACAACGGCCTAAATTAAATACAAATTGCATATTGCTTATAGTTGGAATTGGGTCTCTTTAATTTTAAAATTGGTTCTTCTGTTGGGCCTTGCAATTAATATAATTTTTGTTTTGTTTATTTGGACCTAATAGAATAATACACATACAGTCGAGTTGGTCAGGGGAGTTTTCCGTAAGGTTTCTCCTTTGGGGAGGTCCCAGGTTCGACTCCTGCTGTGTACATATTGGGATTTCAGTATGGAGTTGGGTCTGGACAGGGTTTAAGAGCTTGTCTCGCCCTGTGAGGTAGTGGGTCCTTTGACCCCTACAATTGCCGTTTGAAAAAAAACATATGATAAAGATTTTTAAAGATTTAGAGGCCTCTCTTTTTACGGAGGTCCTAGGCCGTTGCCTAAATTTGAAAGCCTCTAGGTACGGCCCCCAAAAAGATAAAAAAGAAGAAGTCTTCTTTAAGTCTATAATTTTCTTCTCGTCTTCTGTGTTCGAGGTGTTCTTCAATAGTAATTGAGTCTTAATTTATAATCTGTGCAGACATCAATAAAATTATACCATTGTTTTTACAGTTATTATTATACAAAATGATAAAATGACTAAACTACCCTCACATATAAGTCACATGGTTAAAGTTAACCCTAAAAAAGAGAGTATGCTATAAAGTACGAAGATTGTTAGAAAAATGAAACATAAACCATGGTCAAGCATGATTTTTAAATATTCAGGATGAAACCTCAAGTTCATACAAGCCTAAAAAGCGTAATATGTAATTTTTCCAATTTTTTATCATATTTGATTATTCTAACCTATTAAGTAGTAAAACAGTCATTGATATTGGATACCGAGCAGATCAATATCTGACATATATTTGGTTTAAAACTCATGCTAGCACAAAATGGCGGTGTTTTGTGCTCTCAATTATATCTGATGGATGGGTGTGGGTAGGGGTGAGCATGGTGCGGTTTTAGCATAAAACCGCAACTCATACCGCGAGGTGCGGTTTTTATTTTTTTAAAACCACATGTTGCGGTTTTTTTGCGGTACGGTTTTTGCGGTTTATTTGCGGTTGCGGTTCGGTTTCGGTGCGGTTTCGGTTTTAATAGTTGAATACATCTAAAAAAAAACTCTCAGCAATACTTGAATACATCTAAAAAAAACTCTCGGTTTTAATACTGGAATACATCTAATACTTGATGGTAATTAGAATATAATTTTTGCAAGAGCAATGTGAAGAGCATATGTATGGGCTAGAGGACATCAATCAAAACAAGAGTTTGTACTAGAAACATGTCTAGAATAATAGTTGCTATGTGAAACGGTGAAAGCTTAATCACATAGTCGTATCCAAATAAAAACGTAATATTGTTTCCAACTCATTCTTGTTTCCAACTTTCAATCTTTCCAACTTTCAATGTTTCCAACTATCATTTGCCATTAGTGTTTCCTAGATAGAAAAAAAAAACAAAAAATATATGTTAGTAGGTATTTGAAATATAAACTCACACATGTAAAGAAAACCTTACCAATTTTTAAACCCGCCATCTTCTTATTAAATTCATCTATGTCTTTATTCTTCATAGAACATCCGAGCTCAAGATCAACCCTTGTACACCTTATCCAATCTTGTGCACAAATCAAAGCTTTCGCAGTTTCGGTGTTAAGTGAACTTCTATACTTGTCGATAACTCTACCACTCGTACTAAACGCCGATTCTGATGCAACTGTCGAGATCGGCATTGCCAAAACATGTCTAGCTATTTTGGATAGTATAGGAAATTTGGTTGAATTTGCTTTCCACCATCCCAAAAGATCAAACTTTTGGTCCCTTTTGTTTGGAGTGCTAATTTAATGGGCTTGTAACTAGTAGGTTAACATCATTTTTTTTAGAGGGAGCAGACGATAGTTAACTTAACAAAGTCAAGTCTGTACTTTTTTTTTAACAAACACAGATTATATAATATATAGGGAATTTTATATTTAAATCTTTAAGTATATTATATAATATATATATATAATAATTTTGCGGTGCGGTTTCGGTTTTTTGGTGCGGTTTTTAAAGCTAAAACCGAACCGCACCATACCTTTGCGGTTTCGGTTTTTGCGGTTTCGGTTTTTGCGGTTTTTGTGTCGGTTGCGGTTTTGCGGTTTCGGTTTTTACGGTTTTTGGTGCGGTTTCGGTTTTCGGTTCGGTTTTTGCTCACCCCTAGGTGTGGGGGAATGAGGTCACGGATATGCTTTCGGTTGGGAGTTTAAAACTCATGCTAGCACAAAATGGCGGTGTTTAGAAGCAAGTTTTGTTCTCGCGAAATAACTGGGTCCCGGTAAAGGTGCAGTTTGTGGCATGGCGAGTAGACCTTCAGCAATTACCTGCAAAGGACGCACTTCAAAGAAGGAACATACGCGTCTCGAATCTGTTGTACGACCTTTGTGGTGACCGCCAAGAGTCAGTGGACCACATTTTTATCTCGTGCCAGTTCGCTCAAATGGTGTGGAGTGTTGTTGGCGGTGTCGTCTGCCTCCAATATTTGCGTTTCACATCCAGGGTCTGCATAAGTTCTGAAGCGGGTCAAAAAAGGGCAAGAAGGCATTGAATGCTGTCATCTTAACAGTCATCTGGAGCATTTGGCGATCGAGGAAAAAGCAGGGGCGTACCCACCCTAAGCCAAGGGTGGGCGGTCGCACCCCATGAAAAAATATTTTTAAGTGTTATTTTTCGTCGGAAATCCTGACCGCACCCCTTGGAATTTTTCACCCACACCCCTTGAAAATTTTCAACCACCCCACTTAGAAAAAAAAAATTATTAACCACTTATTCACTTAATTATTTAATCCAATCAAAGCCCAATCTTCAATCAATTTTTATTAATACAAGCTCAAAACCAACCTAAAGAAATTTGAACTAAATAAAATAACTCAAACCCATCCACCCATTCCATTTCCAAATCCCGCCCCCAAAAAAACTCTCAGCGACTTGATGCCACTGCTCACGACCTGGTGGCTTTTTTTACAGGAAAAACCGAAATTCCGGTTGGACCGACCCATATTACGTCAGAATTCCAATATAGAATTAGTATGGTTTATTTATTTATTTTGTTTTATGTGATGATTAGGAGAAAATATAGATGTGTAAGGGTTTAATCTTTTTATATTTTTTTTTATTATTATTTTTTTGTTCTAGACTTGTAGTTAAATGATTTTGTTGTTTTATTTATAGCTTTGTTTGTTTAAATGATTAGTTACAAGTAATCAACATTTAACATTAGGGTTTGAATGTTTAAAAATATAATTGAAAGTTATGGGCTATGGTTGAACATGATTGTTTATTTTGTTTAAGTGTTTAGTGTTGTTTTATGAACTTATGGAGCAAATTATATGTGTTAGGAACAATGAGTAAGAATGTAATGAACTTATGGCGTGCTTAGTATCTTTAGATGATATTTTGGATATATTTCAAAAAAAAAAAAAAAAAAAAAACCTATAGGCACAATTTTAAATACGTTTGTAATTTGTAATGACGTTTAACGTGTTTTTGATGATTTGTAAATTTTAGTTTGATATTCTTTTGTCTTACATGATCCGACCCGACCCGCTATGAACTGATATTTTTATACAGCTAGGGGCCTAAAATCTTTGAAAGCATTCCGCACCCCCAGGAAAAAATTCCTGAGTCCGCCACTGGAAAAAAGGCGGTTTTTTAGTCCAGAGTTCCTCAGTGGCTACAGTGCTAGAGGAGTCGAAAACTTTAAGCTTCCTCTAGGTTAAAAACAGGCATAAATCCGGGAAACTGTCGTGGGAAGATTGGAAAAGGTTCAATCTTGGAAGCTTAGGCTAGCTGGGTTGACGTTTATATTATTGTTTCTATTGTAGTTTCGGTCTGTAATGTTTTCCCGGTGTAGTCTGATGTATAATGCCAATGGCTAGCTGGTTGGGGAATAAATAAAAAAAAGTAATGTAACTTGCAACTAGGTGTGTAAAGGAGCAAAACCACTCATGAGCTATTCAATATCATATCACTTATTTAAAACTTGAATCGAGTCAAACTTAAATGAGTTGGAGGCTGAGCTCGAGCTTTTATTTAGGCTCATTTAGTTCACTAGTTTGAGTCTGAGCTTCACATATTAAATTTGAGCTGGCTGAAGCATAAATAAAATTGTTTTTAATATTTTTATTTAATATTATAGATATATGTTTATATAATAGTCATAATTATATAAGAAATGTTACAACTATCAAAATATTATATATATATATATAGGGGAATGCTAAAATGAGAACCACCTCGAGTTGTAAGAACCGTGAGAACTACACCGTAGGGGGCGCGGTGGACCAAATTTTTTTTTCATAAACGTAGATCAATGTATAAAAACAACATTTTTAAAAAAAATTCAAAAAAAAAAAAGTCGTGTGCGTAGTTTTGAGCGCCACAAGTTGTGTTTACGGGTACCGTAAATCTGGCCGGAAAATTTACGGGTCCCGTAAATACAAACTTGTGTTGCTCAAAACTACACACACGGCATTTTTTTTTTTGAATTTTTTTTACAAATGTTGTTTTTATACATGCATCTACGTTTCTGAAAAAAAAATTTTGTCCAACACCTCGTACCCCCCACCCCCGACTCAAACCAACGCCCCTCCCACCACCCCTCCCCGGATCAAAAAGTTCTCGCGGTTCTTACAACTCGAGGTGGTTCTCATTTTAGCGGATACTTATATATATATATACATAGGGAGGAGCTCATGCGAGAACCACCCTTATTGTGAGAACCGCGAGAACCAATGTGAACACAACCTAAAATAGCTAAAAAAACCTAACCCCCAGCCCCCCCCCCCCCCCCAAAAAAAACCTAACCCCCCCCCCCCCCCAAGCTAAATGCTAAAAACTAAAACCCTCAAAAAACCTAAAAAAAACCTAACCCCCCACCCCCCCCCCCCCCCAAAAAAAAAAAAAAAAAAAAAAAACCTAAACCCCCCTCCCCCACCCCCCAAGCTAAAATGCTAAAAACTAAACCCCCAAAAAACCTAAAAAAATCTAATTTTTTTTTATTTTTTATGTTAAAATCGCTACTTTTAGAAGCCAAAAAAAAAAAAATTTTAACTTCGAAAAGTAGCGATTTTTTTATAAAAAATATTAAAAAAAATTTGTGTGATTTTTAGCTATTTTTAGGCATTTTTTGTTGTGTTCACATTGGTTCTCGCGTTTCTCGCAATAAGAGGTGGTTCTCGCATGATCTTCTCCCTATATACATATACATATATACATATATATATATATATATATATAGGGTCAGGATTTAGAGAAAACGGTGAAAAGTGTGAGAGCGGTAAGAACGCTTATGGGTCGTCCGATCAAAACAATCAATGGACTAGATCGCGCTGTGGCGTTTTCGTAAATAACATCAATTTTATTATGTGGGACGCGCTTCCTTAAGGGTAAACGGGTCTTTTACCGCTCATATTCAAAACGCCATCAATTGATAACACGCCATTAAAAAAAACGCCATTAAAAACAAAACGCTAAAAATTAGTGATAAAACGCGTTAGATATTACAGGAAGATGAAACAACACAGTAACTGAATTTCAGTTATTAACATTTATTAGAAGAAATTCCCTCCTAAGTTACGTGTCAAAAACATCATTATATAAACGAGTTAAAACATAGCTTCCATAATCACTTAAATCTATCTATTTTTGCAAAAACATCTTTAACCAAAAACGCCAACTTAACCAAAACAACAAAAATGGCAACAATCGTTTCGTGGAGATACACTCTGGCAATCAGGCGATTCGTTCTCCGTTTTGACAACAGAAGGAGGGTAGGCAATTTTGAAGATGGAAGAATAGGTACAGAGGAGTATCTTATCCCTTGGCATCGCTCTAGACAACGAATGCCATGAAACACATATGCTTATGAAAGCATTAACCAGGAAATTTGGACCAATCAAAGCAGATGTGAAGCCGGACCCTGTCATGACATCATGGCGTTTTGATGATGAAACAGACATGGTGACCATTATATATGACAACGGAGAGCAGGAAGTCTACTGGCTTGAAAACATCATGACAAAGCAGGGTCTTGGTTTCATGGAAGAATTGCATAACGTCACTTGTACGAACACAGAAATGGACTTAAAATTGGAGTTAATGCAAGACATGTTCAAGTGGAGGCTTCAGAATCTTCAGGAACAAGAAGCCGATGAAGGTGAAGGTGAAGGTGATGACATGGATGAAGATCCAGATGAAGACTCCGAGGAAGAAGATGTCGCAAGTGATGGATACCTTTCGGATAAAGTACCTTCTGACGAAGGGTTTTATTTATTTATTTATTTTTTTCTTCTGTGTAATCTTCATTTTTTAAAACATAATTAAATGATATATTTCTCTCTTTATTAGCAAAACGCCAAAAAAAATACTAAAAAAGGTTATTACTTACAAAACGCAAAAAATAACAAAAAATATTTTTCATGCTTAATATTTTATTTTCTCCGTTATTGTATTTTGTCATCTTAGTCTGCATAAAGCCATTTAAAAAAACGTCAAACTTAGAAGATGAGACGTCTATCACCTATAAACTGATAAAGCTGATAAAAACAGTAAATACAATAACAGTAACTGAAAAAGACGATTACTTTATTACTATAATTTATTACAATAAAAAATACCGCCTAAACTACGCGCCAAAAAACTCCTATAAGAGAGGGGTCTATACACAATGAAATTGATCACACCCAGAAAAACAAGCGCCATATCCTCTAGAAACCACTCACTTTAAAACGCCAAAATAATGTTAGTTAAAATAACCACAGATGGCAAAGCTTTCACTGAATGGATTCTTCTCCTGAGGGGTTTTCTCAATAATATTTTGCTGAATGAGATGGACAAATATTCAAGAAAAAGAGACTGATGACAGTGATATACCATCATGTGAGCTTTGTTCTTGATGAATATAGGCATGGAATAAAGGAATCAATACAAGTGTAAAATGCTATTTTGGACTCCATTATTACAAATAGGATTGGCTATATAAGATGGTTGAGTTATGCTTAAAAAAATAGATTTTAAGAACAATAAGAAACAAATAACTAATTAGACAAAAGATCAAATAAAAATAACTTTAACGTATAAAACATACGAACTGAAGGTTTTACAGAAAAAATACGGTCGCATTTTCCAATTATTAGTAATTATCAAAATTACTCTACAAATGATCCTGTAGAGTAATTTTGATCTTTGTAGACTAATATTGTAAAATGTTCCTGTAGAGTAATTTTGATCTTGTAGGGTAATTATCAAAATTACTTTACAAGTGTATCAAAATTACTCTGCATCAAAATTACTTTACAAGTGAATCAAAATTACTCTGCAAGTTTATCAAACAACATACAAATTAAAATTACTCTACAAATGATCATGTAGAGTAATTTTGATCTTGTAGAGTAATTTTGTAAAATGATCCTGTAGTGTAATTTTGATCTTGTAGAGTAATTTTGTAAATTTTTTTAGCATTTATTATGAGGCTTAACTTTATGGTTTAGTTTTTAGCATTTAGTTTGTGTGTGTGTGTGTGTGTTTGGGGGGGGGGGGGGGGGTTAGGTTTTTTTTAGGGAGGGGGGAGGGGTTAGGTTTTCGTTTTTTTTTTGTAAGGTATAGTTTTTTGATTAAAATTACTTTAAAAGAACATTTTACAAAATTACTCTAAAAGATCAAAATTACTCTATAGGAACATTTCACAAAATTACTCTACAAGTTCAAAATTACTCTGCAGGATCATTTGTAAAGTAATTTTGTTAATTACCATACTGTTGGTGCACTTGTGTCTGTACTTTGTCTGTATTTTGTCATGATGTAAAACGATGTCTTTGTAGTCCTGTAAGTTTGACCAAGTCAACCATCCTCCGGTTTGACTTGGCCAAACAGTTAGTCTTTGGTTGAAATATGTCTGGGTCGAAGGATGTGTCATCGAAGGATTGTTTATATCCTTCGATGAACTCGAAACATAAACCTTCGATGGATGAGCTCGAAGGATATCTTGAAGGATATCATCCTTCGAGGTATATGTAATCCTTCGATGTGTTTCAGGTCGATAGATGATCTTTCGATCAGTCTATCTGATCCTTCGACCAGACCTGCTGTGACGGGTATATATACCCATGTTGTGTGTTCATTTCTTTAGAGACACTAGATAGACAAAAGGAGAGCTAAGAAAACAGAGAGAGCATTCTGTTGAGAGAACACACACACGAGAGAGAGAGTTTACAGAATACATTTGTAAACCTTGTGCTGTACCGAACCTTTCATACGTATTAATACAAGTGGCGTTAATCGGTGAAGATTGTGTGTTGTGTTTGTGCTTGTTTTCTCGTATAAACTCCGGTTTGCATGCTAGCTTGGATTCCGCACTCGCTAGTGTGTTAGACATAACAAGGAATAGGTTATACCTCAACCTCCGAGGGACCTACAAGTGGTATCAGATCCGTGGCTCTTTTCCTTGTTAAAAACCGGGGTTTTACAAGACTTTGGAGTGTTTTGGACAAAAACTCGCTTGGTTTTGTAGCCGTTTTCTGTGTTTTTCTCGCATTTCTTGACATTAAAACGTGCTCTAAACTTATCGGGTGTGTTAAGGAACGGGTTGGGTAACTTAAAAACTTGTTTTTAAGAGGTTTGGTCATCTCCGGCCAAATTCCGGCCTACTCCGGTTACCGGTTTCTGGGTAGATCTTTCGATTTTTAATATATATTTTATTGTTCAAATTGCATGCAGAAGATATGGTCTGACCATACCTTCTGCCTTCTGCCGAAAGTTTCTACCAACCCATCAACTTTTCACCAACCTGTCACTTCGTTTGTCAACTGTGTCAGTGGAGATCGAAGGATATCCTTCGAAGTCGAAAGATCGTCTTTCGATCAAAGGAGGTTCGATAGATAATTATCCTTCGAACATCCTTCGAAGTCTGTGACTCATCTTTCGTTCCAAGGAATATTTTCGAAACATACATCTTTCGGTCTACAGTTCTTTTTCGAAAGATAAGGATCCTTCGATTGGAGAATCTTTCGAAATCATTGTTCGAAATTCAACAGTGATCTTTCGAACTCTGTTGATCCTTCGAACAGGTCTTGATCTTTCGATCCTTAGTCTGTTTATGTTTAACAAGTTTGTGATTTTCAGGTATTATTATTCTTGATCAAAAATGAATCCAAGATGGAATAGACCGGTAAATACAGATATGTATTTTGGTACTCCGTCTCCCGCACCGAAACAACCTATCAGAGCAACTGATATGTTCGGAAATCCATTACCTGTTCGATCTACCGGACCAACTGATATGTTCGGAAATCCATTACCTGTTCGATCTACCGGACCAACAGACATGTATGGCAATCCTATCCAAGTTCCGGTTCCTCCAAAAACAGACATGTACGGAAATCCGCTTCAACCAGTTCCTCAACCAGTGCCTCAACAGCAAACCTAAAGGCCTCCTGTGACAACTGATCTATATGGCAATCCGATACAAGTTCCTGTTAAGCCAGCTCAGCATGGGAACCAGAACCCTTTCAGAAATCAAGGCAACCAGCAGAATCAGAACAGGAACAATGAGCGTACGTTGATACCTGTCAACAACCAAAGCCAACCAGGACCATCAAATGCTAACCAGGCACTTGTGGTTCAAATAGACGAAGGTGGTGATTGGTCAATCCATTTGAGTAGTGATACTCCAAAGGGAACAGCTTGTTTTGCTGAGGTTGTCAAGGATCTTAAGCACGCCAGTGGTGGAGAATCTTCCACCAATGGTGATGAGTCTTCTGAAGACGAAGACAGTTCTGGTTACAGTGGAAGCTCAGATGAAGAATCCTCAACTTCAGGCAATGATCATTTGGATGACACGTCAAGTGTGCAAGTTGAAGCAGAGGTTGATGAGGTATTGGGAGACACTGCAGCAGAAAATCATAGGAGATCTATATTGGTGGATCAAGCTGCTTATTCTTCTTCTTCTCTCCATTCAGCCGTTATGGCTAATGTCGACAGTTCGTCCAGTCAGGTATGTGTCGATGAACCCACTGCGATTAATTGCGATAATTGTGCTAGATTAAGTGTTAAATGTGCTGATATGGAGGCAAACATGTCTGAGTTGCAAGGCAAACATGATGCTTTAGAAACTAGTTTGTTTGACTTGCAAGACAAACATGTTTCGTTGAATGCTAAGTGGTGTGAGTTGCAAAGCAAACACGAGGATTTGCAAGACAAGTATGATGTGACATTCATCCATAACCAGAAGTTGACCGTGGATCTTTCTAAATGCACTGAAGCCAACATGTTTTATGAAAACCATGAAAAGGACTTTAAGTCGATGATTGAAACATTAAAGAAAGATAAAATCGAACTGACAAAAATGGTTTCAAGAAAACAAACGGAAATAAACCTTTACATCAGTAGGCTTGAGATAATGCAAAAAGAGATGGCTTGTGTTAAAACTGAAAGTGAGGCGATCCGACTCAAGTTAGACACCTATTTAAGCTCTAGCTATGTGTTGGATCACATCATAGATGTTCAGAAAGAGAAACGGGATGTCACATGCATTGGATATAAGAAATGTCCACCACCCGTGAGAAACAATTATGATGCCCTGCCTGACGAGGAGGATAGAACTTTCTTTGAACCATCTGTTCCTCTAGATGTTAATGAATTTGCAGCAGGACTCGGATACAAAAAGGAAGTATCATCAGAATCGGATGTGTCAGCAGATACATGTGTGTCTTCTGCTGAACCGAATCAGAATCCTCCAGTTGTGATTGAGGATACTGATTCTTCTGATGATGAATCTGATGATACTAATTCGGTAAAGTCTGATGCGGTGATCAAAGAAGAGGACATACCCCTTGAGAATCACATTCTTTGTGATCCACCTGCAAAACCGTTTGTGACTGCTACAGCCAAGTCTGTTGAATCCTCATCTGGAAGCTGTGAAAGCGTGAACTTGCTTTACACATTGATTGGATCTGATAAAATATATTCAGACAAGGATTTCCCTATAAAAAATGTCAATCAATCTTTGATTGATAAAGTTTTCGAAGATTCTACCAGTAAGTTTTTGGGAAAGTCGAGCCCAGGAGTTGTAGTAATTCAGTGTGCTCCTATCCCAAAAACCGAAGTTAGAAAGAAATATGGGAATCAAAAATTGCAAAAACAAAACAATCAACGAAAGCAAAATCACGCTGCCCAAGGAAATGGAAAAGGCAAACAGAGCCAAAACAAGAAAAAGGACAAGAAGGTAAACTTTGTGAAATCAAAGGGAACGGACCAAATTGAAACGTTTGAAAACAAATCTAACTTAGATTTTGTTAAACAAGCAACAGTGTTAAAAAGAAATGAACCAAACTGTTCGAAACCTAGTACCTCGAGATCACAAAGTTCATCATCATCGGCAAGACGATCACATGATACTTCGGGGTTTGTTGAACGAAGATCATGTTTTGAATGTGGTACAATTGGGCATATTATTCGAAATTGTCCGTATCTTCATAAGTTAAAGGCAAAGGTTGATGCCCCCCATGGTAACAATTACCATAAAAGATCTGTTTCACCAAAACAGGACCCTCGTCTTGTTAAACAACAAGAAGTGAAACAGAGAAAGAAACAACGGAAAAATGTTGAAAAGGTTTTAAAACCGGAGGTTGTCCAAACAAAATCTGTTGAATCAAATGTTAAACATAAAAAACAAAACCAGATTTGGAAACCAAAATTGGAAATTGTTTCAGGGGGAGCTACATCAATTCCGAATCATCGGGAAATGGATGTCACAATCCTCGATGATGACGGACGACCCAAGTCTGTGAAGGCTTGGGTCCCCCTCTCCAACTAATCTCTGAATGAGTGTGCAGGATGTTCCAGGAGGAACTATTGATAGTCTTAGGATTGTTGATAGTGGAGCGTCCATGCACAAGATCGGCGACATAAGGCTCCAAAATATTGTGACATCTAGGAGAATGTTGTTGCCTTTGATGGAGAGAGGAGAAAAGAAGACAAAAATGTCTGATGAAAGAATGTTGTTGAATGAAGTTGAAAAATTCGACATGATGAGATATGTGCCAAAATTGGTTATTATGGTTTTTGATCGGGTCCTCAGGGAAGATTCCAATGAAAAGTACGCGCCTGTAGCACATCTGAAGCTTTTCGAAGATTCATGGATTTTTCTTCCACAAGAAGTTCAAAGTCCACAAGATGAACGTGTAGGGTACTTTTCTCTACGGTGTGACTGAAGAAAATATGTTTGTTGATCAAACCAACCAGGTGTGCGGATGCCTTGGCGTGGATTGAACAACCGCACACTACTTCTCAAAAAGAAAGACAAAGACCTTCGCTGGTGAAATGTGGAAGACCAGCCGGACCCAGAGGTCTATGATCTTGTTGCTGTCAAGAGACTTCTCAGTAGCTACAAAGAATCGACTTTGAAATCCACACCGGGTGGATATCCAGTTTGGGAGAGCACTCAGATTCCTGGCAATGCACGAAGCAGTTGCAGGATACGGTTTTAAATTTCTAATCTCTCCTATACTTGTCGATATTTAAGCTGCTTTATAATTTATTATCCTCTCATACAGCACTCTTTGACCTGACACGTTGATCTCGAATATCACCTCACACGTGATTGTTTCAATATGAAACTCGTCAATGTTGTCATGGTCCACACCGATTACCGATGTGCCAACTGATTTTTCCAAAATTCGATACATCATTTCTGATTAACTTAATTTTGGTAAAGGACACTGAGGTAAAACAAGAGTAAAACCAACATCGGAAAATCATTTTTGTAAATACCTTTGTGTTTTAATTTTATCTTAGTTTGTTGATTTTAGGGGGAGTAAATCCAAAATTTGAAAATCCAAAAACATCGAAAAAATTTCATAAAAAAAAAAAAAAAAAAAAAAAACAATAGAAAAACAAAAATGAGTTTCCTGGCGAGCAAAAGAGAAAATGATAGTACATCAGTGGTCTGTCTAAACCTCTTTAAATCTTAAATGAAAAACGATAAGCAGCTCTATATAAGATGTATCGGTAGGCTCACAATCATTTTAAAGTGTGCAGGGTGATATAAACTTAAATCGACTGAAGACCAGGTGGGAACCATTCATTGGCATATGGTCTTAGTACCGAAATTTCGTTTGATAGATTGCCGAGGTTCTGAGATATTCGGTCTTTATGCTGCTTATCATCTGGGTATCATGGTTGTATCTTTTACCGAAAAATAACGGGGACGCAAGTCTAGATCTTCCATGATACCATACATACGTGTACATATTGCATACGACCTCAATAAGTGATCAACAATCACATGTCCAAATCAAAATAAGTGATAAAATATCACATTCATCCGGGAGTCAAGTTCGTCTCTCTGCTGTACGAAAGTACTGACCTGTTCACGGACTTGCTCCTGTGCCCTCATGCATCTGAAAATCAAGTTCCTCATCAATAAGTGATTCTATCACATAGGGCTTGTTTTCAATCAAAATAAGTGAGAATCTCACATCATATACGGTAAAGCACAGATGATAATCGGTATACTCACCGGTAAGATGAACCCTCGTGCATACCTTGATACGGGAATGTGTCGTGATGTGGATGAACACCGGTCGGTAAGTATAAAGCATACCTTAACGTATCTCCTAATCATGATTACAAATGATAAGTTGAGCTTAAGTGGACAACAATACCGATAATTGTTATAGGATGCTTATCTTAATGTTAACTAATTGAACAAAGAGAGCGTCTTGACATGACCGTACACTGATATGATTCTCTTACCCTCGAAACTCGCAAAAAGAATGTCTGTAAATATTTATTTACTGCTTTCAGTCTTTACATTTGAAATATTCAAAAATACCAAAAAGATTTTAGGTGTGTTTTTAACATAAACTTTATAAAAGCCAAAAAGATTTTATTTCTATTTTATTTTCGATCGTACGATGTTGGATCTCGAGTCTTCGTTACCTGAAACCTGAACGAAAACCGAAACGACTAAATCTTCATAAACGGTCGAAATTTGCAAGTTTTGAAAGTTAAAAACTAAAATTGATAAAAATTGTTAAAACTTTCAAACTGTCGGACGGTGTTTGATTATGCAATGGTCACATGTGTGTCGTTTACTTATGATGTTCCAAGCAGTTGTTCTCATTACGCGTTTAGATTTCTTGCATGTGCAGATTCTAAAGGCAAGGAGAACATGGTAGATGACAAGCTTCGGAATGAAGACACGACGTGAAGGCGCTCAAGTGATGAAGAAGATCGAGTTGCCGCTGGCCATCACCAACACCACAAGGATCTCAATTCATAAAGAACAAGTATCTCACGAGCATAACTCAAGGGGTGCTTATGTTAAGGGGGAGTTTGTCAACACACTTCCTACATGAAACGGGGAGTTTGTTGGTACACTTTCTGCTTTCAAGACGTGAAGACTTTAAAGATCCTCCGACATTGAAGACTTGAAAGGACGTCAAAGACTTGAAGACACAAAGATCAAGTTATAAAATTCGAGACAAAGCTACAGCCAAGGGGGAGTTTGTTGGTGCACTTGTGTCTGTACTTTGTCTGTATTTTGTCATGATGTAAAACGATGTCTTTGTAGTCCTGTAAGTTTGACCAAGTCAACCATCCTCCGGTTTGACTTGGCCAAACAGTTAGTCTTTGGTTGAAATATGTCTGGGTCGAAGGATGTGTCATCGAAGGATTGTTTATATCCTTCGATGAACTCGAAACATAAACCTTCGATGGATGAGCTCGAAGGATATCTCGAAGGATATCATCCTTCGAGGTATATGTAATCCTTCGATGTGTTTCAGGTCGATAGATGATCTTTCGATCAGTCTATCTGATCCTTCGACCAGACCTGCTGTGACGGGTATATATACCCATGTTGTGTGTTCATTTCTTTAGAGACACTAGATAGACAAAAGGAGAGCTAAGAAAACAGAGAGAGCATTCTGTTGAGAGAACACACACACGAGAGAGAGAGTTTACAGAATACATTTGTAAACCTTGTGCTGTAACCGAACCTTTCATACGTATTAATACAAGTGGTGTTAATCGGTGAAGATTGTGTGTTGTGTTTGTGCTTGTTTTCTCGTATAAACTCCCGGTTTGCATGCTAGCTTGGATTCCGCACTCGCTAGTGTGTTAGATATAACAAGGATTAGGTTGCACCTCAACCTCCGAGGGACCTACACATACAAGCAAATAATTACTAAAAAGTCATCGTATTTTTTTTTTGTCTTCTTCATGCTATTCGTACATTTAATACGTTAAAGTTATTTGTACGAGAACTTTACTCTAACTAATTATATATATACAACCTGTATCTTTCATTTCAAACATAATTAACAAGACTTAGACAATTAAAGTGCAACAGATACACTATATATATATAAGGTGGTTGAGTTATGCTTAAAAAACATAAACTTAACTAATAACTAATTACATATCTGAGTCGTATCTTTTCTTTCAAACTTGATAAAAAGACTTAGTAAAGTCCAACATATAGGCTATATATACATGAGGTGGTTGAGTTATGCTTAAAAAAAGAGAGGTTTTGTCTATAAGAGTGTAAAAAGAAACTTAACACGATATTCTAAATTCTTAGAGGAATACTTTTTTAGCAAATGTTTTTTTTTTTTTTTTTTTTTTTTTTTTTTTTTTTTAAGTTCATGCCTAAAATATGTAAATGCGCATGGGTACAAACACAGACACATATGTATTCAGCCTTGATGGCCAAGACTCGTGTTAGTGGTTCTTTTGGTAATGCATGCACGACAGGTTACCAACAAATCATTTTGGTTTTAAATTCACATAGATACAGTTAATGCTTCGCTGTTGATTATTGGTAATACAATGTTACATTACATTTCCCGATCTCATATAACAATACAAGTAGTAAAATCAAGACAAGTATAATGTGTGTAAAACCTAATTAATTTTTAAAGGAAAAGTATGGAATATAATTAGTTTAGTTTATTTTATTTATATGTGAAGTTATTTATGCTCGTCTCGATCCTTGATGCAGTTGAGATAAAATTTGTAACTACTTGCCCACGACGAGTTGTGCTACTTTTGTACGTTTATTTTGTTCGAATTTATCTCCCAAACCGAATTGAGTCATCAACAACCAAACTACGGTAATAAGTTCACCACCTTTACTCACTTGTGCTACTTGCATGTTGGCTCGTGAGTTAATCGCAGCATAACCCAACATCTCCACCCATACCTTGCTTATAATCACCCATTTATCAAAATTCCATTTTTCCTCTATCTCGATCAAAGTGTTAGCCAAACTGCAACATTCGAATAACAACGAGTTCACATCGGCTTTTGATTCGTTAAGAATCTCCAAACAAGTATGTATCTGCGTGTAATCAAATGGTCTGCCAAATATATCAAATGGTTTGCCAGATTTATGGGTGTTGGAAATCCTTTTGATATGGGCACAAACTTCTGCACAAGTATCCAGGAGCCGCATTTGTGAAATACCTGGTACTGCCGACATCATGCTTGGTTGAATGAATACAAGGTACAACATGTAATCAGATAAGGTTTTCGAGATGTGCTTATACTTTGTGTTTCCTTTGTTAGTTATCAAGCGAATATCGTTATAGAGTTCCTTGATGTAGCATAATTCGGTAGCCAAGTGCCATAGAATGAGACTTTGATCGTAGTTGATATCTACAACATATTTGAGTAACTTGCTCCAACCTAATTCGGCTCTGAGCACCCAATCACCTCGTGCAGAACCAAACCCATTCGCGGTCTCCAAGTCATCCGCGATGTCTGATTTGAGGCTTAGCTCGTCGAAGATGAAGTCTCTAAGATGATCGGAGAATGGTTCCGATTTTACATAAGAAATACCATCAAGAAATCCACTAAGCCCCAACTTCTCGACAGCTTTTCCCCACAACTTAGGACGTTGGTGCAAGCAGGCATAGATAAGATTGTAAGAAGAAATGGATTCACACCACCGCCTTCGTCTTCTGAATTTGATCCTTAGGTAAAGCAATGCTCTCATGATTCCATTCTTGAAAGATTTTTGACCACCGCCATCCAGCATTTTCCGAAGAGAAATGATGGTCCAGTCGGAAAACAAAAGCATGAATAGAGCAGTTATGTCCAAAACCAATGCCCCATAGAGCAAACCATAGGTAATGATAACATCAGTGTCTTTGAAATTCATTTTGCTAATGAATGTGAATGATGTGATTGCTAAACAAACCGTTGTTAGAGAAAAAATCCGACTAAGGGCTCCGAACTTGCTGTACACCACTGGAAGCTTGGTGAAAAGAACTTCATAGATCAAATTTAACTCCACCTCAACCACTTTAAATGCATCTTCGGCATTCCGCTTCATGAAGAAACTACGCGTCATATTCCACTCTTTTACACTGAAAATCATATCAACAAAAAGCCCGATAAATTTATCGTAGAACTGATAACCATACCACAACACCTCAAATTCTGTTAACCTCCCCCTCTTGGATTTGCTGGCTGGTTTTGCCACTGTATCTGCCTCGGAAATCAATATCATTTGAGCTGGTAGGTTGGCATCACTCACAGATAAGTATAAATCCCTGAGTTTTGCATAATTCTTGCCGGTATCACCCTCTTTAACCATTGAATATTTGAATACATCGAAACTCGCAAGAAAAAGGGAGCGAGTTCTCTCGATGTATTTGATCATTCCTGTCAAGAACATCAACATAGTGGGAATCCATAACCGATTATATGGAAGTGACAGGATAAACACATAAACAACAGCTATGCATTGGAAGACAAGCCCAAAAAGATGGCGGAGCCATAACTCATTATCTTCCAACGCAAAAGCTGTAATGCTGTCTGGACCACCAAGGTGCACCAAAAGAAATGGTGCCCAGAAGGCAAGAAGGTCTCCATGTTCCTTAAGGGTCCTGCCATTTTTGCTGGAGCTGCCAATAGAGTCCCCTTGGCTATTCAAGATAAGACCAACAGCAAAGTTAGCTGCCCAATCTGCTAACAAGTATGCTGTCCACAATGACATCAATACCCAATTACTTCTTGTTCGTTTCCGCAGTGGAGCAATGAAAATCAGAAACGTTTGTAATGAAATACTTAAGATGATGAAGCTTCGGAGATCCCATGTATCCCATATTTGTTTCCATTGTGGAGGGATTGGTTCCAACATCATTCTCCACATTTTTGCTTGCTTTGCAAAGCTTCTATTATTTTGTGGAGGGATTCGTTCCAACATCATTCTCCCCATTTTTGCTTGCTTTGCAAAGCTTCTATTGTTATCTGCACAAGAATAAAATATGTTACTATGATCGGTCGTTTTATGATAATGTAAAAGTTGTTGTGATTAATCTAAATTCATGTGTTTCTTACAGAAGAATTGTCGCAACAATGTCTCTAGCTAAAGATTACTTAAACCACAATATCAAAATATATGGCCAGCATAAACATATTCTTACATGCATCAAGTCAAAGTTTATAAACTGATTAATAACATATTCTTACTTCTATAACACTTTCCTGCAACTGCCTCAATTAGCATAAGTCCAGAAACAAGCCTAGCTAACATGACTGGGTTTTGTTCATGTTTGTTTGTTTATGTTTAATAGAACAAATAAATAAACACTAACACATACACAAATATATTTTCTTGTTTGTGTTATATAAAATTGTTTATATACTAGTTGAAGATAAAACAAACACAATTAAACAAAGTTATACAAATATGAATTGTTAATCATGTTTATTAATATTGCTTTACTAGAGTTTAGTTTTATATAAACCATCGGTCGAGGATATATAGTTTTCTTAGGGTTATTTCTAGGGGTATTAAAAATATTCATATATGAATATCCGATGATATCCGAATCCAAACTATCCGAAATTCGTTCGGATCTCTGAATTTTCGGATTCGGATAGTAATAATTTTAAAATTTTTGGATATTTCGGATATACGAAAATATAATTTTTTTTATCAGATATCCGGAATATCCGAAAAATATCCAAAATTTTGTATTCAGATATCCGAGATATCCAGTTTCGAATATTAAAAAATAAAAATAAAAAAATAGATATTCGGATTTCTGAAATTTCCGATACGAATTCAGATAGTGAAATAAGGTAAAATTTCGGATATTCGAAATTCAGAATTTCCTTTCCGGATATCCGGTTTTGAACAGCTCTAGTTATTTCATATACACACAAAGTTATACCGACATAAATTGTTAATCATATTTATTAGTATTGTATTATTAAAGTTTATTTCTAAATAGCACATGTGTCCAAGATAATATTTATAGGGTTTTTTCATATAAACACGAACACACTAACAAACTTACATGAACATAGAATGTTAATTACATTTAATAATATTGCTTTATTATAGTTTAGGGTATTTTATGTGTGTATATATTAATAAAATAGATGGTTCCAAATTTAATATAGTTATCAGGGTGGGGTTCGGGTAGAAAGTCCAAGTTTCCTAGAAAGTGTAAAAAGTCATAAAACACAATAATTTCAGCCATAAAACACACCTAAAACTCACAAATAATAGAATGAGGATTACTAAAACACCATATTCAAACCCTAATAGCCTATAAAAACTTCAAACACACCATCGTAGAACTAAGAATATAAAACACAAAATGCTAAACAACATAAAACACAATAACATTTGTCATTCCATAATCAGAGCCTTAACACCTAAAACACAACACAAAACCCACATACATGATGTTTTAGTAATCTTCATTATGTTATTTGTGGGTTTTTTGTGTGTTTTATGGTTGACATTATGGTGTTTTGTGACTTTTTACACTTTTTAGGAAATTTGGACTTTCTAGCCAACTCCTAGCCTAGTTATCATTGGCTTCTACTGTTCTCACATCCTTAAATCTTATTTTCACTTCCTTTTTCACTCTATCTCTCTCTCTCTCTCTATATATATATATATATATCTATGTATGTATAGAGAGATAGAGGAGAGGGTTGTGTGAATATTAACTCCCGTTATTATTTAGTTATCTCATTTCACATTCCGTTGTATTACAGGCAGAATCACGTTACCTACTCAATTGTCACCGTTGTGGAATAATGTTCACTATTCCTATGAGAGCCAGCCATTTGTGAGTACAAAATTTGTAGTTCCTTCAAATAACATTTTGCGAGTATCCATTGCATCTCATCCATTGGATCTCACTGTTACCGCCATCAATGTCAAACACCGCCAATTAGGAAACGGTTGTGTGTCATGGAACCACCATTAAGCGCGCCACCTTCACTCCATCAATACCGTCCAGACGTCGGCATGTGAAAGTGCGTGGATCACCATATCTATGTGGTTTTTTGTCTTCGCTTTTGTCGCTCTAGTTTGACTTCACCTATCTTCCAATACCGTAATTGCTTTCCTTATTATAGAAATATCGTTGTCTCTCTATTCGAGAACCGTTGAATTCTATTTTCTTTCAACACTGTCATTGGTTTCCTTGTTCTAGAATTGTCATTATCTCTATTCGAGAGCCTTGAATCCACTTCAAACCCTATCATTCACCACCATCTATTTTAGCTCACTTATGCTACCACTCCAGGTAAATCGCTACCACTAAGTGTATATTCCTGATTTCGTATATTGTAATGCGACATAATGAATATCCACGTTGCTATGTAGGATGTAATAATTAGCTACGTCTCGCAAACCTACTTGGCACGCTTAAGTACATTCTCTAGCCTTGACTCAGGACCCATATTGGGTAATCAATTCAGGATTCACACATCACATCACATGGCCGGAATCAAATGTAATATGTTGCTTTAGCCTACATTATATATCCCACTCACTGTTCTACTTGCGGATGGATCCCCACTTTTCATGAGTCATTTCCCTACTTTCTATAGTCTCCTACTACATTTTCTAGCCAATTTCCTAATCGTGTCATATCTTAGTCTCAACCTTTCCCAACATTATGGTGCCCTATTAGCATCTACCCTTCCGTTTTCAGATACCACACACCTCATCCATGCTACAACTATCCTATTTGTAGAGCTCCCATCATTACATTTCACATAGTATTGACGACAAGGGAACAAGAAAAATAGAGACACTTGGTTCAAAACCAATAGATTAACTTCACAAACCCTAAGTTCCAAATTCTATGACCGAGTCTAATACACATGTCCACATCACCCCTTGTTAGATACTACACATCACCTACCCCAAACATTCTCCTTAAAACCTCCGGTAGTGGGTGAACCACGAGGCACCCCCCCCCCCCCCCCCCCCGCGTGGTTGAACAAAATCTGTCGGTCCTCATGATTTATTTCACGCGATGAGATTTGATAAAAAGCCAAAAAACTAGCCGTTAGGGTTAGGATTGATATTAATTATTTGTTTATATATTTTTTCACTTCAAAATTATATTTATAACCCACTAATTCTCATACTCATTCCATAATTTCTCATTCTCATTCCATAAATCTTATTCCTTACTATCTCAAAACCAAAAAATTATGGATCATTCCGCATCATCTTCTAGTAGTGACGATAGCACATCTTCGGATTCTTATGAGATCTTGGAGGCCATTACAAGTGCGGTACAACTAATGGTGGATTTTATGCATCACGTTAGTCAACAAATCCATTGTTAGAAGAAACAAATCGAACGTGATCGTGAGTCTATGAACCTGTTGTTAATGTGTGATTATTTTTGTGATCAACCCATCTACATTCCTCAATTCAAGGGTCGTTTTAGAATGAGTAAACGAATATTTTTACGTATTACCAACGATTTGGAAGCGAAGTATGTTCACTTCAAACAAATACCCGATGTAAGAGGAACGATGAGATTCACGGCAATACAAAGTGTACATCTGCTTAATGTGTGCTAGCATACTGTACGACGAGCTACGCATGGGACGAGTACCTAAAAATGGTGGACAAAACACCAAGAGGCGTTGTAGCAAATTTTGCTGAAGGTAATGCGTATTTTTTATAACTTTTATTTTTTAAGATGATTTTTTTAAAAGTGTATATATATATATATATTCATATTTGATCGCTAAAAATGTATCATTGAGCTATACGTGGAACGGTATTTAAGAAAGTCGACATGGAAAGATCTACAACGTATATATGATGTACATGAGGATGTACACGATTACCCGGCATGATTGGGGCCATTGACTGCATGAGAGTCCAGGATCTAGCGGGTTTAGACAGAAGTTTGGGTAGAAAAGAACTAATTCGGTAGAATATTATTAAAAACGGAGTAGAAGCAGAAGAATTAGTCATAAGTCGAAAGCTTCATTCATACCGAAAGAGTATACATCTTTTACGAGTTGGAGACAAAATTTCTCCAGCATTTCCCCTATGAGATCTCCAAAACTTAACAACTTTGAACACATGAGCACTATTTATAGGGATGACTCATCCGTGCGAATGAGTCTTGTCTGTGCGGATGAGCTTCATCCGTGCGGTTGAGTCTCATCCGTATGAACCACTCTTGCGCTCCAAATTGTCATGTGTTCGTTTCTAACACGCACTATACAATATTCAACACACGCTCTATCTAGCTTATTCGGACAGTGACGGACATACAAAATATGCACTAACAATTTCCCCCTTGTACGTCACTGTCGAAGCTTGATCTTTGAAAACGAGAGCTGTGTTTGAATATTTGCAACTTCAATCAAGCATTTGATATCTTCGGATTATTCCCCTTTGATTGATGATTCGGACTTGCATTCCCCCTGAAATGAATCTTCAGTTCTTAGTTTGCACGGTTTTCAACCTCCTCTGATTTGCTATACCGCAATCTTCACGAATAATCACCAACTTGAAACTAATTGATGCAGCGTCTTTGTTTCAACGTTAATTATATCTGTGTTCAGTTTCTGATTTACCACTTCAGCTCAATCTCTTAATCTTCAAAAACCCAACCGGCAATTGATAGAAACTTCGAATCACCACACCGGTAAACTTCAAGTCTATGAATACCCACGAAAATTTGAAATCCCGTTTTCCGTAATCATCTTTAAGCACACTCTTGAATGATTTATCAGTGTAAATGGTAATCTCCACAATCAGCAAATCTTCATCAGATAACAAATCATCTGGTAACACATTCAGATCTCAGAAACATTCTTCCACGATCAGATACACATTCTTCCTCTTCAATCACGATAACAGATGTATAGTCTTCTCCGTTAGTTCCAGCAACAGCTTAATCAACAAACATCGTCATTCCCTAGCGGTTAGTCCGAAAAACAATTCCTCTGCTCGAAGATTAACCATTCTGACACTTTAGACTATCACAAAGTTATGATATCTTTTAAGTATCGACAATACTAATGCATCTCCTGACACTAATCCTGCTAACCGGCTTGACGAAGACCCGAGACTCAAACCTAAGACATCAATCTGACCATGATCTGTAGAATCTGAACTTCCTATGATCATGAACTAACGAAACCAGATCCTATGCATCCCTGGACAATCTGAAGTCGGAACCACCCAAATACTGTAGCGCGTCTGAATTTCAAAAATACCGGAATTTCAATATATTCTTATGAAATTTTTATTCCCCCTCATTTTTGCAAATTCTGACTTCTCTAAACTTATCACTGAGTTTCCCCCTCAAACTTGGCAAATTCAGTACTCTTTGTTCTTGGAAAAACTCAACTATGCCGAAAATGTGTCATTTTGGTCCACAAAAGTCAGTTTTTCATCAATGCGGATTTTTCTTTATGGCCCATTAATAGTCACTATCCCAAATGGTAAACATTCTTCATAGGTATCCGTGACTACCCTATCATCTTCACTACTCTGTGATCGCATCATCAAATCTATTCTCTGAAGCCCCCGACGGTGTCCCCGAACAGCCCGTATTAGACGTTAAAAACTCGAAAAAAAATTCAATCACCAAATTTTTTTTGGACCCTCATCTCATCACTACGATCAAAAAATTTTCAATCACTAGTTTTTTTTAGGCATTTGACTCATTCGTGCGAATGTCTCCTTCGTGCGAACGAGATGATTTTAGAACGAATTACGCTTAGTTCGTGCGGATAAGATTTCCTTCGTGCGGATGAATGTCTTTCGTGCGAATGAAGGTTGGTTCGTGCGAATGTAGGACTAGTTCGTGCTGATGAACATGATTTGTTAAACAGATAAGGTTTACTTCCGTGTGGACATAGTTCCTTTGTACGGATGTAAGACACCTTCACATGAATATAATCTCGTCCGTTTGAATGTAGCTGATTCAATTTTTTGATCCAAAATCTTTATTTCTGCGAATTTTATGATGATTCTTTCAAAATTCATTTCTAAACAATCTTATGGTTTTAAGTTTACATTTTGTCCGTGAATTGATCATTTATTTGATGATTTACATCTAAAACCCATAAAAATCCATAATTCATGAGCGTAGGTGATTCAGTCAGCTGTTAGATCGATTGAATCGGTACCGTAGCTCTGATACCAATTGAGAGTCTAGGATCCAGCGTGTTTAGACGGAAGTTTGGGTAGAAAAGAACTAATTCGGTAGAATATTATTAAGAACGGAGTAGAAGCAGAAGAATTAGTCATAAGTCGAAAGCTCCATTCATACCGAAAGAGTATACATCTTTTACAAGCTGAAATTTCTCCAGCATTTCCCCTCTGGGATCTCCAAAACTTAATAACTGACGAACACACAAACCTATATATACTAGGTTACGTTCGTACGGATGAGTGTTACCTTCGTGCGGACTAGCTCATCCGTTTGGATGTACTTGTCCATGCGGATGTAGTTACATCCGTTCTCCAAAGTCGTGTGTTTGTATCTCAACTATACAATATTCAACATACGCTCTATCTAGTCTATTCGCACAGTGGCGGACATACATAATATGCACTAACACTGCATGCACTAGGGTTGGAAAAATTATCCAACGGCCTGGAGATGTTCACATACTCGAGGGGACCAGAATGGACCAACGCACATCCTTCAAGCCGTTGCGTCGTACAATCTATGGATTTCGCATTCATCTTTTGGTGTTCCTGGTTCGAATAATGACATCAACGTTTTTTAACAGTCGCATATTGTTGAGGACCACATAACAGGTAAAGCAATAGTCCTTTTTAGGCTAATGGAAATGAGTTCCCACACGGGAGAATATGATCACATCTAAGAATTAGGGGGGGGGGGGGGGGGGGATTGGAGTCGGTGACATTAGAAACACAAAGCTTGTTGGGTTTTGAAGGCTTTTAATCACACAAAACTCAAACTCACGTACAAAGATGTGTTTGATGCTCACTACAAGAAAGTCGACCAATAGCGGCGAACTAACCCATTAACCCCACAAACTTAATCTTGCTAAACACTTCAACATAAAAACACATGACTAATTAAATATACTTGACCCATAAAAAACATACTTCTACCGACTCGACTTGGCCCGTCAAGAATAATCCAACAAAGTTGGCGCTCATAGCAAAGTGGTGGTGGAATTTTAAGCAAAATCCAAGTTCACTTTGGGCTAAAGTAGTAAAGGCAATTCACACGAGTACCAGGTCCGGGTTTTTTTTTTTTTAATATACCAGCAAAGTATAGATGTACAGTCTTATAGAAAAACATTGTGGCTATCGATAAAGAGTTCTCGGCTATTCAATTATCTCTAAAAACAAACATTGTATCTGAGGTGGGCAAACAAGTTTCTAGATGGATAATTGGCATCAGTTGGTTAAGGACTGTGTGGTCAGGCTGCACGATCACAATCAGTGGGCTTGGGACTAGACACGCGGGTCGAGATCAAATTTGGAATGGATGCAGTTCTTGGAGCTGAATAAGGAACTCAACGATTCTATTTTCAAAGGCAAAACTACTTCGACGAACATGAATTGGGAAAGATGATGTGATTTTAATGTTCGGAACGTAATAACGCAGTTCCTTTTGTTTGTATTGTTTCCTTTCTTTTTCTTTTTACTGTTTTGAGTTTTGCAGTTTGCTAGCCCTATTCTGCTAGCCCTATTCTATAATCATAGAAAAAAAAGTGTTCAGATATCTAAATTGAATTTACTTAAATAAACAATAATAAATCTAAATAACATTCCGAACCTGGGGCTAAAGGGTGTGGGGTCATTATTGGGACATGATTCGCCACGTAGGAACATGAATGAAATGTTATACCACCCCCTTCTCTAATCCATAATGGTTTGCATGGATTAAACCATGACAACCATGGTCATACTTTTCATTTTTCAAGTAATCATTTCATTTTTCTTTAGATAAAGATAAATTAAAATAAATAAGAGAATAGTGGTTTGGGTCATTACCACATTCTTAGGATAGTGGTTTTGGATTGTTAATTAGAGGTTGGTGACATAGCACTGACGTGAAGGGTCATGGTGGTCATGAGACTCTATAGCCTAATTAATTCCGATCATGAATTAACAACATTTCCATAAAAACTTCCAGATTATATTGTTAGTTATTTAATTATCTTTTTATAATTAACTATATGTTGATAGATCCCAGTTTTGATTAACACCTAAGTTAAGTAAATTTTTAACGTTAAATTTGGATAACTGACAGACCATTGTAGTATATTCGTGTCATCAGTGGAACCATCAGATCATATCCATCTCCAGTAAACAATAATGTTTATACACAAATTCAAAAGGAAACCCAATAAATCTGGAAAAACCCCATTGTGAAAATCGAACTCAGGACCTAAGACTGAGGGGAGTGGGGCGACTCCCACCCCAAGTCGCCCCCAAGTCGCCTCCAACACCGCCCCCCATGGCGTCCCCAAGGGCGTCCCCCTCCTGCCCAACCTCTGCTCGTCGCTCGGCTCTCCTCACACAACCCAATTTGGCACAAAATTTCAGGAGACTCCCCCCTCCAAGTCGCCCAAGGCCGCCCCACACACAATTCCCCCTTTTTTGCTCAAAATCCTCTAGGCTGACGTGACGCCACGTGTCGCAAGACGCCCCATCCTAAGGCCGCCCCACTCCCTTCCGTCTAATAGTCTCTAAACATAAGTTAGTAATTAACTACAAAACTTTTACAATTTTATAAGTACCTATAAAGAGTTATTGGGAACCACAAAAAAAAGTAGAGAATCGAAGAATGGGTAAAACATGTAAAAAAAACTCATAAAAAGTTATTTGTGTATCTGAACAATTCATTTTTACCTTTTTTCTTTTTTTTTTGAACTTTTGCATATAAACATGTACAAACCATTTTAACCAAAAAAGTTAAAAAAAAAATTAACCATAAAAAAGCAGTTAGAAAAAAGAGTAAATTTGTTTTATACAAAAATTAATCTTTTTATTTTAACGCATTCTAAATATGTATATATGCAAAATTTCCAATAATTTATGTAAAAAAATCTGTTTAAAAATGTTTTCTCGTGACTTTTTTACATATAAAACTAGTGGTTAAGGCTATAAAGGGTTTTGGACCATTGATCTTCCAATTCAATGGTTGAAATTGTATCATATCAAGAATTTGATAGCCACGTAACAAAAACAAACGAAACAAATGGTGAAAAGAGAAAAAAAAAAAGTAAAATAATAGCCACTTGTTAACTTTTGAACCCAATTTCTTATGATTTTTAAAACACAATTCCTCATGTTTTTTAAAATGATCGTAACTCTTTCATATATTAATATTTTTTTTAAAAAAGAAATTACATCATAAAAGAATATTTTCTTTTTAATTTGTGTGGGTTATTGCTTATAATTTTATTAACCTAAAAAAATTAACATGTTACATAATAACACACCAGTACGTAATTACATAACATTACATAATTACATAATATGCATTATATTCATAATAAGTGTAATGTTACGTGATTTATATACACTTGGTGTGTAACGTTATATGCCATCACATGCACTGTGTGATTACGTTGTACTACGTGCTTACATGAACGAGTATACCCCTAGCTTCAAGTGTTGGTTCAGTTCTGTTTGAACATAATGGAAAACATGAAAACATACCTTTGGTTGCATCAGCACAGGTTAGCAAAGAATCCAGATGAAGTCGCATCAATTAAGGTTTGACATGATTGTCATCTTGGTCTGGTTCCTCCTTAGGGTGCTGACTGATGATGGTGAAGATGAGAACCGAATAGGGGATTCGGTTTAGGAGAGGAGGTCGAATTGATGTTATGATCTTATGGGGTGTGTCTGTTTTGTGTAACTGAGTAACCCCTTAACCTCCACATAATTCTCCTTATATAAGCACACAGGAGGAAACCCTAATTAGTTAATAAGGGTAATATGGTCCATCAACAATTACCAACTAATTATTTAATAGGATTGTTATATATTTTGATCTATATAATGTAAATGATTATATGGCTACTAGATTAAATATTAATACGTAATATATTTAATCTTACATTCTCCCACTTAGCCGAGTAATCATTTACTATGAGTATTAGATAAGCCTGATCAGGAGTTAACACTCATTTTAGCCTTAAACAAGTACTATAGCAGAAAAATACAGCCGTTGAATCATTATGCGACTCAGGACCCCCATTAATCATACTATAGCCTTAATTTAAAACCTAATCGTCATGATCAAAATACGCGTAAGCCCATTGTTTGATTTGTAACTTTATTTGTCTTATATGCCATTATGTCGACTTGACATATTCTTAGAGACGTACAAAATCAAACTGATGAGGAAAAATTAACTAATACTTAGTCATTCATAGTACGATATGCAATTGCGCATGGCCATTAACTAATACCCTTCTCTGAGCTCTCTTAATAAGACTTATGGGTAATAGCCCTTCAGTTATAGGATCCTTAAGCATATCATGAATGATTTCGATACAAACTTAGTTTCCTCAATTCGTTCATAAACGAATAATTAATTACGTATCGAAATTTAATGCAGCACCTCTTGAACTGTTACTGTTCAAGGAGTCATGGTAGCTGACTTTATCACACTAAGTCTTCAAAACATTAATTATATGGAGTTAATAAACTTATGAGTCCACTGATATATTTCCAACAACATTTAGTGACTATATTATGTCGTTATAACTTAGGTTGTTAATATCAGTGCATTTTGACTCCTCCATGAGATATGTTTTGTCTGCTGACATAAGGATATACCCGAAATTACATTTTATCAACTTTGAACATCACAAAGTTAAAGTAATAAACCGGTTTTAATTCTCACTTATTCTTCAAAATTATAGCCTCTCGTTTCTTTAAAGATATTGTAATACTCCATTAGATGCTTCACAATAATCTAGACATATCTAGTGTGTTGCAATGTGAGTAATATCTAAACGAGTATAGACTTAAACTTACATAAGGCTTCTAATTAATGAAGCGTAAATAAATAATCTCACTTATCCTATTATCCTCTAAAGGAGAGCAGTATTGTTTGTTACATATATAAGGACCCATTTAATGTTAAACTTATGGAACGGAACTAATATCCCATTGGGTCTATCTCAGTATGTTATGATATCAATCACATAAGAGATATCTCTGAGATCTATTATATCAAAGTTTGTGTTAACAATGCTTTGACTTTTGTAACATATACTTGTCAAAAGAATGTCATCTATATAGACAAGTTTATCTTAGTTGCTCCCACTCATCTTGAGGTAGGTACATTAATCCACTTAATTCTTGATGAAAATAATTACATTAAGATTTCATCACATTATAATGTTTGCATTAACCCATACATGGATTTTATTGGCTTAGAAATAAAGTGTTCTTTAACCTTCAGTTTGAAACTTTAGGTTGTTATCTAATGAACATATAAATGTGTCAGCCATTTGTTATGGAAAATTGTTTATAATGTTCATCTAATGTAGCTTTAAACTATTATAAGCTACTAGAACAGTGATGATCCTCAAAGAAATCTTCTTGTAAGATATGTAATAAAGATTCTTTAATAATTTATCTCTTCCTGAGTACAACCTTTGACAATCAATTAAGCTTCTTCGTGTCTTAACGCTTATATTAGGATTTGGTTTAGTTATGAACACTCTTAGGTAATTCAATCAAATCCCAAACGTTATACGAACACATAAAATCAGTTTTACTAAAAAACTGTTTTATTCCATTAAGAATATTGATTGACACTAATGGCTTAATTTTAAGAGATAGGATCAGTAAACATTTCCAAAATCCATTTCAACTTCAGTTAGGGAGGTTATGTAATCATCAAAGTTAGTAGGTTTTTAAACCTAGATGACCTCCTGAGTTGATTATTGGGTTCATTAGAAGTTTCAGTTTTATGGATTAGCTCTTGGTTAGGTTGCTATCATTTTCATTCTAAGTTTATAAGAGTTGGTGCAGTATGGTGTACAAGAGGTGTAATCGGAGTTAAATTTGGAATGAAATTTAATGACATTCTTCCCCCCGCCTCTTGTATTCCTTGCAAATCATAATAAGGACTTTTACTGCTCCCACTGACCTTAGGAATCTTTAGGAACTCAGCATGCTTAGGGTCAAAGCTTAACGACCAATAAATTCTAATAGAGAAACAAGTTAATGGCGTTAGTCGTTGTAGTTTCTCTTATTGAGAATTATGTTAGTTTAGGTAAGAAATCTAAGTGTGCCCACAATTAAGCAACTATGAAACTTTTGTAAGAGTAGCATTAGATTTAAGGAGATAAGTTTTGATGGAACAGTGTCGTGATGGAGCGGTGTCTTGTACAAGAGGTGCAAATAGAGGTAATGTAAAATTTTCACTCCCCCACCTCTTGCAACTATTGCAAGTTATCATTAAGACACTTAATGCTCCCACTGATCTTTAATATCTCTAGAATGCTACAAGAGAAGTTTCAATGAGCTACGTGACGTGGGAACCTATCACATATACGTTAGACTTTATTTGATTTCTTTAATGTCCAAATATCATAAGAAACTTTAGGGACATATCTAATAGAAATCTTATTAAGTACATACATGAATAGATTTCTTCTAGGAACGTGGGCCATATGCGACAAAATTTAGATACAAGTTGATAGTCTTTTAAATGATAAATGAATTATGACTGAATATTCCATTTGGAATAAGTTCCACGAATGTAAAAAATGACTTATGATGGACCCATACTTATTCCTAAAGCCAAGTCATATTTAGGGCTTTAACGTCATGATTTAAAATCACTTAGAATGAGATTAGATGAATAATCATCCTCATTAACCATGTCATGATTTCTCATAAATTTTGGTTATAATGGATGAAATTTATAAGTCTCATTTTCCTTTTGTCAAATTCTCATTTGCATGATGACAAAAGTTGTGAAAATGTAAGGTATCATCTAGTTTCATCTTAGTAATGTTTCAATCCAGATAGTTAGAACAAATAAGATGAGAGTTTAAGATAAGTGTGACTTTATGTTGACTATGCAAACCTCACAACCTTCATGACATAGCTTAAGTAATGATACTGTACTCTGATTAATAATCAGAATATGTAATGTATCGAAAAGCTTTGTTAGAAGACTGCTCATTATGGTTCTTATGGTGTTAACATTTAATTTTGTCACTAACTCTCATATTAGTTATTTGTCGAGTTCTGGTAAGGAAACATATGGAACTAGAGTCAACTAATCATGTGTTAATTGGAATATTGAAATTATCAGACTTAAATATCATTAGTAAGTGACTATCTAATTAATTTACCCAACTGTTCTTTAGAATAATGGATAGTCTCATTGCTTATGTCTAGTCTAATGACATAATTATGCAGTGAGATTTTCCCTTGAAGAACCTTAATGTTGGAATTAGCATTTGTAATTTGTCTATGGACCTTAGAACAATCCTCTTTTAAACTATTAGTGGTTGTAAGGTGAATAACAACTTATTTTCCAGCTTTAAACATGTATTTCTTTGTACATATGCTGCTTATCAACACACTCATTGTACTTTGGTACTTTAGAGTGTTGTAGTTGATTTATAATGCATCAAATTGTACAAGTGAAAATCTTAGTATGTAATGTAGTGGAAAAATGTACTTATTTCCATGCGTAAGCCCTTAACTTTATGGGTCATGGTTTTGTACATTATAATGTATTCACATATACCACTTAACTTTATAGTTTAGAGTTTCAAATTAAGGCATGCATCTTAGGAGTTCTAGTCATTATTCCATAAATAAAGATTAGTCTCAGGAAAGACGTAATCTGGAATAACTTTAGTTATAGCATTTACGTTAGAGAGTTCTTGATTATCATAATAGACATCATATTCGATTTGTCCTATTCATCATGCTCTAACTTTCTTCTTTATAATCTTTATCAGAAGAGAGCAATAGGATTATCGTGTCTTAGGAAATAATCAAGGATTTAATTTAAGAGCTAATTCTAATAGAAACTTTAAATACTTTAAATAAAGCAAACATTTTAGGTTTAAAAATTAGAGTGGATGAGATATTGATATAAAGAAGAAAAATTATAGTGAGTAACATTCTGGGTACTAAGAATAAGGCAGACGAAATGATCAGAAAAAACTAATTAAGGATCATTAAGCTAAGGATCATTATGTGAAGAGATTGTGATATGTCTATTACTAACATCAAAATAATAGACTATAGCTAAAAATTCTACTTAAACGAAGACAAAACAGCTTTGGCCAGAAGTGTAATCATTTAAGCATATGTGCAAAGTGGTTGTAACAAATCAGCTTTGGCCAGAATTGAAACAATCACTTTAGTTATGCACTTGTTGAGTATGCCATCTATGAATGAATTAAATCAGCTTTGGCCAGAAATTAAGACATTCAGGCTTATGATGCACACACAACATAGCTTTCGTAATACTTGAATGATAAGTAGATGTATCAAGTCAGCTTTGGCCAGAAATGATATATCAGAAGCTCATTCAAGTTAAGCTATTTTGGTTTTGTAAAACATCATTTGATCCTTATAGTTAAGCTATGAATGAATTAAATCAGCTTTGGCCAGAAAAATTTTTTAGGTCACATTAAACAGCTTAAAAGGTCTTGTGCGATCAGTAATGCATTGTGCGATTCACGAGTCTTGTGCGATCAGTAATGCACAAAGACTTGTGCGATCGGTAAGGCCCAAAGACTTGTGTGATCCATAAGGCCCAAGTGACTTGTGCTATCCATAAGACCCAAGTGACTTGTGCGATCCGTTAGGCCCAAGTGACTTGTGCGATCTGTTAGGCCCAAGTAACTTGTGCGATCCGTTAGGCCCAAGTAACTTGTGCGATCCGTTAGGCCCAAGTAACTTGTGCGATCCGTTAGGCCCAAGTAACTTGTGTGATCCATAAGGCCTTGTGCGATCCATTATGTCTTGTGCGATTAGATCATCTCTTATGTAATCTGATCTTGTGCGATTATCTTATGCGATCAGATTATCTTTTATGTGATCCAATCTTATGCGATAAGTTGCTGTTTGTTGTGATAACATAACTAAAATTCGAAAATTTGGGATTGTGATAGAGTTTCCTATTTTATTATTGATCTAATTTTATCAGTAAATTTCGAAATCATAATTTTTTATCTCATTAACATATTTCGAAAATAACTTATTAGATAAAATAAGATCAAATTAGGAAAAACATTATACAATTCAAATCAAATTCCAAAACTTATAGGAAATTCCGAATTTTTTACTAAGAACATTATAAACCCTAAAAACATAAAACATGATTCTGGAACCCGAAACCTGAATTTTTAAGGTTTTCTAAAACAGATTTCGGTCATAAACATAATCCAGCTAATTTTAACCCAAATTTCGGTTAAAACATGAAACATATAATTAATCCATATTTCGAAAAACAGTGATTTCGGTCGGCTGTTCGTAAGATTATTCAAAGAAAAATTCCGTTTTCCAAGTTTCAATCCCAGAATTATGGATACGAAAACAGAACTGACTAATCAACATATGCTCGGATACCACATGTTGGTTCAGTTCTGTTTGAACATAATGGAAAACATGAAAACATACCTTTGGTTGCATCAGCACAGGTTAGCAAAGAATCCAGATGAAGTCGCATCAATTAAGGTTTGACATGATTGTCATCTTGGTCTGGTTCCTCCTTAGGGTGCTAACTGATGATGGTGAAGATGAGAACCGAATAGGGGATTCGGTTTAGGAGAGGAGGTCGAATTGATGTTATGATCTTATGGGGTGTGTCTGTTTTGTGTAACTGAGTAACCCCTTAACCTCCACATAATTCTCCTTATATAAGCACCCAGGAGGAAACCCTAATTAGTTAATAAGGGTAATATGGTCCATCAACAATTACCAACTAATTATTTAATAGGATTGTTATATATTTTGATCTATATAATGTAAATGATTATATGGCTACTAGATTAAATATTAATACGTAATATATTTAATCTTACATCAAGTACAAGTACAGTTGCATGTTTTTGTGGCTTCGCGGCCTTTGCACGAAATTAGCCATTTGTAGGAGATCCGACCCCTATATATGTGTGTGTAAAACCACATCATCCAACTAATATAAATGAACATAGAAGAATACACACAATGAGCGTTTAATTGGCATTCGTTATGCTTTAAGTTTTTTTTTTGTTTAATTACTTTCTAAGCTTGTGGTTGAAATATGAAAAAATAATGAGTGACGGATCTAAAAAATTATTAGGCCGGAGGGTGTGGGGGGCGCCACCCTCGCCACGTCAGAGGCTATAGCGCCCCCGGCGCTATACACCCACACCCAGCCAATTAACATGGGGCGCTATACATCACTCACGAACATGGTAACGAGGGAGGAGGGGGTTATCAGGTGGGGCCCACTTGTTTGCACCAATCAAATTTTTTTTTTATTTTTATTTTTTTTGCTCTATAGCGGGGGGGTTATAAAGCCCAATCACCACACCCTCCATGTTAAAGGGGGGGTTATAAAGCCCCCTTGGCTGACGTGACGCCTACGTGGCGCTGATGTGTCCTTATAAAGCCCCAAGGGGGTTATCCCACACCCTCTAGCCTTATAAGGCAACATTTCAAAGAAAGGGGATAACGAAATCAAAAAAAATGTTTAAAATTTTCTAAAATTTACACTAAAATCAGAGCGTTAAGGGGTAACGGAGGTTACCCCTTCTTGAAAGGTAGATCCGCCCCTGAAAATACTTATGTTCTGCAATAACGTGGGTGGGTCTATGGACAAAAATTTGCCAGATGCATTCTTTGACATGTAATCAATTCAACTGAGTTACATAATATTTTTTCTCTAGTTTCGCATAAAACATGGTTTACATACCGCAAATGGACATCAACTATGAATGGGCATGGGTGGTTGTGATTCGAAACCTAACTTACAATCGACATCTCGGCTTTAAAAATTTAATACCCAATTGGTCTAGTTAGGATGGGGGTTGGGGTCTAGTGGTAAGAAAGGACTTCAACTACCAAGAGTTTGTGGGTTTAACCTTGCCCAAGACACTTTAGTTGGTGAACGAATCAACTAACGGAATCAAATAAAAATAACATAAATCATGATATAAATACCTAAAACTGAATGTCAGTAGTTCAAATAAAAAAATAACATAAATCATTAGATATAACTAAATCTGGAGATGTGATGAATGAAAATTTGCCTTTTAAAAAAAATAAAAATTAAATATGTTTTTTTTAAACGGCAACTAAAAAAAAAAAAAAAAGGAAAAGCCAGCGAAAGGCTGGATACATAATTTATCTCTCTTTTCGTTTTCCTTTTCCTTTTTCTTTTCGTTTCGTTTTGTTTAGTTTTTTTTTTCTTTTTCTCTTTGTTGTTTTTCAGAAACAGTTTTTATTACTTTTTACAATGGTTTCCCATTTAATTATTTAACTAAAATTCAATAAAAAATAACGAATGAGTAGAGCACCTTTTGACTATGTTAGGACTTAGGACCATACTTTTTGGGTTTTCTAGTTCCTTTACTGTAGTGAGTTTATTAAAACTAACAAAATACTGAAAGTAATATATTAATTATAACAAAAATTACATGCTGACCTATATAACATGTTATTCTTTGAAATTAAATTAAGTATATAAATGAGTTTAACTTGCGATTCGGTAAGCATAACAAATTTATAAAACTCTACAGAAAAACATAGAGTTAATTACATAGTTAGTCCCTATGGTTTGCACAAAATAACATAATTAGGTACTAATAGTTTAAAATCACCTTCTAGGGTATTAACTTTTCATTTTGTAACGTTTTGAGGTATTAACTTCTAGGGTATTAACATAGTTAGTCCCTGTGGTTTGCGCAAAATAACATACTTAGGTACTAATAGAATGTGATTTTAAACCTACAAATAATGTTAATACCTCCAAACGTTACAAAATGAAAAGTTAATACCCTAGAATGTGATTTAAACTATTAGTACTTAAATATGTTACTTTGTGTAAATCACAGGGACTAACTATGTAATTAACTCGAAAAACCTACCCAAGCCATATGTTTGGCTCATTTTCTTGGTTCTTTTTATGTGCCTAATAATGTGCCTAAGTATTTCGTCGGGTCTAACATAAAAGCAACATTTTTAAAATGGAAAAGAAAAAAAAAACTCACCATCCACAAAGTTTTAAAAATGGTAAAGATAAAAAAAGGAGTAAAATGCAATTTTAGTCCCTGTGGTTTGGGTCATTTTGCCAGTTTAGTCCAAATGTTTCATTTTTCACCTATGGGTCCAAAAAGATTTCACTGTTGCCATTTTAGTCCATTATTTTTTTAGTTAACGAGAAGGCCAATTCGGTCATTTTATATGGCCGAATTGCCCTTCTAGTTAACAGATTACATATAAAATGACCGAATTGGCCTTCTCGTTGACAGAAAAAATGGATGAAGTTAACCAAGTGAACTAAAATGGCAATGGTGAAACCTTTTTGGACCCATAAGTGAAAAATGAAACCTTTGGACTAAACTGGCAAAATGGCTTAAACCACAGGGACTAAAATTACATTTTACTCTAAAAAAAGCATAATTCAGTATCATTATAACTAGTTATATCCCCCTGCGCTTCACGGCGGAAAATCAATTGGTATTATTTTGGTTCGTTATCATACCGACATTCATTATTGTAATCCAAAGAGAAAATCTTACATTAATCGAAAACAATAAAAACAAACATCGATACCGATACTAATGTTGTTCAGTTTATATTGGTTTGATTCGTTTGCATTCTTGCTTATTCTTTTTAACATTTTGATATAGATTTTATTGAAACGAACATTATACTGCTATCATACCAAACCGAATCAAAACCGACTAAACAACATTTGCATCGATACCGGTATTTATTTTTATTGTTTTTGCTTTAGATAACCTGACATCTTATCACTACCATACCGTACCAAACTGAACTAGACAACATCAATACTAGTATGTATTCATTGTTATGGTTTCCTGTTTAATAACGGATACTGTGCCGCTACTGTAGTGAACCGGACGCACAACAACGGTTTTGGTATCAATATTTATTTTATTGTTTTCTCTTTCGACAAGCTGACGCTGTATCGCTACCATACGGAACATCGGCGGTATCTGGATTCATTTTAATGGTTTCAAAAATTTTCATTTATACAACTATATTTTGGACAATAAATGAATACCGGTACCAGTAGTGTGAAATTTTTTCATTTATACAACTATATTTTGGACAATAAATATTCATTACGATTAATGAACATTTTCACTCAGGAACGTAACAAAAAAAAAAACAATTCTAATAATTGTGATTTTAGAAAACATATCAAGATTATATGTTGATGTATTTAATGTATTTAATGTCCAAATAATATTGTTCTCATGTTATTTGGTTAAACTAATAGATAATAAAAACTCAACCAAAACCCTAGAAACAAAACAAATTAAAAAAAAAGCAGATTCATGGTGGGGAGGAGCACCAGCCAATCATATATCACTATTGCATTGCACCAATTAATTGCATTTAGTATTTTACAATTCATCAAACTTCAAAGTTAATTTACTGATGTACTATTCATCAGTTTCTAATCATATGTATAATATAATAATGGGTTATGTACTAAGGTTGAATCTTTTGAGAAAGAAAGTATGCCAATAAGATGAAGATGCAGATTGGGAAAGAGCGATGGATACCTGAATAAGAACACAATTAAGGTTTCTGGAATTATATTTATGTTTTGTTCTTTGAGTTTGCCCCAGTTGGTCAAATCAACGTCGATGCAAACCAATACACATATAATACTCAATCTCCAAGTAGGCAACAACTAGAACTTCAAGCAACCAAATATATACAACAACAACAACAACAACCGTACCCAGTAAGTCCCACAAATAGCAGAGCTACTTATAGGGTCTGGGGAGGGTGGGATGTAGACAGGCCTTGCCTCTATCCCTAGGGATAGAGAGGCTGCTTCCAGAGAGACCCTCGGCTCGAAAACGAACAGCAAACCAACACAGCAAGTCAAAGAACATAGAAAGAGTACAGAAATAAGAAGTCGCCCATTTCCAAGAAAGTGATCAGAGTGTCACAATATAATGTAAATCATGTATCCTAGCATACGGCATCATTTGGGCATAAACACAATGTAAATCATGTATAATAGCATACAACATCATTTGGGCATAAACACAAGAAGGCAATCACTAGAGAAGTCCGTTAAAGAATAAGAAAAACCTACGTCCCAGAAATCCACCTAAGACCTTACTACAAAATCTTCTAGACGTCCTTAACCCTAATCCTACGCCTCCACGAAGTCCTATCGTGGACCATGTCCTCAGAAAGATGCATCTCTAGTAAATCGTGCCTAATCTGCTCATCCCATGTCAGTTTGGGTCTGCCTCTTCCTCTCCTCCCCTGCACAGTAAGAGTTTCCACTACTCTAACTGGTGCCGTCGCTTCCCTCCGCTTCACATGCCCAAACCATCTCAATCTCCCCTCCTTAATCTTCTCCGATATACTAGCCACTCCTAGTCTTTCCCTAAAAACCTCATTTCTTATCCGATCTAACCTCGTGTGTCCACACATCCACCTTAGCATCCTCATCTCTGCTACCTCCATCTTGCGCGCTTGTGTCTTCTTGATAGCCCAGCATTCCGTTCCATATAGCAAAGCTGGCCTAACTGCTACCCTGTAAAATTTCCCCTTTAGTTTAATTGGGAACCTCCTATCGCACAATACCCCACTGGCTGCCCTCCATCTACACCAGCCAGCCTGTATGCGATGGGTTACATCACTATCTATCTCACCAAATAGCAAAACCAAATATATATAAAGAAAAAAAGGTGAGCAAGCTATGGAGACAAACCCACAAAAATCATTTATATTAGTGATATTTCCCCCGCACTTCGCAGCGGAAATTCGATCGATACCTGTTCGGTTCGTTACGGTATCCACACACTCTATAGTAATCGAAAGAAAAAACTTTATATCGAATCGAAAACAATAAAAACAAATATCAGTCCCGATGTTTTTTAGTTGATATCGGCTTAGTTGGTTTGCGTCCTATGTTTATTTTTTTAACATTGCCATATAAACTTTATTGAAAACGGCTATCGTGACACTATCGTACCGTACCAAACCAAATCAACAAAGACTGAGTTGTTCAGTACTATTATTTTTTTTATTTTGCTTTCAATAAGCTAAAATCGTATCGCTACCATACCGTACCGAACAACATTGGTACATGTATGTATTATTTTTTATGGTTTTTTTGTTGGATAACAGATACCGTGCCGCTACCATTGTGAACCGAACCAAAGCCGAACGAACAACATCGGTTCGTTATTGATATTTATTTTTACTGACTTTTCTTTCGACAAACTGACATCGCATCGCTTGCGTATCGTACCAAACAACATCTGTACCAATACCTGTATTCATTTTATGGTTTCGGTTTCAATTTTTTTCATTTATACAACTCTGTTTATGACGATAAATAAATATCGGTACCAGTACCGTGACAATTTGAACTGATCGATACCGTTCGAACAACATCGATGTCGATACTGGTGTTTGTTTTTATCGTTTTCGGCCGATGTAATACATGTGTTGACTTCTATACCGGATGCATCATACCGGTAATGTAATGATCGAACCGATACCGAATTGATTGCTAAATAAAACACTACTAATGAAAAATAAAATAAAAACATATACCTAAGGAATATTAGTTACTATTTATTACTAAAATATTAAACAATAATAAATACAATATAAAAAAAGAAATACTTAAAATATTAGAGTTACTATTCATAGGATCATATGTAGTGGTAATGTCCCCACCCTTGGCATTTTGTGTCATGTGGCAGCCTAGTCAGCAATGGGGCATTATAAGGCGTTTTCTAAAATGGATGTAGTGGGGATGTGGGCATTATGTTAAAAGAGGTGTAATAAAATTAAATAAAAAGAAAACCCTCAAAAAATCTTATTGGACAAACAAAAAGAAGATTAATGATGATTGGCCAAAACCAATGAAGCAAGGCGTGGAAAAAAGCACGCCAAAAGCAAATTTCTTGGAAAAAACGCCCTCAGGGGTGGAATTTAGGCATTGTGGAGCTTTTTTTAAAGGAAAAACGTCTTTTAGGAGAAAAACGTCCAAAAAAACACCCCTACTATGAATAGTCTAACAACTATGTATTCATATGTATAATGTATAATTAGTGTAGAATCACCAAAGTAGACAATGACCAATGAGAAAAGCAAAAGTAGACATTAAAGGCAGCTTCTCAGGAGACTACACATGGAGGAAAAAGTTGGATAACATTTTTCTTTTTTCTTCACCATTGTTAAAGGATCATAACCTTTTATACGATAATGTTTTTTTAAATTATATCAATTTAAAGATAATGCAATGTTCTTTAATTTAGTGTATTTCTTTTCTTTTTATATATTATTATATGAAAAAATTATACTCATTTAAAATTGGTGTGAGGTGAGGGAAGAAAAGGGGGGAAACTATACATGGAGAAAGCGGTTTTCAAGTATGTTAGGGTGCAAATGGAAAGACATTGTAATCTTTTCCTCTTTTAGAAACAATAAGATTTATTTGAAATAAGTACACCAAAACAGTGTTTTTAAAAAATGCTTGAAAGCGTTATAACACATGGACTACCATCTACAATGGATTTCTTAAATATATGTGAGTGAGTTGTGTTATAAGGATTGGTTGTGAGTGGTTTTGAGTGATTGTAAGTGAAGAAAAAAAATGTTATTGTTCATGTGTAAATATACAGGAACATTATTCATTCTTTATAATTTTTTTTAATATTTTTGAAAGTGATTGTGATTAGAAAAGAGAAAAAAATGTAATAATAAAGTTTTAAAAATATTATCTAATTGAAAAGAAGGGAAGAAAAATAACATTTTTAGTGTTAATAATAAAGTTTTAAAATATTATTTAACTGAAAAAGAAAGAAGAAAATTAATATTTTTATTATTGTAATTATATAAACATGGGATAAAGAATTTTTTTTCAATGCTTTATACCAATTCAAACACTATTTTTGTTTGTTTCTTTTTAACATTTGTAACGATGTATTTTAAAATAATATTGTAAGATTGATATAGCAAAAGCTTATAAGGGGTGTTATCCTTTTTGTTGAGTTCAAGGAAAACAAGGTATTTTACTTTATTAGAAATTCTGTATATAGTAATGACAAAAAGAAAAGAACATAACCCAACTTATATATATATATATATATATATATATATATATATTCTTAAATATAAGTGAGTGAGTTGTGTTATAAGGATTAGTTGTGAGTGGTTTTGAGTGATTGTAAGTGAAGAAAAAAATGTTATTGTTCATGTGTAAATATACAAGAATATTATTCATTCTTTATAACTTTTTTTAATATTTTTGAAAGTGGTTGTGAGTAGAAAAGAGAAAAAAATGTAATAATAAAGTTTTAAAAATATTATCTAATTGAAAAGGATGGAAGAAAAATAACATTTTTAGTGTTAATAATAAAGTTTAAAAGTATTATTTAACTGAAAAAGAAAGAAGAAAATTAATATTTTTATTATTGTAATTATATAAACATGGGTTAAAGAATTTTTTTTCAATGTTTTATACCAATTCAAACACTATTTTTGTTTGTTTCTTTTTAACATTTGTAACGATGTATTTTAAAATAATATTGTAAGATTGATATAGCAAAAGCTTATAAGGGGTGTTATCCTTTTTGTTGAGTTCAAGGAAAACAAGGTATTTTACTTTATTAGAAATTCTGTATATAGTAATGACAAAAAGAAAAGAACATAACCCAACTTTTATATATATATATATATATATATATATATATATATATATATATTCGTAAATATATGTGAGTGAGTTGTGTTATAAGGATTGGTTGTGAGTGGTTTTGAGTAATTGTAAGTGAAGAAAAAAAATGTTTTTGTTCATGTGTAAATATATAGGAACATTATTCATTCTTTATAATTTTTTTTAATATTTTTAAAAGTGGTCGAGAGTAGAAAAGAGAAAAAATGTAATAATAAAGTTTTAAAAATATTATCTAATTGAAAAGGATGGAAGAAAAATAACATTTTTAGTGTTAATAATAAAGTTTTAAAGTATTATTTAACTGAAAAAGAAAGAAGAAAATTAATATTTTTATTATTGTAATTATATAAACATGGGATAAAGAAATTTTTTTTCAATGCTTTATACCAATTCAAACACTATTTTTGTTTGTTTCTATTTAACATTTGTAACGATGTATTTTAAAATAATATTGTAAGATTGATATAGCAAAAGCTTATAAGGGGTGTTATCCTTTTTGTTGAGTTCAAGGAAAACAACGTATTTTACTTTATTAGAAATTCTGTATATAGTAATGACAAAAAGAAAAGAACATAACCCAACTTATATATATATTCTTAAATATACGTAAGTGAGTTGTGTTATAAGGATTGGTTGTGAGTGGTTTTGAGTGATTGTAAGTGAAGAAAAACAAAGTTATTGTTCATGTGTAAATATACAAGAACATTATTCATTCTTTATATTTTTTTTTAATATTTTTGAAAGTGGTTGTGAGTAGAAAAGAGAAAAAATGTAACAATAAAGTTTTAAAAATATTATCTAATTGAAAAGGATTGAAGAAAAATAACATTTTTAGTGTTAATAATAAAGTTTTAAAGTATTATTTAACTGAAAAAGAAAGAAGAAAATTAATATTTTTATTATTGTAATTATATAAACATGGGATAAAGAATTTTTTTCAATGCTTTATACCAATTCAAACACTATTTTGGTTGGTTTCTTTTTAACATTTGTAACGATGTATTTTAAAATAATATTGTAAGATTGATATAGCAAAAGCTTATAAGGGGTGTTATCCTTTTTGTTGAGTTCAAGGAAAAAAGGTATTTTACTTTATTAGAAATTCTATATATAGTAATGACAAAAAGAAAAGAACATAACCCAACTTATATATATTTATATATATATATATATATATATTCTTAAATATATGTGAGTGAGTTGTGTTATAAGGATTAGTTGTGAGTGGTTTTGAGTGATTGTAAGTGAAGAAAAAAATGTTATTGTTCATGTGTAAATATACAGGAATATTATTCATTCTTTATAACTTTTTTTAATTTTTTTGAAAGTGGTTGTGAGTAGAAAAGAGAAAAAATGTAATAATAAAGTTTTAAAAATATTATCTAATTGAAAAGGATGGAAGAAAAATAACATTTTTAGTGTTAATAATAAAGTTTAAAAGTATAATTTAACTGAAAAAGAAAGAAGAAAATTAATATTTTTATTATTGTAATTATATAAACACGGGTTAAAGAATTTTTTTTCAATGTTTTATACCAATTCAAACACTACTTTTGTTTGTTTCTTTTTAACATTTGTAACGATGTATTTTAAAATAATATTGTAAGATTGTTATAGCAAAAGCTTATAAGGGGTGTTATCCTTTTTGTTGAGTTCAAGGAAAACAAGGTATTTTACTTTATTAGAAATTCTGTATATAGTAATGACAAAAAGAAAAGAACATAACCCAACTTTTATATATATATATATATATATATATATATATATTCGTAAATATATGTGAGTGAGTTGTGTTATAAGGATTGGTTGTGAGTGGTTTTGAGTAATTGTAAGTGAAGAAAAAAAATGTTATTGTTTATGTGTAAATATACAGGAACATTATTCATTCTTTATAATTTTTTTTTAATATTTTTAAAAGTGGTTGTGAGTAGAAAAGAGAAAAAATGTAATAATAAAGTTTTAAAAATATTTTCTAATTGAAAAGGATGGAAGAAAAATAACATTTTTAGTGTTAATAATTAAGTTTTAAAGTATTATTTAACTGAAAAAGAAAGAAGAAAATTAATATTTTTATTATTGTAATTATATAAACATGGGATAAAGAATTTTTTTTTCAATGCTTTATACCAATTCAAACACTATTTTTGTTTGTTTCTATTTAACATTTGTAACGATGTATTTTAAAATAATATTGTAAGATTGATATAGCAAAAGCTTATAAGGGGTGTTATCCTTTTTGTTGAGTTCAAGGAAAACAACGTATTTTACTTTATTAGAAATTCTGTATATAGTAATGACAAAAAGAAAAGAACATAACCCAACTTATATATATATATATATATATATATATATATATATTCTTAAATATATGTGAGTGAGTTGTGTTATAAGGATTGGTGTGAGTGGTTTTGAGTGATTGTAAGTGAAGAAAAAAAATGTTATTGTTCATGTGTAAATATACAGGAACATTATTCATTATTTATATTTTTTTTTAATATTTTTGAAAGTGGTTTTGAGTAGAAAAGAGAAAAAATGTAACAATAAAGTTTTAAAAATATTATCTAATTGAAAAGGATGGAAGAAAAATAACATTTTTAGTTTTAATAATAAAGTTTTAAAGTATTATTTAACTGAAAAAGAAAGAAGAAAATTAATATTTTTATTATTGTAATTATATAAACATGGGATAAAGAATTTTTTTCAATGCTTTATACCAATTCAAACACTATTTTTGTTGGTTTCTTTTTAACATTTGTAACGATGTATTTTAAAATAATATTGTAAGATTGATATAGAAAAAGCTTATAAGGGGTGTTATCCTTTTTGTTGAGTTCAAGGAAAACAAGGTATTTTACTTTATTAGAAATTCTATATATAGTAATGACAAAAAGAAAAGAACATAACCCAACTTATATATATATATATATATATATATATATATATATATATATATATATATATATATATATATATATATAGGGGAAGGTTCATTGGGGAAGAATAAAAAAGTGGGGAACAGTGGGGAACCGGTTCAAACGAACTCCGATTGCACTCATTCCAGCGGTGTTGGAACCGGCTCGTCGAACCCTAACTAAGATCTCTTAACCCTAAACCCTAAATCCTAACTCCTAAACTCTAAACCCTAAAGCTAAAAAATAAGCCTAAAACCCAAGCTAAACCGTAAAATCTAAACTATAAACCCTAAAGGCTAAACCTAAAGCTAAACCCTATAGCTAAACCCTAAAGCTAAACCCTAAACCCTAAAGTTAAACTCTAAACCCTAAAGCTAAACCCTAAGGCTAAACCCTAATGCTAAACCCTAAAAGCCAAACCCTAATATATTTAGGGTTTAGGGGTTATGATTTAGGGTTTAGGGTTAAGTGATCCTAGTTAGGGTTCGACGAGACGGTTCCAACGCCACTGGAATGAGTCCAATCGGAATTCATTTGAGTCGGTTCCCCACTGTTCCTCACTTTTTTAGTGACCCAAATGAACCTCATACTATATATATATATATATATATAGAAGCACGCTAAAATGAGAACCACCTCGAGTTGTAAGAACCGTGAGAACTACACCGTACGGGGCGAGGTGGACCAAAAAAAATTTTTCACAAACGTAGATGCGTGTATTATAAACACATTTGTAAAAAAAAAAAAAAGTTTTTGAGCACCACAAGTGTGTGTTTACGGGTACCGTAAATTTTCCGGTAGGATTTACGCTACCCGTAAACACAAACTTGTGGTGCTCAAAACTACACACACGAAATTTTTTTTTTTTGAATTTATTTTTACAAATGTGTTTATAATACACGCATCTACGTTTATGAAAAAAAAAATTGTCCGCCTCGCCCCGTACGGTGTAGTTCTCACGGTTCTTACAACTTGAGTTGGTTCTTATTTTAGCGGTCCCCTATATATATATATATAGGGTGAGGTTCTAGAGTGAACACCAGTGTATTTGCGAACTGAGTGAACAAATCTTGGCCATTGATTTACACGCATGTATGGCTAGGATTTCATCATCAAATTCGTAAAATACACTAGTGTATTTCATCATCAAATCATGGCCATTGATTTAAATACGTGTATGGCCAGGATTAGTTCACTCAGTTTGCAAGATTCACTAGTGTTCACTCTTGAACCTAATCCTATATATAAATATATATATATATATATGGGACCGCTAAAATGAAAACCACCTACAGTTGTAAGAACCGCGAGAACCAGTTCCTAACCATTAGATCAAGAAGATGGATGGATGAGATTAAAAGTAACTAAAATGAATAGTAAATACATTTTGTCTTATTATGTCTTTAATATTTTAATCCAAAAGGGTAGTTTAGTAAAATTACCTTTTTTGTCTTTTTATTTTTATTATTTTTTTATTACTTTTTTGTTTTATTATATTACTTTTAATTTTTTAAAAAGAATTTTTTTTATTAAAAGCATTTTTAAATTCAAATTTTTTGAATAAGACAATTTTTTACGCGCCGGTTTTTGCACGCCGGGTTTTTTCAAGCGTCGTTTTTGGCGCGCCGTTTTTACGTCGGGCCTTTTCAAGGATCGTTTTTTTAACGCGCCGTTTTTTCAAGCGTCGTTTTTTTTAACGCGCCGTTTTTTACACGTTTTTTAACGCGCCGATTTTTTCACTTTTTACGTTTTACGTAAAACTTTTTACGTTTTTACGTTTTACGTAAAACTTTTTAAGTTTTTACGTAAAACTTTTTACGTTTTACGTTTTACGTAAAACCTTTTACGTTTTACGTAAAACCTTTTACGTTTTACGTAAAACCTTTTTAAGTTTTACGTAAAACCTTTTACGTTTTACGGCTTACGTAAAACTTTTTACGTCTAACGTGAACCTTTTAACATTTTACGTAAAACTTTTTACGTTTTACGTTGAAAAGTTTACGGTTTAACTTTTTTTTTTACAAAAACTTTTTTACGCAAAAACGAACGCACCTAGAAATCGCAAACTCTGGAGGTGTCTCAGATATATTGTTATCATCTTCGACTAGGGGGTAAAAATAAAAAACCAACAACAACAAAACAAAGTGTATCTCACAAAAAAGGGGTTTGGCTCAGATTATCCGATAATCAAAAGGCTGCAAAAGTGGGGTTGCAGGTTCAAAAAACCTACCCTCCGCCGTCCTTGCCGCGCCATCGTCATCAAAATCTACGTTTTTTTTCATCATCACCGCCCAATCCAACGGATCAAAACCCACACAATCAAGAATACAAATCAAAAACAAAAATCAAAGAACATAATTCAAACCCCCAAAACATATCAAAAATACCGATCTGAATCAAGAACACAACTCAACCCCCAATCGGGCACCATCGGCGCCACGGGGCACCATCGGCACCACCGGGCACCATCGGCACCACCGAGCACCATCTGGACCGCTTTCAATCGGTGACCTGTAAAACAAACAAACCCACAGATTCAAGCAAACCACCCCCAAAAAGGCCCAAAGCTTCCAACAAGCCCAACCATCTTCCAGTGTTCCCCGCCCCATGTGGGTTGTCAATGGAATTCTTAAACAAAATCCCCTCAATATGAAACCCTGCACATATTTACAAAACAGAAAACCCTTCATCAATGTAAAACTTGATCGGACACCTAAATAAAAAAATGGATACCCAAATTTTGGTATAAAGAAAATAATTACAATCTACATTTCAGTGTTTTCGCCAAAAATGTAACAACTCTCATCAAAAATCGTAATTATTTAATTAAATTTCCAATAGGAAACCCTAATTGAGAAACCCAAGTGATTCTGCATAATCCCTAAATTTTTCAGAATAATTGGAATTAGAATCAGGGCCCCTAAAACTCAAGGGGGGTAAACCCTAATTGACGATTATCTCTAAAATGCGTTGTCTAAAATGAAAAATCATGTATCGTCGAATCATCAGAGCTAGATAGGTGACTAAGCAACCCTAGGCTAGGGGGTATGCCCCGCGACACGCGACAGGGGATCCCTTCGCGACACGCGGGGGGTGTAAATTGTGGGTATAAATACAAGGGTTTGGGACTGGAACTGTTTGCATGTTACGACGATAAAATTCGTTATGTACAATCACTTAGACGCTGTTTACTACAAAAACACACACTAATCACGAAGCGCTGCCACAATTCAGGGTAATAACTTGATCGCTGCTACGATTCAATATCCGATCGATTAAACTATCCAATGGATGTTTAAGTGCTGCCCACATTAGGGTTTATGCTTTGTCATTCGTCGTTAAATCGATGGATGTTTAAGTATCGCACTTTATCATTCGTTGTGAAGGTTGTAATCTCGTGAGTTATCGTAAATGCTGTATTAAGTTACTAACCTAGTTTGTGTGCTTGATTGTTTAAACTAGGTTATCAAGGCTAATCAGTAGGCTAAGCTCTGTTAAATCTGCAATGTGAGTCATTATCTTTTTATCAAAAATTACTTTCCAAAAGCATGTTTATTTTCAAAGATTATAATTACAGGGATTAAGTCTATGTAATCTGAAATTACTGCCAGTATGTGGGGGGATGTGCACATAGCTACTAATTATTTATCACTTGTGGGTGAACGGACCCAGCAAGTGATATGTCCACAGTCACAAGTCCGGTCAAGTGACAACTGGGTCAGTTAATTCAAAAGATAGACACATTGTAATCGCTCTTAATACTGTAAATTATAACAAACGGGTCGTTTTAGTAAAATGAATGATTCACTCAGTATTTCCCGCTGACAAAACCTTTTTCAAACATGTTTCAGGTGATCTGTTGTGATCCAGGAAAAGTGCCGCGAAGCACTACAAGCTTAAGGAAGTGGCTCAGTATAAAATAAAACATGTTTTGTAAAATAAAAGATTTCTCCGTGAAATCTCAATATTGTAAATTACCGGGTTTTATCCCGAGTTGTAAAATAAAATAATCTGGAAATATTTCAGTTTTAAAAAGATCCTGAAGAAACTTCCGCTGTTAATTAAATACCACGGGATTTCTGTCCCGCGGCTCCTGAAACGGGTCAAACCGGGTCGGGGGCCGTGACAGAAATAAGGTGGTATCAGAGCCACTGATCTAAGCCTATTAAGTATTTAGAAATACTTAATTTTACTGATTGCCAATTATGTGATTATGTGTTTTATTAACTGATTATTTGTTAATTACAGTATGGGTAAACAAAAGCTGTCAAATATCTATCTTAAACTAGATAGGTCATCCAACGAGAAGGGTAGTTCATCCCAAACAAAACCTTATGTAATTCCTGAAGAAGGAATATTTGTCCGTAAAGCGTAGTATGAAGAACCACTTTCTCCGGATAAAAGAAATTTGATTATTAGGAAAAGTAAAGAGAAAATAAAGAAAGCCCAAGAAAAGAAAATTAAAAAGGAAACCCAGGAATTAACTAGTAAAACACCCTGGGAGGACAAATTAGATGAGAAATGGGCAGATTTGTATATGCTAGCCACAGTAGCAGAAAATGCAAATCTCTAAATACTCTAACTCAAGTTTTAGCACCTTTATTTACTTACAATCCAGAAACCTTATTCGGTAAATAAATAAGTTCACAGTAAATTGTAGTATATTTTACTTGTCAGTTGTCTTACGTATGGTATGCAATAATATTTAAGGGTTATCTACGAAATTTTGTTATTGTATTTTAACATTTATGTATTTTGCATATATGCTAAACAGCATGAATGAGATGTCTGAAGCTTTAGAAAATCTTAACCTTTATCCCGTTAAGATAGAAGTTTCCGAGGAATTCACTGGTTACTTCGCTGACAAAGAAGAACCCATGGAATTTCAATCCAAACCACTGGCAAAACCTAAACCCAAGAAAAGAAACAGATTTGTGGGCTGGAGGCGTGTACGGAGGAAAAAGCCAGCAACAAGAAAAGTTACCAAAACTGAAGAACCAAAAGACAAAGGAAAAGGGGTAGAAATTGAGGAAAATGTTAATCAAGTAGAGATAGAAGCTGAGAAGAGTTTTAAGCAAACAGAAAGAGAAGTTGGAGAAAGTTCTAGACAGAAATAGAAAATGACTCCCTGGGAAGTTTTAGATCATAAACTAGTAATGAGTGACCTCATCGGACCTGCTGATGGAAACCTTGAACCAGCTAATCCAAACCTTATATTTACTGAAGAAGATCTTTTCAGCTACCCAATAGAAGTTCCAATTCCAATCAATCTGGAACCTGCTATTCCAGATCCTATTGTCCAACCTCAACCACTACCAGTAGAATTAGATGAATGGTGGACAACTGATTGGCAATACCAAAATCTTTTAAACAACCCTGATACATTTTTCCCACAAGTCGACCCAGAACCTCCACTATACCCAACTATGAGCCCGGAGAATCTGACTGAACTTCGTCTCTGGGGCGAAGAGTTAATTAATGCAGGAAATATGATTAGGGATGTTGGGGAAAGAGTTACTTGGAAGTACGATGAAAGGGAGCGTCGTTTTTAAGAAATTAGCTGACCAGATAATGGGAGTTTGCAGGAATATTTGTTTAATAAATAATCATAAGAACCAGTATGTGTAATAACTTAACAAATAAAACGTTGTATAATAATTGTGTGTACGAGGCATAATATAATATATAGAAATGAAACTCGGGAAATCGATAATTTTTGGTTATACATGTTAATGTGATTATGTGCAAATTGTTTTATTATATTTATACTAATTATTTATATAAAATTTATTATCAGATGGCAAACATTGGTAATGAACCAGTAAATGAGGTTAATCAGTCTGAGCAACATCCAGGAGATCAATATATGACTAGGCAAGATATCGAAAATATCGTTGCTCAAGGGATAGCCAATGCTATTCCAGCATTCGTTGCTGCTATAAAGAATCCAATCGAACCACAACAAATTGTTCCAAGCAAACGTATTTCTGAAGATAACTTCAGTAATAGTGTAAACGGAGGCAATAATCATGTTAATCATAATGAGGAACCACATCAAGCTCAATTTCCTAAGAAAATGAAAGCCGCAACGTCTGGTTGCACTTTCAAAGAATTCCTTGCTTGTAAACCCACTGAATTTGCAGGCAATGAAGGAGCAACTGCATCACTGCGTTGGTTAGAGAAAACTGAAGCAGTAATTGCAATAAGTAAATGTGCTAAAGATGATCAGGTCATGTACGCATCAAATCTCTTCAAGGAAGGAGCACTCGAATGGTGGAACACTGTGTTACAATCAAAAGGAAGAATAATAGCTTATACTATGAATTGAGAAGAATTTAAGGGTCTTGTAGAAAGAAAATTCTGTCCCGAGTATGAAAAGGAACAAATGACAAATAAGTTCCTAAATCATCGGATGATGGGTGTAGATTGTCATGGTTATACTTCGACATTCTTTAAATATGCTAGAGTGGTACCAACGCTGGCTTCGCCAGAACCGGTACTCATTTCTCGCTACATTTGGGGACTGATTAGTGAAATCCGCAATATCGTTAAAGCTGCGAGACCTCACACTATTGACGATGCTGTGGAATTAGCTAACACCCTAACTGATGAATTGGTACGTACACAAGATGAAAACAGAAAGAAGGAACTGGCTCAGAAAATTACCCAAGGATTTCGTATGGGTAATAATAACAGTTTTAAGAGAAAAGGAACAGGGCAATCTTCAACTTTGCCGTTCTGTAAAAATTGCAAAAAGAAACATTTTGGAAGATGCAAGGTATATTGCAATTTTTGCAAAACTGTAGGACATCGTGAAGAAAATTGCAGGAAGAAATCTATAATTTGTTACAATTGTGGAGAAGCAGGACATTTTAAAATAGAATGTCCTAAATTGGGCAAACCAGCAGACAACAAAATCAAGGCGACTGACGGAACTATTAAGAAGAATGCCAGGGCATTTCAGCTGACCACTCAAGAAGCAAAACTCATCCTAGATGTGATAGCGTGTACGTTCTTAGTTCACAACGTATACGCAAAAGTATTATTTGACTTTGGTGCAAACCAAAGTTTTATAAATACTTCATTCTGTCAAGCTCTTAATTTACCTTTAATCAATAGTAGGCAGATTTTTACAGTTGAAACGGCAGACGGAAATTCAGTCAAAATAGATAAAGTTTTGCAGGAAAGAAATATAGAACTTTTAGGACATAAATTCTCTGCAAACCTATTGCCAATGAAATTAGCTGAATTTGATGTTGTATTAGGAATGGATTGGTTAGTAGCCAACCATGCTCGAATCTTTTGTGATCAGAATTCCATAGAAATTCAATCACCCACCGGAGAAGTAATTAGGATTACAGGAGATAAACCACGTAAGCCCATGAAGTTCATATCAGTAATGAAAGTTGCTAATTATGAACGAAAACAAGGAATAATATATATGATTTCAGTAATCATTAGTACTAAGGGTAAAGAATTTAAGGAAATTCCTGTAGTCTCAGAATACCCAGAGGTATTTCCAGAAGAATTACCAGGATTACCACCAGATAGGGAGGTAGAATTTAGGATTCATCTAATTCCAGGAACTACACCGATAGCCAAGGCACCTTATCGGTTAGCACCCACAGAAATGTTAGAACTGAAAAAGCAATTAGATGAATTACTAAGTAAAGGTTTCATACAACCTAGTTCATCTCCTTGGGGAGCACCAGTGCTATTTGTTAAGAAAAATGATGGTTCAATGAGAATGTGTATCGATTATAGAGAATTAAATAAGGTTACAATTAAGAATCGATACCCATTACCTAGGATTGATGATCTGTTTGATCAACTTCAAGGAGCTAGATATTTTTCTAAGATAGACTTACGCTCCGGATATCATCAATTGAAAGTACAAGAAGAAGACATACCTAAAACTGCTTTCAGAACTAGGTATGGTCATTACGAGTTTACAGTCATGCCCTTTGGGTTAACAAATGCACCTGCTGCATTCATGGACATGATGAATAGGATCTGTAAATCATATTTGGATAAATTTGTAATTGTTTTTATAGACGATATACTTATTTATTCCAAAAGTCAGACAGAGCATTGTGAACACCTTCATGCACTCTTAACTTTGTTAAGAAAAGAAAAGCTTTATGCCAAATTCTCGAAGTGTGAATTTTGGTTAAAGGAAGTGCAATTCCTAGGACACATGGTGAATCACAAAGGTATTCACGTAGATCCTGCTAAGATAGAGGCAATTACTAATTGGAAGGTTCCGCAAACCGCAATGGAAATTAGAAGTTTTATAGGTTTAGCTGGGTATTATCGAAGGTTTATTAAGGATTTTTCCAAGATAGCCGTACCATTAACTACGTTAACCTGTAAAGCTGTTAAGTTTGACTAGGGACCTAAACAAGAAGAAGCCTTTAGGATTTTGAAACAGAAATTAACTAATGCTCCAATCTTAGCCTTACCAGAAGGAACTGAAGATTTTGAAGTATATTGTGATGCTTCAAAACTAGGATATGGATGTGTGCTTATGTAACGCAAAAAGGTGATTGCATATGCTTCAAGGCAATTGAAAAAGCACGAAGAAAATTATACGACTCATGATTTAGAATTAGGAGCCGTAATTTTTGCCCTTAAGATTTGGAGACATTATCTGTATGGAAGTAAATTTACTGTTTATACAGATCATATAAGTTTAAGATATATATTTGGGCAAAAAGAGTTAAACATGAGGCAAAGAAGATGGATGGAAATCCCAAGTGACTATGACTGTGATATTCAGTATCACGAAGGAAAGGCAAATGTAGTTGCAGATGCCTTAAGTCGTAAGTATTATGAGAAACAACGACGGGTTCGTGCTCTTAGATTAAATCTACAATTAGATTTAATGGAACAAATAAAGAATATTCAGGAAACAGCAATCCAAGATGATGCTGAAGGAATGAAGGAACGAATAAAAGAATTAGAACAAGGAGCAGATGGAATTTGGAGATTCTACAAAAGTAGAATTTGGGTACCTAAGCAAGGAAACTTAAGACCTAATATTTTAGAAGAAAGCCATAAATCTAGGTATACTATGCATCCAGGAAACAATAAGATGTACCAAGATTTAAGAAATAATTTTTGGTGGATAGGCATGAAAAAGGATATAGCTAGATATGTTTCTAAATGTCTTACTTGTTCACAAGTTAAGGCAGAACATCAAAAACCTTCAGGTCTACTACAACAATTAGAAATGCCTATATGGAAATGGGAACTTATAACAATGGATTTTGTTACTAAGTTACCCAAAACAAGAAAAGGTAATGATGCGATTTGGGTAATTGTGGATCGATTAACCAAATCAGCTCACTTTCTACCAATGAAAGAAACCTTTAATATGGAAAGATTGGCAAAATTGTATGTAGATGAAGTCGTATCCTTACATGGAGTTCCACTCTCCATTGTTTCGGATAGGGATAGTCGTTTTACTTCTCATTTCTGGAAAAGTTTCCAAGAAGCTATGGGAACTCGACTAAATTTGAGTACTGCATATCATCCTCAAACAGACGGACAAAGTGAAAGGACGATCCAAACTCTAGAAGACATGCTCCGAGCATGTGTAATAGATTTTAGTGGAAATTGGGATGATCATTTACCATTAATTGAATTCTCCTATAACAATAGTTATCATTCAAGTATTGAAACCGCCCCATTTGAAGCACTGTACGGAAGAAAGTGCAGAACTCCAGTTTGTTGGGCAGAAATAGGAGAAAGTCAATTGTCAGGTCCTGAAATAGTGCAAGAGACGACCGACAAGATTACTCAAATCAAGGAAAGACTGAAGACGGCTCGAGATCGCCAGAAGAGTTATGCAGACAATAGATGCAAGCCGTTAGAATTTCAAGTTGGAGACAGAGTAATGTTGAAAGTTTCCCCTTGGAAATGAGCTGTTAGATTTGGTAAGAAAGGAAAGCTAAGCCCAAGGTATGTAGGACCATTTTCAGTGATCCAACGTATAGGACCGGTAGCTTATCGTTTACAACTACCGGAAAAATTAGCTGGAGTACATGATGTATTTCATGTATCCAATCTCAAGAAATGCTTATCAGATGAATCACTGGTAGTACCTCTTCGAGATATAGAGGTAAACGAAAAGCTGAAATTTGTTGAGAAACCCCTTCAAATTGAGGATTGAAAGATTAAGTTTCTCAAACATAAACGACTAGTTTTAGTCAAAGTCAGATGGGATTCAAAGAGAGGAGCCGAATACACTAGGGAGCTGGAATCAGAAATGAAGCGAAAGTATCCTCATTTATTCCAGTAAATCTCGAGGACGAGATTTTTATTAAGGTAGGGAGAATGTAACAACTCTCATAAAAAATCATAATTATTTAATTAAATTTCCAATAGGAAACCCTAATTGAGAAACCCAAGTGATTCTGCATAATCCCTAAATTTTTCAAAATAATTGGAATTAGAATCAGGGCCCCTAAAACTCAAGGGGGGTAAACCCTAATTGACGATTATCTCTAAAATGCGTTGTCTAAAATGAAAAATCATGTATCGTCGAATCATCAGAGCTAGATAGGTGACTAAGAAACCCTAGGCTAGGGGGTATGCCCCGCGACACGCGACAGGGGAAGGGGATCCCTTCGCGACAGGGGAAGGGGATCCCTTCGCGACACGCGGGGGGTGTAAATTGTGGGTATAAATACAAGGGTTTGGGACTGGAACTGTTTGTATGTTACGATGATAAAATTCGTTACGCACAATCACTTAGACGTTGTTTACTACAAAAACACACACTAATCACGAAGCGCTGCCACAATTCAGGGTAATAACTCGATCGCTGCTACGATTCAATGTCCGATCGATTAAACTATCCAATGGATATTTAAGTGCTGCCCACATTAGGGTTTATGCTTTGTCATTCGTCGTTAAATCGATGGATGTTTAAGTATCGCACTTTGTCATTCGTTGTGAAGGTTGTAATCTCGTGAGTTATCGTAAATGCTGTATTAAGTTACTAACCTAGTTTGTGTGCTTGATTGTTTAAACTAGGTTATCAAGGCTAATCAGTAGGCTAAGCTCTGTTAAATCTGCAATGTGAGTCATTCTCTTTTTATCAAAAATTACTTTCCAAAAGCATGTTTATTTTCAAAGATTATAATTACAGGGATTAAGTCTATGTAATCTGAAATTACTGCCAGTATGTGGGGGGATGTGCACATAGCTACTAATTATTTATCACTTGTGGGTGAACGGACCCAGCAAGTGATATGTCCACAGTCACAAGTCCGGTCAAGTGACAACTGGGTCAGTTAATTCAAAAGATAGACACATTGTAATCGCTCTTAATACTGTAAATTATAACAAACGGGTCGTTTTAGTAAAATGAATGATTCACTCAGTATTTCCCGCTGACAAAACCTTTTTCAAACATGTTTCAGGTGATCTGTTGTGATCCAGGAAAAGTGCCGCGAAGCACTACAAGCTTAAGGAAGTGGCTCAGTATAAAATAAAACATGTTTTGTAAAATAAAAGATTTCTCCATGAAATCTCAATATTGTAAATTACCGGGTTTTATCCCGAGTTGTAAAATAAAATAATCTGGAAATATTTCAGTTTTAAAAAGATCCTGAAGAAACTTCCGCTGTTAATTAAATTCCACGGGATTTCTGTCCCGCGGCTCCTGAAACGGGTCAAACCGAGTCGGGGCCGTGACAAAAAAGGTACGTAAGAAGTCATATGTGTTACCATTCGAGCATAGATTGACCATCTTTGACCCGAACTTTGACTGAATCCAAACCGGACTGTGACCCGAGCCGTCATCTAAATCAATGAAATCTGACCCGCACAGAACCAAGACTCGAACTCGAACCAAACTCACACCACTGGTGAACTAAACCAAACTTGAATCTGAGTCTGACCGAGCCGTGAACAAAACCCGAAGACCAGAAAACCAACCTTAACCGAACCCTTCTGAAGTTGAACAATTTTTAAACTGAACATCACCATCAACGTAAATGGACTCGTTGGAGAACCTCCACCGCCGCAAACACCGTGCCACCGCCACCGTGAAACAGAAGCACCACCTCCGCCGTCACGGTGGCACTGCCGGCTCCGCCTCGTCTCTCTCTCACTGTGCTTGAGTTTCTGTTCTCTGTCTCTGCCGTCGCTGTGTGCCGCCACCACCACAGTGGTGGCCAGTCGTTCAGTTGAGCAGGGGTGGGGGGAGGGGTTGAGTGGTGAGCGAAGATGAGTTGAGGAGGGTGTTGTGGTCGCCTGATGTATATATCGAGAGGGAGTGATGAAGGTTTTGGTTCCCTGTGATTTGCTTTATGTATTCGAGAGAGAGAGAGAGAGGAGAGTAAGGAGAGGGTGTTTGTCTGAAGCTCAAAGGTTCAAGAGTTTAAAGAAGTGATGTGGTTTAAGAGGAGAGAGGATATGGAGTTTTAAAAAGGTGGAGAGAGAATCTTCTGACAATTATAAATGAGGAGAGAGGGTTGGGAAATGACATTTGGTGTTAAAATAACCTTTTGAGTGGCAAAATCTGATTGGTTGAAAATGGTTCTCGCGGTTCTTACAACTGGAGGTGGTTCCTATTTTAGCGGCTCCCTATATATAGGGATGTGGTAAAATAAGAACCACCCTTAGTTGAGAAAAGTGTAGGAACAATTACTAACCTCAGATCTTTCTACAATGTGTATGTGTGGTTGAGATTGAATTTTAATAAAATGTGTCATATGTTATTTGTCTTTTGTGAAAAGTATTTATTTATTGAAAAAGTAGTTATTTGGTTAAATGTCTATTAGTTTTTTTTTGGAACAGCAAAGGTGGGGCCCGATGTATCAGGCTTGGTTACCACAGGGCATACCCGGACACCCACGCACCGGCTGAAGAGGGATTCAAACCAGCGCCACCCGCGCGGGAACCATCAAAGACATAAACCCTCACACCTCAACCACTCTGCTGTGGCATCATTGGTAAATGTCTATTAGTTATTGACAAGAAACACGTTAGTGGTCTTTTAATTGTTTTTGAATCTACATTCAAACCATCAATTTTTTTATTATTTTTTGTCTACTTTTTTTAAAAATGTAAGAAAAAACATACTCTTTATTAAATTTTTAAACAAATGTAAAAAAAAAAATTGAAAACATAGACCAATTTTTAACATCACAAGCTTCTCTATTTTTTTTACGTTTGATGGTTTACGTCGGCGCGAACGGTTAAGTATTAAGTTCGACCAAAATAAACTGCCCTTTTTATTTTAATATTTCTCTTATTACATTTTTTACGTTAAATGTTTTACGTCGGCGTTTTCTTTTACGTTTGATGTTTTATGTCGACGCGAAAGGTGCGACACCAACCGTAAATTCTTTTACACAACAAAATAAAAACGTACGTAAAAACTATTTTACGCGTTACGTTTTTACATACGTTTTGAAAATAGATTTAAGCGTGACGTTAAGAGGAGCTCGGGCCAGTGACCAGAGGCGTAAAAAACATTTTTTACACACGTTGTCAAACATTTTTTTCCGCAAGTTGTCGAATGTTTTTAATGCACGTTGTCGAATATTTTTTTACGCGCGTTGTCTTTGTCTAACGTAAATGTTTTTGTTTATTTTTTTTACATAGTGGTGTATTGCGTAAAGACGTTTTTTATACATATTGTCAAACATTTTTTTAAGCATACTGTCAAAGTCCATACCTTGATTTATTTACACACATAAGAAATCGACAAGACCCCCGCTTGTCCAAGGTTTTTTTAACGCACGTTGTCGAATATTTTTTTACGTACGGTGTCGAATGTTTTTTTAAGTATGTTGTCGAGTGTTTTTTTACACGCGTTGTCTTTGACTAACGTGCACAAGAACATTTTTACATGCGCAAACTTTTTAAAAAAAAATAACTTTTGCATCTGAAATCGACAAAACCACCATCGCCGCCGTCACCATCGCCATGCCACTACCATCTCTGTCACAGAACCACCTCCGCCACCGCCGCCGTCTACACCACCCCTTCCACTGCCTTCAACACCGCCACCGCCGTCTACATCACCCCGATCAGTCGTCTTGCAAGGATCCATTCCCCGATCCGCCACCATCACCGACGACCCTACCCCTTTCCGTCTTCCATAGTGGTTTCGCCGCCTTCGAACTTCACAACCATCTCGATCTGAGTCTAACTTCTTGGCATTTTCTTTTGGATATCCATTCCTCGATCCGCCACCATCACAGACGACCCTACCCCTTTCCGTCTTCCACAGTGGTTCCGCCGCCTTCGAACTTCACAACCATCTCGATCTGAGTCTAACTTCTGGGCATTTTCTTTTGGATCTCGATTTGCTTTTTTTTATATATTAAATATGATGAATCAGACATTTTTTTGGATCTCCATTTACTTTTTGAAAATGTAAAATGAGAGGAAAAGAAATATTAGAAGACAGAGTAATATTCTAATGTATAAGAAAAATAGAGAGAAAGAAAAAAAAAAAGAAAATGGATGTAACTTTTAAAAAGAAGAGAGAGAAATGATGTGACATCGAGAGTAAAAGACTACATTGTCCTTTTGATTTAATTTTAATATAAATGATATGTTAAAATCTTATTGGATGATAGGAGTTCTTACAATTGTTAGTGATTCCTCCTTAAACCGAATCCTATATATATAATCAAAACACTATTTTTGTTTGTTTCTTTTGAACATTTGTAATGATGTATTTTAAAATAATATTGTAAGATTGATATAGCAAAAGCTTTTGAGGGGTGTTATCCTTTTTGCTGAGTTCAAGGAAAACAAGGTATTTTACTTTATTAGGTATTCTATATATAGTAATGACAAAAAGGAAAGAACATAACCCAACTTATATATATATATATATATATATAGGGGACCGCTAAAATGAGAACCACCTCCAGTTGTAAGAACCGTGAGAACTACACCGTACGGGGCGAGGTGGACCAATTTTTTTTTTCAAAAACGTAGATGCATGTATTATAAACACATTTGTAAAAAAAAAAATTCAAAACAAAATGTCGGGTGTGTAGTTTTGAGCACCCAAAGTTTGCGTTTACGGGACCCGTAAATTTTATTTAAAGTTTACGGTACCCGTAAACACAAACTTGTGGTGTTCAAAACTACACACACGACATTTTTTTTATTTTTTTTACAAATGTGTTTATAATACAAGCATCTACGTTTATGAAAAAAAATTTGGTCCAACTCGTCCCGGATCAAAAAGTTCTCACGGTTTTTACAACTGGAGGTGGTTCTCATTTTAGCGGTCCCCTATATATATATATATATATATATATACTACATTATAAGGGAAGATAGCCAAATTAGCCAAGTTTTTGTCAACTTTTCAAAATTGGCCAGTCAAACGTCTTGTGGAGACGTCACAAAATGTGTGGGGCCTCTTGGCGGCTGACCAACCATATGCTTCCACGTGTCCGACAGTAAGCTCAGACGTCTGGACGTCTTAGCTGAGATGTTTCAGACGGCTTGAGCCATTTCCTTACGGCTGCACATTTCTTCAGACGGCGTGAGACGTTTCAGGCCGGCTTGAGCCATTTCACCCTCTTTAGCCGGCTTCAGCAGCTCAAGCCGGATTTCTATTTTTAAGACGTTTCATGTACGAATTTAAGACGTTTTTGTGCTAGTTTAAGACGTTTTTGTACGAATTTAAGACGTTTTGCATTATTTAAAGGTATCCCTTATTTAAATACTGTATTTGAAGTATAAATCTAAGATTCTAAGAATTTGTTTTTTAGTAATTATCTCACAACATGAGGGTCAAGTTTGTTGTTTATACTGGGGGGAAGTGGGATGTCATTAACGGAAACATTGAGTATGTTACTGATGTCGATTCAAGGAGACGTGGTTTAGAAATTGAAACAGATCATTCATATAATAGTTTTTTAAACTATGTTTCTAAGATGTGTGATACTCCAAACATTACACAGTTGTCATACCGGATGTCTACGTTTACTGATCCGATCGATATAATTAATGATCGAGATGTTAGATTTTTTTTTGATTTTGTCACACCCCGAAAATATCAGAGATGGCGTGACTGGACTGGTATCTTCATTGCACCGCGGAAGCAAATAATCTAAGACTTTTAGAATGCGAACGCCCACTAAGTACTCGACTCTTCATGGTTTTCCTATTCCAATCGTGCCTTGTCTTAGAAATGCAACCTGAGAAAGAAACATGCGAAAAAGTCAACATAAAGTTGAGCGAGTTCATAGTTTGTTTGTAAAAGATTTGAAATAAATCTTTTGAGTTGTGAAAGATTTGAAATAAATCTTTGGAATAACCGGTTTTTGAAATAGCATTGAGAAAACGAATCAAAAGTCATTTTCTTGCCCAGTTATATGGAAACGTTGTGTTTGTAACACATTATGTTCATAAAAACCATGTATTTGTAAAGTCTTGTATCTGTAATGTTCGTATAACCGTCAATGCCCACCCTGACTTTGACTCTATACCCGCATAATCTTATGCTTTGAATTTTTGTATAAAACATGGTATTTAATTCGTATGAACAAGTATTTTTGTAAGTATAGAATCCCTGGTATGTAGCAAATAAGGAAATAAAGAGATCACCAATGGTTTGCAAGGCCATTGATATGTGTGAAGTGCAAGTAGGAAGACTCAAACCTAGCGGATTTTGCGTTGGGCACAAAGTCACCACGAGGTCCGTTCTGTTGGGCCTGGGGCTGGGCTCGCTACACCCAGATAGATCTACCGCTACTGTCCCTCGGTCCTACACTGAGGATTAATGGCCTCAAGTTGCGCCTACCCACTCACATGATCTAAGTAGTAACCCTCCTTACGCTAACCATACCATGTATAAAATGTCTGTAATCTTTTTGTAATATGTTTGTATGTATGAAAATTCCTGGTCTCCCCGACCCAATCCCTGGTCACCCTGACCGAATCCCTGGTCTCCCAGACCAAATCCCTGGTCACCCTGACCGAAAATTATTCACATTTCGAAAATAAGCATTTGTTTTGTCAAAACCGGTATGTTTAGTATAAACCTTTCGTAAATCATTTGAGTTCCTCGAAATCCCTTCGTAATATGATTTAGAAATACGAATTTTGTGTTTGTTCAAAACTTTGTATGTTTTTGAAAATCGTGCATGTCTTTCCACCCCGAAAACATTTACAAGAATGTAAAACAGTAAAAAGTGGGGGTTATGAACTCGCCTGAATATTCCTTGTGCAAAGGTATCTAAATACGACTTCGTGATGTCGTTTCCAAGACTTGACTTGCTAGCGTGCATTCTACAATATTCCTAACACGGAATATCTAATAAGTTTCTAAATAAACGTAGTAACTAACTACGTGTCATCGAGCTCTACCGAATCGTTGACCGAACGATTTGACGGTTAATTGTCAACTTAAAAGAAGCGAAGAAGTTATACTTGTTAGCTCGTTTTAAGAAGTCGTATGTTGATATAAAGGAATATCCGTATGAAAGTAATATATAATAAATTTGTATTATATATTACGTCTTGTATATAGTTTCCATAATATACGTATACGCCGTTTCGGCGTTTGTAATAAATATAAAAAAAGTTATGTTTATTTTGCGAAAGTATTCTCGAGTTTGTTTGTGTTTAAAAATAAATACACAAGCTATATTTACTTTTATATGATAATACGAGTCGTTTGATGTTAAAATAAATATATAAACTATATTTATTTTAATAAAAGATTTCGGATTGTTCGATACTTGAAATAAATATATAAAACTATATTTATTTTGTAAAACAGTAGTCGTGTCGTTTGATATCCGAAATAACATATAAACTTTATTTAAGTTTATAAAAGCACCGTCGTGTTTTTGGTATTCAAAACAAATTCATAAACCATATTTATTTTTGTAACATGAACACGTGTTGTTTGGTATTTAAAATAAATATATAGTTATATTTATTTTCTATAAAACGAGATTTGTTTGTTCGTTATATGAAATTCTCATTTGTGTTATCGGCATTTGAGAATAAATATAAAAGTAATATTGATCTCGTAGCAGAGTTGTCAACTATTGACGTTTCAAATAGATAAAATATCTATATTTATTTCTTGTAAAATAACTTCCAAACCATCGTTTTCGTACATTGTAGAGTATCGTCGAAAGTAGTTTCATATTTAGATTTGTCTTTATAAAAGTTCCTCGGATCCATAAGGTTTTGTCTTATAATAAAACGCGCTTTAAGTTTACGGATTTTCTCGAAAAACGGGCAGAGTTTCCTCTGTTTTTGGACGGCCCCGACAACACAAGTTGTCGTTATTTTTCAAAAACCAATCAATATATATATGTAATTTTTGTAAACTATACCAAAACGTATACTAAAATCAAGTTGGCTCGAGCTCGTTTTCACGTAAGGAATTGTAATTATAAGGATAACAAAATATACACGTCGTTAATCTTTATCGAAGCTCTCGCGTCGTTGACTGAATTGACCAGTTGACCGAGTCAACTGGGTTGACTCTCGTTGTCTGAGTTGACCGAGTTAACTCGGTTGACCGAGTTGACCCGTACCGCATCCGAAGTTGACCAATCTGACCGAACGGAACCCGATCTGAGCTGAACCCGAACCACACCAGGTCTGACCCGAGTTGACTGAGTTGACTCGGTTTGACCGAGTCAAACCGAGTTGAACCAACCTTGACTGGAACACCAAACTGAGTCGCGAGCACGAACCCAAAGTCGTTGTCTGCTGTTAACCGGGTTTAACCCGAAACTGAAATCTGACCCATGACTGAACCAAATCTTCTCGGAACATAATCTGAATCCGCAACTTGAATGGAAACACTCGAACTCAAAACTAAACCGGAACCAAAACATCATCATCAACATGTAACTCACCGGTCCGAGACGAGGACCACCGGTCCGAGAGGAGGACCACCGGTCGCTCACCACCACATCCGGTTCTCCACCTGAAACACCAACCAACTTGCCGGAGAAGAGTGGATCTATAAAGATCTGAGAAATAAAGAGGGGTTAGTTGGCTCACCGGAGAAGAACCTCGATCCTGGACTGCCGGAGCTCATAATCATGCCCACGACTGCTCAAATGGGAAAACTAACCCCGGAGACGTGTTCGGAAGATGTGATTTAGGGGGCACGCGCGCTCACGCGCCGGAAAAACGTCGCCGGAGCACCGCCGCCGGCGGTGGCACCATCGCGGCTCTGCCGCACTTCCGCCAGCATCGCCGGCCGTCGCCGCCGGGTCTTCACCGGCTCCTTGCCGGAAGTCAGTTCTAGAGAGTGAGGGCTAGAGAGAGTTTGTGGGTGTGTGTGTGTTACTGATTTGTTGAAATGAAGGAAATTTAGGGGTGGACACCCTTATATACTGAGGTTTACATAATGGGCTTTGGGCTTGGGCCCAAGGCCTCGCGTTTTAAGTGGCCCGTTCAATCCTACAAACCCGCTTTCGAAGCTCGATGTCGTAAAAATGTCGAAATTTGTTGTTTTAAATTAAAAAGACGCAACTTAGTGTCGGTAGTCGCGCGTGACGTGCTTGATCGTCGCTTACGGTACAAATTCGCGAAAATTTCGTAGAAGACGCCGTTCACTGTTTAAGTCTGTTTTTCGATCCGGTTTCACTGTAATCAGTAAAATTTAATTTCGAAACATAATATATTGCAAAAATTTAAGTTCTAAAAATAATACGCCTCTCCGATGCTTCCGTTTCGTTACCGGTGTGTTTCCTGCAGTCGCGTTTCTTGTTCCCGTTTGCGAAAGCGAATTAAATTCACAAAAATTAATTTCATAAATATAAAATATTCGTAGAAAATCCGTATCTGTCGGCGTTGTCAGTACTTCGTACGGTTTCGTTTCGTTATCACTTAACGTTTAGCATGCTTCTTAGCAAATCACCGTTCGCGCACTGTAAAGTCGGATAAACGTTCCTGGGCACTCCAAGGGCCTGGTTAAGTTAATTAGCGTCATAAACACTATTTATTATCGCGTAGTCACCTGTTAATCACGTAATTAAGGGCCGTAAATCACTGGTTGTCACAGATTTTGCGATGCAGAATCCTTTTGAATTATATAAATTATATGTTATTCTAGAGTCTGGTGCTGGTTCCTCTGGTTTTAAAATTTCAAAACTCCATATCTAAATATTTCAGTTAAAGAAAGTGTTGATGTTTTAAACGATGAGTGTCCTATTTTAGAAAATAATTTTGAAAAATCAACCACGTCTAACAACGAATCAGCTTCTTCATCTATAGTGTTTGAGGCCGGTCATATATTCAATAACAAAGAAGTGATGAAGCTTGAGTTGGGAAAGAAATGTTTGTTAGAGCATTTCGATTTTAAAGTTGATAGATCATCTAAGACACAATATGAAGTGTCATGCATGGGTGATGGTTGTGAATGGCGATTTAAGGCATACGCTATTCCTGGTGATGGTTTATTTTTTGTTAAACTTATGGACAATAGACACACCTGTTCGAAGACGCAAACACACCCACATTTCCGTCAGGCTAACCCAAAGGTTTTGGGTCACTTTATAAAGGAACAACTAAAAGACAGTGGTAGGATATATCGAGCGAAAGAGATTGTCAAAGATTTTAGACAAAGGTTCGAGGTTGAGATAACAAACCTTCAAGCTTGGCGTGGTAAAAGCCATGCACTCGAACTTCTACAAGGAACAACCCGAGACTCTTTTGCCGAACTACCAATATACTGTTACAATTTGAAGCTTGCAAATCCTGGAAGCGTTACTCACATCTTGGTTGATGAGCAGAGTCGTTTTGAAATGGTTTTTGTTGCGTTAGGTGTTGCGGTAATTTTCACCTTTTCGTTTGTACTTGTTCTTATTTTTTTAGAGTAACATGGGTCTGATCTTATTTTGTTATCATTAATTTTCAGATTCGTAGCTTTATGTTTAATCTAAGACCGGTCCGCGGCACACCTAAAGGGTGAATTTAAAGGGACGTTGTTTTTAGCAGTTTCCATGGATGGAAATAATCAGATTTTACCAATTGCTTATGGCATAGGAAAATCAGAGGATGGTGAATCTTGGACATGGTTTCTCTCAAAGCTTAGAGAGTGTGTTGGTGAAATAGCAGATATGGTGATCATTTCGGATAGGGCGAATTCTATACATGTAGGCTACACGGGAACATGAACTGGAACACGTGTCATTCATCAAACGGTTTGCATGTCGGAAACGTCTCAAGTAGCGGTTTAGACGTCTCAAGATTCTTGTGAAACATCTCAAGTACCAAAACAAACGTCTTAATAAAGAAACGTCTCGATATGTTGGAAACGTCTTAAATGTCAGCGTTGACGTCTCGTGCAGTTAAAACGTCTTAAATGTCCTGAAACGTCTTAAATGTACTTAAACGTCTTAAAATGCCACGTGTCCTACAGTTAACACGTCTTAAATGTCCTGAAACGTCTTAAATCCTGAGACGTCTTAAATGTCCTTAAACGTCTCATGCATGCATGCCACGTGTCCTACAATTCAAACGTCTTGACCTAAATTCTCATTTTATCGAAATTTTTTTTTATAAATTAGAATTCTTCCCTTTAAGTATAGTATTTGAGTAAATTTCTGGAGCTCACAAAATGTCTGAAAAAAATAAAAATGATGTATACTACTCTCAACCAGCAAACAAATCATCATCTTGGAATCTCAAAAAATGGAGAAGTTCCAAGGGTGAAAGTTCTTCTGAAGTTCCACAACGAAATAATTCAGAACAAAGCCACTTTGTACACAATCGACAAAGTTTTCACCTCCGCCGGCCTGGTACATGGGCAATTCCAGACGACGAAAGTGAGAACTGGTCAAAAGACGTGGCAACATTCTACACAAATGGGGACGCGCCGTTCTGTTATTCAGCAGTTTTCACAAGATCAATAGAGTTGGACAAAAAAATTTGGGGGACTCTATTAGGTTTTCGCTGTGGCGGCATCCTAACGTCAACAGTTAATTATTCTTCCTAATATTTTTATTAAATCTTGAATTTTTTTGTCGTTATTAATTATTTTAAATTACAACTTATACATCATATTAAGGGATGGGTGGGAAGACTAATGGCTTGGAGGAATAGAAACATAAATATTCAAAGGGATCCGTTGTTAAACTGGCGGTGGACAATTCTTCCACCACAATTTTATGAAACGTTGTTAGATTCTACTCCTAAAAACGTTGTTAAATATGCCAATGGAAAATTACACCCATTTTCTTCTTTCTTCGAAGTGGATTACGTCTTCTTTCCGTTACCGTTAGAAAATAACGAATGGCTCCTAGCTCGACTAGAGTTATCGTCACAGGAGTTGGTGTATTACCCGTGCGACGATGTTTGTGTCGGCAATAAATACATAAATGTTATTCATCCACGTTTGACGAAGGTTAAAGTTTATTTAGGAGCATTACTAGTGCATTTGAGATACTGGAAAAAAAACGGGAAAACCAGAAAAATATATCTCTGCCGAGCTCAATGACAACTACGTGGTATCTAACACATCAATCGCAGGGAATGAAGCTGTCTACCTGTGTATGCTTATGGAGCATCTGGTTACGGACAAACCGATAAATATAACTGGAGACATTTGTAAAATTTTTTTGTCGTACAGACAATTCATTGCAGAAAAAACTGAGGCAAAGAAGATGGATGGAAATCCTAAGCGACTACGACTGTGATATCCAATATCACGAAGGAAAAGCAAACATAGTTGCAGATGCTTTAAGTCGTAAGTATCATGAGAAACAACGACGAGTCCGTGCTCTTAGATTAAATCTACAGTTAGATTTAATAGAACAACTGAAAAATATCCAGGAAACAGCAATCAAGGATGATGCTGAAGGAATGAAAGGAAGAATAAAGGAATTAGAACAAGGAAGTGATGGAATTTGGAGATTCCATAAGAAAAGAATTTGGGTACCTAAGCAAGGAGAATTAAGAGATAAGATTTTAGAAGAAGCTCATAAATCTAGGTATACCATGCATCTTGGTAACAATAAAATGTACCAAGATTTAAGAAATAATTTATGGTGGAAAGGTATGAAAAAGGATGTAGCTAGATATGTTTCTAAATGTCTTACTTGTTCACAAGTTAAGGCAGAACACCAGAAACCTTCGGGTCTACTTCAACAGTTAGAAATACCTGTATGGAAATGGGAACTCATAACAATGGACTTTGTTACTAAGTTACCCAAAACCAGAAAAGGTAATGATGCGATTTGGGTAATTGTTGATAGATTAACCAAGTCAGCACATTTTCTACCCATGAAAGAAACCTTTAGCATGGAAAGGTTTGCCAAGTTGTATGTAGACAAAGTAGTATCCTTACATGGAGTTCCACTTTCCATTGTATTGGATAGAGATAGTCGTTTCACTTCCCATTTCTGGACAAGTTTCCAGAAAGCAATGGGAACCCGACTAAATTTAAGTACGGCATATCATCCTCAAACAGATGGGCAAAGTGAAAGGACAATACAAACCCTGGAAGACATGCTCCGAGCATGTGTGATAGATTTTGGTGGAAACTGGGACGATCACCTACCTTTGATCGAATTCTCCTATAACAATAGTTATCATGCAAGCATCGAAGTTGCCCCATTCGAAGCACTGTATGGACAAAAGTGCAGAACTCCAGTTTGCTGGGCAGAAATAGGAGAAAGTCAATTATCAGGTCCTGAAATTGTACAAGAAACTACCGACAAGATCACTCAGATCAAGGAAAGGATGAAGACGGCTCGAGATCGTCAGAAGAGTTATGCCGATAATCGACGCAAGCCGCTGGAATTTCAAGTCGGAGATAAGGTACTTTTGAAAGTTTCTCCTTGGAAATGAGTAGTATGGTTCGGTAAGAAAGGAAAGCTAAGTCCATGATACGTAGGACCATTTTCAGTGATCCAACGTAAAGGACCAGTTGCCTATCGCTTACAACTACCAGACGAATTAGCTGGGGTACATGACGTATTTCATGTATCCAATCTCAAGAAATGTCTATCGGACGAATCACTGGTAGTACATCTTCAGGACATAGAGGTAAATGAAAAGTTAAAATTCGTAGAGAAACCACTTCAAATAGAAGACCGAAAGATCAAGTTTCTCAAGCACAAACGACTAGTGTTGGTTAAAGTCAAGTGGGATTCAAGGAGAGGACCTGAATACACTTGGGAGCTGGAATCCGAAATGAAGCGGAAATATCCTCACTTATTCCAGTAAATCTCGAGGACGAGATTTTTATTAAGGTAGGGAGGATGTAACAACTCTCACTAAAACTACTATTTCTTATCTTATTTTAAACAAAAGGAAACTCTAATTGAGACCCTCAAGTAATACTGCATAACCCCTAAAATTTTCAGAACAATCAGAATCAGGATCAGGGCCCCTAAAACTAAGGGGGGGGGGTAAATTCCCGTTAGTATTATCTAAACAGTTTTACGTGTAAAACAAAATTGAACGAACGACCAACTCACCTGAGCTACTGGGACACGGGGCTACCCTATGCTAGTAGGGTACCCCTCGCGCCACACGAGGGCGCCCTTTTCCCAGTATATATAGTAGACATTGGCACTTGCAATTATGCGTTGGTTCGACGTTAAAATTCGATTCATGCACTGAGATATCGTCCAAATACTACAAAAACACACACAATCACGAATTTCCGCCGCGATAACAGAGTAATAACTAGATAGCTGCTACGATTCAATGTTCGATCGATTGAAACTATCCGATGAGTGTTTAAGTGCTGCTCAAATTAGGGTTATACTTTATCATTCGTCGTGAATTCGATGGATGTTTAAGTATTGCACTTTGTCATTCGTCGTGAGGGTTTAATCTCGTGAGTTATTGTAACAACCCTCGGTAAAACCAACACTCTCATAATATTTCCGACACCCTATTATATATTAAAATACCCTTATATGTCTTATATTACACCCCGTATGTGAAAACCGAGCCCGAAATAAGTTATAACATATAAAATAAATTAAAAACAATAAATAGTTAAGCTGAGGCGGGCCGCGTAGACCCACCACATGCTTTTACGCGGGCGGTATCAAGAATAGACTTGACTCCGCGGATTCCTTTAGTTCAGGCGGGCCGCGTAAGAGTCCTTGCTAGTTAACGCGGGCCGCGAGAGATCATGAAACGCGCAGACATCCTGAGCTGACACGTGTCGACATCGTGGCGGGTCTACTTGGTGACCAGGCTAAGCTACATGTTGACCAGGGTTGACGCGGGCCGCGTAACCCTTATCTGTGTTTTACGCGGGCCGCGAGAAAGACAGAATCAGGAACTATAAATAGCAGGCATCAGTTTTCATTTTCCGTCGCTCATTCTCAATTCTCAATCTCGAATTCTGAAGTATTAGGCATAATATTTTGGGTATTATACCCCTAATTAGCGAGGTTCTGCTCCGTTGTAAGTATTATAACCCTAGTTTCGTAATAGTTACGCTGCCCGATTGATTTAGGGTTCCGTAACAACTGTCGTGGTTCTGGCCGACGTAGTTGTTGGAATGCCGTCTCGGGGAGAGTATCATTAATATTTTCAAAGGGTTATGGTACTAACCTATGTACATTTGTATAAATTATAGATTATATTCAGGAAACCCTCACGAGAAGTCTAAGATAGCAATGTGAGTTTATCCTCTTTTTGTTAACCTTTTTGGAATGTTTTACAAAACCTTAATTGTTTTACAATGTGATTAAGCGGTGATTGAGTCTTTGTAGTTCTTCAATTACTGCCAGTATTATGGGGTTTTGTATACAAAATTTATTACTACGAGTAGTAGTAAGTCGGAATGACAGTGCATTACCATTGGACGACGAGTTAGCCAATGGGTAATTTTACCATAGCCATAGATCCGGTCGAGTGGCAAATACTGAATGAGTAATTGTGTAGAAATAAACAATGTGATCGCTCTCAATACTGTTTTAATTGATAAAATAATTCTTGATTAAACTGGGATTCACTCACCAGTATTTCCGACTGACAAATGTTTTTAAAACGCGTTACAGGTAACACAATGTGAACATCCAATTAATGAAAGCCAGCTGGAGAGCACTGAAGGCTTGGGAAAAATGTGGCTATAAAAGTTACCTAATAAATGATGTTTTAAATTCAATAAAATAGGGTTTGTCCCTATAAATGTACTGTAATAAGAAAATTGGGTTTTGCCCATGTGTTTATTAATATCAATTATGGTGGTTTTACTCTGATAAACATTTCCTAACTACGGTCTTGATGTAAATTCCGCTGCAAGATTATATAACCTAATACCACCAAACTCTGGGCTCGCGTCCGCCCGTTCCCGGGAATCAGGGATCGGGGGTTGCGACAGAAGGTGGTATCAGAGCCTAGCCACTGGTCTGAGCCAAAGAAGTGTTCTGCTGACACTTAAATTCTATATTTTGTGTTAGGAAATAAATTATGGAAATACGTGCATAATTTTATTTATTTGTTATGTGTTATTTGACTATTTGTTAGTTTACAGTATGAGTGATCAAGGACCCTCAGATATGAGTCGTCAGTTATCTGATTCACCTAGGAGTGAAGGTACTTCTTCACAACCTGCCTTTTCTGGGTATTCTGCTGATCAGGAAGAAGGAGTGTTTGTTTTAAAGCTCAGTCAGAAGAGCCATTCCTTCATAAGAAACGAGGATGGTTCAGTAAGGAAGCTTTTGCTTGTAGGAAGAGAATGCGAAAATTGCAACAGCAAAGAGCTTTAGCAGCTATTAAGCGAGAGACAGATGCCCATACTCAAGATATGCTTAATAGAAGCCTAGCTAATTTCCATATCCTAGCTACAACTGCTGCTGACCCAAGTCTGGAACAACTAGTAGCCCCACAACCACAAAACCCAGATCAACCCATGGAGATAGAAAACCAGGAAAACCAAGTGGAGATGCATGACTTTAACCCAGAAGAAATTCCTAGGATACCTGCACCAAACCCCCTAGACCCGAATTACGACCCCTGGTGGGACGACAATATGGACTTTGTGCAATGTTACCCTATCCAGGAATATCCACCCATACAGAATATAGAAGCCTACCCAGGTATTGACCCTTTAGATCCCTATTACCAAGATGATTATATTAGGGAGATTTTAGAGGATCCTTACCAATTTCAGGAACTGTCACCCCCATATCAGGAACCCGCACCCCAGATTCCAAACCCAGTCCGAGAACCTGCACCCCCCAATGAGCGCAGAAAACGTTCAAGAAGTTAGGACTTTTGGGGAGGAAATTTTAGAAAGCAGTGAGAGAATGCGTCAGGTGGGAGAGCGTCTCGTATGGAAATACGATGAGCGCAATATGGATTTTTGGATAAATCCATATCCTTGATGTGAAGGCAGGAGATGGTAGTAGTAATAATAATATAATATAATAAAAATAAAATAAAATATGTGTGTACGGATGCATATTACTATTAGTGTAATTTTCTTTCTGTTGGTATTGTAATCTTTATTTCTGTACTAGTGTGTAATAGACGCATAGTATATGAAAATAGAGTACAAGTCGCAATGATCGACGTTTTTGGCTAGAATACGTGTCATATGATTAACTATATTAAGACATTATTTGTGATATTAATATGGGATAAATGTTTAAAATTCAGATGGCCGATGAAGGAAATCAAGGAAATCTGAATAACGGTAACCAGAGTAACATTAACGTGGTTAATGAGAATCCAAGCATCAATAACAATAACAATGGAAACCAAGTGGATAATAGTGCTATCCAACACATAATAGCACAAGGAATTATAGATGCAATGCCATTTATTCTTCAAACTGTTAAGGATGCTGATAATAAAAGTAAGCATAGCAGTAAGCGACCAAGTGAACCAGAAAACAGCGTGAACAATGGACCTGTAATTCAAATGCCCATTCCCAAAAGAAGAAGAACCATGCCTTATGGTTGTTCTTATAAGGAATTCTGGTCATGTAAACCAATGGAATTCTCGGGCAACGAAGGGGCCATTGCAACCCTACGCTGGATAGAAAAGACTGAGGCAGTCTTAAGGATAAGTAAGTGTGCTGAAGAAGACAAAATACTGTTTGCTTCTAATCTGTTTAAGAATGCAGCACTAGAATGGTGGAACACTATCCTTCAATCAAGAGGAAGTGATAGAACCTACAATATGGAATGGGAAGAATTTAAGGATAAGGTAGAAATGAAATTTTTCCCTCCTAATGAAAAGGAACAGATAGCAAACAAATTCCTAAACCTTAGGATGACTGGTGTGGATAGTAAGGGATATACTAAGGTATTCTTTTAATATGCTAGAATAGTGCCAACTCTTGCTTCACCAGAACCAGTGTTAATTTCCCGTTATATTTGGGGATTAATTGGGGAGATTAGACATGTAGTCAAGGCAGCTAGACCTCAAACCATAGAAGAAGCTGTAGAACTAGCCAATACCTTAACAGATGAGTTAGTCCGTACCCGAGAAGAGGATCAAAGGAGGAACCTAACCCAGAAGTTAACACAAGAATTTCGTTCTGGAAATTCTAACTGTGGGAAAAATATAGGTTCTACCTCTGCACCCTACTGTAGGTATTGCAAAAGAAAGCATTAGGAAGATGCTCCATATACTGTAACTTTTGCAAAATATCAGGACAGAAGGAAGAAAATTGCAGGAAGAAGGCTAACATCCGGATATGTTACAACTGCGGAGAACAAGGTTACATCAAGCTTAATTGTCCAAAATTGGCTCCAGCTCCAGACAACAAGAATACTAAAAATGCTAGAGCATTTGTTCTGACTGCAGAAGAAGCCAAAATAATTCCAGATGTCATAGCTGGTACGTTTTTAGTTAATGATGTTTTTGCTAAAGTATTATTTGACTCTCGTGCAAACCAAAGTTTTATTAATACTTCGTTTTGCAAAATTCTAAATCAGTCATTAACTAAACTACCACTAGAATGTCTAGTAGAAACAACTAATGGAGAAACCGTGAGAATTTCTGAAATCTTGCAGGGAGCAAGAATATAAATTTTAAATCAGAAATTTATAGCAAACCTATATCCCATGAATCTGGCAGGTTTTGATGTTGTTTTAGGAATGGATTGGTTAATAGCCAATAAAGCCAGTATTTTATGTGATCAAAAGTCAATCCAAGTAAATTCACCTAAAGGTAAAACGATCACAATTAAAGGAGATAAAATCTTTAGATCCTCTAAATTCATTTCTGTGATGAAAACTGCAAGTTGTATGAGAAAAGGTTCCATAGTGTATTTGATTTCCATAATCACTAACACTAAAGGAAAGGATTTAAAAGATATTCCAGTAGTATCTCAGTTTTCAGATGTATTTCCAGAAGAATTGCCAGGGCAACCTCCAGACAGAGAAGTTGAATTCAGAATCTATTTAATACCAGGAACATCACTGATTGCCAAAGCACCTTATCGGTTGGCACCTGCAGAAATGCAAGAATTGAAGAAACAATTAGATGAATTGTTAGAGAAAGGATTCATACAACCGAGTTCGTCGCCATGGGGAGCGCCGATACTGTTTGTTAAAAAGAAGGACGGATCAATGCGTATGTGCATTGATTACCGTGAATTAAACAAGGTCACGATTAAGAATCGGTATCCATTACCAAGGATCGATGATCTGTTTGATCAACTGCAAGGAGCTCGATTTTTCTCTAAAATCGATTTAAGGTCAGGATATCATCAGTTAAAGGTACAGGAAGAGGACATTCCTAAAACCGCATTTAGAACGAGGTATGGTCATTATGAATTTACTGTCATGCCATTTGGTTTAACCAATGCCCCAACTGCATTTATGGACATGATGAACCGAATATGTAAGCCATATTTGGATAAATTCATAATTGTTTTCATAGATGATATTCTAATTTACTCTAAGAGTAAAGAGGATCATGCAAGACATTTGCACATACTTTTAAGTTTACTAAGAAAGGAAAAACTTTATGCTAAGTTCTCTAAGTGCGAATTTTGGGTAGAAAAGGTACAATTCCTTGGACACCTAGTCAACCATGAAAGAATTCATGTGGATCCCACAAAGATCAAAGCGATTACTAAATGGAAAAACCCTGAGTCACCAACCGAGGTTAGAAGTTTCTTAGGATTGGCCGGTTATTATAGAAGATTTATTCAATATTTTTCTAGAATAGCCATTCCCTTAACTAAGTTAACCTGCAAATCTGTTAAGTTTGAATGGGGATTAAAACAAGAAGAAGCCTTTAGAATTCTTAAGCAGAGATTAACCCATACACCCATACTAGCATTACCAGAAGGAACTGAAGACTTTGTAGTCTATTGTGATGCTTCTAAATTGGGTTATGGATGTGTATTAATGCAACGCCAAAAGGTTATAGCTTACGCATCTAGACAACTTAAGAATCATGAAGAGAATTATTCAACACATGATTTAGAATTAGGAGCTATAATCTTTTCTCTTAAGATTTGGAGACATTACCTTTACGGAAGTAAGTTTACCATATTCACAGATCATAAGAGTTTAAGGTATGTTTTTGGACAGAAAGAGTTAAATATGAGACAAAGACGCTGGATGGAGATGCTTAGTGATTATGATTGTGATATCCAGTATCATGAAGGAAAAGCAAATATAGTGGCAGATGCTTTAAGCCGAAAGTATCATGAGAAGCCAAGAAGGGTACGTTCTCTTAAAATTAAATCTGCAAGTAGATTTAAATGATCAGATAAGAGAAGCACAAGCATCAGTAATCAAGGAGGATTCTGAAAAATTAAAAGGTATGCTAAAAGAATTGGAACAAGGAATAGATGGAATTTGGAGATTCCATAAAAAGAGAATGTGGATACCTAAATTAGGAAATCTACGTCATCGTATACTAGAAGAAGTCCATAAGTCTAAATATATGATGCATCCAGGAAGTGATAAAATGTACCAGGATTTAAGAAAAAATTTTCTGGTGGATAGGAATGAAAAAGGACATAGCAACCTACGTTTCTAAATGTTTAACTTGTTTACAAGTCAAAGCTGAACACCAGAAACCCTCAGGTTTGTTACAGCAATTAGAAATGCCAGTTTGGAAATGGGAATTTATAACAATGGATTTTGTTACTAAATTACCCAAAACAAAGAAAAGAAATAATACAATCTGGGTGATTGTAGATAGACTAACCAAGTCAGCTCATTTCCTACCAATGAAGGAAACAATTAGCATGGAATAATTATCTAAGTTGTATGTAAATGAAATTGTTTCTTTACATGGTATTCCTTTATCAATTGTTTCTGATAGGGATAGTCGATTTACCTCTCATTTTGGGTCAAGTTTCCAAAAGGCAATGGGAACCAAATTAAAGTTGAGCATGGCTTATCATCCACAAACGGATGAAAAAAGTGAAAGGACAATTCAGACAATGGAGGACATGCTTAGAGCTTGTGTAATTGATTTCGGAGGTAATTGGGAGGATCACTTACCTTTAATAGAATTTTCTTATAATAACAGTTATCACACAAGTATCAATGCTACACCATTCGAAGCACTTTATGGACGTAAGTGCCGAACCCCAGTCTGTTGGGCAGAAATTGGGGAAAAGCAACTATCTGGACCAGAGATAGTACAAGAAACAACTGACAAGATTATTCAAGTCAAGGAACGACTGAAAGAAGCACGTGATCGACAAAAGTGCTATGCCAATAACCGACGCAAGCCATTGGAATTTCAAGTAGGAGATAAAGTATTATTGAAAGTCTCTCCTTGGAAAGGAGTGGTAAGATTCATCAAACGAGGAAAACTAAGTCCCAGGTATGTTGGACCTTTTGAGATTATTAGAAGAATAGGACCTGTAGCCTATCAGCTACAACTGCCAGAGGAAATGACAGGAATACATGATGTGTTTCATGTATCAAATCTCAAAAAGTGTTTAGCTGATGAATCTCTAATAGTACCTCTTAAGGATATAGAGGTAAATGAACAACTCAAGTTTGTAGAAAGGCCTCTACAGATTGAAGACAGGAAAGTCAAGAATCTTAAACATAAGAGACTAGTTCTAGTCAAAGTGAAGTGGGATTCCAAAAGAGGACCTGAGTACACATGGGAACTCGAGTCAGAGATGCAAAGGAAATATACATACTTATTCCAGTAGATCTCGAGGACGAGATGTAAAATAAGGTGGGGAGAATGTAACAACCCTCGGTAAAACCAACAGTCTCATAATATTTTCGACACCCTATTATATATTAAAATACCCTTATATGTCTTATATTACACCCCGTATGCGAAAACCGAGCCCGAAATAGGTTATAACATATAAAATAAATTAAAAACAATAAATAGTTAAGCTGAGGCGGGCCGCGTAGACCCACCCCATGCTTTTACGCGGGCGGTATCAAGACTAGACTTGACTCCGCTGATTCCTTTAGTTCAGGCGGGCCGCGTAAGAGTCCTTGCTAGTTAACGCGGGCCGCGAGAGATCATGAAACGCGGAGACATCCCGAGCTGACACGTGTCGACATCGTGGCGGGTCTACTTGGTGACCGGGCTAAGCTACAAGTTGACCAGGGTTGACGCAGGCCGCGTAACCCTTATCTGTGTTTTACGCGGGCCGCGAGAAAGACAGAATCAGGAACTATAAATAGCAGGCATCAGTTTTCATTTTCCGTCGCTCATTCTCAATTCTCAATCTCGAATTCTGAAGTATTAGGCATAATATTTTGGGTATTATACCCCTAATTAGCGAGGTTCTGCTCCGTTGTAAGTATTATAACCCAAGTTTCATAATAGTTACGCTGCCCGATTGATTTAGGGTTCCGTAACAATTGTTGTGGTTCTGCCCGACGTAGTTGTTGGAATGCCGTCTCGGGGAGAGTATCATTAATATTTTCAAAGGGTTATGGTACTAACCTATGTACATTTGTATAAATTATAGATTATATTCAGGAAACCCTCACGAGAAGTCTAAGATAGCAATGTGAGTTTATCCACTTTTTGTTAACCTTTTTGGAATGTTTTACAAAACCTTAATTGTTTTAAAATGTGATTAAGCGGTGATTGAGTCTTTGTAGTTCTTCAATTACTGCCAGTATTATGGGGTTTTGTATACAAAATTTATTACTACGAGTAGTAGTAAGTCGGAATGACAGTGCATTACCATTGGACGACGAGTTAGCCAATGGGTAATTTTACCATAGCTATAGATCCGGTCGAGTGGCAAATACTGAATGAGTAATTGTGTAGAAATAAACAATGTGATCGCTCTCAATACTGTTTTAATTGATAAAATAATTCTTGATTAAACTGGGATTCACTCACCAGTATTTCCGACTGACAATTTTTTTTAAAACGCGTTACAGGTAACACAATGTGAACAGCCAATTAATGAAAGCCAGCTGGAGAGCACTGAAGGCTTGGGAAAAATGTGGCTATAAAAGTTACCTAATAAACGATGTTTTAAATTCAATAAAATAGGGTTTGTCCCTATAAATGTACTGTAATAAGAAATTTGGGTTTTGCCCATGTGTTTATTAATATCAATTATGGTGGTTTTACTCTGATAAACATTTCCTAACTACGGTCCTGATGTAAATTCCGCTGCAAGATTATATAACCTGATACCACCAAACTCTGGGCTCGCGTCCGCCCGTTTTCGGGAATCAGGGATCTGGGGTTGCGACAGTTATCGTAAATGATGTATTAGTTACTAACCTAGTTCGTGTGAATTGTTGTTTAAATTAGGTTAACAGGCTTATCAGTAGGCTAAACTCTGCCCGATTTAACTTGCAATGTGAGTCATTCTCTTTTTACCAAATTGCTTTCAAAAATCATGTTTGTTTTCAAAGTTATAATTACAGGGATTAAGTCTTTGTAATCTCCAAGTTACAGCCGGTATGTGGGGTTTTGTATACAATACTTGATAACCGTCACCATTGGACAACGGGTTAGCCAAGGGGTGATATGACCATAGTCACAGACACCATTGGACAACGAGATTGCCAATAGGTGGTCGAGTGACAAATACCGTGGGTAGATGGTTGATATATGTAGACATTGTAATAGCTCTTAATACTGTAAATTATAACAATGCGTTGTTTTTAGTAAAAACAATGATTCACCAGTATTTCCCCGCTGACAAAACCTTTTTCAAACATGTTTCAGGTGATCTGTTGTGATCCAGGAAAAGTGCCGCGAAGCACTACAAGCTTAAGGAAGTGGCTCAATATAAATAAAGAAACATGTTATGTAAAATAAGGATTTCCCAGTGAAATCATTATATTGTAAACTACCTGGGTTTTATCCCGAATTATGAAATAAAATAATCGGGCATTTTCAAGTTTTAAAAGATCTTGTTTAAAATCTTCCGATGTCATATCAATTAAATACCACGGGTTCTTGTCTCGCGGCTCCTGACCGGGTCAAACCGGGGCTGGGGCCGTGACAGGAAAATGTGGTATCAGAGCCACTGATTTAAGCCAATTAAGTATTTAGAAAATACTTAATTTTACTGATTGCCATTTTTGTGATTACGTGTTTTATTGTTTGAATATTTGTTTACAGTATGGGTAAGCAAAGACTTTCGGATATCTACCATAAATTAGATACTTCACCGAAAGAAAAAGGAACTTCATCCTCAAAATACCCAACAGATACTGAGGAAGGAATATTTGTTCGAAAGGCACAATATGAGGAACCACTTTCTCCTAATAAAAGAAGTTTGATTATTAGGAAAAGTCAGGAGAAAATAAAGAAATCACAACCAAAAGAAATGAGAGTTAATCAGGAAACCCAGGAACTAGGCAGTAAACCACCATGGGAAGACAAGTTAGATACAAAATGGGCAGATCTCTATATGCTAGCCACTGTAGTAGTAAATGCAAATCTTTAAAAACCCTGCCTAAGTTCTAGCACCCATATCACCTACAAGCCAAAAACTTTACCTAATAAATAAATAAGTTTACAGTAAACCCTAGTATGTTTTAATTGTCAGTTGTCCTTTGTATTAAATTAGTCACACGGTATGCAATAATACTTAAAGGTTATCTGTGAAATTTTGTTATAAGATTTTAGCTTAGTATTTTTTTATATATGCTAAACAGCATGAATGAGTTATCTGAAGCCCTTCAGAATCTCAATCTCTATCCTATGAAAGTGGAAGTTTCCAAAGATTTTACTGGTTACATACCCGATGTGGAAGAACCATGGAATTCCACGCTCCACCTCTAGAGAAACCAAAGCCTAAGAAAAGGAGAAGATTAATAGGCTGGAGGCGTGTACGCAGGAGGAAACCAGCAACTAGAAAGGTTCCCAAAATAGAGAATCCCATTGATAAAGGAAAAGGAATTGCGATCGGAGAAGATTCCCGGCAAGTAGAAATGGAAATTGGGGAAAGTTCTAAACAAATCGAGGAGTTGCCATTACAAGAGGAGTTGGATCGCATATTGGCAAGCTGTGATATCATTAGACCTATCAATACCAACCTTTACCCTTATCCTGCCGAAACTCAACTTCCAATAAATTTGGAACCAGCCATCCCAGAACCTTTAATCCATACTCAACCTTTAGGAGAAATGGACGAATGGTGGACCAACGACTGGCAGTTTCAAAACCTCCTAAATAACCCTTATACCTTTTTCCCTCAGTTCGACCCAGAACCTATACCAAACCCACCAATGAGTAATGAAAACCTAGCTGAACTCCGCCATTTTGGCAAGGAGCTGATAGGTGCAGGGAATAGGATTCGGGAGGTGGGAGAGCAAATCTCCTGGAAGTACGACGAGAGGGAGCGTCGTTTCTAAAATATTAGCAGAAGGGATGGTGTGAGAACGTAGCTGTGATTGTATAATGATAATAATAATAATAATAATAATAATAAAAATATAATCTTGTAAAATAAAAATAAAATTTTGTAAAATAACAGTGTGTATAGATGCATAATATGATATATAAAAAGGGAAATCGAGGAATCGATAATTTTGGATATATATGTGTGTGTTGTGAAATTTGTATGATTGTTTTGTGTATAATTGCTATTTACTCCATACTAATCAATTATATAAATTAAATTACCAGATGGCACACGCTGGTAATGAACCTGATAATGAAGTTAATCAATCTGAGCATAACAATGAAGATCACTTTCTGAATAGGCAAGATATTGAGAATATCATTGCTCAAGGAATAGCCAATGCTATTCCAGCAATCCTTGCTGCTGCCCAGAAACCTGTTGAACCTCAACAAATCATTCCTAGTAAACGTACCCAAGAAGATAACTTCAGTAATAGTGTAAACGGAGGCGGCAATCATACTAACAACGATAATGATCCACGATTGGCTCCACTCCCTAAGAAAATGAAAGCTGCAACGCCTGGTTGCACTTACAAAGAATTTCTTGCTTGTAAACCAGCAGAATTTGCAGGAAACGAAGGGGCGACTGCGGTACTGCGTTGGTTGGAGAAAACCGAAGCAGTAATTATGATAAGTAAATGTGCTGAAGAAGATAACGTCATGTAAGCGTCGCATCTTTTTAAAGAAGGGGCACTAGAATGGTGGAACACAATACTTCAAGCCAAAGGAAGAAGTGTGGCCTATGCCATAAATTGGGAAGAATTTAAAAGTCTGATGGAAAGAAAATTCTGTCCCGAATACGAAAAGGAACAAATGGCGAATGAATTTCTGAACCACCGGATGGTGGATGTAAACTGTCGAGGGTATACTTCGACCTTCTTCGAGTATGCGAGAGTAGTACCTACTCTGGCTTCGCCAGAACCGGTGCTTATTTCCCGTTATATTTGGGGATTGATTGGCGAAATCTGTAATATCGTTAAAGCTGCGAGACCTCGCACTATTGACGATGCGGTAGAATTAGCTAACACCCTAACTGACGAGCTGGTACGCACAAGAGATGAAAATCGGAAGAAGGAATTAGCTCAGAAAATTACCCAAGGATTTCGTGTGGGTAATAATAGCAACTTCAAGAAGAAAGGAACCGGGCAATCCTCAACTCTGCCATTCTGTAGGAATTGCAGAAAGAAACATTTTGGAAAATGCAATATAACCTGCAACTTTGGCAAAGTTGTAGGACATCGAGAAGAAGACTGCAGAAAGAAAACAAGGGTCTGCTATAACTGTGGAGAAGCAGGACATTTTAAACCAGAATGCCCTAAATTGGTTAAACCAGCAGACAATAAAGCCAAACCGACCGATGGAGCTACCAAGAAGAATGTTCGAGCATTCCAATTAACTACTCAGGAGGCAGAACTCATTCCAGATGTGATAGCTGGTATGTTCCTAGTTCACAACGTTTACGCAAAAGTATTATTTGACTCTGGTGCAAACCAAAGTTTTATAAATACTTCATTCTGCCAAGCACTTAAATTACCCTTAACCAACCTTAGGCAGATTTTTACAGTCGAAACGGCCGATGGGAATTCTGTTAACATAGATCAGGTTTTGCAAAAAGAAAATATAGAACTTTCGGGTCATAAATTTCATGCAAACCTATTACCAATGAATTTAGCCGGATTCGATGTCGTGTTAGGAATGGATTGGTTAGTAGCCAACCATGCTTGAATCCTGTGTGATAAGAACTCCGTAGAGATTCAGGCACCCACATGAGAGGTAATTGTGATTACAGGAGATAAGCCACGTAAAACCATGAAGTTCATTTCAGTAATGAAAGTTGCTAGTTATGAACGAAAGCAAGGAATAGCATATATGATTTCAGTAATCATTAGCACTAAGGATAAAGAACTTAAGGAAATTCCAGTAGTCTCAGAATATCCAGATATATTCCCAAAAGAACTACCTGGATTACCACCCGACAGGGAAGTAGAATTTTGGATTCATTTGATTCCTGGAACTACACCGATTGCCAAAGCACCTTATCGATTAGCACCCACCGAAATGCTAGAATTGAAAAAGCAGTTAGATGAATTGCTAAGTAAAGGATTCATACAACCTAGTTCATCCCCTTGGGGAGCCCCAGTGTTGTTCGTAAAGAAGAAGGATGGTTCGATGAGAATGTGTATCGATTATAGAGAATTGAAGAAGGTTACAATTAAGAATCGATACCCATTACCTAGGATTGATGATCTTTTTGATCAATTACAAGGAGCTAGATACTTTTCTAAGATAGATTTACGCTCCGGATATCATCAATTGAAAGTACAGGAAGAAGACATACCTAAAACTGCTTTCAGAACTAGGTATGGTCATTATGAGTTTACAGTCATGCCCTTTGGGTTAACAAATACTCCTGCAGCATTTATGGACATGATCAATAGAATCTGTAAACCGTACTTGGATAAATTTGTAATTGTCTTCATCGACGATATACTTATTTATTCCAAAAGCCAGGACGAGCATTGTTAGCACTTGCATGCACTCTTAACTTTGTTAAGAAAAGAAAAGTTGTACGCCAAATTCTCGAAGTGTGAATTTTCACTACAGAAAGTGCAATTTTTAGAACACATGGTGAACCATGAAGGTATTCATGTAGATCCATCTAAAATAGAAGCAATTACTAAATGGAAGGTCTCACAGTCAGCCATGGAAATTAGAAGCTTTTTAGGATTAGCTGGATACTATAGGCGCTTTATTAAGGATTTTTCTAAAATAGCGGTGCCATTAACTAAGCTAACTTGTAAAGCGGTTAAGTTTGAATGGGGACCTAGGCAAGAAGAGGCTTTTAGGATTTTGAAGCAAAAGCTAACAAACGCTCAAATTTTAGCTTTACTGGAAGGAACAGAAGATTTTGAAGTATACTGCGATGCTTCAAAATTAGGATTAGGATGAGTGCTAATGCAACGCAAGAAGGTAATTGCGTATGCATCAAGGCAATTGAAAAAGCACGAGGAAAACTATACGACTCATGACTTAGAGTTAGGAGCCATAATTTTTGCCCTTAAGATTTGGAGACATTATCTGTATGGAAGTAACTTCACTGTCTATACGGATCATAAGAGCTTAAGGTACATATTTGAGAAAAAAGAATTATACATGAGGCAAAGAAGATGGATGGAAATCCTAAGCGACTACGACTGTGATATCCAATATCACGAAGGAAAAGCAAACATAGTTGCAGATGCTTTAAGTCGTAAGTATCATGAGAAACAACGACGAGTCCGTGCTCTTAGATTACATCTACAGTTAGATTTAATAGAACAACTGAAAAATATCCAGGAAACAGTAATCAAGGATGATGCTGAGGGAATGAAAGGAAGAATAAAGGAATTAGAACAAGGAAGTGATGGAATTTGGAGATTCCATAAGAAAAGGATTTGGGTACCTAAGCAAGGATAATTAAGAGATAAGATTTTAGAAGAAGCTCATAAATCTAGGTATACCATGCATCTTGGTAACAATAAAATGTACCAAGATTTAAGAAATAATTTCTGGTGGATAGGTATGAAAAAGGATGTAGCTAGATATGTTTCTAAATGTCTTACTTATTCACAAGTTAAGGCAGAACACCAGAAACCTTCGGGTCTACTTCAACAGTTAGAAATACCTGTATGGAAATGGGAACTCATAACAATGGACTTTGTTACTAAGTTACCCAAAACCAGAAAAAGGTAATGATGCGATTTGGGTAATTGTGGATAGATTAACCAAGTCAGCTCATTTTCTACCCATGAAAGAAACCTTTAGCATGGAAAGGTTAGCCAAGTTGTATGTAGACAAAGTAGTATCCTTACATGGAGTTCCACTCTCCATTGTATCGGTTAGAGATAGTCGTTTCACTTCCCATTTCTGGACAAGTTTCCAGGAAGCAATGGGAACCCGACTAAATTTAAGTACGGCATATCATCCTCAAATAGACGGGCAAAGTGAAAGGACAATACAAACCCTGGAAGACATGCTCCGAGCATGTGTGATAGATTTTGGTGGAAACTGGGACGATCACCTACCTTTGATCGAATTCTCCTATAACAATAGTTATCATGCAAGCATCGAAGCTGCCCCATTCGAAGCATTGTATGGACGAAAGTGCAGAACTCCAGTTTACTGGGCAGAAATAGGAGAAAGTCAATTATCAGGTCCTGAAATTGTACAAGAAACTACCGACAAGATCACTCAGATCAAGGAAAGGCTGAAGACGGCTCGAGATCGTCAGAAGAGTTATGCCGATAATCGACGCAAGCCGCTGGAATTTCAAGTCGGAGATAAGGTACTTTTGAAAGTTTCTCCTTGGAAAGGAGTAGTACGGTTCGGTAAGAAAGGAAAGCAAAGTCCATGATATGTAGGACCATTTTCAGTGATCCAACGTATAGGAACAGTTGGCTATCGCTTACAACTACCAGAAGAATTAGCTGGGGTACATGACGTATTTCATGTATCCAATCTCAAGAAATGTCTATCGGATGAATCACTGGTAGTACCTCTTCAGGACATAGAGGTAAATGAAAATTAAAATTCGTAGAGAAACCACTTCAAATAGAAGACCAAAAGATCAAGTTTCTGAAGCACAAACGACTAGTGCTGGTTAAAGTCAAGTGGGATTCAAGGAGAGGACCTGAATACACTTGGGAGCTGGAATCCGAAATGAAGCGGAAATATCCTCACTTATTCCAGTAAATCTCGAGGACGAGATTTTTATTAAGGTAGGGAGGATGTAACAACTCTCACTAAAACTACTATTTCTTATCTTATTTTAAACAAAAGGAAACTCTAATTGAGACCCTCAAGTAATACTGCATAACCCCTAAAATTTCAGAACAATCAGAATCAGGATCAGGGCCCCTAAAACTCGGGGGGGGGGGGTAAATTCCCGTTAGTATTATCTAAACAGTTTTACGTGTAAAACAAAATTGAACGAACGACCAACTCACCTGAGCTACTGGGACACGGGGCTACCCTATGCTAGTAGGGTACCCCTCGCGCTACGCGAGGGCGCCCTTTTCCCAGTATATATAGTAGACATTGGCATTTGCAATTACGCGTTGGTTCGACGTTAAAATTCGATTCATGCACTGAGATATCATCCAAATACTACAGAAACACACACAATCAAGAATTTCCGCCGCGATAACAGGGTAATAACTCGATCGCTGCTATGATTCAATGTCCGATCGATTGAAACTATCCGATGAATGTTTAAGTGCTGCTCAAATTAGGGTTATACTTTATCATTCGTCGTGAATTCGATGGATGTTTAAGTATTGCACTTTGTCATTCGTCGTGAGGGTTTAATCTCGTGAGTTATCGTAAATGTTGTATTAGTTACTAACCTAGTTCGTGTGCATTGTTGTTTAAATTAGGTTAACAGGCTTATCAGTAGGCTAAACTCTGCCCGATTTAACTTGCAATGTGAGTCATTCTCTTTTTACCAAATTGCTTTCAAAAATCATGTTTGTTTTCAAAGTTATATTTACAGGGATTAAGTCTTTGTAATCTCTAAGTTACAGCCGGTATGTGGGGTTTTGTATACAATACTTGATAACCGTCACCATTGGACAACGGGTTAGCCAAGGGGTGATATGACCATAGTCACAGACACCATTGGACAACGAGATAGCCAATAGGTGGTCGAGTGACAAATACCATGGGTAGATGGTTGATACATGTAGACATTGTAATCGCTTTTAATACTGTAAATTATAACAATGCGTCGTTTTTAGTAAAAAGAATGATTCACCAGTATTTCCCCGCTGACAAAACCTTTTTCAAACATGTTTCAGGTGATCTGTTGTGATCCAGGAAAAGTGCCGCGAAGCACTACTAGCTTAAGGAAGTGGCTCAATATAAATAAAGAAACATGTTATGTAAAATAAGGATTTCCCAGTGAAATCACTATATTGTAAACTACCGGGGTTTTATCCCGAATTATGAAATAAAATAATCGGGCATTTTCAAGTTTTAAAAGATCCTGTTTAAAATCTTCCGCTGTCGCATCAATTAAATACCACGGGTTCTTGTCCCGCGGCTCCTGACCGGGTCAAACTGGGGCTGGGGCCGTGACACATATCACAAGCCACTACACCGTGACCCTGAGAACGATTTAAATCCAGTTTTAATTTAATTTATACACTCATTTTATTTAAAGGCTCATATTCAAAAACTTAAAAATATGAAAAATAAAAAGATGGGGAACGCCGGGTATCGAACCCGCGCCAAACCCGATTCACACAGACACCAACGACTTAACCAACATATCACAAGCCACTACAACGTGACCCTGAGAACGAGTTACATCCAGTTTTAAGTTTATTTATACACGTTATTTATTTTAATTAATTATTTTAACCAAATAAATATTTATAATTTATAATTTTAGTACTTAAGGTTCAAGTTTTAAATAGTTAAGTTTATTTATACAGTTTTAATAAATATTTATAACATTAAATAATATAACTTAAACTTGTTATGTTGGACATTAACATTATTGAGTGTAAGCCCAAACTCCGTCAGTCCAATACTCGTAAGCCCAAACGCCGTAAACCCAAACCCCGTAAGCCCAAATCCCTTAGGCCCAAAGCCGTAGACCCAAACCCCGTCGTCCCACACCCTGTAAGCCCAAACTCTGTCAGTCAAATCTCCGTAAACCCAAACCCCGTAAGCCCAAACCCGTAAGCCTAAACCTGTGAAACGGTCAACAGGCCAACCCAGTAAACAGTTAAAGAAAATATAAAACATTATATTTAAAAAAGAAAATACATACTAAACATTACATTAAAAAATAAAATATAAAAAGAAAAAAAAAACATTACATTCAAAAAAGAAAAAAAACATTACATTCAAAAAAAAAAAACAAAAAAAACAAACATCTAAAGCCAAACCCTTATCGTTTCCCACTGCGAGACATGTTCGAAATCATGTCCTTCATCGTGGCGGTAGTTGATGAGGGCAACCGCCTTGATGTCCTCCTTGCCAAGATCCTGGGATGAATCCTCAACAGATTTGTAGTAACCCTCGAACTTCTTACAGTCCAAGCGTATAACCTGAAACCTTGAAGATAAGGCGTCAACGGTGCAGCCGTGGTCCGGACCACGAGTTCTGTAAAATATTGTTGCACACGCACCCATAGACCCCCCTGCCCTCGACGAGGAGGATTGGTATACACCTCCTCCCAAGCCTCCACCAACGCAATGTCCTCAACTTCGGTCCACGACGAAGTAGCCATGTCTGCAAAAACTGAACCGCGTCTGCTTGTAAACGTTGAACAACGAAAGTAGAAGAAGAAGAACGGTGCACGGCGTGTGTGTGTGTGTGTTTAGGGGTATATATAGTGGGGTTGGTTAAATGAATATTTAATTTAACATAACTTTAAATATTCGAACGTCTTAACATAACTTCGAATATAGGTAATTTTTTATTTTTTTGAACTAAAATTCAAACGTCTTAATTGGCTGTTGAACGAATTAATTGGCTGTTGAAACGTCTTAACATTGAATTGGCTGTTGAAACGTCTTTAACATTGAATTATACTGAATTGAACTAGAATTCAAACGTAAATTAGTAAAATTTATAACTTTATTATGATTGAATACAAAGTACATAAAAAACATAACACAAAAAAATACAAACATAATCATTTGAACTAGAATACACCAAACCGCTACTTCCAACTGGGTAGGAGATCCGGATTCTGATTCCGGAATTTGCATCGAAACACCTAGGTGATATGTAACGGGTTGTTGACATTTTCTTCAACGGTTCTGCGGCTTCAGTGATCTTTGGAGACCTAGCCAACACATTGGTGAGAGCCCATTGTGTTAGCCAAGGTCTCATCAACCACCCTAAAGGGGCAGAACCGTCATGTGCCGAACAACCCGTTAGACCCTTCACGTGTCCGTTGTAGATGAGTTCTTGAACCCCATCGACCCCGCAAAGCACGTGGAAGGGGAACTCCGATCTTATCCCATTAAAAGGGAGAAGATCTGTGTCCGTTGTAGATGACTTCTTAGACCCGTTTGTTGAATCAGGGGGTCTGCCCATTGAAGCTGTGAACAATAATGGGGAAGAAGATATGGGGAAGAAGAAAAAGTTGTGTATAACAGGGTTGAAAATTATGAACGACTTAAAAACAGGTTTCAAACGTCTTAAAAATAACTTTGGAAATCGGGAAACGTCTTAAAAAGAACTTCGGAAAACGGGAAACGTCTCAAGGTTTGAATAAACGTCTTAAAAATAACTTGGGAAACCGGGAAACGTCTCAAACGTCTCAAGGTTTGAATGAAACGTCTTGATACTTTCAAACGTCTCAAGCCGTTTTGTGGCGTCTCAAGCCGGCTTCAAACGTCTTAAGCCATACAAACCTGTCAGCTTAACAGCTCAACGTTAAGACGTCTCAAGCCGCCGACTGAAACGTCTCAGCTAAGACGTTAAGGCGTCTGAGCTGTGTCGGACACGTGGCAGCGTTTGGTTGATCAGCCGCCAAGACGCTATGCACTTTTTGTGGCGTCTCCCCAAGACGTTTGACTTGGCCATTTTTTAAAAGTTGACCAAGACTTGGCCATTTTGGCTATTTTCCTATATTATAATGCATGAGGGAGGGATATTTTAAGATACCCAAAAAATAAGAACTTTTCCCCCCTTTATTTATAGAAATACCCTTAAAATGAGGGTAGTTTGGTCTTTTAAACATTATTTATTTTTTAGCCCCTAAACTTATTACATTTAAATCCTTGAGATTTTAACAAAATTATAGATAATTAGTTACACTTTTCCCCCATCCACAACAAACTTATAATTCTTTTACGTATTCTTGTCCTATCTTTTAAACTATGACGTTATACAAGCATTCGAAGGTACCGTGACGACCTGCTCATTTTTGTCGACGTTTCGATGTTTTTCTTGGTCAATATTGACGCGCGGATTAAAATGTACAAGTAGATGATATTTAGTGTACAAGTGATTATTGCAATACAAAAATTAGATTGCTTGGTTTGGAGAGCCTAAAACTAAAAGGTACAACCCATTCAAGCATAGTGTATAAGTGTTCTTAACACATGAAACAAACCCACAAATCCAACCTAGAAATCAGGCTCTAGATTCAAATTCAAAACTAGGGTTGTAAACGAACCGAACGTTCAGCAAACAGTTCATGAACCGTTCGGCGGGAAGTTCGTTTATGTTCGTTCGATTAGCTTAACGAACGAACACGAACAAAAAATTTTGTTCAGTTAGCTTACCGAACGAACACGAACACAGGTCTCGTTCGTTCGACTACGTTCGTGAACGTTCGGTAATATGTTCGTTTACGTTCGTGCGTCTTCGTTTGAATATATCAAAAAAATAATAAATAATAAACCTTTTAACTAAACATATTGAAAACTTGAAACCCTATTTTTTTTTCTAAATTAGCTAAAATTTGGACATTCTAAGACATTTTTGGGGATAATTATGTCTAAATTAGTTAAACTTGATTCATCGTTTGGTGGTCTAATAGACTTCTTGTGTTTTGATTTATCATTTAATAGTTGTATTTAACTACTTATATCCAATGTTTAAGGATAACGATGTTTTTATTTTTTTATATTCAACTTAAGTGTTCGTTTGCTTTTGTTTTTATTTGCTTGCGTTCGTTTGTGTTCGAGGCCAGTGTTCACAAACTGTTCGTGAACAACTGAATTTCCTTAACAAACGAACACGAACATAAACTTATGTTCGGTATGCGTTCATGAACAGTTCGCGAACATGTTAATTTCCTTAACGAACGAACACGAACATAACCTTGTTCGTGTTCGTTCGGTTCATTTACAACCCTATTCAAAACCCCTCATCCCAATCTCTCTTTCTCCCTAAAATATCTGCGAGAACCCACCCTCCCGCTTAGGAATATTCCTAGAAAACCCTGGCTCACTCGAAGGCTAGGTTAAAGCTGAATCTAATGGTTTCAACGCTAAAGTTGCTTCAGTTCATGATAGAGAACTAGCCTAACATCATGTTAATTGCTTCCTCCTTAACATGCAAAAAGTTACTGTTGTCGTTATTTAATTCCATACTATTGCTAGCTAATTTCTGTCTTTTGTTCATTCCATCTGTTGCATCAGATATTTGATCTTCGATGTTTCTGGTTAAAATTAGGGTTATTAGTTTGTGGATGTTGAAGTTACTATTTGTGGTTTGAAGAGACCGGAAAACAGGAGCTAAAGCTCGATTTGTCGGTGTTACTCAAGTCTTCCGCTACAAGACGCCCGTCTTCTAATTGCACACTTTCCGATCCACGACATCATAACTAATAATACCTGAGCGATTGAGATTCATAACCTTCTTGAGAAATAAGGTACACACATTTTCTTATTTACGTTTTTAACATTGCCTTGCCTTTTATTTTGTCTGTTCGTGTGTTATTTTCCTTTCCAGTGGCCATACACTTAATTATTTTTTATGTTCAACATTTGCGTTTGATTCAAATTTATTTTTGCTTTTATGTGACATTATTGTATTACAAATGCTTTTTTGGTATATCTGGCATATGTGTAAAAAGATATATATATATATAGATTGTATATTAGCTATCAAAGACAATGGGTGTGATTGAATTAGTCAAATTTCATGTTGATATGATCATTGTTATATGTATTGCCTTTTATCTCTATTTGTAGTAATTTTAGAGGTAACGTTTTTTGGTCAAATTGGTTAAGCAACATTGTTATATGTCAAATTCACGAACTACTAAATTTACATTAGACTTGTTGGTAGTGAATGGGTCTATTATTTTATGCAAACGTTATTACTAATTTTGACCCGTTTGCTTATGAATAGCTCTATCAGTACACGCTATAACTCAAACGGGTCAACTAAAATAATTCCAATAGGGAACAAGCCATTCTATACAATTTACTCATCTTTACAGTTGTGATTCAAAGTGGCACACGTGAACCCGTACACAACACGTGTATTCATGGGTTGAAACAAACAGGGAGGAAAAGAAATTATTTAACTTTTTAAAATTCTAATTTACATTTTATTTTAGGTTTTTTGAAGCAATTATGTTTTAGCTATGTCTACTTATTTGAAAAACAAATGGCATAAAAATACCTTAATGGTTTAAGTCATTACGTAAAATACATTTAAAAAAAAAAGATATTAAAAAAGCAAATAAATGGGTTAAAACACGACTTGTAAAGCTAACCTTGTTAGCGGTGGTTCATCTAATAGGATAAGGCCCCTACTGATTTTGAGACTACAATAGCCCAAAATGATGATGACAGGATGAATTGAAGAGAATAGCACAACACCGGTCAAACCCGGTATCGGCCTTACAGTTGCGGCCAAAATGCTAAATCATGATGTGGGCTTCAGGGCGATGAAGAGTGGCTGGTTAGATACTTTTTATTTACATTGGATAAAATGCATCAATTGTTTTGACCTTAATACTTGTTTTATGAATTCTTATAACTTGGAAATTCGGAAAATTTGTGTATTTATATTATAAATGATTTTGGCAAGCAGAAGTCATTTTTTGAGTGATCTTGTGAACCCGAATTTGGTCGAGTTGATTGGTTATTGCATTGAAGATGATCAACGGTTGTTAGTCTACGAGTTCTTGCTTAGGGAGAGCTTGGAGAATCACTTGTTCAGAAGTATGTCATGTCTTCATTGTGTTAATAATTTTTTTATGGGGTTTTTACATATTTCCCCCTCCTAAGCTGCTTTATTACATATTTACCCAAACCATAAAATCAATTACATATTTCCCCTCCCTAACTAATATATATTACATATTTCCCCTTTTTATTAAAATGACTCTTATTTATGACTATTTTACCCTTAATGAACTAGTAAATGAATATTTACATATTTCTCCACTCTAATATGTAAAATCAATTACATATTTACCCAATTTATGTATTATCACCCAAATTCTTCTATACTTCGCCCCTGTTTACAATGATAAAAACATAAAACCAAAAAGTACAAAACATAAATTCCGTTCATAATAATAAAAAAACATAAATTCCGTTCATAATAATTCCGTTCAAAAAAACATAAATTCCATTCAAAAAACATAAATTCCATTCATCTTTGACTAATTACTTTCATGTATTTTTTGTACTTTTTGCTCGTCCCCTTTTACTTGTTGAGGCTTGTTGTGTAGGATCTTCAGGATCTGAGTTTTTGCATGAGTTCTTAGCTAACCGAAAGTAATCTCCACATTTTAATTTTATCTTGTACTTAGTTGATCATTGGCCAACAACATTCTCAAGCAATATTGGTGATTCTGCCCCATTCTTCCAAATTGGTGTAAATGAATTATTTTCCATATCATCTTCCATACAAAGCACCTGATTCATATACATAAAACACCATTACTGTAGTAAAATTACATACATAATGATAGTTATCTACTGGTTATCAAGTACAAATATATCACATCTTTCTAACTTTAAAAACCATTACTGTAGTAAAAAACCTTGTCGCAGTTCAAAGGTTGTTTCAAGATCACACATAGTGGAATTCATAGTGGAATTCATGGTCCAATAAACCTTGTCAGATCCTTCTAAACTCAATTAGACTAAAGTGTCGGTCATTTAAAATCAATTATCAAACATAGTGGAATTCATGGTCCAATAATAGAATTTGAAGATTTGCATGCATTGAATGAAAAGTAAAGCCCATGTGATGAAGAAGATATAAAAAGACTCCATTTAATCGAACCAGATAATAATCGAACCAGATATAAAAAGTAAAGCCCAGTAATAATCGAACCAGATATAAAAAGACTCCATTTAATCGATAGATAGTATGAATCGAACCAGTAATAATACCTGAACTTATAATCGATGATGAAGAGATAGATACCTGAAGATGAACGTCGCTTTGGTGGGGGGAAGAAGAAAGGTCGTGTTCTGTTTAGGGTTGAATGATTATACGAATGGGATATACAGAGTTATGCGAGGGTAAGCAGGTAATTTCTCAAAAAAAAGGGGAAATATGTAATTGATTTTATGGCTTGGGGAAATACGTAATAAGGAGGCTTAGGAGGGGGAAATATGTAAAAATCCCTTTTTTTATCATCAGTATAAAAAGAAAGATTATGTTTCTGATTATTTAGGGGTCAATCACTAAGTTTGGGATAATCTTTAATAACATGCCACTGTATTCCATGATAAAAATGTCCTTTTTGGTCATTTTGTATATTGAATCAGTTTTAGAAATTGGCAGCAAATGAAACATTATCTGATTATTAAGGGTGGTGGTCGTTGTGTTTTGGAAGTGATTGACTAATCAGAATTAGCTGTAACAAAACAGGCTGAACGCGTTTCAAAGTGCTTATGTTGTTTGAAGTTGTGATTAAATAAGGATTTACACGGAGGGTGGTGAGTTTTCGATATCTACCCAACCTCATGGAGAACAAATGTTATCATTACTTCATAAAAGGGTGCATCCTTACTGGTCACCCGAGATGGTAAGCGTATGTTATTAGCGATTCGATTGATCTTTTTTACGAATGCACACATTATTAACAGGTAATTGAACACATTTTTACAGGAAGTGGAAGATGGGATGAAAAGAAAGATGGGGGGGGGGGGCTTGGGGTTGAAATTGAACCTGATATGGCAATGTAAAGTTTCATATCTTGCATGTATCAAAATGGATCTTTAATGTTGCCATGTTACTGATCAGGCAAGTTAGAAGAAGCATGACAACCACTTTCAAGAACTACCAATTGCATCCAGGAAGATCAATCTATATCGGATGATGATCGTGGCTCGACTTTTTTTTTTCACGATCTTTTTTCGGTATAAATTGTTGAATATTGTGCATGATGCATTCAGGTTATGGTTAACTTCTATAATCTTTGAGATCTGGTTTGCTTTCTCCTCGTTTGCTTTCTCTTGCAAAGTGTCGACCTGCCGCATCGCACGGGCACCATACTAGTATATATATATATATATAGGGTAAGGTTCATGCGAGAACCACCCTTATTGCGAGAACCGCGAGAACCAATGTGAACAAGTGGCAATTTTGTAAATACCAAATAACTTTTAAAAAAACACGCTTACCTGCTTTACTATATCGGACTTCAAGCCAAAATTAAACTACATTTAATACAAACTTTCATGTCCACTCTCCAAAATTCTGAGTACATCCAGGTCTCTCAACGATTATCAACCTGAATCTATCAACAATTCGTCGATTACAATCGATTTCATCATCGTCTCGAATACATCATCACTTCACCATCATCAGTTCACCATATCGAAGCATCTGGATTGAGATTTTATCTCAGATTTGAGATTTTACGAGCAGTTATTTCATATTTCGTCATATAATCGAGGTTAGTTCCCAAAATTCGTCCAGTGATTATAAGAATAGACGATTCAATGAGTGTGTCCCTAAGACGGTATCGCCGGAATTAATCGCCGTCGAAATCGCCGCCGCCAACGAAATCATTGACGGATTGGTAATATAGATATGGTCATATTAATCGAGACACCGTTTGCAAGTTTATACAATTCGTTTATATTGTTATATGATATATAATTTGTCGTTTGTACTTTTATATGATAGATTATTTGTCGATTCAAGCTTCGTTTTGTATTGTGTGATATATAGCTATGCACATGTGCATATTTTGACATCATAGGTTTAACAGAATTGGCTATTAAGGTAATTCTCGTGTAATATGTGGTTATGCACACGTGCATAGATTGTAATAATAAGTCAATATGCACATGTGCATAGTGTGCAATAACATGTGAATAAGGTAGTTAATGTTGATGCAGGTGACATTAGATAAGGTATTTAGTTGTATTTTGGTGTGGTGTATAGTTATGCACATTTGTATTTAATGTTAGATTATGTTAATAAGGTAGTGTTATGTGATATATAGATATGCATATGTGCATAGCTTGACAAAATATGTTAATATGCACATGTGCATAATTTGCCATAATTTGTATTTAATGTTAGATTATGTTAATAAGTCTATGGGATTTTGTCGCTGAATGGTGCAAGTTGGGATCAATATTCGTGCTAGATCTGAAGGATTTTGTGTATCTGCATCAGCGATATTGCGGATCTAAAAAATGGAAACAGGTTATGCTCTCAATCATTCAGATTATGCTATTGTTTATATGGAGAAACATGAATGATGTTTTTAATAGGAAGCAAACGAATCTGACACCTCTGAAGGAGGAAGTTAACACGCTTGGGTTTCTTTGGATTAAAAATAGGGCAAAGTGCAACGCTTTAAGTATCTGTTTTTTATCAGTAACACTCGGTAAGGATCTGATTATTACCAGTAGATATATATATTGTTATTTAGGTATCTGTTTTTTATCAGTAATTTTGAAGTAATTCTGATTTCCATCAATGATTTATATGAATGTGATTCAACTCGTTGATATGTTAACTGTGCTTGTTATGTTATCGCACAGATCTTATACAGTGCCATAGCCGACCTAGTATGTATATGTGAACCAAATAAAGTTAATAATATCATTCATGTGCATAGTGAGTTTGAGCAGATTTGTTTAGGATACATGTATATGATTGTGGGTAATTAGAAAATGCTGGTGTTGTTGTTTTAGGTAATGCACATGTGCATAGAGAACTTGAGAAGTTTTGTGTAAGATACGTGATTCTGTGTAATTAGGATATGATGGTGTTATTGTGATTTTGTGTAATTAGGATATGATGGTGTTATTGTTTCATGTGATTCACATGTGCATAGCAAACATGAGCAGCTTTGTTTAATATACGTGTATATGATTCTGTGTAATTAGATTTTGTTGATGTTGTTGTTTAAATTAATGCATATTTGCATATTGAATTTGAGCACATAACATTAAACTTTACATATGGATTGATTTTAAGCATCATTATAAGAATATGTGATGCACATGTGAATATAGATGCACAAATTCATATCGTTACAGTGATGAAAAAGGTTGTTTAATGCACATACTAATTGAAATTGCATGTTTGATTATATTATGTTTCAATTATTATTGTAGGAAAAAAATGGAAAAAAGCGAAGAAAATAACACTTTTGTTGAGATCGAATGACAAAGGAGCAACAAAACTGCCAGATGATAAGGAAGGTGAATACAAAAGTGTTAAGTGAAAAGCCAAAAAAGGTTGGTTATCAGTCGATGATGCAGTTGGTAATATATGCACATGTGCAGCCAATTGTTACTTTCTGTTGAACGTTGTTCTTTGATGTCACGTGCAGTTACGGCAGGATAAAGAAATACAAGGAATATGACAAGTAGACGAATGCACGATGTGATGGATCTTATGTGATGGATGATAAGGGCGACAAGACAGTGGAAAACATTAATGAAAGAAAGTTGGATAGAACGATGTTATATTGAAAATCATGGTTGTTTTTTGTATGATGGTTTATATGTTGGTTATTTTCTTTTAACGATAATTTATATTTGTTTATTGGACGATGATAACTATGTGATCGTTAATTACATAATTTGATGTAATATGGTATAGTATATGTTGGAAATGCACATGTGCATAAGGTAAATTAGTATGAACAGTGGTGATATATGATGTGTTACCGAATGATTATATTCAATTTACAACGTTTTCAAATGTTATATGGTGGTTGATATAGTATATGTTAGAAATACACAAGTGTGTAATATTGTGACGTAAATGATTGTGTTGCCTATGCACATGTGCATATTTATATATTATGATGCATAGTGGTAATTCATGATGGTGTTTGGTATATGATATGTAGTTTACAATGTTGTATGGTGTATGGTATAATATATGTTGGAAATGCCCAGGCACATATTGATGTGATATAATGTGTGGCATAAATTATGTTGGCAATGCACATGTGCATAACGTAAAGGTAGTAATGTTTAATGGTGTTTGACATAGTATATGGTGGCAATGCACATGTGCATAATGTATACGTTGCAATGTATAATAGGTGGATTGAAAATGGAGTACATGCACTTAAAACATAATGACATTAGAAACAGTGAATCGACAAGTTTAGATGCTACGGTTTCAATGTTGAAAATGCACGCGTTGGGTAATGCACATGTGCATGTGTTGAAACAGTGGACATATTGGTAATTTATGTTAAATGGACATGAATAAAACAATGAATATTACACTGTTAAGTAGATAAACAATAAGTATAAACAATGAATGTAAAGAAAAACAAGTGATAATCAATATATAAGTAGTTGCGTGTGGAAAATCCAGTTGTTGTATAATAAGTGTTGTACATCATCACAATGTCCTCCTAGTGATTAAACGTTCTATTTAGAGTAGGGAATTCAGCATCAACATCAGTGCCAACCCCACCCATCTTGACCCGTCTTCACTCTGGTGTTTCTCAGCACGCCATAAGATGCATAAACTCCACCCATGCCTCCCCGGTTGTCGGCTTGTTCTTCCATTTTTTTGTAGTTGTCAGCCACCCAAGACCCTTTGTTTAATGCCATTCTGTACATAATTGGATAGTCATCCATAAGGCACCTGTTCAGAATCCATACATAAACAGAATCCATACATCAACGACATGGTATAATTTTCAACATAATGCACATGTGCATATAAGTTAATACAATATCATTTACAATCAACATGCACATGTGCATATACAATTCTCTCAATCTAAAACAAGCTTTTCAAGACAACGATTTAGCTCATCAATTTCTATTACATAAAGATAATATAATGCATTATATAGGTAAGATGAAAACCCATCATAGATAATTCCCAATACCAACATCACTGTAATACCTCTCCTTTTGTGACCAGCTCTAAGGTTTTTATTTTTTTAAGTCCTATTTTGAGATTGAAATTGACTTGTAAGATAGCTTATGTTTCAGTTTAATACTTAAAACAATAATAGATTTAACAAGCCTTAAAATTGACCAATTAACATATAACTTTAACAAAATACCAACTTAATGCATACTTAAATAACAACTACAAGTAAAAACTAAAGTGAATGTAAACATAAATTACAAACTATACCATCTATTGACAAATTAAAGATTTATATATAAACCTTTTACCTGAGAAGATACCACTTAGCTAAAAATTCACCATTACTTCTGGCCTGCAACTACCACCAAACACCAAACACTAATGCCTAATTTATTTGGGATTCGAATAGAATAAAACCTGTTGGAGTATGCTATATGTAAAATTGAATTACTTACAGCAGCCATCGTCATGTCATTGCAACTTGTTTCGATTCCAGAACAACCAAATAATCTTTCAAAACGAGATTCGAATCAAGGGCAAATCATAAATTGAAATCATAGCATAAACATCTAAATTGGTTTCGAAAACTAAAACCTTCAGATGCCGTAGGTTCAACTCCAACACGAGATGAGTCAGACGAAGCCATGCGTAGCCGAAATCAGTATCCCAACGCCGTAATCAGTAACCCAATCGAATCCCCTGTAAGATCGCCGCCGTGAAACTCACCGTCGTAGATCTTCGTCGCCGATTAAGCAAAATCTCCAGCGAAACCCTAGATTGTGAATGACGATGGTGAACAGGGGCTGAAATAAGAGGAGAGCGTGTTTTTTTATTAAATGTCACTCAATTACAAATTTGCCATGTGTTCACATTGGTTCTCGCAATAAGGGGTGGTTCCTAACGGATCTTTGTCCTATATATATATATATATATATAGTAGGAGTTGGGTAGAAAGCCTTATTTTCCTAGAAAGTCTAGGAAGCAATCAGAACGTGACAAGTGGCATTGAAGGATTTTAACTAAAAGGGCAATTGTGTAATTTGCCATTTTATTTTAATTTTGGAATTTATATCTCATTAACTAACTATGCACGATTTTATGGTAACTGATTCTCCATGATTTGCGAATTACTACCAGACGTAAATATCAATCAAATTCTCATTCGTTCCTTTCACAATCTTGATCAACTTTATTTGTAAATCATTTTTTACGTGAGAGATAGTTATAGCTTCAAACACAATTCTTGTTTGTGGATATGGCAAATACACTTCTTTTTTCTGTTTACTATTATCTGATTTGTATCGATTTTTAGTTATGTCTGGAAACCACCAGAATGTTCTTGACGTTGTGTTTTAACAGCAAGCAGATTCATACAGTTGTGTTTTAGCATTCAGATTCATACAGTTGTGTTTTAACAACAAGCAGATTCATACGCTGTGTTTTACCATCCATGCTGGTAATGCTGGAGGATTTCTTGACGCTGTGTTTTAACAGCAAGCAGATTAATACGATGTATTTTCTTGATGTGTTTCTTCATGAAGGATAGAAGGAAGAGAGAGAGAGAGAGAGAGAGAGAAAGGGAGAGAGATAGAGAGAGAAAAAATTGCAAGAAATGTGGGGTGGTTATAGAATGACAATTATTTCCATATTTAAAACAAGCTAAATGACATATCTACCCCTGATTAATTAAATAATTCTATTTTTAAGAAACACATATTACCAAAATGTCACCAAGATGATCTCAACCATTAAACACACCCATTTGATAGCCCAGATCGCTTCCTAGACTTTCTAGAAAAACACACTTTCCGTAGGATCCCCACTATATATATATATATATATATAGATATAGTGTGAGGTTCATTGGGGAACACTAAAAAAGAGGAGAACAGTGGGGAACCGACTCAAACGAACTCTGATTGGACTCATTCCAGCGGCGTTGGAACCGGCTTGTCGAACCCTAACTAGGATCTCTTAACCCCTAAACCCTAAATATATTAGGGTTTAGCTTTAGGGTTTAGCTATAGGTTTAGCCTTTAGGGTTTAGCTTTTAGGGTTTATAGTTTAGATTTTACGGTTTAGCTTAGGTTTTAGCCTTATTTTTTAGCTTTAGGGTTTAGAGTTAAGATATCCTAGTTAGGGTTTAACTTTTTTTACACGGCGTTTTTACGCCCCATTTTTACTCGCCGTTTTTTTACGCGCCGTGTGTTTTACACCCCGTTTCTTACGAAATTGTTTTTTTACGAACAACTTCTTTTGCGAAAACTTTATTTTACAAAGCAAATTTTTTTTACAAAAAAACTTTTTATAACGGAAAACTTTTTTACGGAAAACAAAACATTTATGAAAACTTTTTTACGGGTTTAAACTCTTTTACAAAAAAAATAGATTTTTTTTACAAAAAAAACAGTTTTTTACGGTTGTAAAAATACATTTTTTACATAAAAAAATTTACGGTTGTGAATAAACACTTTTTAAATTTTTTTTTACGGTTGTAAAAAAATATTTTTTAAAAAAACAATTTATGATTGTAAAACAACATTTTTTACAAAAAAAATTTACGGTTGTAAAAAACATTTTTTTACAAAAAAAATTTTACAGTTGTAAATAAACATTTTCTACAAAAGCTTTTTTACAAAAAAAACTTTCTTACAAAAAAACTTTTTTATAAAAAAACTTTTTTCCAAAACTTTTTTATAAATTTTTTTTTTCGCCAAACATCTTTTTTACGCCCCCGACCCCGATTTCGGGTTTACGAAATTTGAGAATTTTAACAAAGGAACTCACCCAAAAATCGCGACTCAACAGCTGTCTCAGATAAGTTGAAACTTAACATCATCGACTGGAAAAAAAATCTAAAAAACCAACAACAAAAAATCAAAAACACATGTGTGGATCTTGAAAAAAACGGTGTTTTGGCTCAAGGTTTCCAATAATCATGGCTGCAAAAGTGGGGTTGCAGGTTCAAAAACCTACCCTCCACCGTCCTTGCCACGCCATCGTCATCAAATGTCGGAAAACCTGTTTCGAACTATCACTGCCAATAATTTTTTTTTTCAAGTATCAACAGGGACTTCGGAAAAGGAAAACAAATTACACACAATTACTGTTGTGAAAACCCCATGATTCTGTCAATGGTTTTAACCAAACCCAGCAAGATACCATCAATGAGCACCAGCACCACCGGCGCCGTCGGCACCACCGGCGCCGTCGGCACCACCGGTGACCACCGGCCAACCACCACATCCACCACCACCGGCCCAACACCACAAAAACCCCCTTGAAACCACCAAAAAATATTAAACTTTAATCAATAATATTTCATCATCTTCATTCATTCGTTAGAATCAATCAAAGCCCAACTGAATAAAACAAAAAATAAAAATAAAAACAGATCGAGGTTACCCACCCAAAAACTCCAATAGCCATGGATGAACAAAATGAGAGCAGTACCCAAACCCCGAAAATACTTTTGGGGAAACACACCAGAAGAACAAGACTACTACAACATCCACAACATCAAATCCACCTCCTCCTTCTTCACCTCTCCTAGAGGCTTATCTCTCTTCACCAGATCATGGCTCCCTCTCAGGGGTGAAACAAAAAGAGTGATTCAAAAGCAAAAAGAAATTAAGTCCTCAATCATAAAGCCAAATTAGTAAACGATGGAGATAACCTCATCACAGAAGGTAATTTTTTTCACCATCTTTAACACGAAATCAAAGAAACCCCCATCATTAAAAAGGCCACAAAATTCATAAAAAAATACCTTATGTCGGCCACCACTGTTACGGTGGCGTGGCGGCATGTAAGTTCCGTAAGGATCTTTCAATGATATGAACTTAAACTTGTGAGAGTACGGAAATCAAACACAAGTCGATTCAAGAACAAATATAAACCGAAACAATATGTAAACAAAACAAACCAGATTATCTTGCATTCAACGTTGAACGGTGACTGATACAAGACTCCTCTAGGTTTCGGCTGGCCTCAAGAACTCTAATGAACTGATCAACCTCAAACCAATGAATGAGGTTACCTTATATACTAGACAAGGGGGGTCGAAACCCCCTAAGGCCCAACTAGAAACCATCTAGACCCAAATACTATTCACGACCCAAAACATATCTAAACAAAACATTACATAATCAACCCTTGAACTATTATAACCCTCTATGTGTAAACCTTCAGGTTCCAACAATCTCCCCTAGGTTTATGCATAGAGGTTCTTCTGTCTTTAACTACCTCCACTGCCATCTTTGTAACCACCAAAACCTTTCTTGCTGACTCGTAGAACTCCAGCAACAGCTGCAGCTTCATACTTCCTAGAACTCGTGGATCAAAAGTACCCCTAGAGACAAAATTTATTGAGAAAGTCGCTCGTTTATCAACAGATCTGCTGTTGATTGATGACTTATCAGTTTTAGGACCATAAGTCATCTTGTCCTCATTTATTAGTTCCTCCTCCATAACGGGCAAGTAGGTGTAGTTATTATTATAGGGAGGAGGAACTTGATTGAAACCTAAACCACACCCTTTCTTTCTCTTGTATGCGAGTTGGAGGTCACATAAATCTTTGACCAATTTACTGGAAGTCTCATAGTTTTTAATATTAATTTCGTTAATTTTATATTTTTCTCTAATGTATTCCAGTTCTTTGGTCAAAATGCATACCTTTTCTTTAACCTGCAAGTAATGGCAAGTCTTTACACTTAGATCATCCTTAAGTTGAATGATGTCTTTTCGCTGAGCTTCGATTTTTTCTTTAAAAAGTTTTTCATTTTTTACTAAAGTAAAATTTTTATTTTTTAGATCTTTGTAATCTTGTATTAGCTCAGCGTTGTGTAATCGATATGTCTCTACCCTTTCGATATGCCTTTTTATTATTTTCTTTTTTTTTTACTTTCACACTTCAACATTTAGTATCATCACTTATAACCTTTCAATTTTCTAAAGACTTTGTAGTCAATTTTACTTGCTTATTTTTATTTACATATCAGTATAAATTCAGGTTGATTTACGTTTTAATGTATTTTTTTATGAAAATGGGCAGGCTCAAATATAATAAGTTTTTGTGTTTTTTTTATATACGTTTTTAGTTAATTTACATTTTAACATAAATTTTGTTTTAAAACAAGTCAATTAAACTATAATACGTTTTCATTAGATGGTAAAAATTCGAGTTACTTTATGTTTCGTTGCTGTCATAAGTTCAAGTTGGTTAATGTTTCAACATAAATTTAACGTACGTTGTTCTTTAACTTAAAAAACTTAATTTTCTTACGTGCTTTGTTTTTATGTATGGGTCGGTATAAGTTCAAGTTGGTTAATGTTTCAACATAAATTTCTTTCGCAGATAAGTCGGATCAAATTTAATAGGTTTTCGTGCTTATTTTTATGTACGTTTTTAGTTTGTCAACGTTTAGACGTAACTTTTGTTCAGAAATGACTCGGGTCAAATATAATACGTTTTCATTAAACGGTACAGATTCGAGTTACTTTACATTTCGAACCCGCTGCAACGCGCGAAAAAATTTACTAGCTATTAACATAATGTACGGCCGTTTTTTCAAATCGTTTTTATCTATTTCTTTCATACTAAGACCATGCGTAGTCGTCCCTTGTAGGGCGTTTTTTTTTGTGTCCAAACACGCCAAAACACGCCGGGGAACCACCCCCTGGGCGTGTTTGGCTAATTTTTTTGTTTTCGCGTGATTTAAATCACGCTATGCATGAATTGATTTGGCCAATAGTGACCGTCTGCAACGGTCCACAAAGCAACAGTCATATTATTTTTTTTTCATTTCTCACTTTTATATATATATAAACTCTTCTACTCATCACAATTTTTACAAACAAAAACCTATACCATCTCAAATACTAAACCATTCTTATAAAAAAAATGGCTCCCCTAGTTCCTCGTCTATCGCAAATTATTACTATAGAGAGTTTTTAGCGGATGACGGTGAGTCCACCGATGAGGAAGTCGAGCAAGAGACGGTTACGAGTGCTTGACAACTAGCTGCGCGATATATGGCGCATTGTAGCCGTCCCAAACGTGAAATTAAAATAAGGGATTATATTGAACGAGATCGATGTGCGGCAAACGATCGGTTGATGAAAGATTATTTCGTTGAAGCGCCAACATATCCAACCCAGAAGTTTTTACGCATCGTTTCAGGATGAGTAAACGTTTGTTTCTACGCATCATCGAGGACCTTGAAAGCAACTTTGATTATTTTAAACAAAAAGCGGATGCGAAAGGACAACTTGGATTCACTAGTATTCAAAAGTGTACGTCGGCGCTACGAGTCCTTGCTTATGGAAACACGAGCGACATCAACGACGAGTATTTAAAAATGGTCGAGAAAACAATGCGAGACACCTTGGAGCATTTTTATCAAGGTACATTCCTATACTTTACTATAAACATTACAATTATTTTTTAGTTTTTTGCTTATGGTTGTATATGTTTGTTAAAGGTATTATAAAATTGTACGGTGCGCGTTATCTGAAAACGTCCATATGGTACGACCTTCAAAAGATTTACGAGGTACATTCTAGTGAGCATGGTTTGTCGGGTATGATCGGGAGCTTGGATTGCATGCATTGGCATTGGGATAACTGCACGACCGCATGGCGAGGTCAACACACACGGGGTGACCAAAAGGGACCTACTGTTATTCTTCAGGCGGTTGCCTCACAGGACCTTTGGGTTTGGTCAGCTTACTTTGGCGTGGTTGGGTCATGCAATGATATAAATGTTTTTGAACAATCACTGTTGTTAGAGGATTTCTGGCAGAGCTCCAAAAGCGTCTTTTTACGCAAACGGAAACTACTACCCTCATGGATACTATTTTTGCGACAAAATTTATCCTAGGTATTCGATTGTCGTGAAGACGTTTAGTGATCCTATCGATGAAAAAAGAGCACACTTTAAAAAGGTTCAAGAGTCTTCACGAAAAGACATTGAGAGATGCTTTGGGTTCTTAAACAACGATGACAATATTTCAGAAATCCTTGTCGTGCATGGACCAAGCAAAAAATGAGAGATGCTATGTACGCTTGTATAATCATGCACAACATGATTTTGGAAGACGAATGAAAGCCGTTCAGGAGGAGCATCCGCAAGTGTCAATGGAAGAAATAGTGAATAATGCACGAGAATTGCGTTACGAACCCTACCATCCCGCGTTAACGGTTGATTTGGTACAACACGCATGGTCGGTTCGGTATATCCCACCTGAGGGTGAAGAAGAAACGGAGGACGAGGAAGACGAAGATGACGAGAATGACGAAAGCGAAGACGAAAATTAATGTATTTTATTTTTTTCCGTTTTTATTATTTTTAGTAATTTTTTTAAACTTTACCCCATTTTTATTTTTTTATTTTTAATATTGTAATTTTTTTTATTTAATGAAGTATTATTAGTTTTTAATTTTAAAAAATCAATATTTGTGTAATGATTGGTTGGGGTATTATTGGGCATTATCCTACTACGTCCCTTTTGTAAAAACGCCCAATAATGCCCCCTTGCTGACTGTACTGCCACATGACGAAAAATGCCCAAGGGTAGGGGCATTATTCACTAAACGACTACACATTGTCTAATTATACTTAACATAAGTTTATTTTCTTTTGATTTTACTTTTCATTACCAATGGAGCTAGCATTATATATTATCAATTTGTAACATTGTTATGCTTATAGTTGTTGTAAGCTATGCATTAAGGGTTTTACATGCTATTCTTTAATGTAGGTTCTTATGTTTTGTTTGTACTTTGACATAAGGCTTAGGATTTATACATGTATAATTGTACATGTCATATAAGGTTTTGTGTTGTGTGATTGGGTAAATTGGGCGGTGATCCTGTTCGGTATCGGTACATGAAGGTAAAAGACGGCACTAGCCTGTACATAAAACGGCAAAAGTCGGTACCGAGTTGATATTGAAAATCTTTTAGTTCGGGAAATTCGGTGCTGCTACCCGGTACCATTTGCTCATCCCTGATCACGGTTACTGTACAAACAATGGTATCATACAACGTTTTTTTTTTTGTTGATTTTATTCAACTTTTAATGATTTCTTTTTTTTTTTTAAGTTTTAGGGGTAGGGATGAGCTCGGTGCCAACCGATACCGAATCGGTACTGGTACCGAAAATACCGGTTACAGTACTGGTATATGAAGGTAAACCGGTAGCGAAAACCGGTATTAAGAACGCCAAAAGTCGGTACCGAATTGGTACTTATGATCTTTCGGTTCGGGAAATTCGGTACCGACACCCAGTATCATTTGCCTATCTCTGACCACGGGTTTCATACAAACAATATCATTACCATAATTTTTTTTTGATTGATTTTCATTCGGTTATCTTTTAGTGTTTTCTTTCTACATTTTTTTTTGTTCTTCTCAGCAGTCCTGTGCGCAACGTGATGTCTGTCGTTAGTGACATGGAAAAACCGAAATAAACTAGGTAGCTAGAGTAAGTCGGGTATCGAACCAGAGGAGGATTGTGGAAAGTGTGTAACGTTAAGTATTTACTAACAACTATAAAAAAATAAACTGATGATTGTAAAACTGATATGGAATTAAAAACACATGAAACTAGTTGCAATTAAGAAAAATATTGAGTTATAATAAACAATGGTGAGAAAAGGTGATCACTCCGAGATTCAGATTCTGTAATTACTAATAACCTAGTTCTGATTTTATTGGATGCTATTGATTGAATAGTAAATCTGTCACATCTACCAATTACCTATGCAGTTCAAAATCTTAATATTAATTGATCAGATAAATATTAAAACAAGCATACATAGGAATCATTCAATCAACAAAAGCATAATTGGATTCAAAACATAATTATAACTCTGACTGTCACTCAGGATTTGTCTGTCACACAAATTATATAATCATGCAAATAGTCGGCTGTCACCCAACTACAAATCCAAATCTCAATACAAAACAGGAACTAGAATTAAAAGTGTCTCACAAGAATCATTCACCCGAAGTGTCCACAAGAAGATTTAGCCGCTCATAATATGTTGTTCATCTTCAATAGCTTCTCTTGTCTCCGTACGTGACTCCTCTCTCCTTCTGCCGTCCAGATGATGATGTTCTCTGATGTGATGTTGTTACTAGATAAAACCCTCCAAGCCCACATGCGGCCCACAACTTGTATTGGCGGCCCAATCAATATAATCCAACAGTCTACTCACATGTTGGCCCAAGTGTTTCTTCTGTTTCTCCTTGCCGTCACAGTTGTTGGATAATATAGTTGTCCCTTGTTTTTTTCGAAACCCAAGGCTACCAATGCCTTCAAAATATGCGTCCCCAATTCATGTGATGAATTGATTTTTTTTTTATTTAATAATAGCCCACAACAATCATTACTTTCACAAAACCCCCCACATGTGCACGTGATCTAGCTGATGTTTGATGATATTTTATAAAAGATCCACTATGTCTCCTCTTATGAAAATGGCGGCCCATCACCCTTCGTTGGACGATGTGATGATATTGTTTTAACCTCCAAATTGTGGGCCCCCCTTGACCCTTGTCCTCTAATCCAAGATGCTTTTTTTCCTAACCGTAGCCTACGTTTGTCTGACCGTAGGTTACGGTACATACATTCTGTGAACTTTTATGTGCCTCTTCATGCAACTTCCATGTATGAACACTTTAGCCCCCTTGGACCTTGATATTTCATATTTCTCAGACATTAAAGGTGCTTTATGACTCGAAACACGTCTCGGACATCACCGTTCACCTTGTTTATCAACTTCGGCCGTTCCGCTTCATCACCAAGTATCCTAACTTCAACAAATTACGCGATTAACCTGTAACATCACAAACTTTCGTAGTTAACACATTCAACGCACATAATCACGTAAAACACAATAAAACGCGTATTATAAGACACGTTAGCACACGGTTTTCACACTCTCCATCACAACGCGCACGAAAGTATAGACCTAGTTTTATTTACTTTATTTTACGATTTGCAACCAAGTTTAATACTTTATTTTTATTTTCTGAAATAAAAAGTTCGAACTGAATGATATTCGGTGGCTATTTTGTGTCGATTTCCATTTGGTCACTAATACGGGAACTTTCGATTTTTTTTGTTAATATAGTTCACATGCATTTTTGCAACAAGAATTGATTTCTAGTTTTTATTTATTTTATTTACTTTTTAAAGATTAACGACTATTTTTACGACTGCTTTGGTTTTGCTCCCTGATTTGGAGACCAACTTTGTTTCGTTTGCTATCTAATGTTGGTTATGTTGCGAACACGTTGTTAGTCCCGAATTTTGGTTGCTCATTTTTGTAACATAACGTACAAGAAAGTGAGAAAAGTTGGTTACCTGAGTATTATTTTGGTAAATTTGTTTATGGATGTCTTGAATGGAAATAAAAACACATACTAAGATCTTATTAATATTGCCATCATTATTTCTTATTTATGAAGAGTCATACAACATTATTTTATTAATGCAACATCTCTATATCTTAAAGTCGAGCCAAAGTACTGATATCATTAGGAGACACATCCAAGGGAGAGCGCGCCGTATATGCTATTGCTGCGAGACGTCTGTTTGAAATTTCTGATGGATGAAAACCGTCGTACCAAGAGGTCGAAGTCCTATTAGGGCAAGGGATGGAATTTGGAACACATAGTCCATTGGATTGTATTTGACAGCAAGGTACATTTGGCATGACTAGCAAAGGAGAAAAAAAAAAAAAAAAAACATTTTAGTAAACTTGTACAATGTGCATAATTAGGAAATAAACTAATGGGGGACTTACAAAAAATTCAAAATAGACACATGTTTAAAGCAATTTCCAAATAATTAACTAGGCTAAGCCTTCTAGCTATCGGCTAAATACTAGTCGTCTCAACTGTCCGAACTAACTTGGCACGTTCTGATTGGTCCAAACACTATGGAAAAGGCTAAAAAAGTGTACATGTTTTATAAACTTTTGGGTCAAACCTATCTATTTTTTGTAATTTCCTAAGCTAGTAATTTTAATATTATATATGAAAATCAACAAAGTAGAAACAGGGGAGTTTTGAATCAAAATGAAACACAACTATACATAAGAATTCGTTACACTTTACCTAGTCGATTTGCAGCAATGCCTGAAACGTTAACGAAAGTGAACCTTGCGTCACGTAAATTATTGTTGAGATCATCAACAAGAGGCCTAAGTCTGTCATTAAACAACATAGTGATATTGTTAATCGACTCGACACATGGTCTCCCATTAGTGCCAACCCTTGCAATCTCAGCAGGAGTGCACCCTATCGGACCCAAACCAAACACAGCAACTTTCCTAGCTCCCAAATTGTATAAAGTCTGTCATATGAAGTAAACAAAATTTTGTTACAAAAAAAAGTTAATTACAAGCCTGAAAAGATAATAAAAACAAACTCGAAAATTATGGCAAGCAGAATATTTACAGTTAGTTGTTGCGAGTATTGTTGAATGAGGATCGCTGCAAATTGATCAGGGGTGTATATGCGGCCGGCGAGGTAAATTTGGGGCATCAAGTAGTTGTTGACATAATCATTGGTTCCTATATTTACCAAGCAAATGCACTTTTTTATGTATTCATTTGTAAATGTGATGTTGCGTTGTAGGAGCTTAAGCCGCGAGACTATTGTTGCATGATTAAGTAGTTGCCTATCCAAGCTGATTCGATCACCCTGGGAGAAATAGACATGAACAAATAGTATAAACGTTACCAGGGCTGTCCACGAGAACTCGGGGGCCTATACGACTAGAAAAAAATAGATCTCTAAATTCATGGGTTTAATTGAAAATTGGACCCTAAATTCATGGGTTTCAATTTGGCTACATAGGGTTTGTTAGGTTAAATATAAAATGGGTTTGAATGTTATTAGGACCGTCTATTTTACCAGATTTCTTCCAGTTTCAAGTCTAATACCAGCACCACCACTACCGTAGTTTACGCCAGTGCTGATCTCTCTGTCAGTCGCGGTAGCATACGGTGGAATGAAATCAGGAAATCCTAAAAAGTTCACCTAAAATCAAGCAACGGATTTTGTTATGTTCGGTATTATTATCATCCTTTATAAAATACAACAATTGTCCATATGTGTTTTAAAAAAAGCATGTTAATGTATCATCTGTTTGTAAAGAAAAAAAATTTAAGTCTAAGAGATGTAACATCAACATGTAGAGTTTTTTTAGCCATATCAAATCATATCATGTGATTTTTAGTATTTAGTATTTACCCTTAAAAAGATAAGTTAATTGTTGTCCTAACAATGATAAGAGAAATGAGTGATGATTCATAAATATTATTATATGTTATAAATATTATATATTATACGGTTATCAACTCCTAATATAGGTTAACTTGTTTTCCAAGACTTACTCTTCTATATATATTCATTGTATCTTATTGTAAAGTGAATATCTATCAATAAAATATCAGTCTTTTTATCTCTACATTTCTTTCTCTTATTGTTTGCTATTAGGCTAGTAGGTCGTTGTTTCACAACACGTTATCAGCACGACAATGCTTTCTCCAAAACCCTAATTTCTTATGCCGCTCATCAAATACCGTTTCCATTGTCGTTGTATTATGAACGGAGAAACAAGAGCAAATGTGTTTAGGGTTTCTGCCATTAGTTTATGAAAGAACCTACCGTCCTGTTGTGCTCCACCTCGCTCCTCATATGTCAGCCAAATGTTTCCTTTTCTCTCATAAGTTTTATATATATATATATATATATATATATGCAAAGCTTTTTAATTTATATTTACTTGCAAAAGCTTTTAAGTTCTACTTGTTGCGCTTAAAACCAAATAAGGTAATTCTTGCATGTGTACTTTGCAGCCCATCTAATTTAGTTTGCTTATAAATCTTGGTTAAAACTCATATAGCATATATAAGAGAAACTACACCATGGTATCTATTTAATTACTTTGTCAACCCACACGGCTTAACTGTATATGATCGGTTACATTAGGATTTAACTATATTTATTATTTTCCATTATAATATATACTATATCCAAAATATATGTCGCTTGCTTGGTTTTTTGAGTTCTTGTGTACTGTATTTGTTTTCAGATTCTTATTTGACTTTAGATGTAAAAATTATTAAAGGTCTTGTTTTTCAAACTATGATTTAAAAAAGGGCATGCATTTAAGAAAGTTAGTGGTTCTAATTGAAATTCAAGAGTAAAAGCATATTCGTTTGATTATATCCATGAGACTGAAATTTATTGCATAATTTTATGAGATATTCTATGGTAATTAGTTAAATGGTATATTTAAAGTTTATATTTGTTGTTTTATTTAGAATTTATAAATCATGGTCCATAATTACAAATAAATTCTTGATGTGAGATAAACATTTGGAGAATGTTGATAATAAACCTGCAAAAGAACCATCTGGATATTTTGATATAATTAACTCTTTTAATCCCTTTCTAAATTATTTTTAGATATCTTTAATACAAAGGTTATGAATCACTATATATGAATATTTAGATTTCCTTAATTGTAAAGTTACACATCCCGTGTCATTCAATTTTAGTTATTGTTATTAAAATTTTCAACAAGTTAAATAGATTAGATTAACTGGTTGTCGAATGAAGATTGGTTCTAAGATGTCATTTTATGAAAAAAAAAAAATCAACTACCACATGAGAAGATGGTTTTTATATATCTATTATATTTGTATGTCAATAAATGACATATGTTTTAAGTCCATATGAGATTCATTAAGGTGGATTATTTATTCATGAATCCAACACTTTGTAATATTTGTTTACTGACACCATGTCATACTCTCCAAATCTTCATAAAGCTATATTAAACCTTATTTTATATGGAGATATGTTCTAATCTTATGCTTTGTATAATATAATTTCTTGGTATGTCATGTATTTTGTATGTTATTATTTATGTATGTAAATAGTATTGAATAGTTCTGTTAAACCAAAGTTAATAGTTTGTTATCTGAAAGTGTATAAATATGCTTAGATAAGACAACCGGAGTGGGATACTCTACGAATTTCAATAAAAAATTATAAAAGGTCGTAAGATATTGACCAATAAATCTTATACGACTTGGTCCTGTAACTTTTTCTCAAATTGCATAATGAGAAACGAAGCTTGTTTTTAAGGAAAATCTAGATAAAGTTTTCCATTTGCTACACTTGAGATATGCTCTTTAAGTAGCAACATCACATAAAGTTTGAAACGATTTCATATCTATGTGACCCAGTAAATAATGGAAAGCTATGAAGGTTGTTCTGATTCTATTCATTCCTGAAGCGAATGTGATTGTATAATGATCATTGAAAATGTCTTAATCATGCACTATTGAGATCGATCATCAGAAGTGCTATGATAACCAAGTTGATAATGAGATTGACCATCAGAATATTATTGTTATGATAGCCAAGTTAATAATGAGACCGACTATCAGAATTGTAATAATGGTCATAATGAGATAAACCACTAGAAGTGGTAAATTATGGGACTGATTATATGAGAACAAAATGTGAAAAGAATAAAAGTTATAAAACATGATAGTTTGCAATGATAATGCATTGTTCTCTCGCATAATGCAACTAATACACATACAATCATAAACTAGAATAAAACATGATAGTTTGCAATGATAATGCATTGTTCTCTCGCATAATGCAACTAATACACATACGATCATAAACTAGAAGTTTATGTATCATGATTATTTACTTAGTTGGCATGACCGGTTAGACCACACCGAGTCAATGATGATGTGAACCATAATGAAGAGCTAAAAGATTCTTCAAGCTAATAATTAGCATGTAATGTTTGCTCTCAAGGGGAATTTTATATTTTGTCAAATAAAGAAGGGTGTGTATCCCTAAATATTCTGGAAGTGATTAAAGGATACACATATCCCAACATGATACCATTTAGTGTTTTAAATCGATGCATCGTCTAAATGGTTATCAAATCCACAATCTGGAGTTTGTGTGATTGTGGCTTAGCTAATGTGATAGCAAGCATAAATCCAGATTGGTATAATTATTTTGGTAACAACGGTGAACTCAATTCCCAAGTTATTAATGATTATTGAAATAAATGTTGAACTTCATATAGCTTATGTTTATACAATAATTGCTTTATTGAGACGATCACTAAACGTTCATAATTGATTGCAAAGCCAATGATCATAAGAGCAACAAGTCATGTTTGTATTTAGGTACATGTGATTTTACATGTACAACATTAATTTACATCAAGCCAATATGTTATCATACTTCCCCCGTCATAGTTGGTTTTTTGTCAGGAACCAAATACGCCCCTTTTAAGATTTTGGTTGTGCGGTATATATAATATTGATCCACCACTAACACAATGTTGGGACCTCTAAAATGGTTAAGAATATATGTTGGGTAAAAAAATAATTGTTTATGATTAAATAATCGGTTTTCACTTTAGTGAATGAATGTTCCCAACATTAGGGGGAGATAATAAGCAGTTGGAAAGTGAAAAGTGGAATGAATTAGCATGTCATCTTGATCCTCAGACTATAAATGGTGAACCAGAAGTTCAAAGGATAATTCATTTACCAATGTTAAAGAACAAATTACCAGACAAGTTCACTGACCTAAATAGAGTGACTAAGTTAGTCACATATTCAACTGCTTATGCTCCAGTTATATTTGTGTCCCAAGAGGACAACCACATATTTTGTATTGAGTCTATTGCACGCCTAAAGCATGGTAGACTAATTGATTCCAATAATAAAATTCCTCGAAATTGGAGCAAGTAATTAAGATGGTCAAATCGAGGTTATAGTAATAAGATCTCATGAAGAGACAGTAAACATGATGGTTCAAGAAGAACCTCAGGTACCTGAAAATAAAGAGATCTCAATAAGTTGTATCATGTCTAAGATATGTATGGAATCGAAATAAAAATCGACGTCGTTATACTTTTGTATATAATGTAGCGCTTGAAATGATTAAATGATGAGGATCAAGATTTGAGATCTGCCTATGAACGTAAACATAGAAATGATTGGCCAAAATGGAAAGACGCAAATAAGGCAAAGTTGAATTCTCTAATGACATGGAAAGTATCTGGACCAACAGTCCATACAACTGAAGTTGTTGTAAAATATGTTGGATATAAACGGGTCTTTTATGCGAATTATGTGAAAATCAAATTGAGTGATATAAGGAGGAAAAAACAAATGGTGGCACAAGAATTTTCGCAAAGACCTATGATTGATTATGAGAAGACATATTCTCTAGTGGTGGATGCATTGACTTTCTAATATTTTATTAGTCTGGTAATATAAAAAGAGAATTGATATGCGTCTTATGAATGTTATGTATCACTTGATACTGAAAATTTACATGAAAATCCTAAAGGATTAAATTATGTAAGTCATGTAAAGTAAGTTCTCGAGAACGATGTGATCATTTATACATATTTGGATTTGAATAAGTTATGATTATTTTACATGTTGGAACTCTTGATGAGTTTCTAAAGCAATTGAGTGCTTAAAAGGTTAATTGAAACATCTTAACGATGTAATACTTGTGCACCAAGAAACATACATAGAAAACTTGTACCCGATGATTATGACATCTCAATAAATAGTGTACACACATGGTGCAATATGGATTTTGGAGATAAAAGCAAGTGTTTATGATATTTGCATATGATATAGATATCTATGTGTTAAATGGGCAAGTTTATGTAGCAAAACTTCTAAAGAGTGAAAGCACATGCATATTTTGATAAGATGGAACAAATTCCATCATTGATTGATAATGCTAGAAGCATAGTGATGTCAAAACCTCAAGAACATATTATATGAAGTTGACAAAATACGTATGGACTAAATGGTCGAGACGAGTGATGTACAACTCGAGATATTTGCATAAAGAGGGATATAAGTTTAATTTGATTACCCATGTTTTATCAACGTTCTTCTTTTAAAAGCTCACTATAATCGCAATTTACATTATTGATGTCTAGGCACCATCAAGAGAAATTGTCGAGCTTTTAGAGAGAGAATTTTTGAATGACATTGGCACGGTCTAATTATTACTCGAATTGCAGTTTGAGTATATATGTAATTATATTTTACCAATCCCTCAAGTACATCTAGAAGATGATGTTTTGATATTTTAGTATGGACATAGTTGAACCTTAAAGTATGTTAAAGGTTCTTAAGTCATTTGTTATAAGAAATGCCTATTATCATCTTTTACCAAAGTAGAGATTCTCATTCTAGAAGTACCATCGTTAAATGCATGTGTGCACTAAAATGTTTTGCTAGCTATGTATGGTTATAATATCTTTCACTTGAGCTTATTGTCATGATATACCCTTTGTCAAGCGAAGAGACATTGGAATAAGTTCAACGAAATATTTCAGGTATAAACGATATTTGATTATATTTTACTAACCCATCAAAACAAGTTTGGTTAGTCTTGTAGATGTAGAAATGTAACAAAGCACAGTCGTGGACATATGATATTTTTGAAAGGAGGCACCTAAAGTCTCGTTAGAAGATTATACAACATTACACAACATAAAGGATTGCACATTAAGGGATCAAGCGACAAATCATTGGCTACAAAAGCTTTGATCAAGTTTCAAGAAAGATGGACACACATCACTTAAATGATACATGTTAGAATGAGGGGGAGACTTATTCAAGTTGTACTCTTTTTCCCTTGACTAAGTTTTGTCCCATTGGGTTTTCTTAGTAAGGGTTTTAATGAGGCAACATACTTGATCCAGAAGTATCAGAACAAGAAAATACGCGCTGCACTCTTTTTTCCTTAGCTGAGGTATTATCCCACTGAGTTTTTCTGGTAAGGTTTTTAACGAGGCAGTATCACAAAGCGTATAAAGTTGATAACCAAGGGGAGTGTTATAAATATTATATATTATATGGTTATCAACTCCTAATATAGGTTAACTTTTTTTCCAAGACTTACTCTTCTATATATATTCATTGTATCTTATTGTAAAGTGAATATCTATCAATAAAATATCAGTCTTTTTCTCTCTACATATCTTTCTCTTATTGTTTGCTATTAGGCTAGTAGGTCGTTGTTTCACAACATTATATACTTTAAAAAAAGAACTAGACTTGGTCTAAAAAAATTAATTATCAAAGAGAGAGATACCGATGAGGTCCGCGATGGTACGACCATTGGTGAATCTACCGGTGGGACCTTCTGGAAGATCAATCCCATAAGGGGGGTAGTTAGCTTTTTGTATCGTCACGAGTCTATTGTTATTGCCATTATCGACCAACGAGCCACCAAATATAAAGTAACACGGGACTTGTGGTTGAGCAATAACAATAACCGTTTGAAATTGCATCAAAACTGCAATTACAAGGATACCAAAGAGTAGGCCAAGCTTAGAAGCCATATTTGTTATTGACTACAAATTCAGGGGATATGGATTTTGAGTGCAACATGCATGCTATTTATAGAACATAAAAGCATGGTGTTATTAGTTTGACTATATAAAACCAATTGTTTTCTCATAAATATTTCAACACGTTGCTTTTGAAAATTGCGTATCATATCTTCGGGCTCGGTGAACAGTTGGTAAACGGTTTAGCTAAAAGTTTGTTTATTTAATAAACGAACGAACATGGTTTTGTTCATTTAATCAGACGGACAAACATGAACACGTGCATCTTTCCTTAGCATTCATTCATGTTCGTTTACTTAAGCACGCATATGTTTGTTCCATCACATATGAAGGGATATCCGAGGTATCATATATTTTTTTAACCCACTTCATATATGTATATATTTATTTCTTACAAAGATTAGTCAAAACACTTTTGACGAATATGTTTTTTTTTTTTTGAACGGCTAAATGGAACTCTACACCTAAATACACCCTTTTACACCCTTCCCAGGATTAGAACCGGGTACCTCTCCTCTAAGAGACTTGAATACATACATACATACATACATACATACATACATACATACATACATACATACATACATACATACATACATACATGTTAGTTAAATGAACTTTAACTATAGAATATATATATATATATATATATATATATATATATATATATATATATATATATAGGGAGAAGATCATACGAGAACCACCTCTTATTGCGAGAACCGCGAGAACCAATGTGAACACAACCAAAAACGCCTAAAAATAGCTAAAAATCACACAAAATAATTTTTTTTAATATTTTTTATATAAAAATCGCTACTTTTCGAAGCCAAAAAAAATATAAAAAAAAAATTTTGTTTAAAAAAAAAAAAAATTTTTGCCACTAAAAGTAGCGATTTGAGCATAAAAAATATTAAAAAAAATATTTTTAGATTTTTTTTAGGTTTTTTGGGGTTTTAGTTTTTAGCATTTTAGCTTTGGGGGGGGGGGGGGGTTATTTTTTTTTTTAGGTTTTTTTAACTATTTTAGGTTGTGTTCACATTGGTTCTCGCGGTTCTCGCAATAAGGGTGGTTCTCGCATGAACTCCTCCCTATATATATATGTATATAAAATAGCTAAAAAAACTTAAAAAAAACCTAACCCCCCCCCCCCCCTAAGCTAAATGCTAAAAACTAAAACCCCCCAAAAAACCTAACCTCCTCCCCCCCCCCCCCCCCCCTCAAAGCTAAAATGCTAAAAACTAAACCCCAAAAAAACCTAAAAAATAAAAAAACTAAAAAAATCAAACAAACACACAAAAAAAATTTAATATTTTTTAAGTTAAAATCGCTACTAATTTTTTTTTTTTTTTTTGCTACTAAAAATAACGATTTTTTATAAAAAATATTAAAAAAAAACTTTTTTTGTGTGTTTCTATTTTTAGGTATGTTTGGTTGTGTTCACATTGGTTCTCGCGGTTCTCGCAATAAGGGGTGGTTCCTAACGGATCTTTGTCCTATATATATATATATATATATATATATATATATATATATATATATATATATATATATATATATATATATATATACTTATTTATTTATATATAGGATTAGGTTCAAGAATGAACACTAGTGTAGTTTGCGAACTGAGCGAATTAATCCTGGCCATACATGTGTGTAGATCAATGGCTAGGATTTGATGATGAAATACACTAGTGTATTTTACGATTTGATGATGAAATCCTAGCCATCCACGTGTGTAAATCAATGGCCAAGATTTGTTCACTCAGTTCGCAAATACATTAGTGTTCACTCTAGTACCCCACCCTATATATATATACACACACACACACACATTTTTAAGGCAACAGAAGCGTAAATAACAATACATAAATAATATGAACACTATTATATCAAGGAGTATCCGCAATGGAACAAGATCACCGACATGCAAACACGAAATAAAACACCAACCATAGAGGGTTTAGATATACCTTCGGCTAGTAAATAACCAGTTGAGACACCGAGGTTCAACGAACAAGTGTTGTGATACGAACAAACGAGATGCGAGTGCGAACCCGTATAGCGGCGGCGGTGGCCGGCGGCAAGCGGCGGCAATGGCGGAACCGGTGGGGGCGGCTGGCGGCGAGCGGCATCATGACGGAATCGGTGGCGGTGGCCGGCGGCGAGTTGTGGGCATTCCTTTTGAGAGTATGTTTTTTAGTTCTTGCAACAACAACAAAACAAGACCCAAAACCTCAATTAAATAGTACATGGAGGTCTATGCATGTTTGCCAAGTGGCGGACATGCATAATGCATGTGCGACAAGTGGCCAGGCTTCTTTGCATGTGCGACAAGTGGCCAGGCTTCTTTGCATGCACGACAAGTGGCGCAACACGGATGCATGCATGACAAGTGGCGAGAGGAGTGTTCTTGTCTTACCCGGTCTATGTACCCGTCTCTCAGTTAATACCCGCAATAAGTTCGTAAATACTAGTTAAACAGGTTAAGTGGATTTTAGTTTGTTTGCCCACGGTGTAACTCTTACGGGTCAAGACCTGGTCGGTAGCGTTGACTTATCGAACCAGACATAAATATCCAACAGCTCCCACTTGGACGGTCTCTGATAAGATCACAACACAGACAGCCAACGGTGCTCTAGCTACACATAGCTTCCCCCAAGAGGTCATGACACTTTAAAGTCACTAACCAAGGTATCTTCCCCTCAGCAACTGCTTGCTACTTGAAGACAGCAGACTTATGGCAATCGTTGTCATCTATCCTTTCTGTAAAAGACATCAGTTGAACAATGAGACATGGATTAGATTCAATCTCATATGGCGTTCAATCATTATCGTTCTCGTTCAAGAATCAAAGTGGTCCAATCAAACACACAGTAAGTTTGGGTATGGCCTTACACTTCACCAATTTGAATCAACGAGGGCGCCCTGATGTCTAACTGTTACATATAATGTAAGAGTACAGAATCCCATCTTGACTACATACAACTCCCACTGAACTTCAGAGGTACTCCCAACCAATGCCTTTATGATTGGCAGTTACACGACAGCGGTTGACACTGATCAAAGAATAGTCCTTAGTAAACGAAGGTTCTAGTATGTATCTCAGGTCAGAGGATACTAAATGAGTATGCCTAAATAAAAATCATCTTATGACTAAGACCCATGAAGATGATTTGATGCGAGTTACATCCAACGTCATTCACAATAAGCCTGTGAATTTGGAAGTCAACTCCTTGAGTCCAAAATCAGAATAGTCTTAATTCAGAGTCGTTCCCACGAGTCTGACCGACTACGGATAATTTAGAATACAAGATTCATGGATTAAACGTATCAAAATCGAACACAACTGTAAGATTCAAACTTTGCATTTAACCAGTAAATCAAAGGTGAATTCAAAAGTTACAATTGTTTAAATGTTCGTACATCCAAATACTAAATCAAAACAAATGGCTAGCCAATCTAAGACCGATAGCATTCCCATGTCGGTCATGCTTGTACTGAGTCATCGGTTTAGTGAACGGGTCTACTAGGTTTTGATCTGTGTCTATTTTTCTTATTAAGATGTCTCCTCATTCCAGTATTTCTCGTATATAGTGGAACATTCTTAGAATGTGCTTAACTCTGTGATCTGGGCTCCTTTGTTTGAACAATGATTCCTGTGTTATCACAGAACACCTAGATTGGTTTTCTGAATACTTGAAACCACATCGAGGTCGTTGATGAACTACTTCATCCAAGCAGATTCTTTTGTAGCATCTGATGCAGCTATACATTCGGATTCGGTGGCTGAATCCGCTACAACACTCTGTTTGGAGCTTTTCCAACAGACAGCTCCTCTATTGAGAGTGAATACGAATCTTAATTATGAGCGAGAATCATCTCGGTCACTTTAGAAGCTAGTATCAGTGTAACACCTTACAGTGAGCTCCTCTACCACTCCTCCAAACACCAAGAATATATCTCTAGTTCTTCTCAAGTACCTCAGAATGTTCTTTACTGCAGTCTAATGGGAAATGCCAGGACTATGTTGAAAACGACTGGTCATGCTTAAAGCATACGAGACGTCCAGTCTAGTACATAGCATAACACACATGATCGAACCAACCGTTGAAGCATATGGAACTGCTTCCATTTGCTTAATTTCAATGTCCGTTGAAGGAGATTGCGATTTGTTCAACACGGTTCCTTTAGTCATATGAACATCTCCTTTCTTGGAGTTTTCTTCTTGAAGCGTCTCATCGTTTTGTCTATGTACGTTCTTTGACTTAGCCTTAGAAGCCGCTTAGATCTATCCCTATAGATCTTCATTCCTAGAATGTAAGCTGCTTCTCCAAGATCTGTCATTGCGAAGCAAGATCCCAAATAGTGTTTAACTTTGTTAAGTATAGGGATGTTATTTCCAATGATTAGTATATCATCCTCATACAGGATGATGAATGATACGGTGCTCCCACTAGCCATTCTGTAAACACAAGCTTCATCTTCATTCTTGACAAGACCAAACTCTTTGATCTTCAGGTCAAAATGAAGATTCCAGCTACGAGATGCTTACTTGAGTCCATAAATGGACTTATTTAGTTTGCACACCTCAGTTGGATACTTAGGATCGGACAAAACCTTCAGGCCAAACCGTATAAACATCTTCATAGAGATGTCTATTAAGAAATGTGGTTTTGACATCTATTTTCCATATTTCGTAATCATACTACGCAACTTTGGCAAGCAATATCCTGATTGATTTAATCATAGCAACGGGTGAGAAGGTCTCATCATAGTCAACACTTTGAGTTTGAGTGAAACCCTTCGTAACTAGCCGTGCTTTATAGGTGTGCACATTTCCATGCATATCGGTTTTTCTCTTGAAAATCCATTTGCTTCCTACTGCCCGAGATTCGGGGGGTAGCTCAACCAAGTCCCATACTTGATTGTCATGCATAGATTGCATCTTGTGCCATTTCTCAGATTCCGGATCTAAGATTGCAGATTTGTAGTTAGCAGGTTCGCCATTAGACTCAGCTACTAATAAGACTTCAGGACCTTTTAGATTCCATAGATATCTATCAGATTCTTTGCAAATTCTACTACTTCTATAAACGCTTGTGTTTATGTCTGATTCATTGGCAACAACTACTTATTGATCAGATGGTCTGACTACATTAGCGGTTGTTTGTGGTTCTTGAATTTCTTCAAGATCAACCACATTATTTCCAGTTCCTCGATTAAGAAGTTCTTCCTCGAGAAAGTGTCCCTTTTCGTTTGATGGAAATCACATTTGCATCAGGATGGTAGAAATAATATCCGCTTCTTTTATAGTATTCGACAAAAACAACCTTTTCGCCTCGAGGATCGAACTTATCATCAGAATCACTTGTGATGTATGCATCACATCCCCATACTTTAAGGTATTCCAAATCTAGTTTGCGCCCATGCAATATCTCATATGGCGGTTTTTTTGTTTCCCTTTAGTCGGAGCAAAATTAACAATGCGGGCAGCGGTCATAAGAGCATGACCCCAAAAGGAGTGAGACAAGTTAGTTCTACACATCATCGATCGAACCATATTTAGTAGAGTTTGATTTATCCTTTCACTCACGCCATTAAGTTGGGGTGTGCCAGGTGGAGTGGGTTCTGAAATTATTCCACACTCTTTCAGATGATTGAGAAACTCAAAGCTGAGGTATTCACCACCTCGATCTGATCGAAGTACTTTTATCTTTCTATCAAGCTGGTTTTCTAGTCATGGTTTCTAGTCATGGTTCTGAAAGGGCCATGTACATCAGTGTGAATGAGTCCTAGAAGACCATGGTCTCGTTCACCAACATCGGTAAAGGGGTGCTTTGTGAGTTTGCCAGCTAAGCAAGATTCGCAATCATCAAAGGAGTCCTCTCCAGTGGATTCAAGAATCCCCTCGGACTGGAGCCATTTTGTGAGGACCGTGATCGCTCTTTGACTAATGCGCTCTGACCGGGTTCGTTAAACCTACACGCTACGTGCGGAATCCGTGTGTGTAGTAGACATGAAGATCAAGCATTCATCGTTAAAGCATGTTCTCATTGATGATTTAGCAAAATACAGAGCCATATTTGGCAGCAGTTCGGATTAGAATGCCAAAAGTTACAATTGGTGAGAACCTATTGCCCCTATTTATAGACCTCAAGGGCCTTCGTACGAAGCCATGGTGGCTTCGTACGAAGCCAGGTAGTGTCTCACTTCGAACCAACTAGCCTATTAAACTACCCTTCGTACGAAGGCAGACATAACAAACCAAAACAAACAAGTTCAAACATAATTACATAAAAGACTCAATACTTTGACGAAGGCTACAGACATTTGCATATACACATTTATGCGTGCCTTACTTATGTGGCCAAGTCTGCAATGCCATAAATGTGTTTCATTCATACCAGCTTTGTTACGCTTAGAAAGATGATATATGTTATTACATGTTTGAACATCAATCTCATAAATACCATTTCGAGGTTTAGCCTCAAAATAAAAGATATCATTTAAGTAGACAAAAATAGAAAAACCATTAAAACGTACTTGAATCCTTGTTCAAACAGTGAAGAAACTGAAATAATGTTTCTGGTCAAACCAGGTGCATACAAACAATTATTTAAAGTAACTATAAGGCAAGGGGAACATGAAAAACAAAAATGTTCCAATTACCAGAACTGGAACTCTCTTTTCATTACCAACTATGAGTTCCATGTGGCCTTGTTTCAGTTTCTTCCACTTTTCAGGCTCCTGCAAGACACTAACGATGTGGTAACCACATCCAGTATCAAATACCCATGTGTTGCTAGAAACAGTGAAAAGTTTGATAACATAAATGATAATATCAGAAGAAGTGCCAATGTTATTGGCCTTGTTCGTCTTTAGCTTGGCTAGATACTGCGGGCAGTTTCCCTTCTACTGCCCCATTTGGTTGCATTCAAATCACTGACGCTCCTCAGCAGGGTGTGGTTTTGCAACATGCTTGTTGTTTGTGGCATTTCTGGCAGCAACAACAACTTTTCTCTTGCCTTTGCTCTTATGATTCCTTTTAGGCTTCTTAACACCACCAAACTTGACCATTAGAACTTGGTTGGTTTTTGTGGAATAACCAAGTTTGTTCATCTGGTCAATGTATCCTTTCATCTTAAGCACATGAGTACTGATACATGATCCTTCCAGCATTTTACAGCTTATGAGTTGTTTCATGGTGTCATATCGCTCCTGTCGGGCTTGTTTCTGGAACATGCCTTTCAGTTGCTGGATCATGTCATAAGCATCCTTATCTTCCTGTTCTTCTGAAGTTTAGGAGACATGGTGGCTTTCATAAGGCAGGGTACCTCAACGGCATCCTCGTTATGTTTTTCCAATGCCTTGCGAGCAGTAGTAGCATTACTTTCAGGCTCGGTAGGGACTGGGCCATCTAAAATATATAGCTTTTTCTCCATCTTGAGAACTGTTCTCAGATTGCGGTGCCATTCGAGAAAGCTGGTGTTATTCTATTTTTTTTCTTTTCTTTTTCAAGTATATACTTGAAAATGAAGGAGTTGTTTTCTTTAGACATTTGTTATATAAGCAAAGTGCTTTTAATTAGTATTTTCGATGTATATCTCCTAATTTCGTGAGGTGAGATGATAAGGAATGAGAATCCGGTTAGAAGCTCTTTCTAAAGGCAGCTGTAGCACGCAACATTAGCAAGAGGTTCAAGCGAACTGACAACGATTGTCAGTTGTGAGAAAAGCACAACTCTCGGGGTTTATGAGGCTGCGAGGATAACCTATTGTCCTTGCATTGATACGTTTGGCCTCATCTATGCCACTTTTGTTCTCGAGACAGATGGGGCACATAAAACAAGAAGAAAAGTAATAGTCGTCCTAAAACGGTCACATGTGGACGGGTCGGATGTGTTGACGAAACCCTTGCACCTTGGAAGGATAAACTAGACACCAAGTGTCGTGCTGTGGCTCCAACACTGATGGTTCGCATTATGCCCCAAGTGTTACTAGTAGTAGGATGGCATAGACAAATGATTTTAATTTTTACCAAATAGGGTCGTTATAGTCGGTTAATTTAGATATTAAATTTGCGACATAACCAAAAGGACCCTTTCACCTCTCAGGACAATTAGTTTTAGATAACCTACAAAACTAAGTTTGTCGCGACTTGAAATAATCAATTAAAGTTAATAGTCAAGACTATTAAATTTATGAGTTTTAAAGATGTAAGAAAAACATGTTTTAAAACTCTAGTGGTTATAAAAAAAATGCAAGTTGCTAGAACTTGCTTTTACTCGATTTCATTTCTTAAAAAAAAACATTTTTTTAAGAATACATTTTGATATTAGGTTGAGGTGTAATAACATTTATTAAAGGCAACTATAATAGCAAAAATGAATATGTAAATCATATGGGCATAATTATGATCTTGCTAGAGCCAAGAAGCAAGATCAAAGGGGTCACGGTCACAACACACAGAAAAACCACAACATGGACTTGAGTGCATCTTGTTGTCTTGAGCGACTCCCACTAACTCCAAGACTTCTCTTGGCATTCGGTTTTGCTTCGGGTTTGCCTCGGGTCTTCGTATCAACAATATTTAACAAGTAAATATAACAAAGACAAAAACTCTATCTATTACCAATTTGAACCACAAAATGGGCCAAAACCATAACATAATCTATTACAAATTTAAGCCGCAAAATGGGCCAAAACCATATGAACAAAACCAAACATAAACACAACCACAAGGTCGGGCCCGATTTACATATTCAACATAACCAAAAGTATGTTTCGGCAATTTTTGGTAAATCAAATATTAACAATTAACATATGACCAAAAATATTTATATTGCCCAAAAATGAAATAAATAAAAAAACTTTAGACTGTTAATGTTTGTGACTTATTATTCCGGTGAAAAAGACCGGTTTCGACTTGCATGTGGTGAGCATCAGCTCTGATACCACTGAAGGGATATCCGAGGTATAATATTTTTTTGAACCTGGTTCATATATGTATATATTTATTTCTTACAAAGATTAGTCAAAACACTTTTGACGAATATGTATACATGCATACATGTTAGTTAAATGAACTTTAACTATTGAATATATATAAATATATATATATACACACACATTTTTAAGGCAACGAAAGCGTAGTTAACAATACATAAATAATATGAACACTATTATACCAAGGAGTATCTACAATGGAACAAGATCACCAAGATGCAAACACGAAATAAAACACCAACCATAGGTGGTTTAGATATACCTTCGGCTAGTAAATAACAAGTTGAGACACCGAGGTTCAACGAACAAGTGCTAGTGATAAGAACTAACGTAATGTGAGTGCGAACCCGTATAGCGGCGGAACCGGTGGCGGTGGCCGGCGACGAGCGGCGGCGTGACGGAACCGGTGGCGGTGGCCGATGACAAGTTGTGGGTATTCCTTTTGAGAGTGTTTTTTTTAGTTCTTGCAACAACAACAACAACATAACAAAACCCAAAACCTCAAATAAATAGTACAAGGAGGTCTATGCATGTTTGCCTAGTGGCGGACATGCATAATGCATGTGCGACAAGTGGCCAGGCTTCTTTGCATGCGCGACAAGTGGCCAGGCTTCTTTGCATGCGCGACAAGTGGCGCAACACGGATGCATGCATGACAAGTGGCGAGAGGAGTGTTCTTGTCTTACCCGGTCCATGTACCCGTCTCTCAGTTAATACCCATAATAAGTTCGTAATTACCAGTTAAACAGGTTAAGTGGATTTTAGTTCGTTGCCCACTGTGTAACTCTTACGGGTCAAGACCCGGTCGGTAGCGTTGACTTATCGAACCGGACATAAACATCTAACAACCAATTCATTATAAAGCATCTTATTTCAGATTTTTATGACTTTTACAATTTACATAAAGAGGTTGCATTTTATCTATGTGGTTGTATTTATGAATATATACATAGCACCAACTCAATAAAAAGCATCTACATAGCACCAATTCATTAAAAAGCAACTTATTTCAGATTTTTATGACTTTTACATAACGATATCTAAATGAAGGTTAAAAGAACGTTAATGTGATGTACATATCTTATCTATATCTATAATCTATATCTATATCAATAATATCTTATTATGAAAACTGGGTTTTCTACGCTTATGGCAATTTTACATTGTGTACACATTTTGAAACAACATGTACAAGAGAGCCAAGCTATTTTAGAGGGGGTAAACTTGTGCATTGTTAAAAAATTTAAGACGCTTTAGGGGCATTTTAGGGATTTCGGCACCTTTGTAACCTATAATTAAGATGACATGTGAAGAGTCTAAATTAATTGTTATGCTAAATAATTTATGCATTGTAATTTTATAGTGCATACAAACTTTATAACATGTACAAGAGATGGAAGCCTTTTTAGAGGGGCTGAATTTGTATTTCCACCAAAGTTTTAAAACACCTAGGCTCTTCTAGTAGGTAACTTGTTCTCTCTTTCTCTTCCAAACCTTTGGCTCCCACACCCGTCGCAGTGTATTCATCTTCTGAAACATCGCCCCCTTCTTCAGTTTCCTTTCAACAAATTTGTAATATAACCCAAGACAATGAATGGTTCAGTCACTCTCTTCAAAACTACTAAAACTATGAAGAAATTCCACTGGTCGCCGGCGATTCTTCTCCCTTTACTCGATCGGGCATCCTATTTTTTTCTTGCTACCATGAAACAAATCGCTCCCAAAGGATGGTGGTCACCAAAATTTTATGCTAAAATTGATGGTTTTGACGATCTCCGGTTGATCGGCGGTAGCCGGAGGGGCGATTTGAGCAGATAAATTTGAATATTGTTAGATCGTATCAAATTTTTTTGCTCGTTCAGTTTAAAAGTGTGATTAACTTTTCCGTTTTTTTGTTTCTGTTTATTGTAATTTGTTTGATAGTACAACTTACAGTTTGTACTCGTCTTTTGTGTCGTGAGAACTATACTAAATTGGTGAAATTATGTGTTAATGGAAGTTCTCTAATGCCGACTATATTTAATGTAAGATTAAATATTTTTATTTATATGTATGTAATCTAGTAGCCATCATTATCATTTATGTAATATGGATCAAAATATATTAAAACCTATAATACAATTAGTTGGTAATTATTGATGGGCCCAATTACCCTTATTAACTAATTGGGTTTCCCATTGGGTGAATATAAGGAGATTACTAGAGAGGGATTAGGGTTAGACATTAATAACATCACACTCAAAATCGCCTCCTCCCCTCTCTCCATTATTACGAGTTCTTCAACCCTAAAGAACTCGGTACTACCATCATGAACATACATCCTAAAGGGGAACCAGATCGAGCTGACAACTATGTCGAACTTTATGGCAGCGTCTCTGACTGGATTCCCTGCTGGCCTGTTTGATGTATCAGGTATTATTTACATGTTTTCCATTATGTTTAAATATAACTGATCATCATGTGGTATCAGAGCATATGTTGCTCAATCAGTTCTGGTTGTTTCCATGAATCTGAAATTGAAATCTGGAAAACAAACTTTCTAAAAATCTGATAAAATTCAAGAACAATAAATTCGACTAAACTTATTATTCATGGATTTTATGTTCTAAACGGATGTTTAATCACATCATATCTTACAATAATTTTCGAAATCTGTATTAGCATCTTAAATTTCAGATTTCGGTTCCAGTATTGAATTTTATTAAAATTAGGGTTCTTCATATTCTTAGTGAAATTCGAATATATTCCCTTATTTTGGAATGAATTCAGGATTAAAAGCTGTTTTTCTGTGTTTTGATTAATTTTATCCCTTAAGATTTCGAAAAATCTATTAATATTATTATATATTATTCGAAATCATTGGATAAATATAAAATATCTTTTAAACAAGAAACATGATATACCAGAATCCCTTAGTTTTCGAATTTCACCCTTATCACAACTAACATCTATCTATCAAAAGAGTTTGAGTTTTGGAGAACAATTTTCGAGATCCATAAGAGATTTCGAGATCCATAAGAGATTTCAAGATGACATAGAACTCGAAATCTAATTAAAACTCGAAATCTTATTATTTTCGAAATCACATAAGCCTACTCGAAATCACCGTAGATCTCGAAACCCCACTTAGAAGTCGAAATCTTATCAGATTTTGAAATCATTAAGGGTCTCGAAATCTCATTAAAATTTCAATATTAAAAGGCTACTCGAAATCAGAGATCTCAAAATCTCATAAGGAACTCGAAATCCATGGGGAACTCAAAATCTTATAACCACTCGAAAAGTCAAGTGAACTCGAGATTTCATAACAAAGTCGAAATCTCACTCGAAATTTCAAATGAACTCGAATTCAACTGATTTCGAGATTTCACAAGGAACTCGAAATCACCATAAACTCGAAAACTTACACAAGATTCTTGAAAAACTAAGTTTTTCTCGAAAACTAACCTGTTCTCAAAATCTAACATGTTCTCGAAATCTCATTACTTTATCAGCTGTTATTAAATAATTGGTTTTGTAAATACTTAATTAATCAGAATCAGATAATTTTCACAAAACCAAAAGCTTAACTTGAATGAGCTTCTGATGTATCACTTCTGCCCAAAGGTGATTTGATACATCTATTTATTGTTCAAGTATTATAAAAGCTATGTTAATTATGCATTACAAACGTGAATGTCTTATTTCTGGCCAAAGCTGATTTAATTCATTCATGTCTAGCATACTTAACAAGTGCATAACTAAGGTGATTGTCTCCTTTTCTGGCCAAAGCTGATTTATCACAATTACTTTGCACACATGCTTAGATGATTACACTTCTGCCCAAAGGTGATTTGTCTTCGTTTAAGTAGAATTTTCAAATGAGTCTATTATTTTGATGTTAGTAATAGACATGTCACAACTTCTTCGAATAATGATCCTCACATTAATGATCCTTCATTAATCTTATGATCATTTTTTGTGTGCCTTATTTTTTAGTACCCATAACTTAACTCACTATAACTTTTTTCTATAAATAAGTATCTCATCTACTCGAATTTCTAAACCTAATATGTTTTGCTTTTCTTAAAGTTTCTACAAAATTAACTTGTAAATTAAATCCTTGATTATCTATTAAGACACGATAATCCTATTGCTCTCTTCTGATAAAAGTGCTACAGAAGAAAAGTAGAGCATATGAATAGGATAAATCGAACATGATGTCTTTTATGATAATCAGGAACTCTCTAACAAAATGTTACCACTAAAGTTATTACTGATTAAGTTTTTCCTAAGGCTAATCTATTATCTGTGGAATAATCACAAGAACTCCTAAGATGCATGCCTTCATTTAAATTTTTTAGGGGGAATTACATATATCCCCTTATTTTAAAACCTAATTACATATATACCCAATTCAAAATTTAAATTACACATTTCCCCTTCTTCTATAATATTACCTTATATGACAAAAATACCCTTTTTATAACTTAACACTCCAGCATCTCTCCATCTCTCTCTCTCCCTCTCCCTCTCCCTCATTGTTATAACTGCATACTATGAATAAAAGTGTGATTCATCTTTCCTTTTTTTCTCTTGCATCAAAGCATTTAACATGTGGACCAGATCCTCCAATTTCCCTTTATTAATTTCATGTTTTTTTAACGATTTCCATAGATTTGCTTTCTGCATTTCCTCTAGATTTTGGATCTGTCTTTTACACATATTATGGCTATTTTGAAATCAAGGTCAATGCTTTCAGCAACTTGTTTTGGAATTTGGAACGGTCATTGAATCTCCTTTGATTTTCCAGATGTCAATCAGATTGCTTTTTTTGTTGTTGTTGTTGAAAACGATTTGGGAATTGAGTTGCATGACTGATCTTCGTTCGTGTTGTCGTTTTGGCTATTGACTTTTTGATTTCAGATTTCTTGATTATTGGGTTGAGATCTGGTCCTAGATCACTATACAATTGATTCGTCTTCTTTACTTAGTAGATTAGTTGGTAGATTAGTTGATAAATTTCTGATCTTGAAACGTAAATTGTTCATGATATTGTGTTGACGGACCTGATAATTGGGGTTTATAGGTTTCTTAAGATCAAGAGAAGTTTTTAAGTTTTAGTAAAAAGGGCAAAATAGTAAAATTTTAAAATAATTTTATTAAAATAAATCAAAATGGGTATATTTGATATTTTTCACTTTTTAAGAGGGGATATATGTAAATTAAATTTTGAGTTGGGTATATACGTAATTTATGAAGTTTGTAGGGGGGATATATGTAATTGCCCTAATTTTTTACTATATGGTTAAGTGGTATATGTGAATACATTATAATGTACAATACCATGACCCATAAAATTAAGGGCTTACACATGGAAATAAGTACATTTTTCCAGTACATTACTTGTACATTTTGATGCATTAAAAATCAACTATAACACTCAAAAGTACCAAAGGAAAATGAGGGTGTTGATAAGCAATATATGTACATAGAAAGAAATGTTAGAAACTGGAAAATAAGATGTTATTCACCTTACAACCACTAAAACCTTTGAAAGAGGATACTTCTAAGGTCCATAGTCAAAATACAAGAACAAAATTCCAACTCTATGGTTCTTCAAAGGAGAATCTCACTGCATAATTATGCCATTAGACTAGGCATAAGCAACGAGACTATCCATAATTCAAAAGAACAGTTGGATGAATTAATTAGGTAGTCGCCTACTAATGATATATTTTTTTGGAAGGTGAATTTCAATGTACAGGACCTTAGGTCACCGGGTTCATGTCGAAGACAATCCCCCGTCAGCCCCGCTCTTCCAGACGCGATGTTCGATCGGGCCCTGGCCGTTGCGCAAGCTGACTTCCTCCCGGAAACCATACTGCCCCCACACGAGAGACTCGCTGGGGTAACAGCTGAGTAAAACCGGGTTGCCCTCAAGACCGCACCATGACTCGGTAGGATACGATCCATCATTGGGACGTCCCACCCCCCGTATGCCGCAGCCGGGAGTCGAACCGGCGACCTCCAAGGAGGAAGCCGGCCCAACCTTAACCAACATGGGGATAACCGGTTGAGCTAGGAGGCGGGATACTACTAGAATTATATGTTTCCGTAAACTACTAATGATATTTAAGTCTGCTAATCTTGATATTCCAATTAACACATGATAAGTTGACTCTAGTTATATATGTTTCCTTACTAGAATTCAACAAATAACTAACATGAGAGTTAGTGACAAAATTAAATCTTAAGGCTATAAGAACCATGAAAAGTTGTCTTCTAATTACGCTTTATGATACCTTACATATTCTGGAAATTAATCAGAATTTAGTATCAATACTAAAGCTATATTATGACAGTTGTGAGGTTTACATAGCCAACATAAAGTCACACTTACCTTCAACTCTCATTTTATTTGTTCTCAATATATGGATAGAAACATTAATAAGATGAAACTAGATGATACCTTTCACTTTCACAACTTTTGTTATCATGCAAATGAGAATTTGACAAAAGAAAAATGAGACCTATAAATTTCATCCATTATAACCGAAATTCATGAGAAATCATGACATAGTTAACGAGGATGTTTTTTTTATCTAATATCTCATTCTAAGTGATTTTAAATCATGATGTTAAAAGCCCAAAATCATTACTTGGCTTAAGTATAGGTCCACCATAAGTTATTCATTGACATTCGTGGAACTGATTCCAAATGGAATATTCAGATATAATTCATTTATCAAATAAAGACTATCAACTTGTATCTAAATTGTCTCATATGGGTCACAGTCTTAAAAGAAATCTATTCATATGTATACTTAATAAGATTTCTATTAAATATATCCCTAAGTTTCTTATGACATGTGGACATTAAGGAAATCAAATAAAGTCTAATATATATATATATATGATAGGTTCCAACGTCAGTACCTCATTGAAACTTCTCTTGTAGCATTTCTAGAGATATCAAAGATCAGTGGGAGCATTAAGTGTCTTAATAATAACTTGCAATAGTTGCAAGAGGTAGGGGAGTGAAAACTTCAGATTACTTCAATTTACACCTCTTATACAAGACACTGCTCCATCTCGACATTGTTCCATCAAAACTTGTCTCCTTAAAATCTAATGCTACTCTTACAAAAGTTTCATTGTTGCTTAATTGTGGGCACACTTAGATTTCTTACCTAAACTAACATAATCCTCAACAAGAGAAACTACAACGACTAACGTCCTTAATTTGTTTTTCTCTATTAGAATCTGTTGGTCGTTAAATATTGACCCTAAGCATGCTGAGTTCCTGAAGATTTCTAAGGTCAGTGGGAGTAGTCAAAGTCCTTATCATGACTTGCAAGGAATACAAGAGGCGGGGGGAAGAGAGTCATTAAATTTTAATCTGAATTTAACTCTGATTACACTTCTTATACACCATACTGCACCAACTCGTACAAACTTAGAATTCTAAAAATGATAGCAACCTAACCAAGAGCTAATCCATAAAACTAAAACTTATAATAAATCCAATAATCAAATCAGGAGGTCATCTAGGTTTAAAAAGCTACTAACCTTGATGATTACATAACCTCCCTAACTGAAGTTGAAATGGATTTTGGAAAAGTTTATTGATCCTATCTCCTCTAATTAAGCCATTAGCGTAATCAATCTTCTAAATGGAATAAAACTGTTTTCTAATAAAACAGATTTTATGTGTTCGTATAACGTTTGGGATTTGATTGAATTACCTAAGAGTGTTCATAACTAAACCAAATCCTGATATAAACATTAAGACACGAAGAAGCATGATTGATTGTCAAAGGTTATACTCAGGAAGAGATAAATTATCAAAGAATCTTTCTTACCTGTCTTACAAAAGATTTCTTTTAGGATCATCACTGTTCTAGTAGCTTATAATAGTTTTGAGCTAAATTAGATGAACATTAAAACAACTTTCCCTAACAACTGGCTGACATATTTACATGTTCATAAAACAATCTGAAAGTTCTAAACTTAAGGTTAAAGAACAGTTTGTCTATAAGCCGATAAAATCCATGTATTGGTTAATGCAAACATCATAATGCGATGAAATCTTAACACAATTATTTTCATCAAGAACCAAGTGGATTAATGTACCTACCTCAAAATGAGTGAGAGCAACTAAAATAAACTTGTCCTTATATAGATGACATTCTTTTGACAAGTATATGCTACATAAGTCAAAGCATTGTTAACACACATTTTGATATAATAGATATTAGGGATATCTCTTATGTGATAGATATCATAACATACAGAGATAGGCCCAATGGGACATTAGTTTCGTTCCATAAGTTTAACCTTAAATGGGTCCTTACATATGTAACAAACAATACTGCTCTCCTTTAGAGGATAATATGGTAAATGAGATTATTTCCTTATACTTCATTAAGTAAGAAGTTTTATCGAGATTCAAGTCTATACCCGTTTAGATATTACTCACAAACTGGTTGATTACTCTAACTTTGTAATATTCAAAGATGACAAAAGTAATTTCGGGTATATCCTTATGTCAGCAAATAAAACCTATCTCATGGAGAAGTCATAATGGACTGATATCAACAATCTAAGTCATAACGACATAATATGTTGTTGATCACAAAGCAATAGCCACTAAAAGTTGTTGAAAATTTATCAGTGGACTCATAAGTTTATTAACTCAATATAAATTATATTGAAGACTTGTTGTGATAAAATCAGCTACCATGTCTCCTTTAACAGTAACAGTTCGAGAGGTACTGCATTAAATTTCGATACGAAATTAATTATTCGTTTATGAACGAATTGAGAAAACTAAATCTTTGTATCGAATACATTCATGATATGCTTAAGGATCCTATAACTAAAGGTCTATTACCCATAAGTCTTATTAAGAGAGCTCATAAAAGAGACAAGTTTTGATTGATGACCATGTACAATTGCATATCGTACTATGAATGACTAACTATTAATTAATTTTCCTCACCAGTTTGGTTTTGTATTTCTCTAACATATGTTCTGCCGGTATAATAACATATAGACAAATGTAAATACAAATCAAACGTTAAAGGGCTTACTTTTTTTTATCATAACTATAAGGTTTTAAATTGAGGCTGTAGTATGATTAATGGGGGTCCTGAGTCGAATGATGATTCAACGATTCTATTTCTCTGCTACGGTTCTTGGTTTAAAGCTAAAATGAGTATTAACTCCTGATCAAACTTATCTAATGCTCATGATAAATGATTATTCGGCTAAGTGGGATAATGTAAGATTAAATATTTTTATTTATATGTATTTAATCTAGTAGCCATCATTATCATTTATATAATATGGATCAAAATATATTAAAACCTATAATATAATTAGTTGGTAATTGTTGATTGGCCCCATTACCCTTATTAACTAAATGGGTTCCCCTTGGGTGTATATAAGGAGATTACTAGAGAGGGATTAGGGTTAGACATTCATAACATCACACTCAAAATCGCCTCCACCTCTCTCTCTCCATTATTACGATAAAGAACTCGGTACTACCATCATGAACATAAATCCTAAAGGGGAAACAGATCTAGCTAACAACTATGTCGAACTCCATGGCTGCGTCTCTGACTGGATTCTCTGCTGGCCTGTTTGATGTATCGGGTATTATTTACATGTTTTCCATTATGTTTAAACATAACTGATCATCATAAGATACTTAGCAGTAGAATCTGACTATTTGTTTGGTGAATTTGTGATTATAAAGGGGTGTTTATATGATGAATTTGTGATTGTAAAGGATAAATAGAGTGGATTTGATTGATTTGGAAGATGTTGAACAGAAGTGGCAGTGATGATTGATGGAATACTAAGCGAAGACTGGCGGGGTTTATCAATCGGAGTAAATTATCATCTTCTTTGTACATGCTACTATCAAGGTATGATGTTTATGGCTTCTTAATCTTCTCATTAGATTTGATTTGATTTGTTTATGTGAATTTTTACTTGCTTAATTTGATTTTTTTAATAACAAAACTTGATTAGCATGCGTTGATATAAACTTGATCAATTCTTTATAAGCAACTAATGTCAGATTTTGACCATACACATATCTATAAGCGACTAAGGTCACATTTTGACCATATGCATAAAGATGAAAAAGCAACTAGAAAAAGAAAGGGCGTGTTGTATTCTTTGCAGATTTATGATTAATATTCCAACACTAACAGAAAACGAGTCATGCAGGCTTGTAAATTGTTCTACTCACTGAACATGCTTTATCCATCACTTTCATAGCAAAGTAGTTTCCTGTACCGATCAACTCAGAAAAATAAACACTTACAATAGGCCTACACCACAATTTAACTATCTAAAATGTTTCAATTCTAGCTAGCCCGTTTCATTTTAAGATTTCACAACTTAAATAGCTTCCCATCTATCATTTTTAATGTGCTCATGGGGACATCTCTTCGGTAAAAAGTTGGTTTAAAATGTAAGGGGTCAGGTTAAAGTTTATAATCAACAAGTTATATTGAGTGTTATCTACTAAAAGATAGCATTGCACTTGATTAGGGCCGGCAATTTTACATGAATACACGAATACACGACACGAACCTACACGAAGTTAACAGGTATCGTGTATGGCCTTAACAGGTATCGTGTACCAAACAGGTAGACACGAGATTACCTGTTAATTTTCATGTATAAACAGGTTAAATACATGTTTACCTGTTAGTACACGATAAGAAATTAAATTAAATAAAACTCATCAACTATGTGCGTGTGGGTTCCTTAATTCATTTCTATTTTCATTCCACATTCAATTCAAAAAAAATAAAACCCTAAACTCCATCCGTAACTCTCAGATAGCATGTCGTGTTCGTGTTTTTGCTCGTGTTAACAGGTATTAACAGTAATTTTCGTGTATAACAGTCGAATACTCATGGTAACAGGTATTAACAGGTAATTTTCGTGTATATCGTGTCGTGTTCGTGTTCGAAAAAAAGGACACGATAAGTTATCGTGTCGTGTTCGTGTATGGGATTTCGTGTATCGTGTCTTATCGTGTCGTGTTTTATCGTGTACGGGCATACACGATATGCCAGCCCTACACTTGATTATCTGCTTCTCGGTCATAGTTGTCGAAAGTGCTAGGCGCACTTAAGGCGCAAAGGGTGAGTTTGTTTCAAACCCGTTCAAATAGTTTTTTTTTTCAGAATTTGACTGGAATATGTGTTTGTGAGCCTTGATGGACGCATGGCGTTATTGCTGCTCTGGGCTGGGTCTAAGCGAGTGTTTTTTGCTCCTTTCACTACTGTGTTTTCAATCTTTAAATCACATAATCACTTTAGGTAAGGGATGACTAGCAGATCCTCATATGGTCATGTTTTTGATGATTCTCTCAAGCTCGTTAAGGTTACCTTCTATAGTTTTATTTTTTATTTTTTTCCCTGATCTCAAGCTGGTTAAGGTTACCTTCAATCGTTACATTTTAACTGTTATAGTTAGTTTCAGTCAATTGTAATTTTTTTCCATTACAGCTTAAAAAATCAATCACCGCCAGTGTAGTGGGCCTGCCAAATGCGTAGGTAAGAGCCGTCTCATTAATAGTTTAAAGATATATCATGTTGTCAATGTTGGGGCCACACCTGGACTAACAAGAACCATGTAAGAAGTACAGTTAAACAAGCATGTTAAACTTTTGGATTGTCCTGGTGTTGGGATGCTTAAATCTGGGATTACCATGCTACTATTGCACTTAGAAATCACAAGAGATCTAGGATCCTGTTAGCCTAGGCAAGTCAGTTTTATTTTCCAAATACGTATACATATGCTTGGTGCACGCAAAACGTTAGGAACTAAAAAATATCATGAAATATGAGGAACAAAAATGTTTTGTCGATTTTTTTTAAAATAAAATCTGAAATATTCAGTGGTTGTGATATAAAATTTATCAAAGGATGAGCCTTAAAATCATTTTTAAGATAAACCATGACATGATATTTGGGTTTGATATGATGTCATTTCCTTTTTTATTGAATCTTTAACCCATTAGACAATTAAATCAATTTACATATCTTTTCACTAAAGGCGTGTTTTTAGCTGTGAAATTTTGGGTTTTCCAGAATCTAGAATTGTAGGATCGTGTACGGACCCGAATGAGTCTATCAGAGGAGTTTTAATCAGTTTCAGGTGCGGAAAACAAGAAACTGATATAGAAACAGCTAGTAATTCAATTTAAACAGCTCTTGTATTGATCTAACAGCTTGTACAATCAACAGGAAAACCGGCAGCACCTCGGTACAATATTCTGATTCACCACCAAATGAAATGGTCAGTAGCCTATTTATAGAGATTCTGATTCCCCATGAAAGTGCAATGTTCATTTCGTGGGAAATCAACATTTCGTGGGAAATCAACTCTAAAACTCTATTTTCCTGAACTACGTGCCCTGATCTAACATATCTAGACTAAGACTCGATACAAGACGAAGTCGACAGATGTATGCACTAACAGATTCCCCCTCAGATGTTGACGAGTCTCACGTGTCGAGTCTTTGCAACTTCAGTCTCTATCAGTCTTTGGGCTTTTCTTTCCAATCAACATCAACAGACTCCCCCTAACAATGTGCTGGTATTTCTTAAGTTCATCAGCATCATTTGCTTCAGGATCGTAGTCTGGCGTTCACAGGTTCAAGATCGTTGCCTAGCTCATGCTTTGTCTTCAGAGTCCTCAAATATCGGAACCTGGCTTTTCAAACATAAGCTTCTCAGGATCGATCAACCTGGCTCACATCCAGCTTTTCCTCAAACCAGCACCATCTCTACCTCAAAGTAAATTTTACAATTTTTAAACATTAACATGTATACATCAACTCAAACTCTCCCTCAAATCAAACAGAAAATTTTATCAATGATAATCCTGATGAACCACTTGTAAATTAGCTTAAAACACATTTGATTAAAAACATAAACTCCCCCTCACAACATGGTCATCATGTCTAGCACTTGGAATTTTGAAAATCAGCTCTCCAACATCAGTTGTCGAAAATATTTTTGAGTTTTTCAAAAGTTTATGCTAAAACACACCAAAAATCTTTTTGGATTTTTGAATGTAATGAAATGAAATACAGTAACAAAATATTTACAAACAATATTTTTGTGAGTTTGTGCAAGATGATCATATCAGTTAATGACAAGTCACAAGTACCGTTGAGCTTAGTTACACATTAAGAATTAAACAATTCACTTAGAATTACCGATATACTGATCCACTTAAATTTTCACACAAATTTCAACTAATTCAGGATATGAGTTAGGTGTTTTAAGAACTTAAACTCATTCATGTGTCCCACCTCTTGAATATACTCCCGTATCCAGATCCCAATATTCAGTCTTACAGGTGAGTATACCATAGATGATATCTGTAAGGGGTTAATAAATTATGAAGAATCATGAGAGCTCAGGTCAGAACTACCGTTCAGCAGAGAGATCATGACTCGACTTTTGGGTGTGTCCCCTTTAGAGGATCTTTTTTACAACAACATTGATTAGCAATTTTATTGTCTTATCATTTATGCTGAGGGTGGTGCTATATTTCAAGCAATGCAGAAAGTATTATTCAAGGACTAGGTCAGAACTTCCATTCAGCAGAAGTCCCGGAATAATACCCCAGATATCACTGAGCATAAAGACCTAGTATATCAGAAAGAAGAACCTTTCAAACGAGATTTCAGGGGTTACCTATATATCCAAGTAGTGTTCCCCACGAAATAAGCAAGTTTGAATTTATGTTTATATCCCGAAAAAGTTTACTAAATGTGTAAAAACCTATCGGCATATCATCAGTGAGACTGTTTAACGCTATTTAAACATTACATTTCTTTAGCATACTGTGACTGTCTACTGATGTACTATCATTTCCTCTTCTTAGACACCAAAACTCAATTTTTGATTTTATCATGTTTTTGTCTTTTTCAAATTTTTTAATGTTTTTGAATTTTTTGAAAAAAATTTACTCCCCCTAAAATGCAAACACATTTACAGAAATTTGAAAACAAACTGTACAAAACTTGACAACCGATATCAAATCGCATTAATTCGCCATCCACTAGGCATAAACAATCAGAACTCCCCCTTTCACAAAACTATTTTCTCATTATGATTTCAAAACACTTAAGTTTGTTTTAACCAAAATGATTTTTCCGGAAAATAAGTTTTGTTAATTTTACCACTTGTAGGTTAGGGGTTTGGTTCATCATATTGTCCATAAAAATACCACTTTTAAGTATGGTCCAATCAAGTTCAACTTAATGACCTTGATTAACCAAATGCAAGTATGCACAAACAAACCTTTGTACAAGTTGTAAGATAAGTCAAGTCCAATTTAATGTCCTTGAATTACCACTTGTAGGAATATCACATCTACACAGATACATTTTACCAATAAAGATGCCGATTCCTGATTCACACTTACCAACCTGGAAGCTCCGGCATAGTCCATCACCTGTAAAAACTAAACACATTTAAAAATCTTTCACAAAATCTAAAATAACAAGAATGATGCCGATTCCTGATCCACGATTACAAACTTGGGATCTCCGGCAAGTCAGGTTTTTCAAGCAAAGAAAATGTCCACCCAAGCCTGACCAGCCTTGGGTGTTTTCAATTCAGATTCAGTTGGGATATAAGTTGCTTTCTTTGTAGCGTAAAAGTCTTTAACCCCTTTAACCTTCCCATCGACCATCTTTCCGAAAATTTTCTTCACATTTCCATTAAATGCTTTCTCAACATCAAAATTATCCTTCTCAGAATAAAACTGATTTGAGATTTCAATCTTCTCAATCTTTTGTTTAAAATTCTCAGTCCTCAATGATGGAAAGTTCTCATCATCCATTGAAGGTACTGAGTTTCCATCACTCTCATCAAATTGTGGCTCCTCTGATTTTGTGGAAACAGATTCATCGCCAGATTTTACACTTGACTTCTTAACAACCCACTTCTCGTTGTCAAGCTTCACACTTCGCCTGTAAAAACTTTTAAAACATTCACCAACTTCATATGTTGAATTTTTGAAAACTTTAAATTTCTCAGTTAGTGGTTCAGCTTTATCAACAACAACTTCTTTCAGTTTTCCAGAAACTCCCTGTTTTATCTTAGTTGATTTTGGACAGTTCCATGCAATGTGACCAACTTCCTTGCATTTAAAACAGGTTCTTGTTTCTCTTTTCTGATAAGCACCATTCTTTTTCTTCTCAGCAAGAAAATATTGATTTGATTGTCTCCAGAATGGGCTCTTTGCTTCCTCTTCCAAACTTGTTCCTGAAACAAATTTTGTATTTTTAGATATTTTCTCATTTTTATAATTTTCAGGTGGAATAAAACCTAAACCTTTCCTTTTGAAATTACCGTTACGGTTTGATTTCTTTTGAAAACCAGAACCGGAACCGTAATTCTTTTTCTTGTTTAAACGTTGTTGAACTCTTGAAATGTATTTTTTAGGTCTTTCAGAAAGATTAAGATCTTTTATTTTAGAAATATTAATTTCTGTCATTTTAAAAACCTTTTTGATCTTTTCAAATCGAACACTTCTTATTGAAAACTCTTTATCAAAATATAATTTGTCAGAATCATTCAAAGTGTATACAACTTCAAATGTTGCATCATTCAAATTAGATTTTGACAACAAAAATTCTTTACTATACATCCGTTTTCCCGACGATATCGAACTCTTTTCAAACGAACTCGAACTCCCGACTAACTGACACGAACTTTCGGACTCGGATTTCGACTCTGACTCCTCATCCCTATCCAACACCTGATCGACCATTCTTTTTATTAATTCAGACTCATGATCTGTGTCAGACGCTGGGAACGTGACGTCAATATTGTCTGGTAATACATCGGTTATCTCGGACTCTAACTTTAAATTGACCGCCTTTTTTACTTGTTCCTCATTCGGTTTTCTAGGTGAACACCCTTCCCAAATCGGAGGTGGACACTTATTATAACAGACACCCTGTTTTTTACCAGTATCCTTCTTCTTCGACTTCTTTTGATCTTCATTAAACGCTTCAAAACCTTCAACCGTTGGATAAATTCTATCAATTATGTAATCACAACTTGTATAACTTCGCAGCAATCTTCTGATTCTTTCATTCTCAACTTTCTCAGTTTCCAACTCTTGCTTCCATTTTGCACATTCTTCAATGTAAAAATTTATCTCTTTCTGCTTTGACATCATGGTAGCATTCAACATCTTCAAAGCTTTCTCTCTTTCAGAGTTAGTCTTTTCCAGACTATTCACAGTTCTGTTCAATACATCATATGACTCTTTCAAATTTTTTACATCAAACAGCAACTGTTCTTTCAACTTTTCTAACTCACTAAACCTCTCATCTTTTTCTATACATTGTTTACATGACTCTAAACAAGTAAGACAAGGTTTTATGACTTCAACTATCTTTTCTATCTCCACCATCTTCTCAACTTCCACTATTTTCTCCACTTCAACTATCTTCTCAATCACTTTGACTTCTTTCAATTCTTTTGCAGCTTTCCTCTCTATAAGTTTCTTCAATTTATCTGCAAAATAGAAATCAAATCTGTCAGAAGATGAATGAGTTTTTCCAAGGTTTATCTGTTCAATTTCTTCATCATTATCACTGCTTTCAGAAAAAACAGATTTTCCATCTTGACTCTCCTCATCATTCGACATCACAGCCATCCACTCCTTCATCAACTCTGGCTTTTGTACAATCTGAGGAATAAAAGCTTTAACATTGGGATCAGCTGGAATAAACTTGTCCCAGCTAAAACCATCAGCCACTATCTCGTCATCTTGATCAATGATGCCATAGTAAGCTTTCTTGTTTGCATCCTCGATCATTTTTCCATGTGCAGTTTGAGATTCCTTGTGTTGATGCGGTTGATAAGTGATTTGTTGATATATAGACTTTTTATAGTAATAATCTTTTCCAAAAGGATCCTTTGCTCCTCTCGGCTCCTGATTCTTGCACTCTCTTTTGAAATGACCTTTTTCCCTGCATTTAAAACAAGTAACTTTAGATTTATCAAAACCTAAAGATGAAAGATGAGCATCCAAAAAATCATTTCGTCCTGTAATCATTTTGAACTTTTCAGCTCTTCTCAGGATACTAGCTAGACACCATGTAACACCCTTAATATTTGTACGGAATTTAATTAATAATTATATTAATTTCATACTAATCAGAGTTTACAAAAACTTTTCGTGTTTAAAGACCATACATATTTGTGATAGTACCCAAAACACATCCAAAATAGTACATAACATGTTTTAAGTTAACCCTTGCTAGTCAACTAACAACTAGTTTAAAGGATTCAAAACACGGTTAACAAACCATTTACAACACGATTAAAATCTAGACAAAGTTAAGTTTGGTGCGGAAGCTTCAAAATGCGTGTTCGGTTCTTGACAATGTACTTGATCACCATCCGGAAGGACCTCATCCATACCTAGGGTCAAACCACTAAAAACATTAGTTTTGACATTAATACAATACATATAAACGAATTCCGACATCGAAAAGTGACAATTAAAAATACAAGTTTTCTAGGCTCCACCGTAACTTACGGTGTCTACCGTAAGTTACGGTAGACCCTGAATGACTCTGGTCTGCCGTAACACAGGGGTCTACCACCGTAACATTTTTGGTTTCCACCGTAAATTACGGTGGTGACCGTAATTTACGGTGGACTCTGTGATTCTGCCATTTGACTATTTTGTTGATTGTGTCCAAAACCGCATACCGTTTTAGACTATTTCTTTCCTGTATGTCTGTAAATTCATTACGGACATATTCATTTGATTATCATACTAACAATTGATTCACCGATCATACGGCTAAAAGTTTATACACTATTATTTATCCGACCCATTCCAACTATAAGTGTATATTTCCAGTTTCTTATTCTAAGACCTTTTAGATGCCATTACCCAAGTTCCCGGGCTTGTACATCTTGGTGTGTTTGCGCTATTCATGACCTTATGTTCCCTTGGGACTAAAAGCTCGTCTCCTCGGAATTCAACATTCCGTTTTAAACGGCCTTTTCAACATACCCCCATTTATTATTCCAATATCCTGGATTCACAACTTAAAGTATCATAGCTAGGTTCATAAGCTTAGTGCAATCTAACACTTAACAACTTACGAAACCATCATATCGCTATTGTCATGATTCCTTTTATGGTATCTATTCAACCCGTTTGACTATCTAGTGAAAACCATCACTTTATTAACAAGTCAAACCCAATCCCAAATCTATATTTTGACCCGTTTGATGTTCAAGTGAACTACGCCACTTTAGAACACTTCAAACGCATCCTTTACACTACGATTCTATCTATTCACTAAATTCAAACATATATGCGTAATTTAACGAGACCAAAGTCACATACCTTTAAAGCACACCTTTTCCGCATGTATAACCCTCGACGTGTCCACTTGACGTTCCGGATTCCTTGCCTAAAGAGTTCAATTCATAACAAGATTAGAACTCTTTCATAAGCTTTAACGCATTATTTCTTAACATATTCAAATCTGCGTTTTACCCAACCTTTAACACTTTAACCCTCATTTAGGCGTTTTATCAAACACCTAGCGGGTCAGATTTCTACATGGTCTAGACCAAGTTCATGACTTGAGTTTATCACCATAATTAACTTAAATTAGACTACATGTCCATATTTTAACATCAACAATTTAGAGATTTCCTCATAATTTCAGTTTACACTAGAACAAGAGTGTTAATCCTAGTGTTTATCGAGTTCCACTAACATATTAGTCACCCACTATGGTGATTTTGATCCTTACAATTAACATGCAAGAATTTATCAAGAATTCATCTAGGGTTTGTCCCTACACCTTATATCACTTCCAATTTCATGTTTACAACACATAATTAAGCTCTACACTCGATTTCAATCACATGCATGAACTTTGAATCGAATCAAAATGACCTAATTTGACATACCTTATGACCCCTTTGACGAGGTGATCACGATTCTATGTTCAGATTCCAATTTCAACTGGATTTTGGCCTTCAATTTGATAGTTTAGTACATGTTAGGGTTTTGGAAGTGAGGGTGTCGCCCCCTTCCTGTTCTTGATCGACCAGAGCCTCAATTGAGGTGTTTGGTTTTATTTTTTGATTAAAACTAATAATAATAGTTTCAAGTTTAACAACATTGGTCCCTCCCCTTTTATTTAACATTTAATTTTGGTTATTCTAACCTTATTTCAAGTTATTTCTAGACTTGTAATTAACTAGGTTATAATTTTTCCTAGTTAATTAATTCTTGTTTATTTAAAACTTTATAATCCTAATATAAATTTTTATATTTCCGGGATGTTACAAGTCCACCCCCTTAAAAGGGGTTCGTCCCTGAAACCGTATTACGTACCAAATAATATAGGGTAGAGCCGTTGCATTTCTTCTTCGGATTCCCAGGTGGTATACGCACCCTTCCTGTGTTCCCATTTAACCTTCACTTGGTTAATTACTTTGTTCCTCAAACTCTTCTCTTTACGATCTAAAATTGCAATTGGCTTTACTGCATAGTTGAGGCTGTTATCCACCTCGATGTCATCATAGTGGATGCGAGCGGTTTCATCTGCTAAGCATTTTCGGAGATGTGACACGTGGAATGTGCTATGAATTCCACTCAACTCCTCGGGTAGTTCAAGACGATATGCTACCTTACCAACCCGTTCAGTGATTCTGAATGGTCCAATAAATCTAGGACTCAACTTTCCTCTTTTTCTGAACCGTATATTCCTTTCCATGGCGATACTTTTAGCATTACTTTATCGCCGATTTGAAATTCAATTGGTCTCTTCCGTTTATCCGCGTACGCTTTTTGTCGATCCTGAGCCGCCTTTAGGTGAGCTCAGACCAAGTCGATCTTCTCATTCGTAGTTCGGATTATATCAGTAGGAGCTAGTCCTCGTGGACCCACTTCTCCCCAACATACCGGGGTTCGACACTTTCTTCCATATAACATTTCATAAGGGGCCATTTAATGCTCGCGTGGTAGCTGTTGTTATACGAGAATTCAACCAAGGGTAGATAGACATCCCAACTACCCCTAAAGTCGATAATGCAAGCCCGCAACATATCTTCCAATGTTTGTATCGTTCTCTCACTTTGCCCATCCGTTTGTGGATGGTAAGCAGTGCTAATGAACAATTTAGTTCCCATTTGCTCTTGGAATTCGCGCCAAAATTTCAAAGTAAACCGAGTATCTCTGTCTGACACAATGGATATCGGTACTCCATGACGTGCTATGATCTCATTGGTGTACACCTCCGACATCTTCTCAGATGTATAAGTCTCACGAATCGGAATGAAGTGAGCACTTTTCGTCAATCTATCCACGACTACCCATATAGCATCAAACCCGCGATTTGTTTTGGGCAATTTGGTCAACAAATCCATTGTGATTTGTTCCCATTTCCAAACTGGGATGTCCAATGGTTGCAACTTACCATATGGCTTTTGGTGCTCCGCTTTGACTTGCAAGCAGGTCAAACACTTCTCCACATATTTCACTATGTCTCTTTTCATTCCGGGCCACCAATAATTTTGTTTTAGATCGTTATACATCTTGGTCACCCCCGGATGTATCGAATAACGAGATTTATGGGCCTCGTCAAGTAGAAGTGCCTTGGCCCCACATGAGTTTGGAACCCAAATTCTCCCAAGTCGAGTTTTCAATCCTTGGTTATCATCCTCCAGGTCTTTTAACTGCCCAACTATTCTTTCCCTTTTCACATTTTCTTCCTTTATTGCTTCAATTTGAGATTTCCGGATTTGTTCAAGCAAACCCGATGTCACAATTAGTTGCATCGATCGTACTCGAATAGGCGTATAATCTGTCTTTCGGCTCAGCGCGTCTGCCACTACATTAGCCTTCCCGGGGTGGTAATGTATTTCACAATCAAAGTTTTTGACGGTTTCTAACCACCGCCTCTGCCTCATATTTAATTCCTTCTGATCGAAGAAATACTTCAAGCTTTTATGGTCGGTAAAGATAGTGCATTTCACCCCATACAAATAATGCCTCCATATTTTCAAGGCGAACACCACCGCCGCCAACTCGAGGTCATGGGTAGGATATCTCTTCTCATGAGTCTTTAGCTGCCTCGAGGCATAGGCTATAACCTTGCCCCGTTGCATCAAAACGCAGCCAAGCCCCGAATGTGATGCATCTGAGTAAACTACCATGTCGTCTGTTCCATCCGGTAATGACAATACCGGATGGATGGGTCAGTTTTTCCTTAAGCGTTTGGAACGCCCTTTCTTGATCATCGCCCCAGTTAAACTTTTCGTCCTTACGGGTTAACTTGGTTAATGGCATAGCAATTTTGGAGAAATCCTGTATGAATCTTCGATAATAACCCGCAAGCCCCAAAAAGCTTCTGATCTCCAAAGGATTCTTCGGTGGATCCCATCTCGCCACGGCTTCTATCTTTGACGGGTCTACTAACACCCCGTTTGCACTAATGATGTGCCCGAGGAATTGTACTTCTCGCAACCAGAAAGCACATTTCGAGAACTTTGCATACAATTTCTCTTTTCTGAGCGTCTCTAATACTTCACGCAAATGATTTGTGTGTTCCGCTTCATTCTTCGAATATATCAAGATATCATCAATGAACACTATTACCGACTTATCTAGCATAGGCTTACAGACCCAGTTCATGAGGTCCATGAAATCCGCGGGTGCATTAGTTAACCCAAAGGACATCACAAGGAACTCGTAATGTCCATACCGTGTACGGAAAGCCGTCTTTGGTATATCTTCCTCCTTGACTTTCAACTGATGGTATCCCGATCTAAGGTCGATCTTGAAGAACCAACTTGCGCCTTGAAATTGATCAAATAAATCATCGATTCTTGGGAGTGGGTATCGATTCTTCACCGTGAGTTTATTTAACTCCCTGTAATCGATACACATGCGCATGCTCCCATCCTTTTTTTTCACAAATAGCACCGGTGCACCCCACGGAGACACACTAGGCCGGATAAACCCCTTGTCTAATAGATCTTGAATTTGCGACATCAATTCTTGTAATTCTGATGGCGCGAGTCGATACGGCGCCTTGGCCACAGGTTTCGCGCCCGGAACCAATTCGATCCCGAACTCTACCTCCCGTTCTGGCGGTATTCCCGGTAGGTCCTCTGGAAATAGGTCAGCATATTCGCGTACCACCGGTACATCTTCAATCTCTAGTGATCTCTTGTCTGATTCGTTCGCGTATATCATGAATGCCCTACAACCGTGCCTCATGAGCTTGCGAGCTTTTAGCATTGAACACATAACGGGATTACCCCTCTTTTCGCCGTGTATGGTAACAGATTTTCCACTTGGAGATGTTAGTTTTATCTCCTTACGGAAACATACGACTCTCGCATGGTATCGAGATAGCCAATCCATCCCGACTACTACTTGGAATTCCCCCATCGACATAGGAATCAAGTCTATTGAATATTCTTCATCGTCAATGTTTATCTTACAATCTCGACATACATCACACACAAGGAAACTTTTGTTATCACCTATTTCTACTTCTAATGGAATAGGCAATTTTGTTAGTACAAAAGAAGGATGTCGAATAAATCCATGTGAAACAAAGGATTTATTCGCACCTGTATCAAATAACACATGTGCAGGAATTGAATTTATGGAAAATATACCTGAGACCACATCGGGCTCTGTTTTTGCCTCCACTGCTGTTAACTGGAAAGATCTTGCCTTTGCTCTTGGTGTCTCAGTGTGTGTATTCTTGTCATCTTTCTTTCCGATCAACTCCGGGCACTCAGATTTCTTGTGACCCGGTTGGTAGCATTTGTAACACACCGATACCTTTCCCGGACATAATGCAGCCGTGTGCCCCGTTTTCCCACATATAGGACACGGTTTGTCCTTGAACCGGCACTCACCTTTGTGCCCCTTCCCGCATATCTTGCAGTTTGATGACCCACTTTTCCCTTCTTGTTTCTTTGAGGATTCCGTTATGCGCGCCTTTTTCGTTGGGCTTGGATTGACTATCTGCGCCCTTCTTTCACCTCTTTCAATCTGTTTCTTCAACTCTATCTCCCGTTCCTGAGCAACGTTTATAATCTCGGTGAGAGTCTCATACTTTGAAGGAGTCATAAACTCCCTATACTCGGCGCTCAACATATTATAATAATAATATATTTTCTGCTCCTCATTCGTTATCAATTCATCACAAAACTTCATCTTATCCATGAACATTCCAGTGATTTTATCAATAGATTCACCCTTGTGTCGAAGTTGCATAAATTCTTCCTTGATCTTGTTAATGACTGCCTTGGGACTGTGATGTTTAAGAAACGGCGTCTTAAATTCACCAATGTCATAGCTTTAGCCGCTTCGCTTCCAATTTCTTTCTTCTTATTATCCCACCAGTCTTTCGCTTGACCCCTTAACTGACCCGTGCCATAGGCTACGTAGTCGTCTGGATCACAATGAGTCCTTTCGAATACTCCATCCATATCGCTTAGCCACCACTGGCATATTATCGGGTCAACCTCCCCAATGTAAATTGGCGGTTTGCACGCCATGAACTCTTTATATGAACAAGACTTTCGTCCACCCGACTTTTCTTTTGCTAAATTGGTATTATCTTCCAATTTCTTGATTCTTTCTTCCACCACCGATAATACCGTGTTTTGGATTTTATCGATAAAACCCGACAAACTGTTTTCGATTGCCTTCCCTACCTCTTCAGCAATCACTTCTCTCGTTTGCTCGGTGACTCTTGACACCGCATTATCATTACCTTTATCCGTCATCTTTAACTGAAATGTTTACATCAAGCGTTAAACATTTCATCTATAGCATATGGTTTATTTACTTCGGTTTATTCAAGTTCATAACTTGTTTTTACCGCTCTTATTTAATGCACTTTCCAGGTTTGAGTGTATTAACACGCTCTTCCCATGCATATCTACTCATCATTCCCTTTTTATACTTGGTAACTCTACTTAGAACAATTAATTCTTACCGGATGCTTGATCAAACCTGAACCGAACACTTTGTTGACAACCTTAAGCTCTGATTACCAACTTGTAACACCCTTAATATTTGTACGGAATTTAATTAATAATTATATTAATTTCATACTAATCAGAGTTTACAAAAACTTTTCGTGTTTAAAGACCATACATATTTGTGATAGTACCCATAACACATCCAAAATAGTACATAACAAGTTTTAAGTTAACCCGTGCTAGTCAACTAACAACTAGTTTAAAGGATTCAAAACACGGTTAACAAACCATTTACAACACGATTAAAATCTAGACAAAGTTAAGTTTGGTGCGGAAGCTTCAAAATGCGTGTTCGATTCTTGACAATGTACTTGATCACCATCCGGAAGGACCTCATCCATACCTAGGGTCAAACCACTAAAAACATTAGTTTTGACATTAATACAATACATAAAAACGAATTCCGACATCGAAAAGTGACAATTAAAAATACAAGTTTTCTGGGCTCCACCTTAACTTATGGTGTCTACCGTAAGTTATGGTAGACCCTGAATGACTCTGGTCTGCCGTAACACAGGGGTCTACCACTGTAACATTTTTGGTTTCCACCGTAAATTACGGTGGTGACCGTAATTTACGGTGGACTCTGTGATTCTGCCATTTGACTATTTTGTTGATTGTGTCCAAAACCGCATACCGTTTTAGACTATTTCTTTCATGTATGTCTGTAAATTCATTACGGACATATGCATTTTATTATCATACCAACAATTGATTCACCGATCATACGGCTAAAAGTTTATATACTATTATTTATTCGACCCATTCCAAGTATAAGTGTATATTTCCAGTTTCTTATTCTAAGACCTTTTAGATGCCATTACCCAAGTTCCCGGGCTTGTACATCTTGGTGTGTTTGCGCTATTCATGACTTTATGTTCCCTTGGGACTAAAAGCTCGTCTCCTCGGAATTCAACATTCCGTTTTAAACGGCCTTTTCAACATACCCCCATTTATTATTCCAATATCCTGGATTCACAACTTAAAGTATCATAGCTAGGTTCATAAGCTTAGTGCAATCCAACACTTAACAACTTACGAAACCATCATATCGCTATTGTCATGATTCCTTTTATGGTATCTATTCAACCCGTTTGACTATCTAGTGAAAACCATCACTTTATTAACAAGTCAAACCCAATCCCAAATCTATATTTTGACCCGTTTGATGTTCAAGTGAACTACGCCACTTTAGAACACTTCAAACGCATCCTTTACACTACGATTCTATCAATTTACTAAATTCAAACATATATGCGTAATTTAACGAGACCAAAGTCACGTACCTTTAAAGCACACCTTTTCCGTGTGTATCACCCCCGGCGTGTCCACTTGACGTTCCGGATTCCTTGCCTAAAGAGTTCAATTCATAACAAGATTAGAACTCTTTCATAAGCTTTAACGCAATATTTCTTAACATATTCAAATCTACGTTTTACCCAACCTTTAACACTTTAACCCTCATTTAGGCGTTTTATCAAACACCTAGCGGGTCAGATTTCTACATGGTCTAGACCAAGTTCATGACTTGAGTTTATCACCATAATTAACTTAAATTAGACTACATGTCCATATTTTAATATCAACAATTTAAAGATTTCCTCATAATTTCAGTTTACACTAGAACAAGAGTGTTAATCCTAGTGTTTATCGAGTTCCACTAACATATTAGTCACCCACTATGGTGATTTTGATCCTTACAATTAACATGCAAGAATTTATCAAGAATTCATCTAGGGCTTGTCCCTACACCTTATATCACTTCCAATTTCATGTTTACAACACATAATTAAGCTCTACACTCGATTTCAATCACATGCATGAACTTTGAATCGAATCAAAATGACCTAATTTGACATACCTTATGACCCCTTTGACGAGGTGATCACAATTCTATGTTCATATTCCGATTTCAACTGGATTTTGGCCTTCAATTTGATAGTTTAGTACATGTTAGGGTTTTGGAAGTGAGGGTGTCGCCCCCTTCCTGTTCTTGATCGACCAGAGCCTCAATTGAGGTGTTTGGTTTTATTTTTTGATTAAAACTAATAATAATAGTTTCAAGTTTAACAACATTGGTCCCTCCCCTTTTATTTAACATTTAATTTTGGTTATTCTAACCTTATTTCAAGTTATTTCTAGACTTGTAGTTAACTAGGTTATAATTTTTCCTAGTTAATTAATTCTTGTTTATTTAAAACTTTATAATCCTAATATAAAGTTTTATATTTCCGGGATGTTACACACCATTTGATGTCCATGAGCTCCAACTCTTCTGCATCAATCTGATCGTAATCCTCCTTGGTTAGCATAGGATTTCCGATTTTTCCGGCAATCAATCCTTCATAAGATTCCAATGCGGTAACAAGTAAACTCATATGATTTTTCACCACTTCTTCAGAAAAGTTTTGCCCATTTTGAAGATGCAATGCCACATTGCACTGAATCATATGCCCATTTCCAACACTTGCACTTTGAATACTCGGAGGATTAAGTGTTGAAAACCCACTAGTGTTGACTGTACTTTGACTGCCTGATCCTGGTGAGTTTCCTGCACTAAACGCGGTTTGAATCTTTGGACTTGCTTCAACTTTCTCAACATCACCTTTGTAATATAACTTGATGTCTTGTTGAGCATTTGAACTATTCATTCTTGCAATTTTCTGCTGTTCAAGATCTTGACCTTCAAGTTTTTCAATGAATTGTGCAATTGATAATCTACTAAACACTCCTGTATTCTTCAGAATCATGAGATATGTACCCCATTCTTTTTTAGGTAAAGCATCAGCTAATTTCTCGACCCATTCTGCTGGAGTTTTAGTGATTTTCAGCAAAGACATGGTACGCACAAGATGGCAATATCTTTCTATGATACTCTTCGTAGTCTCCCCTGGCATACTCGTGAATAATTCAAATTCTTTTTTCAGCAAAGAAGCTTTACTCTGTAACATCTCAGTGCTTCCTTCAAACTTTTTCTTTAATGTTTCCCAGATCGAAAACACAGTTCCATTATGTTGAAGTAACACAAATATGTCTTCTTTGACAGCTTGTTGTAACAGACTTATCATCATTTTTTCTCCTTTGTAACATTCCCTCTCCGTGTCTGAAAATTCTGAAATAATCTTATCAACTCTCATAGCGTTCTGAGGTCTAACATATTCAGTTTCAATACTTTCCCAAGCTTTCAGATGGTTCGCCTGAACCCAATTTTCAAATCTTTCTTTCCAGCCATGGTATTCTTCAATGTTCATAAGCTTTGGGGGTTTTTGCAACGTTCCGATTTCATATTCCATATTCATCTTTTGAACCACAGCAGCTGGAGTAGTCGGAGTAGCAAATGCATTGTAGAATTCAGAATCCATGTTTCAGCAACACGTTTTTCAAGATCACACAGTTTCAAGCGAAAGAGCCAGGCAACCCTTTTCAAGCGGAATATGAGATTTGGTAATTTGAAGTGGAATCAGAAAATTCTCTGGAGCGGAATCTCTGATTTGGTACCCTGGAGTGAAATCAGCAAGAAACTTTCAAGCGGAATCTCACTCTTGAAGCAGAATCAGGTATTTTGGAGCGAAATACCAGGTTTCCTTTGAAATTTTTCGAGCGGAATCAAACAATGAAACTTAATCAGATAATCTGGAGCGGAATCAGTCAACTGAATTCACAAATTCGAGCGGAATCAGGATATGCTCGTTCAAGCGGAATCTGTTCTACGGTCCATTTCAGTCACTTTTAGGTCGAATTTTTCTGTGAGACAATCAAGGCTTTGTTAATGTGTACTTTTAAACAATCTGTGAAAAATTGATCTAGTTTTGACCGTGAAATCTTGCTGAAATGATGAAAGAAGGTGTAGAATACAGAAAACACAAAGATATCCAGCTGAATTCGGCAGAACTCCTCCTCCTTAGCTCTGATACCACTTGTAGGATCGTGTACGGACCCGAATGAGTCTATCAGAGGAGTTTTAATCAGTTTCAGGTGCGGAAAACAAGAAACTGATGTAGAAACAGCTAGTAATTCGATTTAAACAGCTTTTGTATAGATCTAACAGCTTGTACAATCAACAGGAAAACCGGCAGCACCTCGGTACAATATTCAGATTCACCACCAAATGAAATGGTCACTAGCCTATTTATAGAGATTTTGATTCCCCATGAAAGTGCAATGTTCATTTCGTGGGAAATCAACATTTCGTGGGAAATCAACTCTAAAACTCTATTTTCCTGAACTACGTGCCCTGATCTAACATATCTAGACTAAGACTCGATACAAGACGAAGTCGACAGATGTATGCACTAACAAGGATCAATTGATATTGATAACAACTTTTGTTTAAATTTACATTTCGCTCTTTATTTAATCTAACTAAACGAGTCGTGTAGAGGCTGCAATTTAATCGTCACCTTTGCTATTGTATTTGGTTATGTAGTTTATGTTTTAACAGGCGGTGATGGTTTTATGTTTGGAGGGTGAAAAGGTCTTGAAAGCCATAAAAAATCGTTTTGTTATTTTCTTACAAAAAAGCGATTTTAACACGGGTTTTTAACTTTCTATCCAGACTGTGTGGACCTGCAAGGTTTCAACACCCCGACTAGACATAAAGTTGTTAACTAGGCGAGTGCGTGGAATTGTTAACTAGGCTTGATCCGCCGCGACGCGTGGGGTCGCCAACTCAGTTTATCGCACCCATTTCCTTTGTATTTTTTCAGGCCAGTAAGAGTTAAAAAATGAAGATGTAACTCGCTATAACTATATAAAGATTCGGTTTATCGCGCCGCAACGCGCGGGGCTTTACTACTATACATCTAGAAAGAGAACCGCAAGCCACCAAATAGTAATTAGTATTAAGAGCATCCACAATATGTAAAATTTCAAACTTTCACCTCAGTGTCGTATCAGATTTTCTGACTTCTCTCAAAACCTCAATTTTTCCATAATGTACAAACCTCCACAAATTTCAACTCACACTCTATATCATCATATACTTTTGAATTGTTATTTCTTTGTATCAACTTACTTTTAAAATATTTATATTTCATATTTCGTTTTTAATTAAGATTAAATTAAATATACGAATTCCTCATCCTCCTGCTTCTTCCACCTCATTAGACACTAAGCAACCTCTGAGAAGCCTTGCCAACACTTAGCACAATCTCCTTCAACCTCTAACACTATAAATAGAGGTGATCTTGCACCATTCATCCTTGCACCTTTCACATTTCTTTCTCTCTATCATTTGGAGCAGCTTCTGGACCAAGGAGCCTCCTTCTCTAAAGTTCAATCTTTCCCTTGAAAACTTGTAAGTGTTCTATCTCAGTTTTTTCCATTCCTAGGCTAGTTATTAGCCGAAAGTCAAGCAAATTGATTTTTGCTTTGACTTTCGGTTATGACCATTTCGGTCAAGCCAAAGTTCATATTGAACATGGCTACGTGATCATAATAAGGAAGGTATTAATCCTCTATGAGTGCACCTTCTGAAGATCACATTAAGTTAGTGAAATGACGGATCAAAGTTTTATTAAATAAAAGTAAAAAAAGCATAATTTCGTAATTCAAGTTAAATGAACTTCTAAGTATCGAAACCTTAATTTTTGACATTATAACAAATTATATAACATATTAGGACATGTTAGATCATGTCCAACTCGTCATTTCCTACTTAGAGCTCGGTTCGCAACCGAAAGTCAAACAGTTTGACTTCTGATTTAACTTTTGATACTGACCCGTTTGAGATAGTTTAGATACAGATTGAGGGTTGTTATATGATCATATCGTTTGTCGGGTTTTATGCAAAGTCCACATGTTATGCCTAAATGATGCCCAAAATGCCTTTTTTGCGCATAAAACATAATAAACACGTAATCTAAGTTTGAAACTGATGTAATAACATAATGAAACATATTTTGGCATAATGGACTTATCATAGACCCATTCGACAACCCGGTACCGCATATGCGCGTACGGTTGACTTATATAACATAACTTATATAAGTTAGCCGAATCGGATCAAAACCTTTCCAAATCAGTTCTAATCAGAACGTATGGTTGTTTGACCCATATTATATGAGTCTTCGTTATCGGAAGGGCATAAACCACATTTTATCTGATCTCCGCTTAATCTAGCAAACTGTACTTATTTATTAAGTTAACCGGTCCAAATTAAATGACTTATAATAAAACAAGTTAACATTTTAACGGATCATAGTTCCGTTCATTCTAGACTAGGAGCCTCTAGTAAATTGCGGCTGTGTTTAGGTTGTTTTAATCACGGTTGTGCTTAAACATCTTTGATTTGTAAAGATAAGCTCACGTAAATACTCTTAGTCTATTTTCCCTATACGGGCTTGGGATACAACACTAAGATCGATCTTCGATCCGGTTATCATCAGCTTCGTGTTCTCGAAGAGGACATTCCCAAAACCGCTTTTCGCACTCACTATGGTCACTATAAGTTCGTGGTTATGCCTTTTGACTTGACCAACGCACCAACTGTGTTCATGGATCTAATGAATCGTGTTTGTAAACCTTATTTGGATTGTTTTGTAATCGTTTTTATTGATGATATCCTCATTTATTCGAAAACTCAAGCAGCTGATCATGAACGTCATTTACGCCTTATACTCGAACTTTTGTGTGGTGAACGTTTGTACGCGAAGTTTTCCAAGTGTGAATTCTGGATCAAAGAAGTTCAATTCCGTGGACACGTTGGGAGTGAAAAAGGGATTCATGATGATCCTTCTAAAATTGAAGCAGTGAAGAATTGGATCGCGCCTAAATCCCCATCTGAGATTCGTTCTTTCCTAGGATTGGCGGGTTACTACCATCGATTCATCTCGAACTTTTCGAAAATTTCCGTTCCTCTCACTTTACTTACTCAGAAAGAGAAACCTTTTGTTTGGGGTCCCGAACAAGAGGAATCCTTCCAAACTCTTAAGAAATTGCTTTGTAATGCTCCTGTTCTTGCTCTTCTTGATGGGAACGATAATTTCGTCGTATATTACGATGCATCAAACCATGGTCTTGGTTGTGTTCTCATGCAACGAGATAAGGTCATCGCTTATGCTTCTCGACAGCTCAAGATACATGAGAAGAACTACACTACCCACGACCTCCAACTTAGCGCAATTGTTTTTGCATTAAAGATTTGGCGACACTACCTATATGGTACAAATTGTGTGGTTTTCCCTGACCATAAGAGCCTACAACACATTTTTCACCAAAAAGAGCTAAACATGCGTCAACGTCGTTGGGTGGGATTGCTTAATGATTATGACTGTGAAATTCGCTACCATCCTGGCATGGCGAATGTCGTGACTGATGCGCTCAGTCGCAAATCTCATGTTAGTAGCATTCATTGTCTTTAAATCTCTAGTGATCTTCATACTTGCATTCGTGAAGCTCAATACTCGTCAGCCAACAAAGGTAGTCTAATCGTCGAAATACGAGGTGCTTCTATAGACCAACTCGTGACCAAATCAGATGGACTCCAATACTATCTTGATCGCATCTGGGTGCCAGATCGCGACAATCTTCATGAGCTCATCATGAACGAGGCACACAAGTCCCGATACTCTATTCATCCTGGTACCGATAAGATGTACCATGACCTACGTACGTCCTATTGGTGGCCCGGTATGAAAAAAGACATTGCCACTTATGTCTCTAAATGTCTCACTTGCTCGAAAGTCAAAGCTGAACATCAGCGTCCATCTGGTTTACTTGAACAACCAGAAATCCCTGTTTGGAAGTGGGATAGCATTGCTATGGATTTCATAACCAAACTTCCTCGAACACCTTCTGGTTATGATAGCATTTGGGTAATCATAGACCGTTTGACCAAATCAGCTCACTTTCTTCCTATTCGTGAGGATTTCAAAGTTGAGAAACTTGCCCGAGTCTACAATGATGAAATCATATGTTGTCATGGTATACCCATTGACATCATCTCTGACCGCGATGGTTGTTTCACTTCACATCTTTAGCAAACATTCTAAACCACTATGGGTACTCACTTGAATCTTAGTACGGCTTTTCATCCTCAAACGGATGGACAGACTGAACATATTATCCAAACCCTAGAGGACATGCTCTGTTCTTGTGTCATCGACTTTGGTGGTAATTGGGATGTACATTTACCTTTAATTGAGTTCTCGTACAACAACAGCTATCACTCCAGTATTCAAATGGCTCCTTTTGAGGCACTGTATGGTCGCAAGTGCCGATCTCCCATTTGTTGGCATGAGATTGGTGACACTCAACTTACTAGCCCTGAGCTCATACAAGATACAACGGATAAGATTCTTCAAATCAGCAACAACCTCCTCAATGCTAGAAGCAGATAAAAGAGCTATGCCGATAAGAGACACAAACCTTTAGAGTTCAATGTTGGAGATCACGTGTTACTCAAAATATCTCCTTGGAAAGGAGTGATACATTTTGGTAAAAAGGGAAAACTTTCCCCTCGCTATGTTGGTCCTTTCAAGATACTCGAGATGATTGGTAAGGTGGCTTATCGACTCGATTTACCTCAAGAACTTAGCAACGTGCATCCAACATTCCACGTCTCGAACCTCAAAAAGTATTTAGGTGATGAAGGAGTTCATGTTCCTATCGACGACTTGCAAGTAAACGAGACTCTTCATTTCATGGAGAAACCGGTCGAAATCATGGACCGAGGTACCAAGCAACTTAGGCGTAGCAAAATTCCCAAAGTCAAGGTTCGTTGGGAAAGTAAATGTGGTGCCGAATTCATTTGGGAACTCAAAAGCGAGATGAAGACCAAGCATCCACAACTATTCATTCAGCCTTCCACTTAGATTTCGAGGATGAAATCTCCTAAAGTAGGGGAGATTGTAACGCTCCGCATTTTTGTACTTTCCTGTTTTAGCAAGTCTTGTTGTACTTTCCATTTTTAGACACTTGTACTCTTGTTGTAATCTATTTCGTTTCAATTTGTAATCCGAGACTATTGATCATAATGAAAACGAGACTATTTTATCATGTTCATGTTATTCATGTTAGACTTACGTGCGAATTTGTATCCACGATTCACATTTTGAACGATATAATATTCTTGATTCTTGGTTATTCATCATATATTGATGCTTGATACTCGTTAAACTTATTAAAACACGTAAAATAATCAAGTTGGAAAACTAAAATATAAAAATAACCCCATCCGTAACTAAGCCCATCCGGAATTAGCGCATTCGTGTGAAAATTATGGAAACCCTAGCGTACCCCCGAATCTATAAATAGGACCCTTCACCCTCCATTCTAACTCACCATTTCTCTTGCAAGCACTCCCAAATCTCTGTTGCGATCGAAAGCTTTGTAAGAATTCTCCCTTTCTTTTCATATTCCATTCCTTTTCATTCTTGAGTTTTAATCTTAAACTTTAACTTTTCTCAAAACGTTTGATTCTAACAATCTCAAAGATGGTTTCCTGTCGTTTTACTTGGGCAAACTGTTGTGGGGCATCACTCAAATGAGATCGAGTCAAAGTTATAAGAACTTACAACATTTTACAACTTAATTATGATCTCCTTTTCGATTATTATACCATTTAGGTGGAATCGGGAATGAATCAGACTCTCGACTCATCTCATAGTCCGGAGCTTGCTTTAGGGTTAATTTCCACCAAGAAATGATTTGTTTAACAGATCAAACATGAAATTTCATCAGGAACAGCGCATTCGTCCGAATGGACTATGCCCATCCGTCCGAATGGACTATGTCCATCCGTCCGAGTGGACTTGACTTTATATTTTCTGTTTGATTTTGGATTCTGTTCTCACACTTGTTTGTCATTGATTAAAAGTTTTATCAATAGAATTAAGAAAATTAAACAAATACTTCAACATTTTTTTTATAATATCAGCTAAAATCGGTTCACAACAATCACAGCCATCCGTCCGAATAGACTCTGCCATACACCGAATCATTTTTGTTCCTGTTTTAAATATCAGTTTATACGTCAGATCGTTTTGGTTACTGTTTAAACCATTTACATTACTATTTTAACATTTAAATCTGATCATATCACGTTCTATTCAATCCATTCATTCGTAACAGCAAGCCCTTCCGTCCGAATGGACATAAGTCCATCCGTCCAAATGGACTGTTAGGCATTTAACCCGTTTTATTTCGTGTACTTTAAACAATCTGATCCGATATACTTTCACACCAGTAATCTTATACTCTCATAATTATTTTAGTGTGATCTCGAGACATCCTCCATCCCGCTTGCGGTTTAGCATTGCCATACGCAAAACTGTGAGTATACTCGATCCCGTTTTTGTTTTAAACACTTTTGGGTGCAGCATATACATTATACAACACATGAAACTTGTTATTATCACACTCTATCCACATTTAAACATGAAAACACTCTAATGCTTGTTAATCTCAGATGCTATGTATACATTTTGTGTCTGTATGCTCATTAACTTTGATCAAGCCTACCTTAACAATTATAGTGCTATAGGATTAACACACCGCCCTTGAGTCTTGAGGTAGTGTTAAGTAAAATATCTTAAACTCCCTTGAGTCTTGGGGAAAGTCAAGTTTGCGTTGGAAACTTTGCATTGACATATAGTGAAACTAGTTCAGTATATTAGTAACTTGTATTATGTTATTCATGTTGGATATGAGCACTTTTAAATGTTTTATTCTTATTATGCTATGTATCAAACTTGTATACTCGCCAACATATTTGTTGATCATATTTTAATACATGTTACAGGTTGATAGTCAAGACGATGAAGAAATCAAGTTGGGATGGACTTAGATACTCATTTTAATAATAAACAATTTTCATGTTTGCTACAATTTTTCTTTATTTGGAACAATGTATTTGTTTTAGCATTAATGAAATTTGATTAAAATATATTGTCACATTTAGTGTTATGATGCTTTGAGCGATTTGTTTTCGTCTCATCCTGATGTTTCCGCCATCGGTTGGGGTGTGACAACAGTCTTGGTGAAGTTTAGTTAATGGTTGATTGAGAAGTTTGCAGAAAGAAGTATTTATAAAACTTTGGTTTGCACCAGAGTTAAATAATACCTTAGCATAAACATCATCAACTAAAAACGTACCGGCAATCACATCAGGGATCATCTTAGCTTCTTTGGCTGTAAGTACGAATGCCCTGGCATTCTTCTTAGGTCCTTCTGTTACTTTTTCTTTGTTGTCTGCTGCTGGAGCTAGTTTTGGGTAGTTGGGTCGGCTATGACATGTTTCTCTGTAGTTGTAGCATATTTTAATGTTGGCTTTAGTTCTACATTCTTCTTCCTTATGTCCTGATTTCTTGCAGAAGTTGCAATACCTGCGCATTTTCCTGAATACGTTTTCTTACAAAACTTACAGAAAGGTGAAGAAGATGAACCTATTCCTTTTCCGCTATAGGAATTACCATAACGTAGTTGTTGGGTAATCTTTTGAGCTAGATTCTTCTTCTGATTTTCCTCTTGCGAACGTACCAATTCATCTGTTAGAGTGTTAGCAAGTTCCGCTGCTTCTTCTATTGTTTGTGGCCTAGCTGCTTTGACTATATTTCTGATCTCACTGATCACCCCCTAGATATAACGGGAGATTATTACTAGTTCGGGTAAAGCTAGGGTTGGTACTATCCTTGCATATTCAAAGAATATGGTAGTATATTCTTTGCAATCTACCCCAATCATTTTATGGTTAAGGAATTTATTGGTAATCTGTTTCTTTTCATGAGGAGGACAGAACTTCCTTTCAACCATTTCCTTAAAGTTGTTCCATTCCATATTGTAAACCCTGTCACTTCCCCTTGATTGTAAAATGGTATTCCACCATTCTAATGCTCCATCTTTGAAAAGATTAGAAGCATACATGATCTTATCCTCATCTGCATACTTACTTATTTTTAAGACCGCTTCAATCTTTTCTATCCAGCGTAAAGCTGAAATAGCTCCTTTTTTACCTGAGAATTCTATTGGTTTGCAGGATAAGAATTCTTTATAAGAACAACCATGTGAGATGGTTCTCTTTCTTTTTGGAATTGGAGCTTTGATAAGAAGGTCGTGGTCTTCATTCACACTGTGACTTGGTTCATCATGAGTATGTTTACTACTGATTATGGTATTATTATTTTCTGCCTTTTTATTAAGAGTATCGATAATAAATGGCATGGCATCTATGATTCCTTGAGCTACTATGTGTTCTATAACACTCTTATCCACTTGGTTTCCGTTATCGTTATTATTCTGGGATTCTGGATTTACTTCATTTGACATCTGAATTACAAATATTGTCAGGTATTAATATCACAGAATAATTTAAACAAACAAACATTTACGCATATTGAACCAAAATCATCGAGCATTGTGACATTTACTCTTTTTCATATATATGCATCTAGTACAAACAACTGAAATTCTACAAATTAGTAGTTATGCATCGATACATATATAGGTGATATATATTATATATTTTTAGAGGATATATTTTTTTTATCAAAGTAACAGAAAATACACACACACACACACATATATATATATTAGGCGTCGGTTTTCTAATATTGCATCTCCCTCTCGTCGTACTTCTAGAGGCGATTTCCCCCGATTTGGCGTATCCTGTTTCCCTCCTCAATTAACTCTTCACCATATTGGCGATGTTCTTCTACGTTTTCTTGATTCATTGGTGGCATTGGGGCTGGTATGGGATCAGGGTAAGCTGGTTCGAGTTCTCCGTATGGCATATATGGGTCATTTATCAAATTTTGAAATGCCCAGTCGTTGGTCCACCATTGTTCTAAGGGATTTGGTGTTGGTAACATGGGTATTTCGTTTGGGTTGAAGGCTGGGATTGGTAATTGAATTTCTTGGTTTTGTTCTGGGTACATAGGTTGTCACACCCCGAAAATATCAGAGCTGGCATGACTGAACTGGTATCTTCATTGCACAGCAGAAGCAAATAAGCTAAGACTTCTAGAAAACGAACGCTCAGTAAGTACTCGAATCCCCAATGGTTCTCCTATTCCAACCGTGCCATAATTTGAAAAGTAACCTGAGAAAGAAACATGCGAAACATCAACATAAAGTTGAGCGAGCTCATAGTTTGTTTTGGAAAAGATTTAAAACAAATCTTTTTGATAACCGGTTTTAGAGTTGTCGTGTAAATACAGAAATCATTTTTCTCAGCATGATATATAAACACTGTGAGCTTCAAATAATCTTGTAATCATTGTAAGTATGTATGCGCGAATAAACCTTTGAAATCATTGAAAGTATGTATGTATGTTTGTAAATCCGGTATGAAAGCAAAACAAGGAAACAGATCAATTAATGGTTTGCAAGGCCATTAATATGCGTGCAGCGGCGTAGGAAGGCTCAAACCTAGCAGATTTTGTACCGGGCCTCCAGCTGTAAGACATAGTCACCTCATGGGTCAATCCGCGGTCCTCATGGGTGTGGGCTCGCTACACCCAAATAGATCTATCACTCATGCCCCTCGGTCCTAACACGAGGATTAATGGTCTTAGGAGTGTGCCTACCCATTCACATGATCTACTGTACTTTCCAAAGCTAACCATACCAATTGTAATTGTATGTAATCATTTTGTAACATGTACTTCACCCCCGAAGTTAATAAACAAAACAGTTTAAAGAAAAGGGGGACATGAACTCACTAGGTTGTCTATTTTTACGTATGCAAACCAACCCAGTCCCATTATTATAACTAGGACGATCCCATCCCTAGTCATGAAAATCATTCACATTTCGATAATACGCATTTGTTTTGTTAAACCAGCATATTTAGTATGAATCATTCGTAAACCATTTGAGTTCCTTGAAATCCATTCGTAATCATGATTTAGAAATATGAGTTTTTGTTCATTTAAAAACCTCGTATGTTCTTGCAAAACGTGCTTGTCTAGAAATATGCAATCATTGTTCATCGAAAACTTGCATGTTTCTTCAAAACGTGCATGTCTTTCCACCCCGAAAATATTTATAAAAATGTAAAACCGTAAAAAGGTGGGGTTATGAACTCACCATAATTGCCTTGTGCAAAGCTAGCTAATTACGACTTCGTGATGTCGTTTCCCAGACGAGACTCGCTAGCGTGCATTCTACAATATTCCTAACACGGAATATCTTATAAGTTTCTAAATAAACGCAGTAACTAAACTACGTGTCATCGAGCTCTACCGAATCGTTGACCGAACAATTCGGCGGTTAAGTTGTTAAGTTAATGGAACCGATTAGGTTATATTTGATAAGTATCGTTTATCGCCAATAATAACTAATAAGTCTTGAAAAGACTTGATTCTCGAGATATTTAAAAACAAATAAATATTTATGTCAGAATATATAAATATATTGTTAAGACCGCTTGTCGTCCCGAGAAGTCGTTTGTGTATATAGGAACATCCGTATGAAAGTAATATACAATAAACTTGTACGTTGATATATATATATATATATATAGGGTAGGGTTCCAGCGTGAACAACCTCCCAAGCGTGAACTGCGTGAACTGATCTGGACCCTTGATTTCCTTTTTAGTTGTTAAGGGTAGGATTGTAATTATATAAAAAATAGATTTAAATCATTATTTTAATAATTGAATTAAGTTACATCTTTCCTAATTTAAATTCATTATCCACATTATCTTTTATTTCATTTTTATTTTTTAGATTTCACCACTAGAATTCGGATTATGATTTTTAAGATTCACGTAACCTTCATGTTTCAACGGTATACACATGTGTACTTTGATATGAATTGAACAGTACACATGTGTACTCAGCATGGTACATATGTGTAATTAGCTGCATAATACATACATATAAAAAAAACTTGTAACCCTATTTTATATTGAGCAAATAACAACTTCCATAATGTTTGCCAAACCAAAAAAACATACAATTACAAATTCCAGTTTCGTGAAAACAATAAACGCAACATAATCGGAAAAATAAAAAAGACATAGTTTTTTATAACTATTCGCCGCGTTCTATGCTGAATCATCCTTATCGACCAAGCAAAACAAACATACGTGAATCATCCTTATCGACCTCATACGTGAATCATCCTTATCGACCTTCCATCTCCACTTTCCTCGTTTACGACGTCTCCTGTAATAACACAAAAAACTCAGCAATTTGTACTTTGAATAATTCACAAGTGTACATCAACAACTTTACACATTCAAATACACAAAAAAATATGAGATATCACAAAAACAGACGCTATACACATGTGTACATCGCATTAAAAACATAGCAAAACCAGAATACACATGTGTACAGCGCCTTAAAACCAGAGCAAAAATCAGAATACACATGTGTACAGCGCCTTAAAAACAAACAAAATTACAGATCTAACAAAATCTCAATAAAGATCTCAAGAAATTATCAAGTGAAACTTAAATCATTAAATTATTGAGGCTGCAAGTACATGTATTTTGTTGTAACTAGTGATAGAGACACAAAAAAAGAACAAAAAGCAAGGATTCAAAAATGGACCTTCATGTATAGCTTCTTCACGTTTTCCAGATCTTGAATGACGAGTACCCAATATCTGAAAATGGACTTCAACAACCCTATTTTAGGATTTCAAACCTTCCGTAAACCAAGTAGCTTCCAGATCTGTAGAAACCGATACTTGATCTTGACTTAACACCAAGAGTACACACCAAAATCCTTCACAAAATTTTGAAGCCTAAATCTTTAAAACAAACACACAAACAGCGGAAGAACACTCAGATAAGGGCCATCTTTAAAACGAACACTCAGAAAACGCTCCTCCGTGTCAATCTTCAACAAACCCTTTTCTTAGGGTTTCACACCTTTTTCATCCATAAATCCTTCAGATCTAAACGAACTATTCACAAAAGGATCCTGAATGAATACCCGATCTGAAACAAACTTCACTAACAGATCTTGAACGTTATCAGCCGATCTTGAATGAAAAACGTGAGAGCATAGTTCTTTGAAACGATCCGGCGGCGGACAAGTGAGGATGGTGGTTCAGATAGCAGGCCACGGTGGCTGTGGTTGCCGGAGAAGAGCAGGGGGAAGAGGAGGGACGCTGTTTGAAACGCACGGTAGCAGGCCACGGTGGCTGCTGTTTGAAACGATCCGGCAGAGAAGTGAGAGAAAAATGGATCTTCAAGAAAGTTTGAATATTGATTTATGAGATTGAACGTGATTTATGGAATAATTTAAAATGGAAATTACAGTGATACCCTTTTTCCTTTAATTAAATGAAAACAATTAACCACATATTTACTATCATGCCCCTAAAAATCAATGGCCCAAATCAGTTCACGCAGTTCACGCTGGAGAAAATGTTCACGTTTGAACCTAATCCTATATATATATATATATATATATATAATGTGCCGTTTAGGTATTTGAAATAAATATAAAAAGTTAAATTTATTTTATAAAAGAACACGAGTTGTTGTCTTTGAAAATAAATATATAATTATATTTATTTTTATAAATGAATACGAGTCGTTTGATGTTTGAAATAAACATAAAACTATGTTTATTTTTATAAAAGAAGTCGTGTTGTTTGTTATTCGAAATAATTATATATAAACTATATTTATTTTTATAAAAGGATCGTCGAATTTTCGAAGTTTAAAATAGCTATGTTTATTGTTGTAAATAGTTTCCGAATTGTCATTTTTTGTAAGTTGTAAAGCGTCGTGAAACAATATGCCTTCGCGTCTTGTTTAATGAAAGTCGTTTGATTAAAACATGTTTTTGTTTTAAGGATTTTCTCGAAAAATGGGCAAAGTTTCCTCTGTTTTTGGACTCCCCGACAACACAAGTTGTCGTTAAAATTTTTAAAACACAATAATCAATCACCGCATGTCAATTGTCCATTCATAATATATAAATTTTCGTTAAATATAGCGAGACGCTAACTATAAATCAATACGAATCGGTTAAAGCTAGTTTATCATGTATGTAATTAAAACCATTCAAATTAATTTCACCGTTAAAATTTACCATTCTTCGCGTCGAACCGTTGACTGAGTTGACCGGTTGAGTTCACTGAGTTGACCAGGTCGACTGAGTTGACCAGGCTTGACCGAGTTGACTCGGTCCGACCGAGTCGACCCGAACCGCTCCAATATCTGACCCGCACCGGCTGACTCGAACCAAACTGTATGTTGACTTTTGTTGACCTGAACCCTTGACCCGAACGAGCCGAGACCCGAGCCGAAATGACTCGGTTTTGACCGAGTGTTGACCGAATTGACTTGGACCACCTCTGAACCGAACCCAAACTCCAACCTGAGCCAAGACCATATCTGAATGTGAACTAAAACCCGACCCAAACATAACCACCATCTGTCGCCGGCACCACCGCCGCGCGATGGTCCGGTTTGTCGGTCGTGACCCCACGACGCACCACCACCGACTCGCCATCACCACCATACGGCTCTCGCTGTCCGTTGCCACTCCGGTGACTCTACCACCACCGAGATCCCCCACTCCCCGCGAAACCCTTCAAACAACCCCTTTCCATTAAACGAGCCAAAACGTAAAAAAAAAAAAAGAAACATAAAACGGAGCCGGAAAACTCACCGGAATGAACCCGGAAAATAAAAAGTCTTGAAAATGAGCAGAAATGCTCCTAGTAGGCCGATCTACGCATTCACAAAGTTAAAAATCCAAAACAAGTTCGCCGAAATATTGACCGGAACTTCGCCGGAGTTGCGCGTGAGCCCAAACGGCTCTGAATCTTCGAAAACGGAGGTCACCATCGCGTCGGGGAGGTTTGTTTTAGTGGGGGTAGGGTGTTAGGCCGGAAAAAGCAACCCCCGGAACCTCGCCGGAGCACCTCCGCCTACGGCGGCGGGGGGCGGCTCCGCCGCGGTCACCGGTCTTCGCCGCCGGGATCTCACCGGCTCCGCTGCTCGCCAGCCGGAGTCCGGCTCTTGATCTGCCGAGAAAGTGAGAGAGAACATGAGGGGTGTTTGGTTGAAGTTACTTTAGAAAATGAGGGTGTGGACTAAAAACTTGGTATTTATATGTGGAGTTTGGTTAGTGGGCTTCGGGCTTGGGCCCAAGGCCCACAAGCCCAGTCCCCGCATTTTGAGTGGCCCGAAATTCTCTACGAACCCGTTTCCGTAACCCGAGCACTTCGTAACATCGTAAAAACAAAATTTTTGATTTAGAAATATATAAAATAGTGTCGGTATTAGTTATTCATCACGTACGTTTGTCGGTCTCGTTAAAATCGAGTAAACTACGTAGTAGCGTCGTTTTTAATCCGTTTTCAACTACGACTAATAAAAATTAAAAATGAAGCTAAATATATCAAAAAATATTAATAACGAGACGAAATTCAAGTCTGGTGCTTCCGTTTCGTCGTTGATTGTTGGTGCGTTTCTGTTTCCGCGTTCTTCGTTCACATCTGCGTTTTGTGTCGTTCGGAAACACGCTAAATTTGTAAAACTACATTTATGAACGCAAAATACTCGTATAAGATTCATACTTGTCGGCATTGTCAGTATTTCATACGGTGTCAGTTCGTTGTCGTTTGATGTTCCACAGATTCCACGCGAATCTTCAAACGCGTACTGTAAAGTCGAATAAACGTTTCTAGGCACTCCAAAGGCCTAATTAAGTTAATTTGTGCTGTAAACACTATTCATTATCGCATTAATCACCTGTAAATTACGTAATTAAGGGCGTAAACTACCGGTTGTCACATTCTCCCCCTGTTGCAGAAATTTCGTCCTCAAAATTTAGTCTATGTTATCTCCTCAGAGTTGTGTTATGTGTAGATAACTACGGATAGTACCAAAGTGAAGGATAATGAAATCGAATCAAGACTTATTCGACTTATGTGAATTCAAGGACATTCCTCAACAATGAGAACTCACCGGTTAGAAGGAGTATGTTTCAGGAATTGATGTCAAAGAAAACAAAACGTACTGATACAGTCATCAGTGTGACTAAGTTAACAGGGATCCAACAATGAACAGGAACTTCAACCAATCAAATTCCATATGAATGTCCACAATATGTAAATGAGTTCTAAAAGCAATAACATCCGTTGGATGAACTTAGAATCAACAAGCTCAAATGTAATAGTTTGCATGAAACGCTCGATCGTGATCAGCACAAGCTGCAAGTTATACCGACGCCACAAGGTGTCGTAGTGAATGAAGCAATTCAAATATAGTGGTGATCGAACAAGTATCACCTGTGTTTTGCATGAAACGCTCGATCATGATTAGCCTAAGCTACAAGTTTATACCGACACCACAAGGTGTCGTAGTGATTTAAATAATTCAATAATAGCGGTGATCAAACAACTTCACCGTGTTTGAATTCAAATGAAAGTGCAATGAAGTAAATATGAATGTTTGTTCCAACAAACATCGAAAGATTTTCAATTGAAAACGGAACATCAAAGAAATAATGTTTTCGATCGAAGATGAAGAAGCAATTAATATCGCCAAACTTTCGATCGATGTTGAAAGAACCGTTAGTAGGTACACCGGAATATAAAATGAATTTGTGTACCATTGTCTTAACACACGATTGTGTTAAAACTGCTTTAATATGTTAAATCAAAGCGGATTTAAAACAAATCAATAAATAAATAATTAAATCCGTGCATGAGTTATGTAAACGAGTTTAGCGCAAGCTTCAAATTAATGAAAACACCACCACAAGGTGTTGAAATCAACAAACGATTTAATGGAGTTGTAGACCAAACAAGTCTACTACGACTCGGAACAAATGAAACACTTGTTAAAACGAATTCGAATATGATGTTTTCAATACATCATATGGTGTTTTGAATCGAACATATGTAATGGACAAGTTCAAACAATTGAACTTGGTTTCATCGCAATCCGACAATACATATATGTTTCGGAAAGTAAATTTCGGCATGGTTACAAAGATAAACCATGTATGTAACTTGAAAGGAAAAGAAGTTTCAAGAAAATGTGTTGACTTGATAACAAATGAGCCAACAATTACAATAATGTAGGTCATTTGAATCATAAATCAATTATTAGATTTAGCGAAATAATATTTGAACTTTGATGAAGCGCTTATTCGAAACGAAACCACATGTGTAACAAACGATGCATGTGTATCATATGAATTTTCAAGAAATGAAGCAATGAGTGTTCGTTATAATGAAAGAAATGATCATGATACAATGACCATTAAGAGTAGTAGAGATGTGAAAATCTTCTCACTAGATGCAAAAGTCGGAGTTCCGATAAAAGAAATTTGAGGACTTTACCTAGGGTTGCATGTGATGAACGGTTGTTAGGTGACATTACCATGGAATGTCGGACATAGCGTATTCGTCGTTAATTAGGTAGGGGGAATGCGGAGACATACGTCTTCTCCTTGGCGTGACTCGTGTGTTTCTTCAAAACGTGCATGTCTTTCCACCCCGAAAACATTTATAAAAATGTAAAACCGTAAAAAGGTGGGGTTATGAACTCACCTGAATTGCCTTGTGCAAAGCTAGCTAATTAGGACTCCGTGATGTCGTTTCCTAGACGAGACTCGCTAGCGTGCATTCTACAATATTCCTAACATGGAATACCTTATAAGTTTCTAAATAAACGCAGTAACTAAACTACATGTCATCAAGCTCTACCGAATCGTTGACCGAACGATTCGGCGGTTAAGTTGTTAAGTTAATGGAACCGATTAGGTTATATTTGATAAGTATCGTTTATCGTCGATAATAACTAATAAGTCTTGAAAAGACTTGATTCTCGAGATATTTAAAAAAAAATATTTATATCAGAATATATAAATATATTGTTAAGACCGCTTGTCGTCCCGAGAAGTCGTTTGTGTATATAGGAACATCCGTTTGAAAGTAATATACAATAAACTTGTACGTTGATGTATATATATATATATATATATATATATAATATGCGTTGAAATAAATATAAAAAGTTATATTTATTTTATAAAAGAACACGAGTTGTTGTGTTTGAAAATAAATATATAATTATATTTATTTTTATAAATGAATACGAGTCGTTTGATGTTTGAAATAAACATAAAACTATGTTTATTTTTATAAAAGAAGTCGTGTTGTTTGTTATTCGAAATAATTATATATAAACTATTTTTATTTCTATAAAAGAATCGTCGAATTTTCGAAGTTTAAAATTGTTGGGATTGAACCCTACCAGAGGAACAGATAATGAAAGCCAAAACCGGTTCACAATAGTGGATTCACAATAAGCAGATGTTTACATTAAGCTTTCCCCTTGACTGTGGTTATCTAACAGCTGATATACTTTAAGTACTGCTCAGAAGAACAACTAATGAACCAAACACTGATGAAACGCTAAAGACTGCTAAAGACAAACACTGACGCTCTATCTACTGTTGTCTCTTGAGTACTGCTGAAGACACAAGCACTGCCCATTCAAGGACTGATCACCTTTGAAGAAAGCACTAATGCTCAACATCAGTGCTTAGGCTACAACAGTGGAAAGTGAATCAGTAGTTTACCCATGTTTTGTATTTCATTATCAATCAGTTGTTAGACATCAGTAGTTTGTATAGAACAGTGTTTACAGGTTGTTAGGTTGTTAGATGTCACTTTCTTGGTGACGTCAGCTGAGATACATCAGTGGTTTGGTTTGCCTATAAATATAACAGTACCCTGTACTGTTATATTTGATCGTTTTGAGTGAGCTCTTCTCCTCAATTCAATCCTTTCATCTTGTGTAACCAACCTTGGGGTATCAGGCTGAGGGGAAGTTTAGTTTGTAAGCTTGCATTGTAATCTTTTGCTTTGATTGTAATCTTCCGACTCTATGAAAAGCAATTGTTTATCAAACTATATTCTCCTTTGATTGTGTTTACAAAGTTTGTTATTCATCTCCGCTGCATTTAAACTCTGTTCATTTTTGTTGATTTGTTCAAATTATACAAACAAGCACAATCACTAGAGCCTCCGATCCTAACAATTTAAAATAACTATGTTTATTGTTGTAAATAGTTTCTGAATTTTCATTTTTTGTAAGTTGTAAAGTGTCGTGAAACAATATGCCTTCGCGTCTTGTTTAATGAAAGTTGTTTGATTAAAACATGTTTTTGTTTTACGGATTTTCTCGAAAAACGGGCAGAGGTTCCTCTGTTTTTGGATGCCCCGACAACACAAGTTGTCGTTAAAATTTTTAAAACACAATAATCAATCACCGCATGTCAATTGTCCATTCATAATATATAAATTTTCAATAAATATAGCGAGACGCTAACTATAAATCAATACGAATCGGTTAAAGCTCGTTTATCACGTATGTAATTAAAACTATTCAAATTAATTTCGCCGTTAAAATTTACCATTCTTCGCGTCGAACCGTTAACTGAGTTGACCGGTTGAGTTGACTGAGTTGACCAGGCTTGACCGAGTTGACTCGGTCCGACCGAGTCGACCCGAACCGCTCCAATAGCTGACCCGCACCGGCTGACTCGAACCAAACTGTATGTTGACTTTTGTTGACCTGAACCCTTGACCCGAACGAGCCGAGACCCGAGCCGAAATGACTCGGTTTTGACCGAGTGTTGACTGAGTTGACTTGGACCACCTCTGAACCGAACCCAAACTCCAACCTGAGCCGAGACCATATCTGACTGTGAACTAAAACCCGACCCAAACATCACCACCCTTCGACTCTCGCTGTCCGTTGCCACTCCGGTGACTCCACCACCACCGAGATCCCCCACTCCCCGCGATGCCCTTCAAACAACCCCTTTCCATTAGATGAGCCAAAATGTAAAAAAAAAAAAAAACGGAGCCGGAAAACTCACCGGAATGTCGCCGGAAAATAAAAAGTCTTGAAAATGAGCAGAAATGCTCCTAGTAGGCCGATCTACACATTCACAAAGTTAAAAATCCGAAATAAGTTCGCCGGAGTATTGACCGGAACTTCACCGGAAAAAGCGACCCCCGGAACCTCGCCGGAGCACCGCCGCGGTCACCGGCCGTCGCCGCCGGGATCTCACCGGCTCCGCCGCTCGCCAGCCGGAGTTCGGCTCTTGATCTGCCGAGAAAGAGAGAGAGAACATGAGGGGTGTTTGGTTGAAGTTACTTTAGAAAATGAGGGTGTGGACTAAAAACTTGGTATTTATGTGTGGAGTTTGGTTAGTGGGCTTCGGGCTTTGGCCAAGGCCCACAAGCCCAGTCCCCGCGTTTTGAGTGGCCGAAATTCTCTACGAACCCGTTTCCGCAACCCGAACACTTCGTAACGTTGTAAAAACAAGATTTTTGATTTAGAAATATATAAAATAGTGTCGGTATTAGTTATTCATCACGTACGTTTGTCGGTCTCGTTAAAATCGTGTAAAATGCGTAGTAGCGTCGTTTTTAATCCGTTTTCAACTACGACTAATAAAAATAAAAAATGAAGCTAAATATATCAAAACATATTAATAACGAGATGAAATAAAAGTCTGGTGCTTCCGTTTCGTCGTTGTTTGTCGGTGCGTTACTGTTTCCGCGTTCTTCGTTCATATTTGCGTTTTGTGTCGTTCGGAAACACGCTAAATTTGTAAAACTAAATTTATGAACACAAAATACTCGTATAAGATTCGTACTTGTCGGCGTTGTCAGTATTTCGTACGGTGTCAGTTCGTTGTCGTTTGATGTTCCACAGATTCCACGCGAATCTTCATACGCGTACTGTAAAATCGAATAAACGTTCCTAGGCACTCGAAAGGCATAATTAAGTTAATTTGCGCTGTAAACACTATTCATTATCGCGTTAATCACCTGTAAATTATGTAATTAAGGGCGTAAACTACCGGTTGTCACATAGGCATAGGTGCCATTGGTTGCTCAGGGTATAAAGGTAAGAGTTGTGGTTCAGTTGCTGCTACACGGTTAGGATCTAGAATATTTTCCGCAGTTTGGAACATGTTAAGGTTTGCTAGTCTCCTATCCGGTTCCTCCATAGAGGTAAAGTTACTGGGATTTGGGCAGTTCCTTTAGCTATTCTTATTTTGGCTTGTTTTTGCATGTTCCTCATCCTTTTTCTCCACTCCCTTTTCTCTTTACTAAACCATCCTCTTTTCTTAGGAGGAAATGCCTCTTCGGATTTGGCTCTAAAAACAAAGGAATTCTCAGAATCTGCTACGTATCCAGATGCTGGATTGGATGGTCCTTCATCCATTGGAGAGTGGGACAGGCGGCGATAAGCGTCGGAGGTATTTTGATCACTCATACTGTGAACTCAAAATCGTCAAAAATAACATAAAATCATAATATACATATTTACACAGAATAACACATAAGTTATGGATATCTCCTAACACAATTGTTTAAAATTTTGGTATTAAGATAACACCTAAATGGCTTAAATCAGTGGCTCTGATACCACCTTCTGTCGCAACCTCCGACCCCACCCCGGGAGCGGACGCCGAGAGCACGAGCTGGTGGTATTGATGTTTATTAAATTTGCAGCGGAATTAAAATATCAGGATCGTAGTTATGAAATAAATTCAGAGTTTACAAAACACCAAACTTTTATATTAAACAAATGGGATAAAACCCCATATTTCATTTATAATATCTTTATAGGGATAAACCCTAACTTGCTGAAAATATAAACTTCTTTCTTTTATTCAGGTAATTTATAGCCACTTTATTTAAGCCTTCAGTGCTCCATAGCTGGCTTCTAATAGCTTCACATCAAGTTACCTGAAACGCGTTTTAAAAATATTTTATGAGCAAGAAATACTGGCGAGTACATTCCATTTTGTAAAAATATAATGTTATACTTTACAGCATCACGAGTTTTTACATTTGTTTATATCTACCAATTTTTCAAACAGTATTGCTACTCGGGCACAATTCCCCCGTGCTTGTGGTCATGCTAATATTAGCTAACTCTTTGTCCAATATTAACGAGTGTCAAGTAAAGTATACAAAACACCACATACCGATAGTAATTGTAGAATACAAAAACTTAATCACTGTAAGTATAACTGATTAACATTTAGGGTTTTGTAAAACATTTTAAAATGGCTCACAATAATGTGAGAAAAAGAGAATGACTCATATTGTAAACTTAAGTTTTCCTACAGGCTTCCTGGAAATATTTTCTGATTAATTTCTTGAGTTCCTATTAGAATTATACAATGCACACGCGTTAGTATAGTAACCCAATTCAACTTTATCAATACGTCACAAGACAGAACCCCAACTTAGTTTACAAAGCATAGCCCTAAACAGGCAGCGCTTTAGCATTAGTTGGGTTCCAGATCAATCGGACAGGGTATCGAATCAGTGATCAGGGGTTAAAATACTTACAACGGGGCAGAACTTCGTGATTTAGGGGGTATTTTAACTATTATTTCCGTGCTATATATGTTGAGAGAGAAAGAAAGAAACATGAACGATTTGGAATGCAGACTGAACGTTCAATTTATAGGGTTTTTCGGAGCTGCTCGCGCCCCGCGACCGGCCTCGGGCCATCCTGTCATGCCTCGGGCCATCCTGTCATGCCTCGCGAGGGCACCCTAGCTACGGCTAGGGTTGCCTGGTTGGCACCTAGGTTCGACACGTGTCACAAGGAGTAACCGGCAAGAAAAGGGCCGTCGCGCCCCGCGACCGACCCCCCATTAACCTGTCGCGCCCGCGACCAGCCAAAAATTAATATTTTATTTGTTTTTTTAATGAAAATAAGGTTATATGGGTTCGGTTTTTCGATTACGAAGCATTTTAGGGTGTTTTTGAGGGTTGTTATACTTTTGGGTCATATACTAATTTAAAAATCTGGATAGAAAATGAGGCCATATGATCTTGGGGCCCTAGGTTCTAGCTTAGGTTTTAGTAAGCATTGAGCTTGCCCTGAGGCCACCCACGTCTGTGATTGCAAACAACGCGACAATGCTGATGACCCGATCAGTCATCGGTTTTGGAGAATACTCATCCCTCTCAGATAATATTATCTCCTATAAAAGAGAGCACTAGCCCTTTCGTTATGACAGTTTATCTAAAATTGACATTTTGAACTTTTGACAGTTCTTATTAATGACTATTTATTTCAAATAAAATTGACAATTTGAACTTTTGACAATTCTTATTAATGACTATTTATTTCAAATCACACATCTTATAAAAAGAGTACTCTTACTAAAATTATCACCATCTTAACAATTTGAACTTTTGACAATTCTTATTAATTACTATTTATTTGAAATCACACATATTATAAAAAGTGTACTCTTACAAAAATTATGACCATCTTAACTCTTGAATAAATACCAAGTCTAAACCGAGATGTTTATCCTTGTGGGAGTGGTTTCGTCAAGAATGGTTAATCCTTAGTCTTTCCTCGATGGTGATCCTAGTATGATTCGCAAAACGAAACACCGTGAGACTCGTTATAAGGAGAAGAGAGGTGGGGGTTCTCCTTGTAACCACCCTCCGGCGTGTGAATAAGTCTCGTTTAAGAAGAGTAAACGAGTGTGTGATAAGAGTAAGAAAATGAGAGAGCCGATGCTTAAATCTGTGGTTGAAGGTTGGTATTTATAGCCGAAGAGTGTGGAGAAGGAGATGGGCTAATGGGACTTGATCCGGACGTCGGCAACAAGGAATATACTATATGTCTCGTCTGACACGATTGTTAGTGTTTGCAGAGGATTGAGACGTTGGCGCAATGTGTTTGGAGCCACGTGGCCTGACGGTTGTCCTTGTTGTCAAGTTTGTCACCAACTGTGAGTGGAGATAATGGAGCAGTGAACGACGCATCTTGATTGCCTGATTGGTTTCATGTCACTGTCCTTTTGTACTTCTTGTCACCTGCACGATCGACCATCGTGGGAGTTATCTGGTCAAGACTTGGCGCATGCTGATTGGCTACAACCCCTACTATCTGTACTATTTTACTAGTCTTAGCTGTCCTTGCGCTGCATGCGCCGGTATGGGCCTCTCTGGTGGTAACTAATTATAGTTCCGTTAAGTCTGTGTATGGTTCTCTGTGCGCATGTCTTGTAATGCCCTATGCAAGATTTAGAACCATACCCCTTCTACTTCTACTGTACACATCATTATTACCATCATTACATTCATAGAAAAAATGTGTCAACGTACTTAAATAATTCAACATGTGCGATTAACAAGTATACCACTCCATAAACTCACGATATACCAGATATTTATTAGTTATATCACGAGTAAACAAACGAAAAAATTACAATGCGTACAAGAACACAAAATGTATCCTTTAATTTCATGTTCACTTGATTATCCTCAAACTTGGTGAATTATACACCAATATGTATGCTATATATACACAAACAATTGCATAACTGATAATAGATGACCTTAACCGAATCAATTTGCTTAAGCAATTACTAATCCATCGTTTTGTTAATTGTCTAAAGAGTTTCGAGATTTACTGTTTTTAGAAGGGGTTAGGGGTGTAAACAAGCCCAAAGGCTTGAGAGCTACTCGTTATCGGCTCGGTTAAAGGCTCGAACGAGCCGAGCTTTAACGATCCCGAACCCGAGCCTGAAATAGAGCTCGTTTAGTTATTGAGCCCAAGCTCAAGCCTAAAATACAAAGTGCGAGCCTAAATGAGCCCAAAAATTTTTATCTTTTTTATATCTAATATAGTAATAATGATGATAACATTGGCGAGCCGAGCTCGGGCTGAGCATGAGCTCGTTTAAGCGATATTGAAGCGAGCTCGAGCCAAGCTTTTAGCTTGTTTTAGGTTGTTCTCAAAATAGCTTGAGCTGAGTCGAGCCAAGCTCGAGCTCAAATAAGTTGGCTTGAACCAAGCCAAGCTCAAGCCTAGTCGGTCTCAGGCTCGGCCCGGCTGAGTATTATGCGAGTCGGGTCAGATAAACAAATTATTTTAATAGTCATTTTAACTTGCTTAGAAAAAAGAAATGTAGAAAAATAATCATATAAAGCAGTAACAAGTAGAACAGATTATCCATAGTATAATTTGCTGTATAATTATTTTGAGAAAAATGCTCGAATAGTCCTTATGGTTTGCTCGTTTTTCGCCTCTAGTCTCTAACTTTCTAAAGATACAGTTATAGTCTCCAACTTTTACAATTCGTTCCCGGATAGTCCCTGACGCGGATGGGGTTTAGTTTTTGGTGTTAGGTGGGTGCGAAATAACTAAAATACCTTACTAATTAAAAATGTTATTAATTATCTATTTAAATTTCTAATTGAGTAAATTACTTTTTTAGTCCCTGTGTTTTAGTAGTTTTAACCACTTGAGTTCAAAATCAAAAAGTTTAACGCTCCGAGTCCCTAGCCACTCATTTTATAACGTTTTGAGTCCATGTGTTTTAATGGTTTTAACCAATTGAGTCCAAAATCAAAAGTACAAGTGTTAAAAATTGGACTCAAAATTTTATAAAATGAGCATTTAAGGACTCAGAACATTAAACTTTTTGATTTTGGATTCAAATGGTTAAAACCACTAAAACACAAGAAATTAAAAAAAAGTAATTTACTCTATCTGATTAAAAGAAAATATGACCCACCTTAAATCTATTTAAATATCTAATTAAAATAAAACAGCTCTTCTTCTCTTTTCTCTCTTCTAACCACCCCCACCACCCAACTCTCCAGCACCATCACCAAAAACCCAAAAAATAAGAAATGCTTGAAAACAAACCCAATATTCGATTTTTCTCACACACCCCTAAATTCGTTTTTTCGAGCTTCTGATTTTTTATCTTATTCACATTATTCTTACATTTTTTTATTTTGGTTCCAGAATTTACTGCTATATATGTGTGTCTATGGTTAGTTCATGTTGTTTGAGACACTAATAGGAAATTATCAGACCAGAGGCGAAATCATCGGCCGGAAAAGAGATTCCGGTGTACCAAACGAGACTAGCGAGTAAGAATCAGAAGACATCTTCTTCATCAATGGCTAAGGGGCTGTTTGGTAGCCTCTGAATGGTCATTAAGAGGCTACCTCTTAATGGAACCATAAGAATTTTACCAAATGAGAAGGTAGAAGAGTGTGACATGTGATGATTTACCATTCAAAAGTTAACTCTTAACCATTCAGACTTGAGGTTACCTCTTATTCATTCAGAGGTTTTAAACCATTAAGAGGTAGCATCTGAATGGTCATTAAGAGACTACCAAACAGAACTAGGTTGACTTGTGTTACTAATTAAGATTGGGGGTTTTCGGTGTTATTTATAGATTTTAAAGTATAGTTTAAGAGTTTTAAAATAGAGTAAATTACAAGTATTGTCCTTTATGTTTACATCAAATTGCAGTCGATGTCCTTTTGGCCAAAAGTTTACAGGCGGTGTCCTTAATCTTTCAAAATCTTGCACGTTTTGTCCTTTAGGTCAAACCTGGTTAGAAATCTCAGTTAAAAACTGTCATGTGCAATTCACATGAGAGTAAAATGGTAATTTTCCTCTCCCTTACAATTTCTAACCAGGTTTGGCCTAAAGGACAAAACGTGCAAGATTTTGAAAGATTATGGACACCGCCTGTAAACTTTTGGCCAAAAGGACAGCGCCTGCAATTTGATGTAAACATAAACGACAAAACTTGTAATTTACTCTTTGAAATATATAAGTCATGTTACTTTATATACATATTCAGTGGTATATGCGATTTGTAGAAGTAAGAGCTTTAGCACTAGGATCTTCTTGGGTTGCTATTGTTACAAGTTTAAATTTTCTTCACATCTTCACAGAGGGTGGTTTGCAGGTTTTGTTTTTGAATTCTAAAGATTACATGGTCATTTGTTTGAGTTGTGATAATTTCATGGTGAAACATAATTTTTTTAGCAAGGTCATGGTGGTGGAGAAGTTGCAGGTGGGGAGTTGTGGTGGTGGTGGTGGGTGGAAGAGATAAGGGAGAAGAAAGAGAGGGTGTTTTATTTTAATTAGATATTTAAATAGAGTATAAGGTGGCCCCCACTCTCTTTTAATTAGATATTTAAATAGATAATTAATAACATTTTTTATTAGTAAGGGTATTTAGGTCATTTCATACCCACTTAACTCAGCAAACTAACCCGCATCCACACTAGGGACTATCCGGCAACAAAATTGCAAAAGTTTGGGGACTATAGCTGTAATTTTAGAAAGTTAGGGACTAAAGATGAAAAATGAGCAAACCATATTGTAACACCCCGTGTTTCGAAAGTCAAAGTCAAAGTCAAGATTGAAGTCAAAGGAAGAAAATGTTGCTAATTACGATATGTCACTCCTTGCTCAACTCCTGTTTGACTTCTTTTGACTTATAGTTAATCCATTTATGTTATCGCTTTAGTTATATTATGTGGAGTATCTATTTATAATCGAGGTTTAATCGCATACTAATCGCATGTTTGATCGATTTATCGCTTGTCTCTATCGCATTCGCAACTCGAATTATGTGTTCTGGATATTGTTTTACGTGTGTGTGTTGTTTATGTGTTACTTATGCATGTTATGTTTATGTTGAGGTGTTAATCGAAATCGCAATGTATCGCATCGTAATCAAATCGAAACGCTAAACGCAAGTTGATTATAGTGATTATATGTTAGATATAGTAGTTGGAATTAAAAGTAATCTAATGGGTAATTCTATCGCATCGCTCTCTCGAATCGTATCGCAACGCTCAACACTCGAATCGAAACGACTAAACTCATCGCGCCGAACTCACGGATTGAGTGGCCAACCGACCGAGTGGCCATCCGATCGAGTTACCACCCGATCGACTAGCCTTTTTCCTCATTTTCCTTTTTAGGAAACCCTATAAACACCCCCACATGTCACATCGCTTGATGTGACAGCTCTCTACTCGACCCAGCCGCACTCAAGCTCTATTTCTCTCGATTTCTCTCAATTCTTGTAAGTTTCCAACCTAAATCTTGTACTTTCTTGATCTACACACACTTCTTCACCTTTCTGTCTTTTGAATCTTAACTTTTAACCGTGAAATCAGTGGATTTGAGGTGTTCTAGGATGATGTCATCATGGTGTTCTTATGAACTTCATGTTTTGGCTTCAATCCACCAAGAACAACTTAGATCTGGACGATTTCCACATAAAATAAACAAAGATCTTGCATAGATCTGAACATATTCATGGTTAAAAGGATTGAGAGAAGGTTTTCCAACTTTCTTTCAACTCTTTTACACTCAATGCACTCAAAACCCGATAGAATCAGAGCTGGTTCTGATCTTCTACTCATTCTTAGTGATGTATTAGTTCCAGATCCAAATTCTATCCGAGAGATATTGATTTCGGGTTTGAACATGAACTACCGACTCAAACCGCGAACCAGTCGGACTAGCGTGACTCCTGTTCGGTCGGGTCACTTGGGCCGAGGTAAGGGTTCTGTTGTTCAAGCAAGTCATCAAAACGTCTCGTTCAAATCACCGAACTTCAAACGAAATCAAGTGACAAGACGATCTGACCGTTGGGAAGGATTGTCGTCCGATCGGATTGCCATCCGATCGACCGGCCACCCGATCGGGTTGCACTTGGTTCCATACTTAAACTTTTATTCAAACTATTCAAGGATCCGAACGTTGAAACGGATTACCGTCCGATCGGATTGCCATCCGATTGAGCGACCGTCCGATCGTGTGACGTTTGGGACTTGTATACTTAAACAATTTTCAACATGTTCAGTACGTACGGATTGCCACCCGATCGGATAGCCATCCGATCGAGTGACCGTACTGCTGTGAACTTGTTCTCAAACTGAGAAGCCTCGCCAATCGGGTTGCTGTCCGATCGAACGACCGTTCGATCGACCGACCTGAAAGGTAGAGATACTTCTCTATTTTTAAAATGCTACAACGAAAACTTCAAAGTACAAACCGTCATACACAAATACATCCTCACCAAACGAGGTGACAATCCAATCGCATGGCCATCCGATCGGATGACCACCTGAACGGATTGCCACCCGATCTACTGGCCATCCGATCCTTGGTACACCTACACTGTTTTACGCGCCGACTTTCGCTTATGCTATCGTTATCTGTTCAGGCTAATTCCGCTCTAGCGCTCCCTTCAATCCATTAACTCTATCGCTGTGAGTATACTCGATCCCTTTTTGCTTTACGCACTTTTGGGTGTTACATACGTTACTTATTCTAAATCACATCGAACACACAACGCAAACACTATTTATACGCTGGCCGCTAATGCATGTTATACATGACTCGATGAATGCTTGTTTGTTATGTTAACATATTGATTGCTGTTTACCTGCCTTAGCAACGATAGTACTATAGTTTGGACTCAGCACCTTTTTACTTAGGGGTTATTAAGGATAATTACTTCACGTGTTCACAGTGGTGAATATGTGTTGCGAACTCGCTACTCGCAGTCAACTCGCAGTTATTGGTATTGATAGTATCTTTGTCGATAACTTACATGCTTCACATTATACGTTGTACATGCTGGTTATGCATAAACGATTTCGAACTCTATTATGCTATTATCAAACTTGTATGCTCACCTTTACACTATGTGTATTGACTTTTAATTTAACGTATGTGGCAGGTGCTTAAGATGCTAGGATGCCTTGTTTGCTGTGTGATGAAATCGAGGCTAGGAAAGAGTCTAGAAACAAACAAACAAACTATCTTATTTAAAATCTGAGTTGTCGGATCAGTATTTGTTTATGAGACAATTATTAGTAATAATTGTTTTACTTAGATATGTTATGGTATGGGATGTGGCGTTTTAAATATCTGGTAATTAATAGTTGTTATGGATACTCATGGACAATCTGTTTTGCTCAGCGTCGCGCCCCGATGTTTCCGCCATCGGTTGGGGTGTGACAGATTGGTATCAGAGCCATAACTATAGGGAATTAGGCAAGACTCGACCTAGTCTGGGTCAATGTCTTAGAACAACCTAGTCTATAGTCTAAGTACCAACAGACCGACTCGTGCATGCCCAATAGGGGTTTTGTATGAGCTTACTCGCTATTTCTCGCTATTTCTCGCTGTACACTACACACTTGTGCGAACATCGCATACTACAGTTTTGCGCAAGATCAGCCTTCCTAAGGTTGATTACACACACCAACGGATGATCTGGTTAAGATTAGGTGTGAAAACCGCAAACTCTCGACCGGATTACTCGTTCGAACTGCTATTTTTACTATAAAACAAGAGAATTTGCGTTGAATTAGGAGTGAAATCCATACTTCGACGCAAATCCTCTTATCTATCTCGTGGTTATACCAACATAAACAGGAACGTAGTCGCTAAGTCAGGGGTGAAACCTGAACCTTGACGACTCATTCTACTCTCTAATGTGGTTTTACAAAACTCTCCCCAAAGTCTCGACGAACTCCAATGACTTGAAGTCACACCATAGCTAGCAGGATGCGTGCCGATCGCTCAAATTGAAGCGAGAGCACAGTCTCGAAGGCCAAAGTGTGCACGTAAAGTCCTTGTGAACAGTCGAGTCACTTTGGATAGTCGATGTCTATCTAGCCGAAGACAATCCATTCTCGATTTCTATGTGTTTCGATTTTGAGCCCGCAACTGCTGACTCTGATATTTGTTGATTTTATGTGGATTTTATGTGATTTATGTAGGTTTGTTTATTTGTTGGCGTGTTGAGATACTAATGGTTTCGATTTAACGCTTCTTGCTCCGCTTATCACATAACACACTACACAATCGCCAACAAGTCGCTGGTCATTATTCGCAATCGCTGGTCGATACTCGCAATCGCTATAATTAATCGCTGTACGCGCTGTGAAGAATAGGGAATACATGCAACATATAGCTAGGCTTCTGTATTCTGACTGCCTCATGTGCTTCTGTGCCTTACGTGCTTATGTGTTTCTATGCTCTACATGCTTATGTGCTTATGTGTTTATGTGCCTATGTGATTCTGTGTGTATGTGGATACGTGTTCCTGAGCTTTATAGTGAATCGCTAGACTATACTAGGAATAATCGAAATTTGTGTTGAGTCCTGTGACGATGTCTGATGTGCTAAAATGTGGTTTAACTAAATTAACTAAATTAAACCTTAAACTAGACTCTCTAAGTTTTAAATTTATAAAACTAAGACTCTCTAAACCCTAAACCACACGACCGGCAAGTGTACCGATCGATGCAGTATAGCCTAAGGAAGTCCGAGTATCGAACCCAAGAGACTCTACTAAATTACGCTAACGACTCTATCTAGACTTAGACTGACACGAACTTTAACTAATTGTTTATTTGATGGGGGGTTTCTAAATATCCTAAAAATATAATTAAAATTATACTAACTAAACGAACTGGACGCGAACTCGAACGAGGACTTAACTCAAGGATGATGAAGGCTACCTAGGCTAGACTCCTGTTTAACTTGGATTGGATTTCTATTCGTAATTGACGTGGTATGGAACCGGGATCTTATGATACTAAACCTATTAAGATACCAACTAAGCCCCTCAAACCCTCTCAAGGTGATTCTTGTGGCACTACCTAGGCTGTTAATCCTACCGGTTATTAGATTTCCTCACAGTCCTCTAATGTCATGAAAGTGCCCTAATATGACAATCTACCTTACAGCGCGAAAGTCTAAGGCAACTACGGATTTTAATTTGGTTTAATAGACAAGAGAATGGTTAAGGAACTAAGACCGATAATCCTAGCTATTTACCAAACCAAGACCTATTAATAATCTCGAGCCTCACAGCGACAAGAATTAGTAGAGCACGTGATTTTACAAGATTACCGAATATTGTTTCTAAGGTTTGATGGCCAATTAACCCTAAAGAATTAAAGGTTTATTATGTGATATAGACACTCACCAAAACCTAAAACCCTAGCCCGACTCTATTATGTGATAAAGACCGTCACCAAGAATCGAACGAAGCAATAATCAATAATCAAACAATCACAAGCACGCATACACACCAAATCAAAGATTCCAAAGCCTTTTACAATTCAAGATAATCCATAACCAATATCATAAACGAATAAAAATCCAATATTTGTTAAACATTCATCATAACCTAGGTAGTACGAAAAGTCTAGCCGATAACCATCGTGTTAAATAACATAACAATCCTAGCTAATTCAGAATTCATCATCAAATAACAAGAAACAAACGAAAACGAAAGATTACGAAAGTATAGAACCCGAATTCTTCGATCACGTATGCTCCCGAGCTTCAACGATGATTCCACGCCTTCCCGAACCTTCAAAACCTTCGAAAGATGCCCAAAATTCCTCTTTTGTTCGTCCCCCTATTTCTTTCGTGCCCTTCTGATGTGCACGTCTGATCTTTCTTGTTCGTGCGTCCCAAGGATTATTTTTTTGATCGGCTCATGTTTTGTTCCCCTCAAATTAATAATATATGTCGCCTCTCAAATACATGGGCTTCGGCCCAACCGTATAACCCCAATTTAATTATGTATCATCTCTTATTAGGGTTTCTTAATAAGGGTTAGGATATAATAGGAAGTTTTTTTGGCTAGGAAGGCTAGGAAGTAATCTTGACCATCAATTGATTTAATCAAGGGCTAAGATTAAAATGAGTGAAATTGAAGGAAAAAAAAAAGAGGCGCATGAGTTTTGTAAGGGCATTCTAGTCAATCCAGGACAATAGTTTCTCTCTCCTCCAATCCCCCCCCCCCCCCCATTTTTTAAACGTTGATAACTTTTTCATACGACATTATTTTTTTATAAAAATTGCACCAAAAAATGAGCGTTTTTTATCTTTAAAACGAGTATACTATTGCTATATTTTCGAAAAAAAAATTCGAAAACCCAGTTGCGTAAAACGCAATGGACAAAAAACGTAAAAAAATGTCTTTTTTTCTAAAACGCAATGCACTAAAAACACAAAGAAATGTCTTATTTCTAAAACGCAATGGCCTAAAAACACAAAAAAAAATGTCTTATTTCTAAAACGCAATGGCTAGAAAACACAAAAAAATGTTTTTTTTCTAAAACGCATGGACTAAAAACACATAAAAATGTGTTTTACCTAAAACGCAATAGAATAAAAACACTTCAAAATGTGTTTTCCTAAAACTCAATGGACAAAAAACACATAAAAATGTGTTTTCCTAAAACGCAATAGACAAAAAACACAAAAGAAAGTGTTTTTTTCTAAAACGCAATGCACTAAAAACACATAAAAATGTGTTTTTCCTAAAACGCAATAGATAAACACACAAAAGAAAGTGCCTTTTTCTAAAACGCAATGGATTAAAAACACAAAAAAATGTGTTTTCTCTAAAACGCAATGGATTTTTTTGCTGTGTTATAAAAATATAAAACAATGGTTGCCGTAGGAAAAACAAATAATTTAAAGAGGGAAAGCGTAAAACGCAATGGAATTTTTATCATTATCTCCTAATTAATTGTATTTCTTGACTTAGAAATACACGCCTACTAAATACCATTGGACCATGAATTATCATGGTTAAAAACATGATGAGCCAAGAAACCAATGAAAATGTCTAAGAACAGATAAACTTACAAAAAAGCTGTGTTAGAACCTGAGAAAAGTAATCATGGAAACCAAAATGAGTTCCAACATCTTGATAATGATACAGCAACGCAGCAGATACCATTATTCACTAAGACTAAAGGGTATGGAGAGGATGGGCTCGGATGGGTTGAGCCGCCACGTAGGCGACACGTAGGAGTGGCTTGGATGGGATGAATCTAGGGGGTGGGGGATGAACCCCTTTATATATATATATGTATGTATGTATAGATGTATGTGTGTATAGAGAGAGGAGAGAGGGTCGGCTGAATCGGCGTGGGGGAGACGAATGAGCCGGGCCGGACATGAGGGGGGCGGTGTGGGGGCTCGGCGCCGGAGCTAGCCGGGGCTAGCCGACCCCCATACCCATTAGTCTAATATATCCATTTTTTCTCTCAAACACTAAATTATAAAAAGTTAAAACACAATTGAATGTAAAACGCAATGGATTTTTATCTCGTTTTCTTCTGATGCTCTTATATATTCTAGATGCTTTATTTGCTTTATTCTCAATCTTAATGGCAGCCACCAAATAATTTTCTAATTTCTCCAACTTCTTCAAACTTTCTAAAACAAAACGCAATGAATTTTAATCTGATTCTTTTGTTCTTCATCAATTTAGAGATGCTCCGGCGGATGACGTAGATCTGAGAGGTATGACCTCCGCCATTAACGAGGATCCACATGTCGACGGCGGCGAACTTGTGGCCGCTGAGAAGGAGGATCGGTTCGAAGGCTTTGTAGCGGAGAATCTCAGGCTGAATGAGCTCAATCGGGACGTCGTTGATCAAGGGTGGTGGTGGTTGTGGTGGTAGTTAGGGCGGCAGCGACGGTGGTGGTGGTGACGGCGGTGGTGATGGTTGTGTTGGGTGTGTGGGTGACGGGAGTGAAGATAGGGTTGGGTTGGGTTGGGTTGGGTGAAGAAGATAGTAGTCATAATTTGTTAGTGCTTGACCAAAATACCCTTATCTCTTATTTTTCTAGTTTGTCACGTGTAAGGCTAGGATGCCTTCCTAGCCTTCCTACATTGATTATACTTTCTATTTGATCCTTACCTTTCTTAATAATAAATATATATGTCTAGAAACCCACTAATGATCATGTCCATGTTGATTCACGTCCATCCATCTTCATATATATAATAATGTGTATCTTGCTCAAAATTAGATGTAGCTTCCGATGGGTATTTTAGCAGCCCAAACTTCATGCGGCTCAACACCAATGAATTAAACAGACTCAAATTATAAAACTATATATTGATGGCCTAGTCCTTTCTCTCGATCCAAATGTATATATTTTGTGGCAGCCCTCCAACTTAGAAAATAGAGATAGTGGCTTCGGCCCACTCACAGAAAATAGCGCCAATTTTACTCCGGTCCCTGGCGGTCTACTCTACTCAACTGGCTAGTTATTTATTTATTATTCTTTTTCGCTCCATTCACACCAGGACCTGGCCCAACACAAAATAATATAATATAATACTAAAAACATAAAATAGTAAATAAAACTATACAATAATTATACAATTTACACGGGACAAATATGTGTATTTTACCCCACATCAATGTCTGTTGTAGACAATGTCGTCATCTGGATCTCGCGCTACTCAAGCTGCTCGCCGAAAGCAAGCAGATAAACGCCTCGCCTCTATGATTACTAAAAAATGACGAAAGTTGTTCCTCAGATCATCAGTGAACTGTACGAAAATGTGAGCAAATCTTCTGAAGAGTCCAGGACTGAAACCCTGAGGCTGCTTTTAGCTTCAAGCAGTTCAAAGCTTGCGGACCGAAAGAATTTCCTGGCGAAGATGGTCCTACGGCCTTATTCCAATGGTTTGATCCGAATGAGGTCACCCTGTGCCAGAGTGGCTGTCCTGACGATCTCCATACTCTGAATGCTACCGGCGTCTTCCAATCCCGAGCGCTAGATTGGTGGACGACCGAGAGAAACAAACGCGGAAACGATGCAGCTTATGATTTGACGTGGGATGAGTTAAAGGACATCATGTTGGAAGAGTTATGCCCTCCCTACGAACACCAAAAGTTGGAGGACGAATTCTGGCATATCAAGCAGAAGGATGGTGACAATGCTGCTTTAACTGCTCGCTTCAAGCAGCTTAGCATAATCTGTCCTGATCAAGTCAAGACTCCTGATGTAGCGATCAAAAAGTATATTCGAGCTCTACCAGATTGTGTCGCAGATTTTGTGCCAGCTTCAAAACCAGCAACAATCTAGGAAACTTACTTGCTTGCCGCTGAAATAAGCAACAAGCGAGTCAAGTCTGGCTACTAGGATAAAGCCGCCAAGAATCTACATCAAGCTACTATCGCACCAACCGCTGAAACCGCCGCCACTCCTCAGTCTTCAAAGGCCTCTCGTCGCAAGAGGAAGAACAACAGCAACTCCAGTAACAAGAATTGTGCTGTAACCACTGCTACCCCACTCCAAGCTGTACCAGCTCAGCAGCAAACTCAACACCTCCAGGTCGCGGCACCAGTTACCCAAGCACCGCCGGCAAAGCGTGCTTATACGGGTCCTCACCCTGCCTGCCCGACTTGTACCTATCACCACCCAGTGGGAATCACCTACAGATTTTGTGTACACTGCAACATGTACGGCCATTTTACCGCCAACTGTCGTACAGGTCCTCGTCAAGCTCCAGCTCCAGCTACTGCTCATCAAGCTCTACTTCCTGCTCCTCAAGGCCAACAAGCAGCTCCGGCACCCGCGGTCAATGCTAGAGTCTTCTTTGCGTGTGGTGATCCCAACCACTTCGCAAACATGTGCCCCAATCGAGTTGTGAAGCAAGAGCAACAACAGCAGCAGCAGCAGCAGCCTCAGCAGCAACAGCAGCAAGCCGCTCGTGCTCGAACGTTCAACATTAATGTGCGCCAGGCTCAGGCTGACAACAACGTGGTCAATGGTACGTTCCTTGTGAATGGTATTTATGCTTCGTGTTTGTTTGATACTGGAGCCAATAACTGTTTTGTATCGTTTGAGTTCGAAAAGCTTCTTAATTGTTTGATACTCTGTTCTTCGTGATTGTACTCTCGAACTCAACAATCACATCTTTCCTATCGACCTTATTCTGATGCAGCTCGGTAGTTTTGATTTCATAATAGGCATGGACTTTCTTCGCGAAAACCATGTCTAAGTTGTTTGCTTCGATAAGATGATTCGATTCTCGCTAGCTAATGGTGATCAATTATGTGTGTATGGTGAAACTCTCTCAAAAGACCTCAAGCTCATGTCATGTATCTAAGCTAGCAAGTATCTCCATAAGGAATACAGAGCTTTCTTGGCTAACATTGTAGTAGCGGAGAAGGAAAAGAAAAGAAAGACTGAAGTGAAAGACGTTCCTGTTGTTTATGAATTCCCTAACGTTTTTCCTGAAGATCCTCCAGGGTTGCCTCCGAGTCGTGATATCAACTTTCGCATCGACCTCATTCCTGGAGCAAATCCTGTTGCCAGAGCTCCTTATCGACTCGCACCGTCCGAAATGCGCGAACTCTCGAGTCAGCTCCAGGAATTGCTTGACAAAGGCTTTATTCGCCCTAGTACCTCTCCTTGGGGCGCACCAGTCCTCTTCGTAAAAAAGAAGGATGGGTCGTTCTAGACGCGCATCGACTATCGGGAACTGAATAAGCTGATGATCAAGAATCGCTACCCTCTACCTCGCATCGATGATTTGTTTGACCAGTTACAAGGTGCTACGTGTTTCTCCAAGATCAACCTACGCTCAGGCTACCACCAGTTACGCATACAAGAGGAGGATATACCCAAGACCGCTTTTCGTACTCGATACGGCCACTATGAGATCGTTGTTATGCCTTTTGGTTTAACCAACGCACCCGCGGTTTTTATGGATCTGATGAATCGCGTGTGTAAATCTTTTCTCGACCGCTTCTTCATCGTGTTCATCGATGATATCCTGATCTATTCCAAGTCGAAATCCGAACACGCGCAACATCTACGTTTGGTTCTCGAGCTACTTCGGGGGAATCGACTCTATGCCAAGTTCTCCAAGTGTGAATTCTGGCTGGAAGAGGTTCAATTCCTCGGGCACATTGTCAATAGTCAAGGTATTCACGTCGACCCCGCGAAGATCGAAGCTGTCAAGAGTTGGGTCACACCCAAGAACCCGTCTGAAGTCCATTCTTTTCTCGGACTAGCGGGCTATTATCGCTGATTTATCGAAGGATTCTCTAAAATCGCTGTCCCGCTCACCTCTCTCACGCAAAAAGATAAGCCTTTTGTTTGCGGAACTGGACAAGAGACTGCCTTTCAAACCCTCAAGTACATGCTTTGCAATGCTCCTGTTCTCACTTTACCCGACAGAAACGATGACTTTATTGTCTATTGTGATGCCTCGAACTTTGGCCTTGGTTGTGTTCTCATGCAATGATACAAGGTTATTGCTTACGCATCTCGTCAGCTCAAGATCCACGAGAAGAACTATACAACCCACGACCTCGAGCTAGGCGCAGTTGTTTTTGCGTTAAAGATCTGGCGACACTACCTTTATGGTACCAAGTGTACGATCTTCACCAATCACAGGAGCCTACAACATATCTTTGACCAGAAATAACTACATATGCGTCAACGCCGGTGGGTGGAACTTCTCAACGATTATGACTGTGATATTCGTTATCATCCTGGCAAAGCAAATGTCATTGCTGACGCTCTCAGCAGACGGAGTTATTTGCACAGCGCCCGTAATATTCAAGCCCAATATGATCTTGAAACCCTCATCCACGAAGCCCAACATGGCTGCTTTAATGAACGCACCTTGAAGAACGAAAGGATTCTCAATGATGGAGCCCAGTGTAACACCTCGAAAATTCACGTCCTATAATGTGTTGACACGTGTCATATGTTTGAACGTGTGAATGAATGTTATTGAAGGACTAAAGTTGACAATCATGGAAAGTATGTGAATATACGTCTTCTAAATGTCAACAGTGAATAACTATACTTCATAATAACCCTACATGGTGATTATAACATCAGACGAATAAATCATGGATCATACGAAGCTAAAAGTGAGAGATTACAAACTACAGGGGTTAAATGTGTCAACATGTTTAAGTTATACCTCTGAGTGACCTTTTGACAAACCCGAAGCTTTGTAACTGTTAATTATGATCACTAGAATGCATGATATAAATTTCATAAAGTTTCGTAATCGTATGAGAAAGTTATGATCAAATTCGTGTGCGAGGGGTTAAAGTGTTAACGTTGAAAGTTATGACATTTCGAGTTAACCGGAAGTGTCCAGGGACTTGGCAAATTGGGTATAAGTCCTAAAGCCCTTGTGGGTAAATATGAAGGGGTCAAAATGCAAAGAATAAATTTAGTTGACCTTTCGTGAAGCCAAGGGACAAGTTGCAAAAAAAAAATCAAAAATCTGATTATTAAGGTCCATGCGGCCCACGTAAGGATTGATTAAAACTCAGGCGGGCCGCGTCAGGCGCCCAGATACAGAAACTCAAGACAGCAGCCTGTATTCGCGTTTATCCGCCCTTTAACCGATTTTTCACACCTTGTGCGACCCCTAGGAACCCCCTAATCACTTAGGGACATGTGTTAATCAGTTGTGGTGGATAGTAGACTCATGTGTCAAAGAATTGTGGTGAAAATTTCACTATAAAAGGACCATGAACTTGCAAACCTTCTTCACACCTTCTCTGAAGCTTTATGATCATTCCTGGAGCTCAAGCCTGCTTCCAAGTGATCACTAATCAAACTTAGGACTTCAGTAGGTTACTAATCCTTTCTTTTATTGAGTTTAGCTTAGTTATTTAGCTAAAAGTCAAACCGTCGTAATTACGGTTTGACTTCGAGATTAATTAATAATGGCTTAGTCAAATCTCGAATCAAAAGTAGTTATAAGTTGGTATTTATGTGGGTAATAAACCCTTAAAAGGGTTCCCCCTGATCACCACTCTAACTAGGTCAAAAGTCTGGTCAAACTTGTAATTAAAAAAGTCAACAGGAAGCTTAAATTCTAATTTATGCATGATTAGCTATATATAACACCTACAACCTATTTGATCATTATTATAACTTGGTAATTAGTGTAAGAACATGTCTAAACATGTTCACCCCGACAATTTACTATAAAGACCCGGTTCGGAACCGAAAGTCACATAGTTTGACTTTCACTTTGACTTTCAGTTCTGACCCGTTTAAGAATGTTTTAGAAATGCCTTAGAGCTTTATTTGGACCAGGTTACATGCTAGTATAACCCTCTGTGATTATACACCTCGGATCATTAGTTATCCAATTAATACGCATGATTCCATTAATTGCTCATATGTTGACCATTATGCCCTTATTACCTTAAAACGTGATTTTTGGAAATGTAAAAGAGTAGAAACCTTAATTACTGATATATAAACTTGTATACAAAATTTGACATCATTTTGAGGTGTAGATTGAGAGTTATGCTCATTATCGCAAATTGAAAGCTTTATGTTAATAAAATGGCGTAATTAGCGTATAGCCTAGTTAAACATACTTTTTGGTATAAAAATCTTTACCCCCTGATGTAATATATTATTTTGGGAATTTTAAAGATTTTTAATTAATTTTAGGCTGAGCATAACTCATAGTCATAGGCTTAATCCGGTAAATGTCGGTTTTGCCCTTACGGGCTATAAAATGAGTTTTACATATCTAAACGACTCCAAACCTTTTGCTACTGATCACATATGATAAATAAATTATTTTAAGCCTTCTGGAAATATAAAAATATCATATTTATGTATCAAACCCGGAAATGGCCTCTAATCGCCTTTTTAAGCGTATTTAACGCATAGTATGTGCTATAACTATTTTAAACATACAAGGGTTGATACCTACTGATATTTGAGGAAAATTATAATGTTTTAACAGTAAGCAAAGGTTGATAAGCTCGGACTTCAGTTTTGAGCTTTTCGGCTTATGTGAAATTACCAAAATACCCCTACGGGGCATAGTTAGGTTATAATTACTAAATTTCACATAAATATTTTATCCTACTGTTATAACTCATTAATTTGAGTATGTTTACTGATTACATCAGACTTGTAACTCAGTTAAACACTTAAACTCTTTTACAACCTTTAAAATGACCAAACTACCCCTACGGGGCATAGTTTGTGATTTAATTAGTTTCGGGCATAATGAAAGACATATTACTGATGTCACAACATATATGAAGCATATTAACTTAGGAAACCTATAAATAGCTCTCATGAATACCCGTTACGCTTATTACGCGTTCGGTTCGGTTTATGTAACTAGTTTACATAAACTAGCCTAAACGGGTCAAACCTTATCGGTTTTATCTCAAAATACAGAATGTGAATAATAAACCCATATTAAGCAAGTCTTCAAACTTGTCGGGTATAAATCACATTCTATCCGGTCTTCGCTTAATCGTGCGTACGAACCGTATCTTTGAAACTAGCCGGTCTAAGCTTAAGCTTAATTAAAGACCCGTTAGGATTCTAATAGGTTATTATAAACCTTCGTTCCAGATTAGGAGGACCAGTAAGAGCTACTTGCAATTTGCTTATTGTGATATATACTTTGCTCAGGTAAATACTTTTAACTTATTTTCCCTATACGGGCTTGGGTTACGGTATATAGCATACCGCTTGATCGGGCATCAAATTCTCCACCGTTGAGTGGGTAATTAAATTAATTTGATCGGCTCGTTTAAACAGTCTTGTTACTTAAAGCCTTTGGGGGGTTAATGACCATGTCCCGGATATCCTTGGCATTATTTTACGAAATGGCCACGACTTAAGCGCAGGGTGTAGGCGTACACCCGTCAGTGCACAAAAGAATATTGTGGTGTGTCTATTGATCTTTAACCCGGACAAGATCCGGGCTACTGAACGCACAAGGAACATGTAATTCGTTCACAAGATTATAATATTAAATAATTCTCCCAAGTTAAATAAAATGTTTATGCCACGTGCATCCAAACCAATTTTCAATCATTTTCCAAAATGAGTCAGTTGAATGTATTTACCAGTGTAAACTGACGTATTTTCCCAAAAAGATTAAATGCAGGTACTAAGCGAAATTGGCTGGGATTTCTCCTTAGCATCATTAGAAGTCTCGCAAGCTTAAGATGCCTGAAGTCTGTTGAACCATTGTCTCATATTTTATTTTCGATCCATCTGTGGATAAACTTCTGAATATTGTGACATTGATATTACAATATTAAATTCGGTTGTATTATATCTTTTAAATTTGCTTCCGCTGTGCATATTAAATATTGTGTTGTTTGACTATTACGTTGCCAACCATGACGTCATGATACTCCCCACCGGGCCCACCGGTGACACGTGGAAATCAGGGTGTGACAGGTTGGTATCAGAGCCAACACTGAGTGAATTAAACACTAGCCTTTTGTGTTTAATCTCAGTTACACAATTGCACAATTCTAAACTTTCGAGTCTAGACATATAACATATAACATAGGACAAATTCCACCTTGTTTGTGTTGTCCTTTATTTTGCATATATTTTGTTTTGTTATCTTATGCTATATTGACAGGATTAACAAAATGCCGTCAAGATTCTTCAGGAGAAGAGGAAGAGGCAAGGGGCCAATCACCGCCCCCAATGATAATGAAGCTGGACCTTCAAATGCGCGAGCTCCATCTACCACGGAGAGTGACGATCCCCGGCAGAACCGGAGAAACCTCTTTGAGCCGGCTAGACGGTCGGTCTCACATAGCTCAACACCTCCAGTGCATAACTCATATGGGCCATACTCGGAAAATGAGCCCAACAACCCTCAGCCTTCATACATACCGTTACAGCGATCCTTATCACATCATTCTTTTGGTGACCCTACACCAGTTTTTAGGGGCCAGTTTAACCCGGCAGACTTTTTACAAGAACCAGTGGGTTTCAACCCATTGGGACCGGAGGACCACTTCTCTAGCAATCATGCGGACGACATGGACGAGGATACGGACCCCGTCGAACCTGCCAGTGGTACACCGAACCATCCCATAGAGATTTCGGATGGCTCTTCGTTTCACGGATCACCCTATGTTGGTCCAGATAGCTTCCAAGCTATGTTCACCAGGCACGAATGGTACTATACACCTCCTCACCATTCGTCGCCCAGCAGCAGCAGCAACAACAGGATCCCTCTGTGGATTCAAGATTTGTGGCAGTCACGCCACCACCTCCACCGCCTCCAGTGCAGCCGGCACCTCCACAACCGCCAAGGCATAGGAGAACCGGTGCACGCATGTCTGGACGAGCAGGAGATTTTCATTTCAGCTCCCCTCGTCAATCCAGTGGCAGTCACTACCCGCCACACCAGGAGGACCCACAAATGGGTGGACCTTCTAACCCAGTTGTACCGCAGCCACCGCCGATGGGTTTTGATAATCCAATTCCAGCATATACGGGTTCCATGGCATACAATCCGTTTGAGCCACCGGTTCACAACAACTACGGTTACGCTGAGGCCGATCCTTACATGGTAGCGGCAAATTACAATGCCCTGAACCCGGAAGGACCATACGGAGCTCCATGGGGAGTAGGTTACCCAACACATGGGTACCAGATACCTCCCAGACCTATTATACGGACGCAATCGCAGCCGCCACGGTTTTCTCCCCCAGAAAGGGAGGAAATTCTACAGAGGCTGGACCATGTAGAGCGAGAATATCACAGGGAACAAAGAAAGCGACAAACCTTCTTCCAAGGATTGGCAAGCTTGATCAAGGGGAAGGGTAAGAAGGACCGCTAAATCCTTCAAATTGTTTGTTGTAACTTCCTTGTAACAATTGAGCCCCTGCGTGGGCATATCTTGTTGTATAAACCCCTACGTGGGTATGTATGTTGTCTATTTTGACCCCTGCGTGGGTCTATCTTTCTGTAAACCCCTACGAGGGTATGATATTTGTGTAAGTCCCTGCGTGGACTATTATGTTTGTTATTAAGCCCCTGCGTGGGTATGCATGTTATTAAGCCCCTGCGAGGGTAAGTACTTGTTTAAACCCCTGCGTGGGTAAGTTTGTTTGTTGAAAAGTCCCGTTTAGGGCAACATGTAATCTTTTGAAAATAAATGGAATGTCATGTTTATAAATTTCATCTTGCTATTATATGCATAAATGTTATATATGAAATAAATAAATTAAAGTCATTCCTTTTGAAATAATCTGCCTATGTAAATTTTTAAATAAGAATCTTAAGAGTGAAACCTAGTCTGAGTGTCTTTATAAAGACCTGACCATGATGGTAAGACCTGTTTAAAAGATTCAAATCCCTGTTAACATCTGAAAACATGTTAACACTCCTGGCAGATGTGATTCATTTAAAATCACACGCATTATTATTATGTAAGGATCTTTCTAAAGATTCCAAACCCAACTTAATGATCTCTGAATCGTGGGTTAAATCATCAATTAAGATGACCATATTTTTACCATACGTGGTAATATGGTGCCTACGGGCCCAGCTCATTTCCATATGAGCCAAAAGACAGTGGTAGCTATGAATCCCTGTCTGGTAAAGGTAATGAACTATGTTCAAACCTTAAAAGCCTTGATTCTCTGAAATCATAGCTTATAACTTAAATTGTCTATGTGACTAAGCCTTATGTGCTAATATATATATCGTTATTGTTTATAATTAGGATAAAATTATAATTGAAATCCTAATTTAATACGATTAATAAATTAACCAAATATGGTCTCTGTTTACCATGGCTAATGAGTTACCCTAAGGGGTAATTCCATAATAAACTCCTAAATAAAATATTGTCCTTGTTTTCTGCAACAGTTCAATTCAAATGGCTGACTCAGATGAAATAAATAGTCATCCAGTGGAGAACATTGATAACGCCCGGGTTAATTTAACGGGTGCGGAATTGAAGGCGTTGGTCGACGATGCAGTTACTAAGGCATTGGAATGGCAGTACGAAGAGTATAGCGGGACTCGTAGTAGGACCCTATCTACACAGCCTTCAAAGCCACCGTCCAAGAAAGACGACCCGAAGAAGGATGATGATCGACACTCCTCAAACCACCACAGTAATCCATCACAACACATTGTATTGAACCAAGGACCCCGTGAGAAGGGTTGCTCGTATAAATACTTTGTTTCATGTAAGCCCCGGGACTTCACTGGGGAGAAAGGAGCCATTGACTGTATGACGTGGCTGGATGAGATGGATACGGTTGTAGATATCAGCGGATGCGCTGAGAGAGACGTGGTCAAGTTTGTGTCGCAGTTTTTAAGGGTGAAGCTTTAGCATGGTGGAGATCTCTGATTCAAGCCACCGGAAAAATCCCATTGTACAACATGTCGTGGGATCAATTTGTTGCCCTTATCAGGGAAAATTACTGCCCTCAACATGAGGTGGAGAAGATAGAGTCTGACTTTCTATCCTTGGTGATGACAAACCTCGACTGTCAAGCTTACCTAACGAGCTTCAACACTATGTCTCGGTTGGTTCCATATTTAGTAACCCCGGAACCAAAACGAATAGCTCGTTTTATCGGTGGTTTAGCCCCCGAGATCAAGGCAAGCGTGAAAGCTTCTCGGCCAGCTACTTTTAGATCAGTAGCTGCCATTTCCTTATCCCTCACTCTGGATGCGGTCAGGCAGAGATCGCTGAGGAATAAGGAGGCTGAGAAGAGAAAGCGTGAAGATGATAGTTCACGAAGGTCGAACAAGAAGCACCGTGGGAACGGTGACAACAAGAAAGGACCTGAGTCAAGGAAAGATGGGCATAATTCTGGTGAGAAGCCCAAATGCAAAATTTGCAAGAAGCAGCACTTTGGAAAGTGCAGACTTGAGTCGAACTCACAGACTCAGTCAAAAACCTATGCTTGTGGCATATGCAAGTCCACGGATCACAAAACCTTGGATTGCAAAAAGATTAAAGACGCAACGTGCTACCGTTGCAATGAAAAGGGGCACATTAAGACCAACTGCCCTAAATACAACAAGAAGCCTGAAGAGGCCAAGAAGACCAATGCGAGAGTCTTCAGAATGGACGCAAAAGAGCCTGTGCAAGACGATAATGTCATAACAGGTACTTTCCTTGTAAATGATGTCTTTGCAAGAGTACTTTTTGATTCAGGCGCAGATAAGTCTTTCGTAGATAACAAGTTTTGTAAATTGTTGAATTTACCTGTCAAAACCTTAAGCGTAAACTATGAGGTAGAGTTAACAGATGGTACCATAGAAACCGTCTCAACTGTGTTAGATGGATGTGTTATATCCATTAAGAACCATTCTTTTCCTCTGTCTCTACTTCCCTTTAAGTTGGCCGGTTTTGACATAGTTCTGGGTATGGACTGGTTATCTCATAACCAAGCCCAAATTGTCTGTAACATGAAGCAAGTGGTAATAAAGACTCCGTCTGGTGAACCACTTACCATTCGAGGAGATACCCAGTATGGGCTGCCTGAGCAAGTGTCTATGCTCAAGGCTTCAAAATGTTTAAAGAGGGGTTGTGTCATCTATATGGCACAAGTGATTATTGATGAACCCAAACCGAAGATAGAAGACATCCCTGTCATCTCTGAATTCCCAAAAGTTTTTCCGGAAGAACTACCTGGTTTGCCACCAGATAGGCAAGTGGAATTCAGGATTGATATCATCCCCGGAGCAGCACCAGTTGCTAGAGCACCTTATAGGTTGGCGCCCACAGAGATGAAAGAATTGAGGACACAGCTAGATGAATTACTAGCCAAGGGTTTCATTAAACCTAGCTCGTCTCCTTGGGGAGCGCCAGTCCTGTTTGTCAAGAAGAAGGATGGATCGATGCGTCTGTGCATCGACTATCGGGAGCTTAATAAGGTTACGATAAAGAATAGATATCCTTTGCCCAGGATCGACGATTTGTTCGATCAGTTACAAGGGGCCAGTTATTTCTCGAAGATTGATTTGAGGTCAGGCTACCATCAACTGAAGGTTAGAGATGAAGACGTGCATAAAACTGCATTTAGGACTCGTTATGGTCATTGCGAGTTCCTAGTGATGCCTTTTGGGCTCACTAATGCACCGGCCGTGTTCATGGATCTCATGAATCGTGTTTGCAAGCCGCACTTAGATAAATTCGCCATCGTCTTCATCGATGACATCCTTATTTATTCAAAGAACCAAGCTGACCATGAGAAACACCTTCGTTGTATTCTCAAACTCCTGCATCATGAGAAACTCTATGCCAAATTCTCAAAGTGCGAGTTCTGGCTTCGAGAAGTCCAATTTCTTGGACATGTGGTCAGTGAGCGTGGTATCCAAGTGGATCCCGCTAAAGTTGAAGCTGTTATGAATTGGCAAGAGCCAAAGACTCCTACGGAGATTCGTAGCTTCCTGGGATTGGCAGGATACTACAGGCGTTTCATTGAAAATTTTTCAAGGATTGCTGCACCCCAAACTTCCTTGACTAAGAAGAAAGTAAAGTTCGTTTGGGGCCCTAGGCAGCAAGAGTCCTTTGATATTTTGAAACAGAAGTTGAGCAACGCTCCTGTGCTGACATTACCTGAAGGCACTGAAGAATTCGTAGTTTACTGCGATGCTTCACACACCGGCATGGGGTGTGTGCTTATGCAGAAAGGCAAGGTTATTGCCTATGCATCACGACAGTTAAAGGTGCACGAAAAGAATTACACCACCCACGACTTGGAATTGGGTGCCGTTGTATTCGCACTAAAACTGTGGAGGCATTACCTTTATGGAATCAAGTTTGTGATCTATTCTGATCACAAGAGCCTCCAGCATCTGTTTAATCAAAAGGAATTAAACATGAGGCAACGCCGTTGGATGGAGACCTTGAATGATTATGATTGTGAAATCAAGTATCATCCCGGCAAAGCGAATGTAGTCGCTGACGCCTTGAGCAGGAAGGAAAGGGTTAGACCCATCCGAATCAATGCCAAGCGCATGGAGATAAAGAACAGTTTGATAGAAAGGGTGTTAGCTCCACAGAAGGAAGTTGTGTTGGAAGCTAACTATCCTAATGAAAAGTTAGGAGTAACTGAGGAGCAGTTAACTCTTAGCAAGGACGGAATACTAAGATTGAATGGACGAATATGGGTTCCAATTCATGGAGGACTTCGAGATGTCATCCTCCAGGAAGCTCATAGTTCCAAATACTCCGTTCATCCTGGAGCTGATAAGATGTACCAGGATCTAAGGGCAAATTATTGGTGGATAGGCTTGAAAAAGTCTGTAGTCGCCCATGTAGCACAATGCTTGACATGTGCGCAAGTCAAAGCCGAGCATCAGAAACCGTCAGGTTTGCTACAACAGCCTGAACTCCCTACGTGGAAGTGGGAAATGGTAACTATGGATTTTATCACCAAGTTACCTAAGACAAGGAAAGGCAATGATACAATATGGGTTATAGTTGATAGACTGACTAAGTCAGCACATTTCTTACCCATCAAGGAGACTTATAGCTCCGATATGTTAGCCCAGTTATACGTGGATAAGATTGTAGCCTTACATGGCATACCTGTGTCTATTATCTCTTATAGAGATACTAGATACACGCCACATTTTTGGAAGAGTTTCCAACAATCTTTGGGCACACGTTTAAATTTTAGTACGGCTTATCATCCTCAGACTGACGGTCAGAGTGAGCGTACTATTCAAACGTTGGAAGACATGCTACGTGCATGTGCGATCGATTTGGGTAGTAGTTGGGATAAGAACTTACCATTAATCGAATTCCCCTACAACAATAGTTACTACACCAGCATAAAGGCTGCGCCTTTCGAGGCATTATATGGTAGAAAGTGTAGATCGCCCGTGTGTTGGGTGGAAGTTGGAGATGTCCAATTATCAGGACCAGAGATAGTCTTCGAAACAACGGACAAGATTGTCCAGATTCGTGACCGTCTTAAAGCTGCCCGAGATAGGCAGAAGAGTTACGCTGATCCAAAGCGTAAAGCTTTTCACTTCGAAGTAGGTGACAAAGTCTTGCTTAAAGTATCACCCTGGAAGAGAGTTATGCAGTTTGGTAAGAAAGGCAAGCTAAGCCTGAGATACATAGGACCTTTCGAGGTTATCGAACGTGTCGGGTCAGTTGCCTATGAGTTAAACTTACCTGAAGAGCTCCGTGGAATTCACAATGTGTTCCAAATCTGCAATCTGAAGAAGTGCTTCGCTGATTAATCACTGGTAATACCACATACAGATGTGCATATAGATGAGAGCTTAAAATTTGTGGAAAAACCTTTGTCAATTGAAGATCGACAGGTAAAGAAGCTTCGAAGGAAGCATGTACCTATTGTAAAGGTCAAATGCGATGCCCGTAGAGGTCCCGAATACACGTGGGAGGTTGAATCCACGATAAAAGAAAAATACCCTTACTTGTTTCAGTAAATCTCGGGTCAAGATTTATTTTAAGGGGGTGAGGATGTAACACCTCGAAAATTCACGTCCTATAATGTGTTGACACGTGTCATATGTTTGAACGTGTGAATGAATGTTATCGAAGGACTAAAGTTAAAAATCATGGAAAGTATGTGAATATACGTATTCTAAATGTCAACAGTGAATAACTATACTTCATACTAACCCTACATTGTGATTATAACATCAGACGAATAAATCATGGATCATACGAAGCTAAAAGTGAGAGATTACAAACTACAGGGGTTAAATGTGTCAACATGTTTAAGTTATACCTCTGAGTGACCTTTTGACAAACCCGAAGCTTTGTAACTGTTAATTATGATCACTAGAATGCACGATATAAATTTCATAAAGTTTCGTATTCGTATGAGAAAGTTATGATCAAATTCGTGTGCGATGGGTTAAAGTGTTGACGTTGAAAGTTATGACCTTTCGGGTTAACCGGAAGTGTCCAGGGACTTGGCAAAGTGGGTATAAGTCCTAAAGCCCTTATGGGTAAATATGAAGGGGTCAAAATGCAAAGAATAAACTTAGTTGACCTTTCGTGAAGCCAAGGGACAAGTTGCAAAAAAAAATGAAAAATCTGATTATTAAGGTCCATGCGGCCCGCTTAAGGATTGATTAAAACTCAGGCGGGCCGCGTCAGGCGCCCAGATACAGAAACTCAAGACAACAGCCTGTATTCGCGTTTATCCACCCTTTAACCGATTTTTCACACCTTGTGCGACCCCTAGGCACCCCCTAATCACTTAGGGATATGTGTTAATCAGTTGTGGTGGATTGTAGACTCATGTGTCAAAGAATTGTGGTGAAAATTTCACTATAAAAGGACCATGAACTTGCAAACCTTCTTCACACCTTCTCTCAAGCTTTCTGATCATTCCTGGAGCTCAAGCATGCTTCCAAGTGATCACTAATCAAGCTTAGGACTTCAGTAAGTTACTAATCCTTTCTTTTATTGAGTTTAGCTTAGTTATTTAGCTAAAAGTCAAACCGTCGTAATTACGGTTTGACTTCGAGATTAATTAATAATGGCTTAGTCAAATCTCGAATCAAAAGTAGTTATAAGTTGGTATTTATGTGGGTAATAAACCCTTAAAAGGGTTCCCCCTGATCACCACTCTAACTAGGTCAAAAGTCTGGTCAAACTTGTAATTAAAAAAGTCAACAGGAAGCTTAAATTCTAATTTATGCATGATTAGCTATATATAACACCTACAACCTATTTGATCATTATTATAACTTGGTAATTAGTGTAAGAACATGTCTAAACATGTTCACCCCGACAATTTACTATAAAGACCCGGTTCGGAACCGAAAGTCACATAGTTTGACTTTCACTTTGACTTTCAGTTCTGACCCGTTTAAGCATGTTTTAGAAATGCCTTAGAGCTTTATTTGGACCAGGTTACATGCTAGTATAACCCTCTGTGATTATACACCTCGGATCATTAGTTATCCAATTAATACGCATGATTCCATTAATTGCTCATATGTTGACCATTATGCCCTTATTACCTTAAAACATGATTTTTGGAAATGTAAAAGAGTAGAAACCTTAATTACTGATATATAAACTTTTATGCAAAATTTGACATCAGTTTGAGGTGTAGATTGAGAGTTATGCTCATTATCGCAAATTGAAAGCTTTATGTTAATAAAATGGCGTAATTAGCGTATAGCCTAGTTAAACATACTTTTTGGTATCAAAATCTTTACCCCCTGACGTAATATATTATTTTGGGAATTTTAAAGATTTTTAATTAATTTTAGGCTGAGCATAACTCATAGTCATAGGCTTAATCCGGTAAATGTCGGTTTTGCCCTTACGGGCTATAAAATGAGTTTTACATATCTAAACGACTCCAAACCTTTTGCTACTGATCACATATGATAAATAAATTATTTTAAGCCTTCTGGAAATATAAAAATATCAGATTTATGTATCAAATCCGGAAATGGCCTCTAATCGCCTTTTTAAGCGTATTTAACGCATAGTATGTGCTATAACTATTTTAAACATACAAGGGTTGATACCTACTGATATTTGAGGAAAATTATAATGTTTTAACAGTAAGCAAAGGTTGATAAACTCGGACTTCAGTTTTGAGCTTTTCGGCTTATGTGAAATTACCAAAATACCCCTACGGGGCATAGTTAGGTTATAATTACTAAATTTCACATAAATATTTTATCCTACTGTTATAACTCATTAATTTGAGTATGTTTACTGATTCCATCAGACTTGTAACTCAGTTAAACACTTAAACTCCTTTACAACCTTTAAAATGACCAAACTACCCCTACGGGGCATAGTTTGTGATTTAATTAGTTTCGGGCATAATGAAAGACATATTAATGATGTCACAACATATATGAAGCATATTAACTTAGGAAACCTGTAAATAGCTCTCATGAATACCCGTTACGCTTATTACGCGTTCGGTTCGGTTTATGTAACTAGTTTACATAAACTAGCCTAAACGGGTCAAACCTTATCGGTTTTATCTCAAAATCCAGAATGTGAATAATAAACCCATATTAAGCAAGTCTTCAAACTTGTCGGGTATAAATCACATTCTATCCGGTCTTCGCTTAATCGTGCGTACGAACAGTATCTTTGAAACTAGCCGGTCTAAGCTTAAGCTTAATTAAAGACCCGTTAGGATTCTAATAGGTTATTATAAACCTTCGTTCCAGATTAGGAGGACCAGTAAAAGCTACTTGCAATTTGCTTATTGTGATATATACTTTGCTCAGGTAAATACTTTTAACTTATTTTCCCTATACGGGCTTGGGTTACGGTATATAGCATACCGCTTGATCGGGCATCAAATTCTCCACCGTTGAGTGGGTAATTGAATAAATTTGATCGGCTCGTTTAAACAGTCTTGTTACTTAAAGGCTTTGGGGGGTTAATAACCATGTCCCGGATATCCTTGGCATCATTTTACGAAATGGCCACGACTTAAGCGCGGGGTGTAGGCGTACACCCGTCAGTGCACAAAAGAATATTGTGGTGTGTCTATTGATCTTTAACCCGGACAAGATCCGGGCTACTGAACGCACAAGGAACATGTAATTCGTTCACAAGATTATAATATTAAATAATTCTCCCAAGTTAAATAAAATGTTTATGCCACGTGCATCCAAACCAATTTTCAATCATTTTCCAAAATGAGTCAGTTGAATGTATTTACTAGTGTAAACTCGTATTTTCCCAAAAAGATTAAATGCAGGTACTAAGCGAAATTGGCTGGGATTTCTCCTTAGCATCATTAGAAGTCTCGCAAGATGCCTGAAGTCTGTTGAACCATTGTCTCATATTTTATTTTCGATCCATCTGTGGATAAACTTCCGAATATTGTGACATTGATATTACAATATTAAATTCGGTTGTATTATATCTTTTAAATTTGCTTCCGCTGTGCATATTAAATATTGTGTTGTTTGACTATTACGTTGCCAACCATGACGTCACGATACTCCCCACCGGGCCCACCGGTGACACGTGAAAATCGGGGTGTGACACCCAGCTAGTGAATAAGTCGAATGGGATATTCCATTATCTGGACCGAATTTGGATCCCTAAACGGACCAACGTATGATAGATTTTGATGGACGAAGCCCACAAATCCCGATATTCTATTCATCCCGGTGCCGACAAGATGTACCAGGACCTGCGCTACAAGTACTGGTGGCCGGGCATGAAGAGAGATATCGCCCTCTATGTTTCGAAGTGCTTGACTTGCTCGAAAGTCAAGGCTGAGCACCAAAGACCCTCTGGCTTACTCGTTCAACCCGAGATCCCTGTGTGGAAGTGGGAGAGTATAGCTATGGACTTCATAACGAAACTTCCGCGCACGCCCTCAGGTCACGACAATATCTGGGTTATCGTTGACCGTTTAACTAAATCTGCTCATTTTCTTCCAATACGGGAATACTACAAGGTAGAAAAATTAGCCCGAATCTACACCAAAGAAATCATTTGTCGACATGGGAGGCCTCGTGACATCATTTTTGACCGCGATGCTCGGTTTACCTCGCGTTGTTGGGAAACATTTCAATCTGCTCTTGGTACTGCGCTTAATCTAAGTACCGCATTCCATCCCCAAACCGACGGTCAGAGTGAAAGAAGACATGCTCCGTTCGTGTCTCATAGATTTCGGTGGTAATTGGGACGCATACTTACCTTTAGTCAAATTCTCGTACAATAACAGTTATCATTCCAGCATTCACATGGCACCATTTGAGGCATTGTATGGAAGAAGATGTCGATCGCGTATTGTATGGCACGAGATCGGACACTCGCAATTAACCGGTCCTGAGCTATTGTAAGAAACGACTGACAAAATCCTCCAAATTTAAGACAATCTACTGAAAGCTCGGAGTCGTCAGAAAAGTTACGCCGATAGACGACGCAAGCCCCTTAAATTTGGCGCTGGCGACCATGTACTCCTAAAGGTATCACCTTGGAAGGGTGTGGTCAGATTCAGCAAGAGAGGAAAGCTCGCGCCTCGATATGTGGGACCCTTTAAGATTCTGGAAAGGATCGGAAAAGTGGCTTACAGACTTGAACTATCGGAGGAAATTAACAACGTCCACCCGACTTTCCACGTTTCGAACCTCAGAAAGTGCCTGGCTGAGCATGATTTACATGTACTGCTCGAGGATCTTCGAGTAAACGAAACACTACACTTCGTGGAAAAGCCTGTCGAAATCATGGACCGACAAACCAAGCAGCTCAGGCGCTCACGCATTCCCATTGTGAAAGTTCGCTGGGAAGGCAAACGAGGCGCAAAGTTCACTTGGGAACTCGAAAGCGACATGAAGGCGAAGTACCCGCAGTTGTTTGTTAAGGCTCCAGCCTAATTTCGGGACGAAATTCCCTTAAGAGGGGGAGGCTGTAACACCCCGTGTTTCGAAAGTCAAAGTCAAGATTGAAGTCAAAGGAAGAAAAGGTTGCTAATTGCGATCTGTCACTCCTTGCTCAAGCTCCTGTTTGACTTCTTTTGACTTATAGTTAATCTATTTATGTTATCGCTTTAGTTATAATATGTGGAGTATCTATAAATAATCGAGGTTTAATCGCATACTAATCGCATGTTTGATCGATTTATCGCTTATCGCTATCGCATTCGCAACTCGAATTATGTGTTCTGGATATTGTTTTACGTGTGTGTGTTGTTTATGTGTTACTTGTGAATGTTATGTTTATGTTGAGGTGTTAATCGAAATCGCAATCTATCACATCGCAATCAAATCGAAACACTAAACGCAAGTTGATTATAGTGATTGTATGTTAGATATAGTAGTTGGGATTAAAAGTAATCTAATGGGTAATTCTATCGCATCGTTCTCTCGAATCGCATCGCAACGCTCAACACTCGAATTGAAACGACTAAACTCATCGCGCTGAACTCACGGATTGAGTGGCCAACCGCGAGTGGCCATCCGATCGGATTGCCATTCGATCGGGTTGCCATCCGATCGAGTTGCCACCCGATCGGACTGCCACACGATCGACCAGCCTTTTTCCTCATTTTCCTTTTGAGGAAACCCTATAAATACCCCCACATGTCACATCGCTTGATGTGACAGCTCTCTACTCGACCTAGCCGCACTCAAGCTCTATTTCTCTCGATTTCTCTCAATTCTTGTAAGTTTCCACTTGTAAGTTTCCAACCTAAATCTTGTACTTTCTTGATCTACAACACTTCTTCACCTTTCTATCTTTCGAATCTTAACTTTTAACCGTGAAATCAGTGGATTTGAGGTGTTCTAGGATGATGTCATCATGGTGTTCTTATGAACTTCATGTTTTGGCTTCAATCCACCAAGAACAACTTAGATCTGGACGATTTCCACATAAAATAAACAAAGATCTTGCATAGATCTGAACATATTCATGGTTAAAAGGATTGAGAGAAGGTTTTCCAACTTTCTTTCAACTCTTTTACACTCAATGCACTCAAAACCCGATAGAATCAGAGCTGGTTCTGATCTTCTACTCATTCTTAGTGATGTATTAGTTCCAGATCCGAATTCTATCCGAGAGATATTGATTTCGGGTTTGAACAAGAACTACCGACTTGAACCGCGAACCGGTCGGACTAGGGTGACTCCTGTTCGGTCGGGTCACTTGGGCCGAGGTAAGGGTTCTGTTGTTCAAGCAAGTCATCAAAACGTCTCTTTCAAATCACCGAACTTCAAACGAAATCAAGTGACAAGACGATCTGACCATTGGGAAGGATTGTCGTCCAATCGGAACACCATGATGACACTTTTATTCAAACTATTCAAGGATCCGAACGTTGAAACGGATTACCGTCTGATCGGATTGCCATCTGATCGAGCGACAGTCCGATCGTGTGACGTTTGGGACTTGTATACTTAGACAATTTTCAACATCTTCAGTACGTACGGATTACCACCCGATCGGATAGCCATCTGATCGAGTGACCGTCCTGCTGTGAACTTGTTCTCAAACTGAGAAGCCTCGCCAATCGGATTGCTGTCCGATCGAACGACCGTTCGACCGACCGACCTGAAAGGTAGAGATATTTCTCTATTTTTAAAATGCTACAACGAAAACTTCAAAGTACAAACCATCATACACAAATACATCCTCACCAAACGAGGTGACAATCCAATCGAATGGCCATCCGATCGGATGACCACCCGAACGGATTACCACCCGATCGACTATACACCTACACCGTTTTACGCGCCGACTTTCGCTTATGCTATAGTTATCTGTTCAGGCTAATTCCGCTCTAGCGCTCCCTTCAATCCATTAACTCTATCGTTGTGAGTATACTCGATCTATTTTTGCTTTACGCACTTTTGGGTGTTACATACGTTACATATTCTAAATCACATCGAACACACAACACAAACACTAATTATACGCTGACCGCTAATGCATGTTATACGTGACTCGATGAATGCCTGTTTGTTATGTTAACACATTGATTGTTGTCTACCTGCCTTAGCAACGATAGTACTATAGTTTGGACTCAGCACCTGTTTACTCAGGGGTTGTTAAGGATAATTACTTCACGTGTTCACAGTGGTTAATATGTGTTGCGCACTCGCTACTCGCAGTCAACTCGCAGTCATTGGTATTGATAGTATCTTTGTCGATAACTTACATGTTTCACATTATACGTTGTACATGTTGGTTATGCGTAAACGATTTCGAACTCTATTATGCTATTATCAAACTTGTATGCTCACCTTTACACTATGTGTATTGACTTTTACTTTAACGTATGTGGCAGGTGCTTAAGATGCTAGGATGCCTTGTTTGATGTGTGATGAAATCGAGGCTAGGAAAGAGTCTAGAAACAAACAAACAAACTATCTTATTTAAAATCTGAGTTGTCGGATCAGTATTTGTTTATGAGACAATTATTTGTAATAACTGTTTTACTTAGATATGTTATGGTATGGGACGTGACGTTTTAAATATCTGGTAATTAATAGTTGTTATGGATACTCATGGACAATCTGTTTCGCTCAGTGTCGCGCTCCGATGTTTCCGCCATACCCACTTAACTCGGCAAACTAACCCGCATCCACACTAGGGACTATCCGGCAACAAAATTGCAAAAGTTTGGGGACTATAGCTGTAATTTTAGAAAGTTAGGGACTAAAGATGAAAAATGAGCAAACCATATGAAATATCCGAGCATTTTTCTTTTCTTTTTAACTAAAATGAGACAAGGGAAATATGTGTTTTATACCACTTTCAAGTTTTTAAGGTTAAGAAAAAAGAAATAACACTTGTGTCTCGTAATAAGGCTAGGTGGTGTGGTTTAGAACCACCTACCACCTCAGCATATAGCGCCCCAAAACACTTTCCCTTCACCGTAAAAAGGGGAGCCATATATGGCACAACCATGGTCTTGGCGGGCATTAAGGGCTGGACATGTGAGAACCACTTTTTAAGAGCCAATCACAATTTTTCTTTTCTTTTGTCTTATTAATAGGTAAAGGGATTTTGTGAAGGTTATCCCATTATATGGTAATTAGCTACACAACCCCCTGTCTATGTGGCGTAAACGTAACGCTGGTATGACGTAAGGCTTTATCCCATACCATATGATCTAAATACGTGGTGCTCCCATTTCCACATATGGCCATGAATTACATAGTAAATACTCTACATATTTGGACTATTATTGTAAAAAGCCGTATCCATTTATAAAGTAACCATGTGCTTTATAAATAGTTGTCTCTTACTAAATACGTGGTGCCCCTCATTTCCACATACACATGATTCATCAATTACATATACAAATTTGGACTAAAACGTGGCAACTTTTCAAAAAAGGATTATGATTTGGTAATTTCAACCGAAGCCTTTTCTGTGTTTGGATAGTAATCTTTTAAGGATCTATATAACCCGAAGTTGATTGTATCTTTGGTGAGGAGTTAAAAGTGACCCTTTCTTCTGATTGATTATCTTTTACTTTTATTTGCTTTGTTTATTTTTGTTAAAAATCAATTTTAAACCCCCTTATTTGGATTTGACTAGTTGATGATTGATTTTCGGTATTAAAAGACTTTGTGTCCTTAGACAGTATCGAGTATCTTGCCGAAGTTATACTACTCGTACCCACAAGCATCAGTATGGTATTTGATGACAACCGGCCCGACTACCCGAAACATGCATACTTATTTACTCGAACCATACCCCATAAAGATTTTTTTTTATGTTTTCATTTATCCTTGAGTAAACTGCTAAAATCCACCCTGAGGTCACTTTTGCTACTTTAGTCCAAAACTCAAACCTTTTGAATCTAGGTCCCTGTTGTTTCAATTTTGTTGTCATTTTCATCCAAAATCAAAATCTGGTCAAATTTTTCAGCTAACATCCAGCTTTTTTTTTTCTTTTTCATCCCTTTTAATGAAGGGCAAAATGGTCTTTTAATGAAGGGCAAAATGGTCAGATTTTTTAATTTGTTATAATAAAACATTAAAAGACCATTTTGCCCTTGATTAAAAAGGGAGGAAAAAGACAAAAAAATGGATGTTAACTGTAAAATCTGGTGATTTTGATTTTGGATGAAAATTGCAACAAAATTGAAACTACAAGGACGCAAATTTAAAATGTTTGAGTTTTGGAATAAAGTAACAAAAATAATCAAACCTCAGAGACCATTTTGATAGTTTACTCTTTATCCTTAGGTAATAATACTCTACTATTTTTTTTAATTTTTATATTTATAATTTCCTTGAGTAATAAAATTTTGATGAAAAGCATAATAGTAAGAAATGTATATTAAAAATCACAACATTAAGTTTTAACAAACTAACTGGTATACTAGATACCTGACCGTAAATTATGCAAAAGATACCCAAAAATTACTATGCTGGGTATGATACACCATCTTCTTTATCGAGTATGAGATAAGATTAACAATTCTCGTTGTCTTGCCTTCTTATCCACTGTATTTGATTTTGGTCCTAATCATAAACCTAGATTTCGATGAATGACAACTACTTTTAATCCGACACACTCAAGAAGTTTAAAATAACCCGAATGATTTAGAAGATGTTTGGGATTCCTTATTTAACTCTAAAAATGATTTTTGTTAAGGGTGTTTTTTTTGTCAAAAGTGTTTGTTATCTTATGACTTTTCTTAAGACCATGTAGATATTGTGTAGTGGTGAGTGAAACAAATGTCACACCCTTGGGTATGAAGCGACACGTGGCCGCCTAGTCAGCAAAGGGGCATATGGGGTTTGAAGTTAAAAAGGGGTTTATTGGTATAATGCCTTATAATGCCCCAACAATGATTACCCAATTATTAGATTTTTTAGAAAAATAAAACAAATAAATGAGTTGGAAATTTGTTATTGGTCAAAATTTCAACAATATGGCGTTTTTGTGGCCACGCCCGCATGATTTTTTGAAAAAAACGCCCAGGGGGCGGTGATCATGGCGTAAAGAAGCGTTTTTTAGGGATATTGAAAAACTTTAATTTTAAGAAGAGATTACTAGACTCTACACAATTCACTTTTAACATTTCTACATTCACAAGCAATCAAAATAAATACAAGCAATCAAATAAATGAAAAACGCAAACCCCAGACGTTTTAATTCGTCACTCTATTTTATTTTTGCTTAAAAGATATCTAATTACCAAGTAATTCAAAGCATGTGTGCTAGTGCTCTACGGCTCGAAAAAAAAAAATCCAAAATCCACCCACCCGATATTTCCACCACTCGATAAAGTTAGTATTCGAGTGTCGGAAATTTTGTGAAAATGAGAATTTTCACAAGCATAGAAAATGTATTTTATCTAATTTTGAACTAGAAATATATATAAGAAACTGAAATAAATATATATATATATTTCTTTGTGGGTTTGTGATCTATATTGGAAGAGTTTCGTAACGAGCCAAACAGCGTCCAAAACAGAGCTAAGATGAATGAGATATCGATGCTAAAAGTTTGGTGTTTGAAACACACAACGCTGAAATATTGAAGTGAAATGGGAAAATGACACCTTATCACACATATGAGGAGAGACAAAACTTTAGGTGGTATATAAGTGGGGACACTCCTTCCTTATTATTCCCTAGAAACACACACCAGTGTACTCGTGAAGTGTGCTCCAACCAGAACACGCGCGTGGCGTGGGTGATGGGCGCAATGTGGCGCGCACAGCGTAAGAAAGTGAGCTGACACGGCGCGACTGTGTGGTGTGTTCGTATAGGTTCATTGGTGACGTCGCCTGAGTGGCGTGTGACTCGCAGAAGTTTCCCAGACTTAACTGACAGAGCATTTTCGAATCGGTAGTTGAAACAGACGAGTCAGAGGACCTTAACTGAGAATTAAATGACAAATTAAAGTGCATTTTTAATTCGGTTTTTGTTGTTTCAACTCATCTGCACTATAAATACCAGTAGAAGACCTGCTGTAGCAATCATCAGAATTACCAACACTACATGCATAAAATTCTCTACAACTTTCTACTTCTTTTGTTTCTTGCTTCAAGGTACCTGTTCGGGTCCTCGTGCCAATCCCGACAATACTAACTGCTACGGTTGTTGTACCCTGGGAAACAAAACGAGTTCTCTTGGGAGACTCGGAATTTGTTTTAAGGGACTTGTGTCAAACACAACCCTCAACCACTTGATTTTCTATTCATCTTCATCTCTTGTATTTTCTTTCATTTCAGTTGTAAAAGTACTTGTAATTTATTGCTTTCTTTAATTTTCTGTATTGTAATCTTTAATAAAATTGTTTTTGTATTTTAGAGTAAATTGTTAAAATCGTCCTTAAGGTTTGGGCATGTTTGTCATTTTCATCCAAAACAACTTTTTGTACCATATAGTCCTTCACTTTTTGGATTTTTTGCTATTTTCATCCAGACGTCTGACATTTTTGCCAAAATCGTCCCTGAGATTTGGAATTTTTTGTCATTTTCATCCAAATGTTTGATATAAAAAATAAAGCAAATTAGATGTTTGGATGAAAATAGCAAAAAATCTCAAAAGTGGAGGACTATATGGTACAAAAAAATTGTTTTGGATGAAAATGAGCCCAAACCTTAGGGACGATTTTGGCAATTTACTCTTTATATATACTATATTATAATGCATGAGTGAGGAGTATTTTAAGATACCCAAAAAATAAGAACCCCCCCCCCCCCTTTATTTATAGAAATACCCTTAAAATAAGGGTAGTTTAGTCTTTTAAACGCTATTTATTTTTTAACCCCTAAACTTATTACACTTAAATCCCTTATGTTTTAACAAAATAATAAATAATTAGTTACAATTCATTTATCGAAAATTCAAATAGTTGAATTCCTCAAATTCTATCCGAAGTTTTTGGCAAATTTCAAAATTTAAATCACAACCTCTCCTTTTCTCTAGATCTGGGACCCTAGCCTCCACATCTCCGATATCCTAAATCCGCTCTCCTCCCCTACGCACACAAAGATGATATCGGAAGAAATGGAGATGAAAAACAAACAACATCAAATCGAAAACGCACAGGGTTGAACACCGATTTGAATAAACCTTAACCATTTTGTAGGTTTGTTCGTATTCTTGTTCTCGATCTTGTTTTATTTCTTGTTCTTGCTTAAATTATGTTTTATAATCTGTTAATTTTTTGATGTTGTTTTCTATATTTGAAGTTAATGTTGTTGGTGTAACTGTGTGTTCTATAAATTAGATTTCTTTTAAATTAAATTGTGACTGCTCTGAGTGTTATATTTTTATTATACTTTTGTGACGTGTCTGATATTAAAGTTTGGGTTTGCAGGTAGCAATGAACGGTTCTGTTGATTTGCGCTCTGCGGGAACACATTGAATTAACCAGGTAAATTTTCAATTCAACTCATTTTTTCAGACGATCTTCAATCGATGGCATATTCAGTTTCCTGTTTTCTGTCCAGCACATAAGTAGTTTATTAGTTAGAAGATGCCTTTTTGATGATTATTTTGAAGACGCAAAACTTTTAGTACAAAAATTTTTGCTTAAGCCCACTCATGATCCTCATGTAGATCTAAATGCTATTGTATCACTCAAACCACAACTTTGTTTCATATGCAATCTGCGTTTATCACATACATTCTTTTAGTTCTTCAATTTATAGCATTCTTGACATGGTTTCTCATCTCAATTTAGGCAATCGGGCACATGGTTTTTGGATTTTCATATATTAGATTATTATCTATATTGCTGGATACTGTGAAAAGCATGTGTTTTCTTAACATAGAGATATATTAGTTTGACAAGATTCATGATGTCTTTTTGTCATCAAATGTGTAAACAAAGCATGTTCGTGAACAGTGGCGGATCTTGCCCGTTGAACGTCCCAGGGCCGAAAGCCACGGGCACTAAAAACATGCCCGTGCCGAACATAGTAGATATAAAAAATTTCGATCGAACCGTGAAAATTAGGACTTCTGGCCGAAAAACGTGCCAGGGCCGTGGCCCTGGCACAACCCTTCTAAGATCCGCCAATGTTCGTGAACCTTTTATCTTCACAAAAAGTTATATACATTCCTATAATTTTAAAATGAATATAAAATATAGTGACTAATCTATGTGAGACATTCTTATGATCAATTTATTTATTTTTATCTATATTATGATTTATGGTTGGATTTAAATTGAATTATACAAAATATGATAAATGGAGATCTTTCTTAGCTCCCACATTCAAATTTTCTTTTTGCAGTCATTTTAGATTATATAGAAAATGATAAGAAAGAATTCTCAGTCCGCATGCAGGTTTCAGGTCTAAATGGAATTATGCCATAGGCTACTGGCTTGGAACCGACAGCCCATAGAGCCCATCATTCAGTTTTGGTCTTGAACTTGCACAAAATTCAGAGGTTTGTGACTCTCTAATATTATCTAACTTATCGTTGTTCCATTTTATGATTTTGCTAAGCTTATTTTATTTAAAGCACTCAAGTACTAAATTTGGTTATAATATTCATCATGTAGTTCATAGCATCCTTCTATGAATATGTGGTGGCCCAAAGAAGGGTAATCTGCCTTTTCATTTGCTAGAGCTAACAAGCAATGGATTTTAATGATTATTTGCATGACTTGAACAAATCTCATAAGGTGCTATCATCTATTGCTTAATCACCAGGTTTATGACCTATGTGGCTGATAGGATCCAACGCGTGTATTCCAGAAAGAACAGGGCCAAACCAGTTGGGCTAGATGTATTTGGGCCAGAGCATTTTAATTATATTTTTGGGCTCTGGCTTGACCCACTTAGTCAACACAACAATGAAATCGTGGAGTGGTCGGGAGCAGTTCACGACTAAGTTTCCAGGAGCAGTTAGCAATCGCAACCTTGTTTAGGTTTTAAGAGGTTTTGCTAATCCTCTTGGGATAAAGGTCAGTAAACAGTAAAGCAACTTATGTTTTTCGTTTTTCTCCCCTTTATGTGGTGGGATATATGTTTAATCTTTTGAGAAATTATGTTTTGCAAGTGAGCCAGCCGATGGATCCGAGCGAGTTGGTTAAGCTTGCTGACATTTTGAATCCTAATAATAAGCTTGGAAGGATTACAGTGATTGTAAAAATGGAAGCCGAGAATATGAGAGTGAAGCTTCACCTTTGATAAAGGCAAGCGAGGTTGTGACTTGGGTGTGACCCAATGCATGGGAACACTATAAAGGTGCCTTCTGGCTTTAAAACACGTCCCTTCGATTCCTTATTGGTAAGCATTTTTTTTCTCAATATTTATTATATCTGGTTTAGTTATATCGTTTTTGTGGACCAAGTGTTTTCATTGATTAAAGACTAATTTTGGTTTTAAATGGAATACTAGCAAGATCAAACTGATTTTCTACTTTTATGGGTTTAGCCAATGGAAGTTTTTTTCTTTTATATTCAGATATAAATCATAAGTTTTCTTTGTAAATAGATTGATTATTTGTTTGATATGATATGCAAAGGGTAAAGTTGGTATATCTTACCTAATAGAATATCTGGTCAATAAAAGCATACCATGAATATGGTTGTTGTTTCTCATAAAAATTTAGAAAATTAACCAAACGACTCAGAAAATTAAAAAAAATGTAGGCAATGGTGCGAGCTTTCTTTGATGTTCATGACAAGAAGGAAGACATCCAGGAGGGATTCATATGGAGATGATGACAGAATGTGATATAGCTTGTTGGCGGACCGCGGACTGTGATCATAGTATCATACACGATGGAAAGGGTATATACATGCTTAATTACAAGTATCGTGAATGAAAATAACCTTTTTGCGTGACATATACATGTGCCAACGGACAACAAACAATACTGATGTTGGTGGAGATAAAGACAATTTCCTACTGGTAGATGGCCAAAAGGTCAAGGAATGCAGTATCTAATTTGGAGAGTTGGTTTAGGTTAGAGGGGATGTCTTTTGATTAAGTTATGTTTGTTTTCCTTTTTTTGGGTTGCTCCCTCGCTGCACTTGTGATGCCCTCTTAACAGCTTTGCTAAGGGTGGTATGTTTTGTTTGAATACATGCTTCCTTGGTTGGCCAAAAAAAAAATAGCCTAACTCAGTAGAGTGAACTTGACTTGGCAATAACTTTCGAAATTATAATATAGAAAGACAACTTTTTATTCAGTTTTTCATCCAATAAGCCGAATTATTTATTTATATTCTTCATTCATTGGGCTAAAAGTTAAAAAAACGGGTTTATACCTTTGAACCTAGCCTCCCATATAAGTTCATTTTCATAGAACTTTTCCTACTGAGTAATGATGTGAGACTTAAGACGGAGTAATTCTCACTCGACTTTGTTCTATCAAGTGATGTGGGACTGAACTAGAGTGTCGTGAGTATGTGAAATTGCGAATTAACAAACTTTATGACCGTAGCTTCAAACTTTCATTTTATAGCAGGGTTAAAACTAATAGCAGTTCAGTAAATATACTATCATAAAAGTTGTGGTGATGTGATAATCTTCATACTGGGGCTTATTTACAAGACTTACACTTCTAGAAACGAAATAAAAAAGCTAAAATTTTCAAACAATCAACTAGCAGAGAGGTTGGATTATAATCTCAATTTTGCTTTTTGCTATTCCTCCAGGTTTTATTATAACTATCATATATCCATTAAATGCTAATCAACTTAATGGCAAAACCGTATTATGAAATGACTAACCATGATCTTTGTCTAATGGATATATGATGTTTTTATTATAAACGTGACTACCATTGTTGGAATTTGTAACATGTTGAAGGAGAAGATATAACACGTACGGTTCTAAACTTTTTTTTCCTAAAAAACTTTTTTTTTTTTTAAAATAGAAAATGCTGCAACATGGTTCTCAACTTTGTTTTGTTTTGTTTTTGTGTTGTATATTTTCTTAAATGGAACGGAAATCTCTTGAAAATGTATGATGCGATACTCAAAATTTATGTGTATTATGTATAATCAGTTCGGTTATTTTGTTTTGCCACACATCATAAGCATGACCCAACCATATTTTTTTATAACCAATTATGGCTTAACTGAATCAATCTAAGTGTTGTATTCCCCGCCGCATCATGCGGGCACCCCACTAGTTTTATTTATACGCGAATAGTTCCTACACTGAGCACATATGATAATCGAGTCAATATTAGTAGTCCGGGTCCTTAGTTTTGTTATTATGATTGTCAGGTTAAATTTTCGTTAGTAGGATTGTTAGTAGGACGTGATGAACAAGTAGATCCGGTTACCTTTATATGTTGAAAATAAATATGAAACCTTTGAAGTGTTCAAAGTCTTTTCAAAATGAAGTACAAAATCAACTCGGTTAAAGGATAAATGCCATTAGATCAGATCGAGGTGGCGAATATCTACACTAAGAATTCGACTAACATATAAAGAAATATGGTATCATTTCTCAACTCACTCCACCAAGAACGCCACAGCATAATGGCGTTTCTGAAAGGAGAAATCGAACCTTATTGGATAATTTTTGATCTATGATGAGCTGTACGAATTTGCCTGATTCCTTTTGGATTTATGCTCTTGAAACTGTTGCTCGAATTGTCAATATGATTCCAACCAAGAAAGTAGACATGGGATTTTATTTAACGTAAAGCCTTGGAAAGGAATTCTTTGCGAGAGGGGCAGTCGGAAATACCATGGAAGTACAAGAACCACAAGTAACCGTACCTAAGGTTGAAACCGTCAAACAACAAGGTTTTATTTTCTACCTGAACCAGAGGCAGTTCAGGAACCGGCAATAACATTGAGAGTCCAAAAAATTAGTACAAATCGACATGAGCCTAAGATATATGGATTTATCATGCTTCAATATCGCTTAAACGAGTCAAAGCTCGGTTCGCTAATGTTGTTATTATATATATAAAAAACTAAAATTTTGTTTGGCTCGTTTAGGCTTGCGTTATATTTCAGGCTCGAGTTCGGGCTTGGGTTTGTTAAGGCTTGGCTCGTTCGGGCTTGATTCTTAACGTTTTTACTCAGTTCTTAAGCATATACTATGTACAAGTTGGTCACACAATGCCGGTTTATTTGTGTATCTACTTACCATTGGTCTATCTCTCCTGCTGGTCGATAGGTAAATGTGCATTTTCAAACCGTATAACCCGAAAACTAAACCGATGAACACCCTAAGGTGACAGTGGTAGTCGTTACACGTGGTCGAGCTACATGCTCATAACTGTTGTTACCACCGTGACCACGCTAAGCCAGCGAACTATCAAGAACCCTGCGAAAACAAACGAACGCAGATTATTTCCAAACATATAATTACCAAAAGTTAAACATGCATAAAAGATAGCAATCAAAAGGTCAGATGTTTATATCTTACTCGGTACTCAGGGATGAAGGGGCTGGTTATGAACTCTCAATTGCAATCATCTGCTACTTAAATATAGATACAGGAGGGTGTGTATGTATACAAACCATAATTATAAACATGAATAACCAACATGATTAGTAAGGATGTAGAAGTTAACAAGTAATCAGTACAACTATTCAAGCAAAAAGTAAAGCCTCAAAAATAAAAAAATAAAAATATCCAAAAATATAAACTCAATTCAACAATCTACAGATTAGATCATATATTGCATCATATGACCAGATAGCTAAATGACGATACTATGATGCCGAAAGAAATACGCATTAAGCATTTGAAACCTACTTTAATACATACTTACTACAAAAGAGCAAAAAGCCTCTGTGAGATCTTGTGTACATTACCAAACTTCAGATTCCAAACGGAAAACTTTCTTACTCATTATCATCGTTCAGAAATGTATCACCGTCGTCATCATCATCTTCGTTTTCTTTAGCCGTTGACTCTTTAGAAATAGTCAACTTTGACATAAACAATTCATCTTCAAGAACACCAGCTTCCCTCAAAATTCCAAACATAGCCTCCTTGCCCTTCTCGTTACGTTCTTGCTCACAAAGCTTGAAAAACAACGAAACGTTAATCGGTTTCGGTTTCCAAAACCGCGATTCTTCGTGCGAAAGTGCTTTTTCAAAGCAAGCCAACGCACTGGAAATGCTCTTTTGCCTAATATGACCTTCACCGATAATCTCCCACGAACTCGAGTTCGCCTTTCCCGTATCCAACATTTCGTTAAAAAAAGATTCCGCCTTTTCCGAATCCCCTTTTCTAACGTACCAACCCAATAAACGGTTACCAATTCTCGCATCGTAGGTTGTCTTGACCGAAAGCCATTCATCGTAAAGATTCTCCGCTTCTTCAATCTCATCCATTCTTACAAATGCCGAGATCACTGCGTGATAACCCATGTTTGGTATGTACTCGAAAACCGTTTTATAAGCGTCCCAAATCCGTTGAACTTCTTCTTTCCTCCCGATGCTACTGTAATGACTCAAAAGATAATGATATGGAATTCGATAACGCCCCGTAATCTTGCTTTCGATCTTTTTAAGACAATCTTCGGCCTTTTCAAGCTCCCCAAGCTTGATATAAACGGTAGATAGCGTACTATACGTAGTCCAGTTTGGCTTAACCGACACGTCGAGTTTCATTTTTTCAAACACTTCTTCCATCTTTTCAACGGATCCTTGAGCTCCGCGAGACGTGATCCAGATACTGTAAGTATATAAATCTAGTTCTATATTTTTTTGCATCATTTCGGAAACACATGCCTCAACGTTTTCGTGATCTTTAAGGTTCATATAGAGAGTCATCATTACGTTATACGGAAGTGCATGGTTAGCGTAGCCTTTTTCTTTCATTTTGACTAGCAAAGACTCTGCCTTTTCTTTCTTTCTAGCGTGTACGTATGCGTTCAAGAGGGCTCCGTATACACGTTTGTCGATTAGATCGTCTTGCAGATTGTTGAAGTAATCTTCAGCGCCTGAAACGCCATCTATTTTGGATACTAGATCTAATTGAATCGCGGCGTCACTTGGGGCCAAGATAAATCTTTCGGGTTTTTTATTCATCCAATCATAAACCTGCAAGAATCCCAATGACGTTCACTAATGTACATGAATGTTGGAAAAAAACATTGATGTTCAACACTCGATTTATAATTCGTCAACAACAAAGCTACTTATTTGCGTAGATGAGATCAAAGGGCAACAATATCCTTCAATTTCACAAACAGAAACCGACTCATTTGACCTACAAAAGTCAAACATGTTCATTTGGTGACCAAAGAGGTTGAAATCCAACATTCCATATGGAATATTTCAAAGTCAACTTTTATTTTAAAAGGTTCATCAAAACTGAAGCAAACACTTATCTTAAGTAACTTTTAAAAAGCCATAATTCTAAAAAACTTCACATCCTATGATACAGTTCTCAAATTGTAACATAAAGGGCACCAATATCCATCAATTTCACAAACAGAAACCAACTCATTTGACCTACAAAAGTCAAACATGCGCATGTAGGTACAAAAAAATCCAACAAACCCAACATCCAAACAACTCAACCTACACATAATTCGCTAAAAAGATTCAACAAACTCAACCTACACATACCTCAAGAGCAAGCTTAAACCTTCCATACTTCCTCAACTCTTTAACAAGCCTACAAAGCTCCCATTTAGTAACACTATTCCCCTCATTCTCCCACTGATTCAACACACCACTAGACCCCTTTTCACGGCTACCCATCATTGAAATCCTCTTGTAAATAGTCTTCCAAGTGACTGTTGTCCCTGGCTTCTTCTTCTCATAGTCCACTGTGCCATAGTTGTAGGCTTGTGAAACAGGTGAAGAAGATGAACAGTTTGTTATGATGAGGGGGTAAAGGTGGGATCTTTTTTGATACCCAGATGGGAAAGTTATGAACTTTATGGGATTTGTGTGGAAAGATGAGGAAATGGGTTGTGGGTGTGGTGGGGATTGGGAGATTGTTGAATGTAGTAACATGTTATTGGCTTTGGGGTTTTGTTGAATTAGGGTTTTGGGAAGTGGGTTGAGGATCGAGATTTTGGAGGGGGTGAAGGTTTAGGGAAACACACACAAGGGTTATCTTGGTGGTGGTGGTGTAGACATGGGACAAGAAACGATGGAGGTGATGTGTTGCTTTGAGGTTGAATAATGTTCAAGACCCCCCTAATGTTTCTTTTGGTTACATTTTTGGAACGGAGTATTTTATGTCGAATCGGACAACACGCTTAAAAACATGTATGATCAGTAGTTAAATAAGATATATGATTATTCTTCAAAAACATAGTTTTTCTTTTTATTCAGGAGAACTAAAAACACCCAAGTATAACACCTAATCCACCTGGTCTCACAATCTAGTTGTTTAATGCCGTTCGTCCAAAGGAACTACACACCTGAAAAATTGGAGATTGGCAAAAATGCCCCGACAGGGATGTATGACAAAGGACGATGTCATGGCCTCCAACTACTTGCAAAAATCATCTGTTCTAAGATATTTCAAGATTTAGAAAGTTACATATAAGTCTCGTTGTGATAAGCAATGTAGTGGTCGGTTGTCACGAATGTCCACAGTACAATGATACGTTTGTGGTGCTTTTTATGTTCAATATGTATGAATAATGAAGTATTGGTGGACAAGAGTCGAGATAAAACTAAATTATTTTTTTCCGAGTACGTGGTTTCGGATAAACGGACATGTTATCACCTAATACATAGACATGCCCAAACCCAATCTTGATCAGCCCCATATCCGATCTCGTATCCAGATACCTATCCCGAATGTTCCAAATTTTGTACATTCCCTTCGGGGATTCTGTTGTTTCCGTCAATAGTCATTTGAAGGTTTTGATTTGCCATCATGTGAGTAGTGGATTCTTTATGAGTATCAACTTTAAAACCAAATTTATCATCATTATTTCGTCTTTTAGACCAATGTTTTCAAACTCCTTTCCAAGATTCTTGTATATTGTTATATGATTTAAAAAAAACCCGACTGCTTACAATTACCTTTTCTACTACCAATTACGTCATACTTAAGTATTTCATGTTTGAGTATTTGTAAAGTCAAATTAGCTGGTTTTTATAAATTTAAAACCTAACTAAACACATCATGCATATAAAACCGGATACATGGTATAACTTTACAATCGAATATGAAACTACAATTATAAAACCAGTCACATATCCGAAGCAGCAACGAAGCTATAATTACACTAGTCAGGTCATTATAAAGTTTTCTTCTCCACTGATTACAATTAAAGGACGTGTTTCCTAATAGATACCCAGTTTGTGTATATAAAAATCCAAAAATATCAATGATAGTAAGGTCAACGGATTCTTTTGACCCTCCCTTGATTCCACTCAAGATCCAAACTCTTTACAATCATTTATGTCTTGCTTGTTCTAAAAAACTTAAAGATGTTTGGGTAAAAAACACAAGAGAGGTAGGCCTTCAAAAAATAATACTACATTCGTAATACACAAGTAAGGGGTAGGGGTGTTCAAAAAAATCCGAATCCGAAATATCCGAAAACCCGTATCCAAAATATCCGAATTTTCGGATATCCGAAAATCGGATAATCCGAAAATCGGATAATCCGAAAATTCGGATTCGGATAGTGATTTTGAGAATTTTCGGATAATCGGATTATCCGAAAATATCCGAAAATTTAATTTTTTTTTTTTCGGATATCCGAATATCCGAAAATATCCGAAGTATCCGAAAAATATCCGAAATATCCGAAAAAATATCCGAAATATCCGAAATTTATATTCGGATATCCGAAACTATCCGAAAAATCTGGTTCCAAATATTAAAAAATTAAAAAAAAATAAAAATTAAATAAAAAATTGGATATTCGGATATCCGATTAGATATCCGAACCCGAATCCGAAATTTTGGATATCCGAAATTTCGGATTCGGGTTCGGATGTCAATATTTCACTATCCGAAATTTCGGATATCTGAAAACCGGATTATCCGATCTTGAACACCCCTAGTAAGGGGTCAAAATTGTAAAAGACTGAAAAAATACTCCCCCAATTTAGGGTTAGCCGGTTAGGGTTCAACTTGACTCATCGTAGACCACCCGTATATATAAATCATATATTTCTCGTCACACCACCGTATAGTCCTCTTACCTGTCGATCTGCAAAATACCCAAAAACCCAACTCAAAGATGGAGCAGACCTTTATCATGATCAAGCCTGATGGCGTTCAAAGAGGCCTTGTAAGTTTTTAAGTAAATTTTGAATCTTTTTTGTGGTTTCTGATCGAAAACACCAAAACCCAATTGGGGTTTTGTTAGGTTTTGGTAAATTTTGAATCTTTTTTGTAGTTTCTGGTCTAAAACTCCAAAACCCAGATGGGGTAATTTTAACTTTGATTTTTTATTTCTTCTTCTGTTTTTTCTTGATTTTTGATCAATCTGTTCTTGGGTTTTTTGATGATTATATTCTGGGTTTTAAGTTGTAAATCATAAGATTTGAGGAATCATTGAAAACGAAGTGAGTAGAAAAAGGGTTTTCTTTACATGATCTAGAAAAATCTAGTGATGTACAAGTTTCACTGCGTGATGTACAAGTTAATGTTGGATAATTGGTCAAGATTTGCTAAAATGTTGCTTGATATGGTTGTGATTGTGTTTGATTTTTGTTTAGGTTGGTGAAATCATTGGTAGGTTTGAGAAGAAAGGTTTCTCTTTGAAAGGTACAATATTTGTTTAATTACATGGTTATTATAGTTACCTACAAAGATTAAAGAATATTAGGTACTAATGGGTCCTTTAATGATGACCCTATTTGTATTGATCATATGTTTATCAAATTATCACCCTTTGAATAGTTGTTACAAAATGTTCGATAACATGTAACTTACATTCCCTAATTTAATTTTTTTTAGAAAAAAAGTTTGTTACAAAAGGTTTTCTTGAGTTTTCTTAACTCAAGTGGGTTTTCTCTCTATAATTCCCCTATATATATAAAGCGTTTAGTATATATTTGTTTTTTGTTCATCAAACATATACTAATGTTTGTTTTAGTTCTATATTAAATATTATAATGTTCGTATAAATAAGGGCTCATTTAGGTTCATGAGGTTAATCAAACTCGATGTGTGAGGCTTGGGGCTTAAGCTTGACCATATATATGTGGATAACCAAAAATGGTTTACAAGATTTGTAAGCTAATAGGTCAAGGCCCAAGGGTTAAAACACTATAAAAAATTAAATTTGATCATATTCATAAACAAGTTGGTCAAGGCCCAAGGGTTAAAACACTATAAAAAATTAAATTTGATCATATTCATAAACAAGTTGGTCTTACCAGAACTTATTTCAATCTTACCATCAAAACAGAAATCAAAACTCAAGTAACTATGAATGAACTACGAAAAAATTCTACGCTCACCTTTTGTTGTGAATTTAGGATTGAAGCTTTTGACCGTTGACCGAGCTTTCGCCGAGAAGCATTATGCTGATCTGTCCTCAAAGCCTTTCTTCAACGGGCTAGTTGAGTACATCGTCTCTGGCCCTGTTGTTGCCATGGTTTGGGAGGGCAAGAACGTGGTTACCACCGGCCGCAAAATCATCGGTGCTACAAACCCTGCTGACTCTGCTCCTGGCACCATCCGTGGTGATTTTGCAATCGACATCGGCAGGTATGATGGTTCATCACAAGTTACTGGTATTGACTTGAAAATCAAAAGGTTGACCATTGACTATTGTGATCACACTTGACTTGTTTGATGTGTGCAGAAATGTGATTCATGGAAGCGATGCCGTTGAGAGCGCGAAGAAGGAGATCGGTCTGTGGTTCCCTGAGGGTGCTGCCAATTGGTCAAGCAGCCTTCACCCATGGATCTATGAATGAGTGTGATTTAAGCAGCAATATGCTACCACAACCCCTTTATTAGTCTGCTTTGAGGGTGTAATCTATTTTCAACTGGTTTTGTTTATGGACTGCGTGAGACTTTTTCTGCGTGTTATATCATGCTCTGTTTTGTTTTCATGTTCATGTCTGCTGTTGGTTTTGCTTTGATTTTTCGCATTAATATTATATTTTTTTGTCATTTTCTTTGTTAAGTTGTGTTTTGAACCATCCCTAACAGCCTAGAGAAATAAAAACACAGAAATTGTTATAACTTAAAAACAACTAGAAAATATACAACTTGAACAATCACATTGCTCATATGAGAAACAATAAAACACATTGGTGTAAGAAGACTTTCATTCATTTTCTCTTCCCAATTGTGGTTAAAACTTAAAAAACTTTAGAAAAGAAAATTATGAAGATGAAGTTATCATTGCCTAATGGAATCAATTTCTTTTAGTACCTATAATCTAGAATAGGATACTTTCCTCAACATACTACATGTAAGGGTCTGTTTGGTATGGGGTAATGAAATAAATGAGGGAATGGCCGGTGGTGTGGCTGATGGCGCCCCCGGGACGCTATGGAGTATGAGGTGGCGTTAAGCCACACCCACCGGCCTAACCAACATTATCCCTTCTCCTCTTACTCTTTCTCTCTCTCATCTTTCCCCCCTCTCTCTCTAAGAACCGGCCGGCCACTACAATGGATGGGGGCCCGGTGGCGCAGGTAGAGGGTAGCAACAGTGGAGGCTTCAAAGAAGCAGGGGGGTTGGGCTGGTGTGGTAGTTTACGAGTGATGTGGTTGTGGCGATTGGAAGAGATGTTTGAGTGGTGGTTATTGGCGGGGATAACAGCGACGGTGGCTGGCCGCCTTAACAGCCGGATTAACATCAACAGCTATCCGATTATTCAATTTGTTTGATCGTTCGGTTTTAAGGATTTTAAATTAAATAACTGATTTAGTTTGTTTTCTTTAAGCAAACAAATTTTAAATATAACCTCAATGTTGGTTGTTTACATAAACATGCATACTGATTTTTTTTTTTTTTTTTTCTGATATGATGAGAATAAATGGTGAAGTGGTGAACAGAGATTGCTATGGTCATTTGATTTGAAACCATGTCTTTTTAATGTTTTATTTTTAACTTAAGGGTAATCTATTTGTTTTATTTTATTTTTTTTTACCTTTTTTAATGTTTTATTTTTAACCTTAAGGGTAATCTAGTCATTTCACACACACTTAACTGATAAATCTAACCTAGGTTAGTGATAAGGACCACCCTAGTTTTAGTTTAAAACTTGCAACAACTGGGACCAACTCAGTAATTATTGAAGCCTTGGAATCAATTTCGTAAAAAATTGCAAATCACAGGGACAAACCAAACATTTAACTCATTATAATAAAAGGCTGCAGATGGTGACACTGTGAATGATTAGTGTCATCATTTTGCAGATTTATCTACTGTTAGTTTCCATGATAATTTCTTTCTTGTGAATGATTAGTGTCATCATTTTTCAGATTTTGTTTGTGATCTCAAAGCAGATGTTTTTAAGTCTCTTGCTTCAGACACATATGTAATGTTTGGTGAAGCGAAAATAGAGGATCTGAACTCACAGTTGCAGAGTCGGGTAGCAAAGCAATTCCAAGCGCTTAACCTTAGTAACGTTTAATAAACCCCTGAGCCAACAGCCGTGACTCAAGGTGATGAAGATGTAGATGAGACTGGGGTGGAGGCCTATGGCATCGAGTTGGTTATGACTCAAGCTGGAGTCTCAAGATCAAAGGCGGCTAAGGCTTTAAAGGCTGGAGATGGTGACACTGTATATGCAATTGTGGAACTCACAACTTAAAAGTCATCGACTCACTGTCATCTTCTTTTATTGTTCTTTCAACGTTCGAAACTATTTGATCCTGTTTGTTATCTATAGTGCATCGACAATTGGGTCTTTGAAATTGTTTCCTTGTGTTGTTACACTTAGTTTTGTCGTAATGGTCTGTTTAAGTTGTATTCGATTATTGTCTCATACAAGTGTATACGGGTCATTTTGACCAATTTAAATTGTATTACTATTATTATATCCACATAAAGTGTGCAACAACACTACAGTTATTATAACTTGTCAATCAAAGCCGAATGGAGCTGCAACAAGACTACGAATCTAATATGATTTGATGTTTAATCTTGACAACAATGTTGTGTTTTCTGGTTCGACTTTTGGCGACAATGTAGCTGCTTTTCAAGTCTGTTTTGTTGCTATTTTAGCAGTTGACCTGGGCCGGTTTTTGCTTGCAACATTTGTATTATCAAGTGCAGATGACACAACCGTTGCATACCGTAGATTGTAAGATTTGATTGGCTTCCGGTCCTCCCCTAAAGAAGTGTAAAAAATGATGATAAGGTAGGTGTAAAAGCAAAGCTTTGTATGGTTACGCGGTTGAACAACATGTCAAAATGGTTCGAGACTTCCGAGTTGAAATGGTCTATGGTTCGAGACTTCCGAGTTGAAATGGTCTACAATGTTTCGTTCGACGAATATTGCAATATTACATCAACCTGTCAACACTTTCTTTGTCCATTTTTAACTTTTTTGGTTAACCATCTCTTTTGAAACATAAATTTTATAATGTACTCAACCATGTATACACAAGTCTATAACCTAGTATTATTTATAAGAATTCGTTTTTACAAATTTTACATCAAAACTACGTCTTTTTTGCGGTTGGAATTACGGATCAAATACATGGAATTACATAAATTAGATATAACGATTCACAAATAACATATTACTGTAGCAAACATTATTTCTTGGTTTTTTTTTTCTTTTATGTTTTATCGCTTTGGTTTTTTTTTTACCTTAATTTTCATCATATTATTACTCACACCCCCTAGCTTTATAAAAACTTTTGTGAAGTGTCATTTTAACGCTCTCGAGTTACGCGTTTATTTTTATGTACATGAGTAACATATAAAACGTTTTCGTGCTTATTTTTATATATGGTTTCGATTGGTTTGGCAATAGATTTTCGCACTTATTGTTATGTATGTTTTCTGTTGTTCCTACGTTTTCTCATAAATAATACGTTTTCACTAGACGAGATAAATCCAAATTATTTTACGTTTAAACGTTGCTGCAACGCGATACCATTTTTAAACTTATAAAATATTATTTTATAAGTGCTTTATTTAAGTACATTTCGGTATGAATCCAATTTGGTTTACGTTTTGACGCAAATTTTTCTTTGTAATGAGTGGGGTGAAATATGGACACTGAGATACACAAATGATGATTTTTGTAATTTACTCAATACATTTTCGTGTTTGTTTTATGTATGTTTTCAGTTGGTCTACGTTTTGACATAAATTTTGCTTGGAGACCAGTCAGGTGTTACATTTCACAGTACAAATTCGAGTTACTTTAAGTTTCGAAGCTGCCGCAACGCATAGCGAGTCAAAATTCTAGTTACGTAAATAAGTTATAAGACTGCCTCCAATGCTTCCTTTTGGAGGGTTGCACTTAATGACGTGGCGTGTGCACTTGTGAAAGATGCATTGGGGTGGACAATAAAGTAAGGGGTTTGCACTTAGTGAAGTGCAACCAAGTGCAGAGAGAGAAGGTGGGCCAATTCAATTTTAAGCTTAAAAAAAATTAGAGGAGAGAGGGTGCATGTGGGAAAGATGGGTTGGAGTTAAAAAGAGGAGAGAGAATGCATGTGAAAATAATGGGTTAAAAGCTGATGTGGCAGTGATGACTAGGATGCATGTAGTAAATGCAGCCTCTTGCATTGCGGACAGTCTAAGACATCTGAAATATATGAATAATAACAACCACTTGCAACACACAAATCTTTAAACAAAAAAATCACGACAACAAAATCCGTGTTTGTTGGACTCTAATTCATTGATAAGAAAATAGAAACTAAACCTGTCATATAGACTGAAGTTCTAGTACAAATCTTTAAACAAAGAAATCACGACAACAACATCCGTGTTTGTTGGATTCTAATTTATTGATAAGAAATCACACGAACACAAAAAATAAGCACACTCTAAATCACAAGAACACGAGATCAAACTTTTATGTTTACACGAGATCATTAAACACCTACTTAGTATCTGTTTTAAAATTCCACCAACAATAGAGTAATGAATTTAAAAGGGTTGGATTTCGGTTTCTTGGACTTCGGTTTCTTGGATTTCGGTTTCAAGAAGAGCAGAGTTGAATTTCGGTTTCTTGTGAGAATCTTTTTCAAGAAAAGCTTTAACCGTATTCCCCTGATACTCCTTATCTCCTTCCAAAAAAGCGTGCAGACGGAGTTTGGATTTGGATACAAATTCTTCGACTCTTTCAATATATGTTTGTGGGACCGATAGTTTCGAACCAGTTTAGCCACACATCTTAGGATCATTGTACTTTCAGGCCTAGACCCCTATGTTGCATCGTCCCTGCCATATACCGATCAAAATCACCGTTACCATCTGACTGGACATCTTGTATATGTGATATCATTTATGTATTGCTGAAACAAAAATAAAATCTAAACAAACGTACTTTTTTTTGTTTTCTTGGCCATTGAATAAATTGCCTCAATCTTTAAACAGAGAAATCACGGTCAACAAATTCACACAAAACAATCCATCGAGTATTTGATCCACAAGGTCCTCTTCGACCACGGATTCACATCCATTTACACCCACATGGACAACGATCGTCGACTCCTGCGGTTTGACAAGCAAAAGATGAATTAAAAAATTGCAGAAATTATAAAACGAGTAAAAAGAGCTGAAAATGGAACACGAACCAATTTTTTAAGCTCATCTACACATTACACATGACGGCTACACCTCAATCTTATAAAGGAGCATGGTTTAGGGTTCGAAGGAAGTTAATTACTATTATACCCATAGAGGACTATAAAATAACCTTACCTGACATTGTAAAAGATATTGACGGTTTGTAAATAAACTAGTTTTTCCCTGCCCGCGTTGCGGGTAATAAGCCGAATATTTTTCTCTTATAACATGTATGTCTGTATAGAGGGCAAAATCGTAACTATATTTTGAACTGTAAGCGAAATCATAATTTTAAACTGAGAGCAAAATCATAATTTTGAGCTAGGGGGAAAACATAATTTTATTTTGAACTGTGGGCAAAAACGTAATTTTGAGCTGAGGGCAGAATCGTAATTTTTAGCTAGAGGAAAAAACAACATTTTATTTTGAACTGGGGGCAAAACCATAATTTTAAACGGAGGGCGAAACCGTAATTTTAAACCGGGAACAAAATTAAAAGTGAGTTTTTGAACCGAGGGCAAAAGCGTAATTTTGAGCTAGGGGCAAATTTATAATTTTATTTTGAGCTGTGGGCAAAAACGTAATTTTAAACGAAAGACGAAAGCGTAATTTTAAACTGTGAATAAAATTAAATTAAAATTAGGTTGGTCTAATGGGGGAGTGTCAGGCAGCTGCCTGGCACCATTCCCCCATCTTCCTTTTGTATATGTAGTATAATATAATATAATATTAAAACATATGATTTTGTTTGACATGTAAATTACTTTCCGAAGCCTTAACAAAAAAAGTACTGTTATGGAGATTAATTATTCTAACCTTTTAGGGGGTGTTTGGGGTTCCTTATTTTTATGACTTATGACTTATTTTGAGTGAAAATGACTTTTGAAAGTGTTTGGGGTTTCTTCTTATGTGAGGGCAGAAGTTCAAAAGTCAGGAATTCCTGACTTTTTTTCTTCAAAAGGACTTTTCAACTTTTGAAAATAAGGAAAGCCAAACATGCCCTTAACTCGTTTAATACAAAGATGAAAAATGCACCACCATGAAACTAAAAGAATTAGGTTTTATGTTGTAATATTTTACTCGTTTAATAAAAGGGTTGGGTACAAATTGACATGTATAATTGTTTAACCTGTTAACTAAATATATCGACATGTGTAAGGGTTATGGCTAATTTTGTTTACATGTATATGGGCATGGATCATGTTCGGCTTGAACAATTCAACACTCCAACTTGAAACCCGTTAACCTGACAAAAATTCACGCTTGACGCCCTAAAAGATCTAAATTAATATGCAACACAAAATAAGCTGTGTGTTTAACACAAAATCAATTTTAACTAGATAACCGTAAAACCAGAATAAGCACTTGTATGTTACAAGAATTGTAAGTTCCTTCATCGCACTACAAGAAATTTACCCTATAGTGAACATTTTTCAGGCCTTCAGGGACGACATGTCCTCTTTATAGGTCTTTTTCACTTACAGAGACGACATGTCACCTCTATAAAGTTTGCCTCTACGGCCCCGTCCCTATAGGTCACAAAAGTCGTCCCTATAAGTGTCGTTGCTATAAAAGTATTTGTAGATACGACATGTCGTCTCTACAACTATGTGCTAAAAAATAATTCAAAAATAAAATTAATATTTTACTAAATAAAGAAAAACATTTATTATAATATTTTTAAGCCCTACAGAAACGACATGTCATCTCTATATGTTTCCATTAAAAAAAAATAAAAGACATTTTCACCTATAGAGAGGACATGTCACCTCTATAGGTTCTCCTTTTAAAAAAAAACTAAAAAAAATTCTTTTTAACTATAGAGACGATTTGTCGTTCCTATAGATTTTTCTTTTAAAAAAATGTTTTTACCTATAAAGAGGACATGTTGTCTCTATAAGTTTTTCTTTAGAAAAAAAAAATTCTTTTCACCTAAAGAGGACATGTTGTCTCTAAAGATGGTGAATCAAAAGACGTTATTTCAAGAATAGAATAATCAACACCGAATTAAAAAAAAATAAGCAATTTAGCCCCAAATTTAGAATTTTCACATGCCAAAAAAATTAACTTGCAAAATCTAACCAAAATGCATAATAATAGAAATTCAAATCCGCCAAAATTGCAGAATTGACCAAAATCGTAGATCTTGTAACATCACAAACCCTACATAAAAATTGAATGAATTTGAGGTGTCTTTTGAACATTAATGAAAGTTGCAATTAAATTGAAAGATTAAAGGAATAGTTAAAGGGGCTTAGATGTAAATTGTGAATGTATGTCATCTCAATCCAATGATTCACTTTTACAAATAATCTTATCATACTAAACATATAAATTGAAGGAAAACTTAAAAAGACAAGGTGACATTTTTGTAATTATCAATAACTATCTAAGTTACTCTATAAATATACCTAAAAAAAAACTAACCCCCCCCCCCCTCCCCCCCCCCCCCACCTAAGCTAAAATGCTAAAAACTAAACCCCCAAAAAACCTAAAAAAATCTAAAAAATAAAAAAAAACACACAAATTATTTTATTTTTTAACATTTTTTATTAAAAAATCGCTACTTTTAGTAGCAGCAAAAAAAAAAAATTTTGCTAACAAAATGTAGCGATTTTTTTATAAAAAATATTAAAAAAAATTTGTGTTTTTTAGGTATTTTTGTTGAGTTCACATTTGTATAGTAACTTTGATAGTTTGTGGTAATTACAAAAATGTCACCTTGTCTTTTTGAGTTTTCCTTCAATTTGTATGTTTAGTATGTTAAGATTATTTGTATTTGATCTTTTGACTCATAAAGTAACACTCCTACATTAACAAGTCCTTATTAGAGCCAACATCTACCATCCCTTGCTTCCTTTGTCGCACGCAAGGATCAACCAAGGTACGATTTCTTTCCCATACAATCAAGGGTTTAGATCCTCAGCCTCTAGGAGGTTCCGGTATGGGATAACAAGTAGTCGACTCACATTTTTTGGAACTAATAACTTGTCTTAGTTGTGACCGGCCTTGCATTTCGCATGGAGCAGCCTTGGTGCCCTGTTTCAGATGAGCCGCATCGTAGGTTCTAGGTTTGTTTCATCATTGCTCATGTTAGTGTTAACCGATATTTAAACGTCGGATCATGGTTTCAAGACACAATTCAAGATCATCTCAGGTTAGTCCCCCTATAACAACCCTCCTAAATTCTCGACACCCCTAATATATTTAGAATGTCCCTAGACGTCTCAAAATACACCCCGTATATAAAATTTGGCCCTAAATACCTTTATTTTTATAAAAATTAAATTAAAAACGAAACTTAATGGGTCGTCGCGGAGCGCGACAGATACCCCATGAGTCATCGCGGGCCGTGAGCACCTGGCTACGAGGCAAAGCCCGGTGCCGACACGTGGCACAATTGTGTCAAGCCTAGTGGGTGACCCGGACAAGCTAGGGCCTACCCACCCTAGCTCGCGGGCCGCGTAGTCCCTCTCCTTCTCTTACGCGAGGCGCGAAAAACCGTCGACCAGGCCCTATATATTGCTTCGATCGGCCTTCAGTTTACCTCGTTCAAAACTTTTATCTCTCTCTCAATTTCTATATAGGAGGCACTATACCCGGGCATTATACCCCCCTAAATAACAAAGTTTTGCCTCGTTGTAAGTATCATAACCCCCGGTTACGTATTAGATACGCTGCCCGATTGATCTAGGGTTCCGTAACAGCTGTCGAGGTTCTGCCCGACGTAGTCGTTGGAATTCTGTCTCGGGGAGGGTATTACTAATGTAAATATTGGGTTATTATACTAACACATGTGCATTTTGTAATTAATAGATAATCACCAGGAAATCCTAAAGGAAAACCCTAAGACAGCAATGTGAGTAATCCTCCTTTTTGCAAACTGTTTTTACAAAATCTCCATTGTTTTAATTTATATTTAACAGTGATTGAGTATTTGTATTCTACAATTATTGTCGGTATATTGGGGTTTTGTATACAAAATTTGTTACTACACTGTGAGTAGTAACATGACCACAAGTCGGGTTGACAGTACTGTGGGTGGTAATTAAAGTAGATGGAAACAAATGTAATTGCGCGACTGCCCTCAATACTGTAAAACGGTTTTACCTGTCTTGATTAAACTGGGATTCACTCACCAGTATTTCCCACTGAAAAAATGTTTTTAAACGTGTTTCAGGTAACCAAGTGTGAAAGCCAAATAGAAGCCAGTTGGACAGCACTAAAGGCTTAGAAAAGTGGCTATAAAAGTTACATAAATAAAGAATGTTTTTATTTAAATAAAATAGGGTTTATCCCTATAAAAATGAGTGTACTGGAAACTTGGGATTATCCCATATGTTTAATATTATAAAAGTGTTGTATTTTACTCTGATAAAATATTTCCTAACTACGGTCCTGATGAAAATTTCCGCTGCCAAAATGATAAACACCGATACCGCTGAAATTGGTCGCGGCCGCCCGTTCACAGGAAGTTAAGGGACGGGGGTTGCGTGTAACGCCCTAACACGTTTTAACCAAAGTTGCAGCGGAAATACGTATTTAAAAATTTTCTTTCATTATATTCATTCTAACATACTTAGAAATACATTAAATCTCTCTTTTACATTAAATACACTAATGCTTTCTATAAATTTATAAAATCTGACATACTTATTTTAAATTACGAGACCACGCACCCACACGAACAATCCATGTCTTGACTCGATCTTCAACCGCTTACACTCCATGATGAGAATCCACAGTTCTGTACAACCTGCAGACACCACGTACAATCACATCATTAGCAACCGGTGTCATCATACATAAAATTTAAACATGCATAAATAGGCGTCAACATATCATGCTTTCGCTTATGTTAGTCCATTCATCCATCCATTCAAACCACCCGCATTGGATTTCGGTGTCTACCTTCAACTTCCATCACAAGTACACCTCAGTGGCGGATCTAGAAAATTACTTAAGGGGCAACGTTTCAAAAAAAATTTTAACGTACTTCATACAATGTAAACGAAACAACGATAGTAGCGCGGTAATAAATAAATTTAAACACGTACCTAAATGAGTTTTCCTCTTCGGTTTTTGAAAGCTTGAAACCGGGCCATGACATCCTCTTCTTTTACTTTACAAAAACTTTCTTTTTCGACCGCACAAATTAGAGCGTTGTTCAAATACTCATCACCCATCCGATTGTGTAAATCCGTCTTGATAAGCTTCATTTTAGAAAAAAAAAAACATCTTTCAACGGTTGCGGTTGCAACCGGTAAAACCAGTGCTAGCTTCAATGTTCGATAAACCAAAGGAAAAGTTTCATTTTTCGTGTTTCCACCATTACACGAGCAAGGTCACTCAATCCAGTTAAATTTGCAAATTTATCATCTTCCTTTAAAGTGTGATAAAATGTCGAAAGATCACCCTTAAGAACCCCTCTTTCTTCTTTATTAAAGTCATTCGGATACATTTCAGAAAACTTCACTATCTTTGATATGCCAAATTTAGCAAACGAATTACAAAGATTTAAACCCGACATATTTTCTATCAAACTAGTTGAGACCTCACTAAATCGGCTTCCAAGTTCTTGAAGTTGCATATCCAAAACCGTTTTAAAAACCTCAACTTCAAAATGATGTCGGTTAGTAATGACATACTTTCGGTTTCTTATTATTCTTCGTGGCCTTCCCTAAAGTGTACTTACCAATAGACCCAGCAGCGGCGGCAAAGGGCGGAGGGAGGGCGGACGATGAGGAATAAAGCACTAACTACAATACCCAATTGGAATTTGGAAAAACACTTACTTGAGATGGACTGCAGACTGGAGTGGCGGACGATGATGACAATAGACCCAGCAGCGACGGCAAAGGGCGGAGGGAGGGGAGGTCGGCGGCAAAGGGCGGAGGGAGGGGAGGTCGGCGCTGCTTCTGCTCATTCAAGTGGCAGTGGGGATGTGAATGTTCGACTCTGTTGCTGCTTCTTTTCTTTTTACTGCTTCTTTTCTTCTTTGTTAAAACAATGGGTATTGGGTTGGGACTTGGGCTATAATAATTGGGCTTACAAGTCTTGGGTAATTAGTTGTGTGGTATAAATTTTTTTGGCCTTTCAAAAGGGGTAACATAATATTTATTAAGGGGCAACAAAATCCGAAAAACGCAAAAAAAAAAAAATTTTTACACTATCGCGGCCGAGCCAAGGGGCAACCCGGGCTACCCCTTGACATGGGGTATGTCCGCCCCTGGTACACCTGCATCCCCATTTCATTCTCAATAGGAAAACGGTTAGCATCATTAGATTTCATTCATACGAACATATCCATGTATACGCATAACAAGTCTCATTCATTTGTGCATATAACTAAATTCCAATTCATGCATACATACCCTTTCTATTTGTACATGTACCTACAACTTACATTCTACACAATATTACTTACAAGTCCTAAACACACACGTCTATACATGTAATTCGTATACACATAATTCTCCATACTTACGAGTTTATAGTCATACTCTCCTATGAGTCCCAATTACTTACTTACAAACTAACCCATACCTAAGCGTATAACTACTTATTTCATCTTTATGCATAATACCATCATGTAAGCTTCTTTCTTATCTATACTTAATAGAAACTATTTCTTAACCACTTTCGACTCATTTACCGTAAACTTACCTTATTACTTCCATTGTTTCATGCTTTCTCACATAATTCACAATAATCATTATACTACAATACATTTTACATCCAAAGTGTAAGTCCGGGATTCACTTACCTTACGCGTCCGTATTTGCATTCGCTTACTTGAGTCTTCTTGGCCCGTTAGCCTTCCACGCTCCCATCCATCTTGACATGATTCCTATACTTTCATGTCATTACATTTACATCCTTATTAGCATACATGATTATTCATATGAACGATCATATCAAGTTCATATCTCACATATGTATTGCATTAGTCGATTCAAACAAGCATATAGCATACTCAACTTCATCATAACATAACCTTCACATATTATTGTCATTTGGACATTTTATCAAACACGTGGTGTGCGTACTACTTCCTAGGCACCATGTACAACTAGTTTATGCATAATCTTCCAAGTTCATTCATATTTCATCAAATCTTCTTACTAATCAACAAGTATCATTAACACATAAACATCAAACATATCAACACCCCATTTCTTTCAATTCATCTAACAATAGTTCATCATAACACAACATAATTCATGAATATTTAACAAGAATTGGACATGATGAACACCCATGTCATCTTAATCACCCAACTAGTGGGTTTACATCCTTAAACATCAAATTAGTCAAAATTATGCATAACACATGTTCCCTATGATGATGTTAACACATATTCATGCTTAATTTCATAAAATTCGTGGATTGATCATAAGCCACTTCATACAAGATCATCAAATCTTAAATTACAACTTACCACATGTTTGCTAGGGCTAGATCATCAAGAAAACGAGTTCATGCATCGGATTTGAGCCTAATCTCCTTGTCAATTTGAAGCTTTCTTGTGAACTAGGGTTTACACCCATTCCCTCTTCCTCCTGATCGATCTCACGCACACCACACCTAGTGTGTGTGAGATTTTTGTTTTAATTAAACTCAGATTCAAGTTTGGCAATCTTAGTCCCCTCATGTTCTCTCTCTTATTTATAATTGGCACAACTCTCATTCTTTAATTGTTTCTATCATACTTTTAACTAGGATAAATAACCTAGTTATTTATTTCTTGATGTGCCATATCATAACATTTAACGAATATAAACATTCGGGTTTTGGGGTGTTACATTGCGACACCCCCGAATTCAAATCACCGTATCAGGTATGCGTTTGGAAAGTTATAGGTTAAAAAAATTTATCTATGTAGATAAATAGTTGTTGATAAAGCCTAATTTACACATCTTAATTTGCCTCTATTCATAGAGCACTTGCTTCATCCTGGAACAACAACCAAGTTAGTAAAAAACAATAAACAATAGTGGAATCAAGTAGTAGCCTAGTAGGGACTTTAAATATGAGTTGTTAGATAGAATAAACCCCAACTTCACTTTGAAGGATGAATAGATGTTGTATGAAGTACTATCTTGGTATTAGTCTATAACAACTTGGTTGTTGTAACGTCTATATCAACTTTGATAATACATAAAAACGTTTATATCAACTTACATAGTTCTAGGTTATAACATGTGAATTAGGTTCTATATCAATTCATATATATTTAACCCCTGAATTCGAATTACCGACTTGGTTGTTGTACCATCTCGAAGATTCATGGATTCAAAACGATGGTATTTTTGGAAATCTCTTGATTATGCGTAGGTTGTCAAATTGGATTTGAGTTTGCGTTTGTGATTTTGTGCAACTGAAATTGTTTTTTGTGCGATTTTTATAACTAAAATTTGGGAAAAAGGGTAACTACTTTAATTTATTCTTAATTGCTTTTTGAATAACTAAATTTTCTACTTACGTATACTGTTTTAACCTTGCCCTTTATTTACGTTGATTACTTTAGGATAACTCAACTGAATCAGGGTATGTTCATGAATGACCACATGATTACCTGATGCATATCATGTTTCCGCCGCTATTGTCGACTTCGCTGCAACGTACGGATTCCCCACTAGGGTTGTTGTTTCTCAATTAAGATGCATGTTACAACATTTCTCAATTACTCTATAACAATAAATAGCCCACTCATAATGCACATGTGCAATACAACTTCTGTTGGATTTAGGTGTCCTATTATCGATTATTTAACGTTGCTATTAAGATATAATCCAAAGAGTTACAATTTGGACGACAAACAAAGAATAATATTTAATTATTAAATATATAAATCACAAAAGTGGATATTGATTTGGAAAATGAGTATTTGTTGAAATACTTAAGATATTAATAGTTAGCAAAATAATTAGTTTAGTGGAAATAATTGGTGTCATTTAAAAAGTTAAACGAGTAATAATTTCTTATTTAGATAATAAATTAAAAGGTTATTTGATTGAATAATAACATAAAGTCAAATGATTTGACTAGTGGTTTGATATTTGCGGAGAATAATTGTTATTCGACGGAAACGAGAAGTGATTATTATTAGATAATAACTAAGGAGAGTTATTTTATTATTATATAATCAAAGGGTTGACCGGCAATTAGTAGTTAATCTGGGATTAACTACTTGGAGAGGAAGCCAAGAGTTTATGGATTAAAGTGTAAATAGTGGATCTATAAATATATCCTTACACTATGTTCCCGAGTCTCATTTAACAGGGGGAGGGGAATGAAAATTTTCTCTCCTAATCTCTCTAATTTGGGAGGATGAATATATGGTCATATTTTCTTCCCTTTTCCCTCTTTTACCCTCCCCCTGTTAAATGACACTCGGGAACATGGTTTTTCATATTTTCATCTCTTCCCCCCTTGTTAAATGAGACTCGGGAACAGAGTGTTAATCTCAAACCCTAATTACAGAATACAAAAGAGACAAGAGATTAAGCTGAAAACCCTAGCCACTAATCTCCTTCTCTCCCTCTCCTTGCGACCGGCCGGCCTCACCACTATCGTCGCCACTCGTCAGCTGTCGTCCGCCACCACTACATCCACCATGCCCCGCCACACCGCCGCTGGTCGTCTCATGTTTTTGGTGATTCGGATCATATCCGTCTCGCGTGTTGATTCTCATGGTTCTTGGAGATTTTTGTGATTCGGCTTACTAGTAGAGTCATTCGTTGCATCCATCGTGCAAGTCTTCAGTTTTCGTCAAGGTATAACCCTAAACCCGCTATGGTTGTGATTATATATAATTAATTGAATATACTGTAACTGAATCGCTGGTGGGAGTTTTGTTCATGTTTGTGTTTTATCACGCTTCCGCATCTGAACTAATAATAAAGAGTTGTTATATTATAAACTCGGATTTTATAAATTTTGTCTATAAAAGAACAAATGATATTCAAAAGCCGAAACATGATCATTTTGTTGAAGAAATAAACAGCGGATTGAACCAAACTCCTCCCAAAGATATTGAATCTTGAACACCAAGAATAACATATGTTGATCAAGAAATAAAAAGATTTACATACTTGCATACACATATTTACATACTTTATACACGCATATATACTTACGAACACATATTTACATACTTACATACACACATACATGCTAACATACAAACTTACATACACACATTTTCACCAAAAACACATAATTTATACATACTTACATACACACATTTGCATACTTCATACAAAAATACATACTAACATACACACATACATACACCTACATACTAACATACACACATTTTCCCCAATTACACACATTTACATACACCTACATACACACATACATTTACTAACATACACACATACATACTAACATATATCCTTACATACTCACACAAACCTAAAATTATACAATTTCTCATGTTGAACAAACATAAATAGAAAGCTAACCTTCAAAGTGTTTCTTCTACTCGTGGTCAGGGGTGTAGCCAAGATTCTTTTCCTATGGCTTCGAAAATTTTCAAGGGATGGACGACAGGATGTCTATTACTAAGTTTTGGCCTTTTTTACGGGTTCAATGTTGAAATTTCTACGTAGGCGTAGTCAAAATACACATATATATAACACTAAAAGTTTTTTTTGCTACGGGTTCGGCCGAACCCGTACCCTTTTATGTAGCTACGCCCTTGCTCGTGGTGGTGGTGGAGACATGGTAGGTTATCAGAATTCTCTAGCATGCACACATACATACACAAAAAATCAAGAAATTATCAAAATATACAACAAAATAAAGAATAAATTCAACCTAAAACAAATAATACTATCTGATTTGGGAGAAGAGATGGTGGAATTAAAATGATTTGGGCGATTTGGGTTTTTTTTTTCCGTGAGAGAGATGAAAGGTTTTAGAGGGAAAATGGGGTGAAGAGGGAAGAAATCCCGTTTATACAAAGCTGGTTCTGCGTCAACTTTTAGTGGCGACATGTGTAGCCGTTATTGCATTATGTGCCGCTGCTATTGCTGATAATAAACCTAACCACATGATCAAGATAAGACGGCTAGGGTTTGCTTGGGACACCGCTTCCAGATCGAACCAATAATGACGCTATTGCTATCACCGCTATTGGTAGGTTATTCTTGTAGTGCTCACTGGCTCGTTTCTAGGGTTTCTTATATCCTCTATATATTGTAATCGTTATTGAATGAATGAGATAATCAAATCTTTTACCATCTTACACTTGGGTCTAATGTACACCTCTTTACCCTACATTTCTACGAGAGGCTTATTCCACGATTTAAACCTGTCACCTCTAGGTCACATAAAAAATTACATGAAGCCTTAATATTTTCATGTAAAATGCACCTCTTGTTTCCAATGGCCAAATAATTGTTGTTATACTCCAACACCAAAACCTATGCTTGAAGGACAGAGCACAACTACTTATATGCCCTTTTGTAGAGGTACAACCCATTTTTAGCTCGTTATTGGGCTTAAGCTTGGGCTTATTTTTACCGAATAGACTTTAGGCGGGTTTAACCTTACTCTTCCTTGTAGTCAAAGGCACTAGGCAAACCATTTGCATGACTTCATGCAATTGGTTGCCTTGGTTTCTTCGAGGCACAAAGGCCTCGCCTGAGAGCCTAGACGCAAGAGGCATGCACCTTTATACAAGGAAGGGGTCAAAACGACATGGGCCTAAGACTTACGAGTCCATGTTGAGCCTGAACCCAACATGGGGTACCTCTAAACCCTTATTTTTAGTAAAATTCCTTAATAATAAGTATTTAAAACGTACATCTAAACAAGCTACTTTAAGGGTACGTATGAGATATATCTAGTTCTTTATTAGTTTTATAATTGTTTTTTTTTCAACATTGAAGTACACGAATGCTGATTTCGTAGCTGTCATTGGTCCATATGGTTCTGTGATGGCTCATGCACTTTCAAATGTTGCAAATGAATTCCATGTCCCCTTTTTATCCTTCACAGCATTAGACCCCTCACTTTCACCTCTTCAATACCCATATTTCATCCAAACAACACCTAATGATCTTTTTCTGATGACTGCCATTTCTGAAATGATACGTTATTTCAGTTATCGAGAAGTAACTGCCATATTCACAGATGATGACCAATTTAGGAGCAGTATATACACATTAGGTAATCAACTATGGGACAAACATTGTAAGTTTTCTTAAAAAGCACCATTGCCACCCGACTCTTCATTAACTCCACAAGGTACTCATAATGCGTTAGTTAACGTTCGGTCAATGGAATCGCGTGGTGTTGTTGTACATACTTATGGTAAAACGGGTCTTTTGGTTTTTGAAACTGCTAAAAGGTTTGGCATGATGAAAAAAGGATATATTTGGATTGCAACCACCTGGTTATCAACTGTTTTGGATTCTACTAGTATTTCTTCTAAAAATGCATTTTTTACAAGGGGTTCTCACACTTCGGCCCCACATACCAGATTCGGATAAAAAAACAGGATTTTGAAAGAAGGTGGAAAAATTTGAGTAATGGGTCAATTGGATTGAACTCATATGGTTTATATGCTTATGATACAGTTTGGATGATTGCACGCGCCCTTGACAAGTTTTTCAATAAAGGCGAAAAATTTTCTTTCTCTAGTTATTCTCCTTTAGCTGGTTTAAAGAGAACAAAAAGTTTGAATCTTGGAGGACTTATGGGTTGTTTGTTTACCTCTTAATGGTTCAGACCTCTTATTGGTTCAACACTTAATGGTTCAGACTGTTTGTTTCACGTGCAGATGTCTGAATGGTTCAGATATTTACCTCTGAATGGTTAAGCATTATACAGAGTCTGAATGGTTAAGACCTCTAATCTGAATTGGTCGGACATTTGCCTCTGAATGGTTAAATATTACTGGTTCTTAATAGTTCAGACCTCTTCCTGGTTCAGCAGTTCAGATCTCTTATTGGTTCAACACTTAACATTCAGAAGTTGTCAAACAACCCCTTAGTATTTTTTTATGGAGGAAGACAACTGCTTGCAAACTTATTACAAACAAGTATTAGTGGTCTCACCGGCCTGGTTGGGTTTAATCCTGACAGGTCTGTGATACGTCATTCTTTTGATATAATCAACGTGGTTGGGAACCAGGGTTAGGTTCTTGGATACTAGTCGAATCACTCTGGGCTATCGATCAGTCTCCCGAGACTCTTTATGCAAAACCATTAAACCGTTCTTCTTCTAATCAGCATTTAAGAAGTGTTGTATGGCCCGGGAACACAACAGAAAAGCCTCGTGGATGGGAATTTTCAAATAACAATAGACCGTTAAGGATTGGAGTTCCATTAGACCATGTGTAGTGGTACACATGAATAATGCCCCCACCCAACTCTTGGGTGTTTTGCGACACGTGTCAGTCCAGTCAGCAAAGGGGCATTATGGGAGTTTTTCTAAAATGGGTGTAGTGGGGATGTGGTCATTGTGGGGAATTATGTTAAAAGAGGTGTTAAAAAATTAAATAAAAAAACATCCAAAAAATGTTTTTGGGCAAACAAAAACCATCCAACTTGTCATTGGCCAAAGAGATTGAGCACGACATGGAAAAAAGAATGCCAAACCAAATTTTTTTTTAAAAACGCCCAGGGGGCGGTTCCAAGGCGTGGAGAGATGTTTTTTTGGGGAAAAACGCCCCAAAACCCCCCACTATGGGTGGTCTTAAGAGCAAGTTTTAAAAAAACTGGTACATGGGTCAACGGTTCGCATGAAATTCATGGATTTAGTATAGATGTATTTTGGGCTGCAATAAAGTTGATTCCATATCCAGTTCGTTATGAGTTTGTCATGTTTGGGGATGGTAAAAGAAACTAGACTCGAATGCTTGGGTTTTCTTGCGGCCTTTTACTTCACTAGTGTGGGTTGTCACCATGGTTTTCTTCATCTTTATTGGAATTGTTGTGTGGATACTGGAACACGGGTGGAACGACGAATTTAGGGGCCCACCCAAGCAAAAGTTTTTTTTTTTGGAATAGTACCCAAGCAACAGTTAGTCACCATCTTGTGGTAACTATTGTTTGATTAATGGGTCATGATTGACCTTTTGTATCATTTGAGTTTACTTAAATTGACCTGTTGTATAATTTGAGTGGACCTCAAAGTAACCATTGTTTGATTAATGGGTCATGTAGGTGGCTTTTTAGAATGGGTTGTTGCCCAAGCACTTCATTGTTCATTTTGAACATTTTTACAATAAGCTAATGTGTTAATGGTGTACAAAAGTTATCCTAAATTTTCTAAAAAAACTGATACAGGCCAGTTCTGCTAATTATACCTCAACATTATAAATAATTCTTCTTCTTGTTGTTGTTTTGCAGCTTTACGTCGTCAACTTTGTTTACCACTCAGAGTAAGTATCAAGTCTTTGAACTGGCTATTTATTCTACCGGATATGTTTCATACATAACTAAAAAGTTGGATATTTTCAGGAGAAAAGATGGTGAGTGCCGATAGCGGTTGTGGATTTGTAAGTATCTCAGGTTCACATATTACTAACTAAGTTAAGGTAATCGGGTAATTCTTAACAAACTAACGGGTATACCCAATAAAAAAATAATTTTAGCCCCTCAACTTTAACATTAACCAACTTTAGCCCCTCCACTTTAATAAAAAAAAACAATTTTAGCGCCTCAACTTTGGTAATGACATGTTTAGACCCTCAACTTTAAAAAAGACATGTTTACCCTCTCATCTTAGTTCTTACTTTAGACCCTCAACCATGTTTAGCTCCTTAACTACACATCACTTAGCCCCTCAACTTTATTAATAATCAGCTTTACCCCCTCAACTTTAAAAATAACATTATCTTTAATAGACGCTGCAAATTCGCTGACCGGTACTCCAGATTTCACCATAGCAATAAGTTGTTCATCTGAAAATGCGTCATAACTATTTTTTCTACGTTTGAGGCCTGAAAACCCGCGTTTAACATGTTGTATTCCGAAATACTTGTGCAACTTATCTCTTCCCCCTGCATCGCTAAGCTTTTTACTGACATGACTAGCACTAACTGTAACAAAATAAAGAAACAAATAAATAAAAAGAAAGAAAAGTACAACATAAATTTAAAAAGAATATAAGTAAATAAAATTGCTAAGTATATAACATGTAATAAATGGTTTTAGATACATGAGAATGCTCTTTTAATCATTTTCAATGTTGTAGAAGGCGCTAGTCGGGCGGTGAGGTACAGCCTAGGGATTAATCGGGATTAATCGGAATGAGATTTTTATATGTATTTTTTCAAAATTATATATATATACCCAATAATATAAAAATAATACTTCAAAATTCACATAAATACTTCAAGTTTCAGATAGTATGGTTCGATTTTGACCGATTTTGACCAATTTTGACCGCCTATGACCGATTTTGATCAATTTGACCGACTAATATTGTCCGATTAATCCGATTTTTGACCGCCTAGGACCGATTTTGACCGCCTAGGACTGATTTTTGACCATGACCGATTAATTGACCGCCTAGCTCAAAATTAGGCAGTAGATGACCGCCTAGCGCATCGGCCGCCTAGGCCGATTTCTGCAACCATGATCATTTTACAGCTAAGCCAAACACTTTTAAAAAATAATTTACTGCCTTATTGGTTTTTCTTACTACAACAGCTATTCTAAACACTTTTTAAAAAACTTTTTTGGAAAAGTCATAAGTCAATAATCACTTTTGACAAAAAGAAAAAAACACATTTGGAGTTTAATAAGCAATCCCAAACACCGTCTTAAAGTCCGTTGTTATGAATAAAACTCACATGTCTGGCATCTGCAGCTTTAGAAATGAGAGGGTAAAATACTCCCAGATGTTGGGCATCGCTTTGTGTTTCCCTACCAATAAAAACTAAATGTTACAAAGTTGTTATATCTTAAGGAGATAAAATATAATCAAACGTCATACATGTCGGATAATGATGAATAATGTGCCCTCAAAATCTTGATATCAGGGTTTACATTTTTGCAAGCTTTTACTACCTCATGTGTGATGTTCTCTCCTTCCCGATCGTAGTCAAGCCACAATACAAGACTATCACATATTTTGGTTGTAATGGAAACTTTGGATGTGTAACTTATCCTTGATTGCTGATGTGTGCAAAATGCAACATATAAATTACATCAAATGTGGCATAAAACTAACCCTTTTTTTTAGTACTAATGTTGGAAAAAGAATGTTTTTGTCTTCCTTTTGTATTTTCAGGATTAAATGAGCTCAAATGAACAAAAGAAGCAAAAAGGCAGCTAAATCTAACATAAATACAAGAAAAGGGATCAAACGTGGCATGCCCGACCCCCCGACAGCATCTTCCCAAGCAAAAACAAGAGAACAGAAGGCTGAACACGCCACGTGCTCATTGAACACAGGGGCGTGCCCAAGTGTTTGTAGAAAAGACAAAGTTGTAGAAGCTTCTATCACCCACCACGGGTGCGTGCCCACCGGACACGGGGTCGTGGTCAACTCTAAGATTCGCAGAATCTGGGGAAATCTTGATAGTACAGATACGCTTCTGCACACGGGGTCGTGCCCAGCGGACACGGAGGCGTGGTCAACTAATGCAGACAAGATGCAATTAATGAAGAAAGAGAAGGAAGGTGGACACGGGGCCGTGCCCGAGCGTCTGTTCAGGCTATAAATAGGGGTACTTGGCTCATTTGCAAACCATCCCTTGGCACATCACCTCCCTTACACTTCACCCACCACCCACCACCATCACAACACCATCATCCACCACCATCATCTATCATCCATCATAGAGTGTGTGAGTCATCTCGGGATCCAAGATTGATCGTAAGAGTTCTTGACAATCAAAGGCCATGTTTGCCTAAGTCTCTTACATCACTTGGTGAAGACAAGTGTCTAGTGTAATACTTTTTATTTTTAATCTTTTCGCACTTTTTATTTGGTTATGTATTAATGACTTTAATAACTAGTTTCTTATGTTGAAGATGGTCCTTCCTTATCGTTTGTCAGTGGTGTCTTGGCATTATTTTACTGTCTATATAAAATAAAAGATTTTCACCATTCATATCTCCAGGTCTATATGGAGGTATGTTGGCTACCTGGTCGGGGGTTAAGGGAACGGTTTGGTAAGAGTCTTGCCTTGTTCAGTGTATAGATCCTGCAAGGACCTGGGTCAAATTTAGTAGGACCTCCTTCAATACCCACCGGTATTGGATGGCGGGGGTCCAAACTCTTTGATCCCCTCATATGTAAGCTACTATTAAAACTTTAACCCGGCTACTTAGGACTGTATCCCTGCTGACTCAGACTACTTAGCCGAGGGTAACGTCACCTTCAAAAGAGGGGCCTACCACATTATGCATTAATAACTTAATTAATTATCTTTCAATAATCCAACCCTTTAGGATTGTATCCTTACTGACTCAAACTACTGGGTTGAGGGTAACGTCACCTTCAAAAGATGGGCCTACTACAATAACTAAGATAATCTCTTAAAAAGTGCGGAAATAATCAAAGGTTACCCTAAACACGAGTCGGATCCAAGTGATTCATCTTGTCTATCTGTTTTTATTTTTATTTTATTTTTCAGCATTTTAGTTAGTCTTTATTTTTCTAGTTTAAAATCTTTTTCTAAACTTTTGATTTGATTAGACGTTGAGGATAAACCGGTATTAAAAGCTCTTGTGTCCTTGGACGACCTCGGTATCTTACCAACACTATACTACGCTCACGATGGGTGCACTTGCCCATATGTGTGTTTAGTGTTAGTAAATATCGTGTTTTATAAATTTAAAACTTGGCTAAAAAGTGTAAAAGGGTTTAAAATACACATTAAAAATCTATCACACCTAACGTACATCAAGATTTTGGCGCCGCTGCCGGGGACACAAGTATTTTAAGAAAGTTAGGAATCAACGGCCTAATCGTTTTTTCTAATTTTTCTGTTTTTTTAGGATTTTCTTAATTTTTCAGTTTCTGCAAAGCTCAGCACGGGTCGTGCCAGGTCGGACACTGGCCGTGCCCAACATTGTTACTGGCAATTTTTATTTTCCGAGTTACAGAGAGTTGAGCACGGGGCCGTGTCAAACTCCCCAGTAACAGGGATCCGGAAAACAATTACTGTATCTCCCACCACGGGCCATGTTCATCTGAGCACGAGGCCGTGGTGAATCTTCTGACCAACGTTCTTCTTTGTTTTTATTGCAGGACTTAGAACCCAGATGCCACATCTGAATTTTTCACGTAGTGTATGAGCTCCAGTTCTAGTAGAGACATAAAAGAACTCCTAGATGAACCCGAACGCTTTCTAAGAAGAAGACTTAAAGCTAAAAACCAAGAGAAAGTTTCGGGGGACCCACTTCCAATGGCGGACCAACGTACCCTCATGGATTACCTACGACCCACCATAAGTAATCTCGGCGCCGCTATCAATGCACCGAATGTCGAAGCCAACAACTTCGAACTTCGACCACATTTGATACAAATGCTTCAAAACTCCGCAACCTTTCATGGGCTTGCGGACGAGGATCCCCATCTACATATTACTAATTTCTTAGAAATATGTGATACCTTTCGGATCAATGGAGCATCAAACGATGCCATCCGCCTTCGAATGTTTCCATTTTCACTAAAAGACCGAGCTAAGACTTGGCTTAACACCCTCCCAGTTGGCTCGGTAAACACCTGGGATGAACTAGCCCAAAAGTTTCTATATAAGTATTTCCCTCCTGCTAAAACGGCTAAACTAATGACTGAAATTAATACATATTCACAAGAGGATGGGGAATCCTTATATGAAACTTGGGAAAGGTTCAAGGAGCTACTAAGAAAGTGTCCTCATCACGGTCTTGCGGTATGGCAACAAGTATCCACTTTCTACAATGGGTTGTTGCCACACACAAGATAAACACTTGATTCTAGCTCCGGGGAACTTTTAGGTAATCATCGCCCAAATAAAATATATAATCAAATTGAGGAAATTGCTCAAACCAATTTTCAGTGGCACACTCCCCGAGGCAATAAATCTATTGCCCCGGGCGCCCATAAGGTTGATGAAAGCACTTCTTTACAAGCTCAAATTGAGGTCGTTTCTTCAAAAATAAAAAAAGTTAGAAATGGCAAAAACGGTCTCGGTTATGGCTTGTGAGGGGTGTGGTGGGCCACATGAAAATTAGAGTTGTATGAAAGAATTAGATGATCAAACGGAAACGGTAAACTACATTGATAATAGACCTAGGCCGTCAGGTCCTCCAACGGGTACCTACAACCAAGGATGGCGTAACCACCCCAACCTTGGTCGGAGAGAACCCGGCAATAGTAGTAACCAACAAATTCTAAACCAACGAACAAACTTTCAACAACTAAGAATTGGGTCACAAAATTTCTCTCAACAACAAGGTGGAGGAGAAAGGCTTGAAGATACTGTATCTCGCCTCATCTCCGACACCGAAAAGAAAAACTCGGATCGATTTCAACAATTGGAATCGAATTTTAGAAATCAACAAGCTAGCATTCACAACATTGAAAAACAATTAAATCAAATAGCTCAAAATTTCTCCGAGAGACCACAAGGCACGTTACCGAGTAATACCGAAACCAACCCAAAGGCACAAGTACATCTCATCACATTGAGAAACCGTACTGTGGGTCCCGAGGAGGCTCCATTACCACCAACTGAAAGAAGTCAATCTAGCCAATCCACAACTCCAATCACGCCCCAACAAGAGAAGGCTTCTCCACCAATTCAAGAGCCTACTAAGACTCCTCCGATTCCATACCCCGGTCGGTTGATTCGATAAAAGACCAATGAGCAATTCGCAAAGTTCGAAAATTTACTAAAACAATTGCATGTCAATATTCCATTTATCGAAGTCCTAACTCAAATGCCTAAATATTCAAAATTTATGAGGGACTTCCTCACCCATAAAAGGAAAATTGAATCATTGCAATTAGTTAATTTAGGCGAAGAATGCTCCGCCTTGCTACTCAACAAACTCCCGCAAAAGAAGATTGACCCTGGAAGCTTCACAATTCTTTGCTCGATTGGGGAATCACCCATTCGCAATGCACTAGCCGATCTCGGAGCTAGCATCAACCTCATGCCCGCATCAATGTTCAGCCGACTCGGCCTAGGAAAAACAAGCACTACAAAAATAAGCATACAACTTGCCGATAGGTCCATCAAATATCCACAAGGTATCGCTGAAAATCTATTGGTCAAAGTCGGCGAATTTGTCTTCCCGGCCGACTTTTTCATACTCGATATGGAGGAATATACCGAAGTACCACTCATCTTAGGAAGGCCATTCCTAGCTACGGCCCAAACGGTGGTAGACATGAATGATGGAACACTAACGTTAAGGATTGGGGACGAGGAAATGAAGTTTGGAGTTGGAAAAAAGAGCAGAAGAAGACGACCCGATCAACTACATGAAGGTCATAGACTCAAGTTTGGATGACGCTCTTCGACGGTGTAGCATGGGATGCAAAACATCCCATTTGGGTGCCATATGACCAGCCTTTGGGTCTAGCCAAGGACCCTTATAAACGTGGCGCACCACGGAGGCATTCCGCGGAACTATTCTTAGCTTAGTTTAGATTAATTTTTATGTTTTCTAGTTTAGTTTCAATTTGCAGGAATAAAACACACTCAGGATGGTGAAGGATACCACGGGAAACTTGAACCAGCACACCATGCACAAAAACAGGGCCAGCAGACAAATTTTTCTTCATAACAACAAGTTCAGCATGGGGCCGTGCTCGCCCAGCACGCCCCGTGCCCAGCCGTCTGCAGAAAATGCCCAGTTCAGGTAACTGGACACGGGGTGTGCTCACTGAACACGGCCCCGTGCCCAGGCTTCTGTTTCTTTTTACTCAATTTATTACTGGGGATCTGAACACGGGGCCGTGTCCAGACGCCCAGTAACATAAATTTTTGCTTTTTAACACCTTTTTACACATTCAATCAACCTAAAAACTTATTTTTGGGACACATTGAGGACAATGTGTAATTTAAGTGTGGGGGGATGCTAAAACCTTGAATCTTGTAAGTCCTAATTACAAGCCTTACACAAAACTCTATTGGAATCGCTAATCACCCCAATTTTTTTTTCAATTTTTTTTCTTTACTTGTCTAGGTTTAATTTGGGAATTTCAAGTTCTAAAAAAGGTTATATTTTTACAAATTTACAACCGACAGCGTCGTGATAAAAAGAACCAACATAAGAAAATTATGAAAAGACATGACAAGTTTAATTAAAATTTGATTATATATACTTGATCACATAAAAACTCATTCCCACAAAAAGTGAGTTTTGAGCCTTTATTGAGCATACAATACATATCTTTAAACTAAATGCTCATTTTTCGTTTCTTGTGTGAATAGCCGCGTGGTTTTTACGACTCTAGAACTTGCCACGACGATACATTCCCGGTCCTTACCAACTTAAACCCGAGTAAGTAAATGACAGAGGCATTAGGACTAACCCTTTTTATTTCTACACCATTATTTTTCTTTTTTTTACCATCTACCCAAAATCCCCATAGTTAACCCCTTTGAGCCTAAACCTTTTCATTTCTTAACCCAAAAACAAACACCCTTTTACCCACCAAAACCTTTTTATTTTTAACTCTTTTGTTTTAGTAACAAGCTCGGTTTTTCTTATGACTTTCATCAATGAAAAAAAAAAACAACAACAACTTTATGATGATGAAGCAAAAAAAAGAAATAAACAAACAAGTTTATCAAAAATAACTTTGTTTGAATAATAAGCTTCATCAAAATAATAAAAAAAATTATTACAAAAATAGCAAGTTTTACAAAAACCGACGCTTTTTACGTCTTTCGCCCATTTACTAACCACTAACCCAACCACCTACCTTTAACCCGAGCCTAACCCTTCACCCAAAAGTCCTCTTGATATTTACAAAGGTGTATAATTAAAAAGGAGGATGATTGATTGCTTGGCAAGCTTATGGTAGGAGTAAGTTCCATGACGCTCTCGAGTGATTCACTAAAATAAATCTTCGGCCGAGTGTTGAGTGATCCCCCGTGAGGTATGTGAACTTGTATATAAGTGAAATTTTAAAAAGGCATGTTATGCCCTAATAAGTAATTTATCTTATGTAATGTTTTAAATAAATCATGACGAATAGGATTGTAAATAAATAAAAATAAAACTTAATAAAGAATCTTGGAAATCCCGACACTCAGGGGCGGATCTATGTTGAGAACTACGGGTTCACACGAACCCATTCGGTTTTAAATTTTTAGTAGAAATGTTAATACAAAATTTGTTATGAACCCATAAAAAATATTTGGGACGAACCCATTAACGAAGTTGATAGGTGGCAAAGTGGTTAAATCATATGCTTCTATGCGTGAGGTCACGAGTTCAACTCCTCCATGGGGTTTAGTTGTTTTGATTTTTTTTTAACTTCCAGTGCCCCCATTTCTGAAACCAGCATCTCCAAATGTCTAACTAGGAACCCCACCAATGAAGTTGTTAAATTATTGTGTTTAAAGACTATCGTATTTAAATTATTGTGTTTCTAATTTCTAATGACAATGCTTTTTTTTTATTGTATCGTATTTTTATTATGTGATGAACATTACCCGACCCGAACCGTCGAATCGACCCGAAAACTTTTATGTCCGGTTCTATGAGCATTTACAAATAGTGAACCCACGGAAAAAAATTCCTGGATCCGCCACTGCCGACACTCTATGACAAGCCCAAAAAACCTTCTCTTCTACCCATTCCATTTGGGAGTGTAAAGCCACATTATAAAGAGTTTTGCTTGAGGACAAGCAAAGATTCAAGTGTGGGGGTATTTGATGTGTGCAAAATTCAACATATAAATTACATCAAATGTGGCATAAAACTAACCCTTTTTTAGTACTAATGTTGGAAAAAGTATGTTTTTGCCTTCCTTTTATATTTCCAGGATTAAATGAACTCAAATGAACAAAAGAAGCAAAAAGGCAGCTAAATCTAACATAAATACAAGAAAGGGATCAAATGTGGCATGCCCGACCCCCGACAACATCTTCCCAAGCAAAAACAAGAGAACAGAAGGCTGAACACGCCCTGTGCTCAGTGAACACGGGGGGCGTGCCCAAGTGTTTGTAGAAAAGACAAAGCTATAGAAGCTTCTATCACCCACCATGGGGGCGTGCCCACCGGACACGGGGCCGTGGTCAACTCTAAGATTCGCAGAATCTGGGGAAATCTTGATAGTACAGATAAGCTTCTCCACACGGGGTCGTGCCCAGCGGACACGGGGGTGTGGTCAACTAATGCAGACAAGATGCAATTAATGAAGAAAGAGAAGGAAGGTGGACACGGGGCCGTGCCCAATGGACACGGGGCCGTCCCCGAGCGTCTTTTCAGGCTATAAATATGGGTGCTTGGCTCATTTGCAAACCATCCCTTAGCACATCACCTCTCTCACACTTCACCCACCACCCACCACCATCACAACACCATCATCCACCACCATCATCCATCATAGAGTGTGTGAGTCGTCTCGGGATCCAAGATTGATCGTAAGAGTTCTTGACAATCAAAGGCCATGTTTGCCTAAGTCTCTTACATCACTTGGTGAAGACAAGTGTCTAGTGTAATACTTTTTATTTTTAGTCTTTTCGCACTTTTTATTTGGTTATGTATTAATGACTTTAATAACTAGTTTCTTATGTTGAAGGTGATCCTTCCTTATCGTTTGTCCGTGGTGTCTTGGCATTATTTTACTGTCTATATAAAATAAAAGATTTTCACCATCCATATCTCCACGGTCTATATGGACGTATGTTGGCTACCTGGTCGGGGGTTAAGGGAACGGTTTGGTAAGAGTCTTGCCTTGTTCAGTGTATAGATCCTGGAAGGACATGGGTCAAATTTAGTAGGACCTCCTTCAATACCCACCGGTATTGGATGGCGGGGGTCCAAACTCTTTGATCCCCTCATATGTAAGCTACTATTAAAACTTTAACCCGGCTACTTAGGACTGTATCCCTGCTGACTCAGACTACTTAGGCGAGGGTAACGTCACCTTCAAAAGAGGGGCCTACCACATTATGCATTAATAACTTAATTAATTATCTTTCAATAATTCAACCCTTTAGGATTGTATCCTTGCTGACTCAAACTACTGGGTTGTGGGTAACGTCACCTTCAAAAGATGGGCCTACTACAATAACTAAGATAATCTCTTAAAAATTGCAAAAGTGCGGAAATAATCAAAGGTTACACTAAACACGAGTCGGATCTAAGTGATTCATCTTGTCTATCTGTTTTTATTTTTATTTTATTTTTCAGCATTTTAGTTAGTCTTTATTTTTCTAGTTTAAAATCTCTTTCTAAACTTTTGATTTGATTAGACGTTGAGGATAAACCGGTATTAAAAGCCCTTGTGTCCTTGGACGACCTCGGTATCTTACCAACACTATACTACGCTCACGATGGGTGCACTTGCCCATATGTGTGTTTAGTGTTAGTAAATATCGTGTTTTATAAATTTAAAACTTGGCTAAAAAGTGTAAAAGGCTTTAAAATATACATTAAAAATCGATCACACCTAACGCACATCAATTGCATATACCCAAATCAAAATTAGAATAAAGATAACTTACCTTAACACTAAATAAAATAACAACTTAACAATGGACATAACAAATACAAAAAAGGATAGGAGTTAAATGCCATTTTAGTCCCTGTGGTTTTGGCCATTTTGCCAGTTTAGTCCAAAGGTTTCATTTTTAACCTGTGGGTCCAAAAAGGTTTCACAGTTGCCATTTTAGTCCACTGGGTTAACTTCATCCATTTTTTCTGTTAACCAGAAGGCCATTTCGGTCATTTTATATGGCTGAATTGCCCTTTTAGTTAACAGAATTACATACAAAATGACCAAATTGGCCTTCTCGTTAACAGAAAAAATGGATGAAGTTAACCCACTGGACTAAAATGGCAACTGTGAAACCTTTTTGGGCCCACAGGTTAAAAATGAAACCTTTGGACTAAACTGGCAATATGGCCCAAACCACAGGGACTAAAATGGCATTTAACTCAAAGGATAGAATATAACTTCTTCAAGAATATATGTGGTTTTGATAAATTTGTGAATTGTGATGTATAACTTGTCTTAGATGTTAAAACATAACTATTTTCCTTAAGAGGTTTCTTTAAACAGAGAAATCACGGTCAAAAATTTACACAAAACATGTAAAACCATTTGGTATTTTATCCACAAGATCCATCTCAAACCACGAATTCTACGATTTGATAGACAAAAAATAAATTTAAAAATCGTAGCAATCATAACAACGAGGAAACAGAACTTAATAAAAAAAGGAATACAAAGCAGCCCGAAAAATAGTTGATGGCTAGACCTAATCTGGAAAAAAAAAAAAAGAGAGAAGCATAGTGGTTGGCTTTATAGGGGAACAATGTAGGGTTTAAAGGAAATTAATTACTATAATACCCTAGGAGGACTCTAAAATAACCTTACATGACATGCTATATGATGCCAAAATTTCTGTTGACAAATATTTATTATATTTTGTGAAGAAATATTAAAACACATAACTTGTTTGATATGTAAATGCTTTCCAAAACCATAGGAAAAATGTACTATTTTAGGAGATTATAAAATCTAAGCCGTTTAACACAAGATGAAAAACTTTACCTAGCAAGACATTGATAATTAGGTTTTAAGTTGTCAAATTTTACTCGTTTAATAAATAAGCCGTGTTTAGATTAACATGTTTAGGTGTTAAACGCATTAACTAAACATATATACATATATTACACAAAAGTGGACATGAATCACGTTGGGGTTCAACAATTCAACACGTGAACTTGAAAACCGTTAACCTTATAAGATTGACGTCCTAAAAAATTATATTATTTATATCCAGAACAATATAAGTTGCATGTTTATTATAAACCAATTTTAAGTCGCAAGACCATAATAAGCGCTTCTATGTTACAAAAAATTTAATTATGAGATTTTATTTTTAAAATAACCGTATTCGTACCGATTTTGACTATTTAGTATATGTATCGGTGCCAACTACCAAGTATTATTGATTTCGGTATTCAGTACTTTTGGTATCGGTATCGGCACGGGTACGAGCAAAAACGGTACTGCTACCGAACTTTATATAAAACTTCAAGAGTTCCTTTTTGGAATGCATATCCTTTTTTCATATTATGCATTATGTAATATGATACTCGTATTGATTTTTCCTATCTGGTATCCGTACGAATACTCAAAAGATTAAAAAACAAATTGGTACCAAAGCGGGTATCGTACCGAAATACGGGTACCCATACATGTACCGTACCATGATATATGCAGTATTGTCACACCCCAACCGATGGCGGAAACATCGGAGAGAGACAAAATAGATTGCTCGAGACATCATAACACTAATAATCGTGACAAGTATTTAAATAATAAATTCCATTTCATTTCTAAAGAATCAATTACAAGAATTTGTAGTAAATACAACATCATGAATAATGAGATACAACACAATAAGAATACAAATTAAAGTGTGTATCTAAGCATCCTACTAGGTTCCTTGCATCACCAACATCATCGCTAAACCTGCAACATGTTTTAAAAGTGTAGTTCAATACAAAAAGTATTGGCAAGCATACAAGTTTTCATACGTAGCATAAAAAGACAAGTTTCAAACAATTTCATGTGGCAAGCTCTTGATACAAGATAAACATTAAATTCGGCATGTGTCTAACATATCAAACCAATGATGAAACGCAATATGCTCATGGCATAACCACAAGTCTACGGGCGATGCGTTAATCCTATAGCGCTATATATGTCACGGATAGGCTCGTACGAAGTTAATGATAAGTCTAACACAAGATGTCATAAACCCAAGTTTAAAGTATCAAGTAATCAAATAAGCATGCGTGTAATATGAATGTTTGTGTATTATGATTAAAGTGTAAGTTTCATAAGAAAACATGTTACACCCCAAAAGTGATAAACGTAAAGAGGGGTTCAAGTATACTCACAGAATTGTTAAGTCTTCCGATCATCCAAGTGTTGACGAGTGTATGAGATTAGGAGGATGGAACACCGATGTCACCCTAGATGGGCAAACGAAGGTGTATGAGAAATCAGGATTACGACGAAGGATTTGAATTGGAATTTAAAGTATAACCCGCTGATATAAAGGTATATATATACATATATATTTTATATAGTTTAGGTAAAAATTCTAAATTACGTCTATCGAGAGTATTGTTGAAATGTTGTCTAAAATAAATATCCATTTACATCTATTTTATAAAAATTAGTCGAATTTGATAGATTTCGATTTATAAAACTAGTGCGTTTCGTTTTACGGAATTTTATGAAAAACAGACAGGGTTTCCTCTGTTTTTTGGACGATCCCAACAACACAAGTTGTCGATTTATTTGCCAAAACTCAACAATCAACGAAACATAGTATATTTAAACGAGTTATATAACGAAAATATGCATATTAATACAAGATTCAAAGGCACGATTAGTGAACTAGTTCGAGTACTAATAATAAATAAAAACAGTAACTATGAATAAACAGTAATAATAATAAAAATTTGTGTCATTAAATTATCAAGTCTCGTGCTTAACCCGATGACCCGAACCCAAAACAAGACTGAACCGAGACACGGAACTAAAGCCAAACGAGACCTGAAAAAAATCTAAGTTCAACCAACATCTGAGTTAGACCGAAACGACTGACCGAACTGAGATAAAACTCGAACCTGCTGAAACAACCAACTAAACATGAAATCTGATCCGAACCTGCTGAGTTGAACCTGCTGACCCGCGACCCGAGAGACCAGAACATGATACTGAACCGCGACGTTGTTAGTGCAGTATGTCTATCGCCTCCGTCAATCAAGATCGTAGCTTATCGGAAAGTTTAACGGAGATTTAACACTGTTAAAGGCAGCCCGATCGGACGGCAATCTGATCGGATTACCACCCGATCGGATGCCTACTCGATTGGGTAAGCCTTATATGTTGCCTATAAATAGTTGTTGAGTGTTAGACTTTAGAGACTTTTTGCCATTTGCAGTTTGGAGAGCTCTAGTGTTAGAGAGAGAAAGTGATGTGTACGTGATTCAGGTGCTATACGATTTCACATCATTCAATAGAATCACAGTTATAATTACGTTGTGTGTGTTCGGTCACGTTCGTGTATGGATTCCGCACGTTACACGAGTCGGTTCGCAATCGTTACGGAGTGAAAACCGGTCCTACAGACGCCTTGTTAACTGACCCGACCCGCGTCTTGAACCGAACAAAACGAAATTGAACCAAACCTACCCAAATCAAAACTGAGATGAAGCTTAAACCTGCAACAAAACCTGAACTGAACCGCCACGACCCGAGACCCGAGCCCTGAATCTGACCAACCTAACTCAGATCCGAGCTGATCGTTGCCAGCCAGAACAACATCGACATCACCTTCAATATAAACAGAAATGGAGGGGGTGGGTTTCTTTACTGGAAATTTGTCGAAGGCCTTGAACCGCCGCCGTCACTTCCACTGCCGCCGCCGTGAGCGGCGGCGCCGCTCCATCTTGCCGGCCTTCTCTCTCCCTCTCTCTCTCTCTACGTCGTTAATTGGTCTCGACACCACTTTCATACGCCGGGATATCAAAGAGTCATGGGGGTGTGGGGTGTGTTGTCGGGGGGAGAAGGGTGGCACCCATCGGAGATGTAGCTCCGGTCGTCGGAGCTCGGTAAAGGGGGGAACAGAGGGTTTGAGTTCTATAAGTTGCAGGTATGAGTGCTAATGGGAGAGTGAGGGAGAGAGGCAGTGGTGTGTTAGGTTGAAGACAAGTTTTGATATTTTTTTTGGGAGGGAAGAAGATGGAGTGCGGCTGAACACAATTGAGTAACTTTTAGGGTTTGACTTGTTTAAGTACCAGGTTTCACTTAATGGGCTTGGGCCCAAGGCCCACAAGTCCAAACCCGTGTTTTTAAGTGGCCCGCCAGCTTCTACAAACCAGTTTACGAATCTCGAACTTCACGTAGCGTCGTAAGCTAAAATTTTAAATTTAAAAAGGCGTGAGATAGCGTCAGTAGACGTTGTTTGTCAATTGCGTTAAAACACTGCGGTTGCCGTTCCTAGTCAGTTTTTTTCGATTCGATTCCGACCGTGATTCCAAAAATAGGAAAGCGAACACGTATTTTCTAAAAACGTAGTGATGCGTGTGAAGTGTGTATATAAGTTTAAGTATATTTTAAGCCCTTTTACACTTTTTAGCCAAGTTTTAAATTTATAAAACACGATATTTACTAACACTAGACACACATATGGGCAAGTGCACCGATCGTGAGCGTAGTATAGTGTTGGTAAGACACCGAGGTCGTCCAAGGACACAAGAGCTTTTAGTACCGGTTTATCCTCAACGTCTAATCAAATCAAAAGTTTAGAAAAAGATTTTAAAGTAAGAGAAATAAAAACTAACTAAAATGCTGAAAAATAAAAGAAAAGAAAAACAGATAGACAAGATGAATCACTTGGCTCCGACTCGTGTTTAGTGTAACCTTTGATTATTTCCGCACTTTTGCACTATTTAAGAGATTATCTTAGTTATTATAGTAGGCCCCTCTTTTGAAGGTGACGTTACCCTCAACCCAGTTGTTTGAGTCAGCAAGGATACAATCCTAAAGGGTCGGATTATTGAAAGATAATTAATTAAGTTATTAATGCGTATTGTGGTAGGCCTCTCTTTTGAAGGTGACATTACCCTCGGCTAAGTAGTCTGAGTCAGCAGGGATACAGTCCTAAGTAGCCGGGTTAAAGTATTAATAGTAGCTTACATATGAGGGGATCAAAGAGTTTGGACCCCCGCCATCCAATATCGGTGGGTATTGAAGGAGGTCCTACTAAATTTGACCCAGGTCCTTGCAGGATCTATACACTGAACAAAGCAAGACTCTTACCAAACCGTTCCCTTAACCCCCGACCAGGTAGCCAACATACCTCCATATAGACCGTGGAGATATGAATTGTGAAAATCTTTTATTTTATATAGACAGTAAAATAATGCCAAGACACCACGGACAAACGATAAGGAAGAATCACCTTCAGCATAAGAAACTAGTTATTAAAGTCATTAATACATAACCAAGTAAAAAGTGCGAAAAGATTAAAAATAAAAAGTATTACAATAGACACTTGTCTTCACCAAGTGATGTAAGAGACTTAGGCAAACATGGCCTTTGATTGTCAAGAACTCTTACGATCAATCTTGGATCCCGAGACGACTCACACACTCTATGATGGACAATGGATGATGGTGGTGGATGATGGTGTTATGGTGGTGGTGGGTGGTGGGTGAAGTGTGAGAGAGGTGGTGCGCCAAGGGATGGTTTGCAAATGAGCCAAGCACCCCTATTTATAGCCTGAACAGTAGCTCGGGCACGGCCCTGTGTCCATCCTCTTCTCTGTCTTCATTAATTGCAGTTTGTCTGCATTAGTTGACCACGCCCCCGTGCCCACTGGGTACGCCCCCGTGTGCAGAAGCATATCTGTACTATCAAGATTTGCCTGGATTCTGCAAATCTTATTGTAACACCTCGAAAATTCGTGTCCAATGAAATAACGACACGTGTCATGTAAGACAAAAGTGATATAAAACCCGGATATAATTAAAGATGTACTACAGGATTTAAACGTGTTGTCATGTTAATTTTACACCTCTGAACGACCTCATTATGAATCCCAAGACTAAAGACATCTGGTACATATTCAAATCCGGTAATTTCTAGCAATAACTGATTCATAATTGCAAGGGTGGACTCCTACGAAGAAATACACGGTAAACCTTCTTTAACGGCACTTTCATATGGATTCAAGGAAACATGGCAAAATGGTAGGGTACATAACTATTCAAGACCCATAATAAGAGGCCCCATACTGATAAATCATGTCCCATATTCGAATCACACAAATTGACCCTTCAAATCCTGAAAGAACAACAATTTTTGGTTTCTGCAAAAGGCTTACGGACCGTAAGCCAACCCCTTACGGTCCGTAAGGGGTTGCCACCGACAATAATTTCGACTGTTTGCTGTTTTGAGCTCATAAACGACCTATAAACGGTTTTCCACATCTTTGGATGACCCCTACATTACTTTTAGACCTAGGAGACACTTGTGGGTGATCAGGGGCACATGATAGACTTGTGTGTCAATGATCTATGAGATCAAGAACACTATATAAAGGGCCAAAGTTGCAACCATTTGATCGCACCTCATTCCTGCATTCCTGATCATTTCTGGAGCTCCAAAGCAGACTTAAGTGATCACTAATCGTGCATAGGACTTCAGTAAGTATGCTTAACCTTTCTTAGTTGAGTTTTTACTTAGTTTTAGCTTAAAAGTCAAACCATCGTAATTAACGGTTGACTTCGCGATTAATCACTAATGGTCTAGTGATTAGTCGAATTGAAAGTAGTTATAAGTTGGTAATTATGTGGGCAATAAACCCTTAAAAGGGCACCCTCTGATTACCACTCTAACTAGGTTAAATGTCGGGTCAAACTTGTTATTAAAAAGTCAACAGAATGCTTAATTTCCAATTTATGCATAATTAGCAATGTAGAACCCATACAACCTGTTTGATCATTAATATAACTTGGTGATTAATGTAAGAACATGTCTAAACATGTTCAACCCGACAATTTTCAGTAGAGACCCGGTTCGGAACCGAAAGTCGCATAATTTGACTTTTGCTTTGACTTTCAGTTCTGACCCGTTTAAGCATGTTTTAGAAATTCCTTAGAGCTTTAATTGGACAAGGTTACATGCTAGTATAACCCTCTGTGATTATACACCTCGGTTCATTAGTTATCCAATTAATATGCATGATTCCGTTAATTGCCTATATGTTGACCATTATGCCCTTTTCACCATAAAACGTGATTTTTGAAAATATAAAAGAGTAGAAACCTTAGTTACTGATTTATAAACTTTCACCCAAAATTTGACATCATTTTGAGGTGTAGATTGAGAGTTATGCTCATTATCGTAATTAGAAAGCTTTTTAGCGATTAAACGACATAATTAGCATATAGCCTATTTAAACCCACTTTTTGATATCAAACTCTTTACCCACTGATGTAATATATTATTTTGGGATTTTTGAATATTTTTAATTAATTTTAGGCTCAGCATAACTTAGGGTCATAAGCTTATTTCGGTAATTGTCGGTTTTGCCCTTTCGGGCTATAAAATGAGTTTTACATATCTTTTTGACCCCAAACCTTTTGCTACTGATTTTAAATGATAAATAAATTATTTTAAGCCTTATAGAATAATAAAAATATCAGCTTTCTATATAGAACCCGGAAACGGCTTCTAATCGCCTTTTTAAGCATTTTTAACGCATAGTATGTAATAAAACTATTTTAAACATACAAAGGGTGATACCTACTGATATTTTAGGTAAATTATAATATTTTAACAGTAAGCAAAAGTTGTTTAACTCAGACTTCAGTTTTGAGCTTTTCGGCTTATGTGAAATTACCAAAATGCCCCTATGGTGCATAGTTTGGTTATAATTAATAAGTTTCACATATGTGCAATACCCTACTGTTATAACTTATTAAATTAAGTATTTTTGCTGATTATATCAGACCTGTAACTCAGGATTTTACTTAAACTCTTTTATAACCTTGTAATTGACCAAAATACCCCTTCGAGGCATAGTTTGTGTTTAAATTCATTCCGGGCATAATAAAAGATATCTTACTGATGTCACAACATATTTGAGGCATATTAACTTAGGAAACCTGTAAACAACTCTCATGGTTACCCGTTACGCCTCTTGCGCGTTCGGTTACGTTTATGTAACTAGTTTGCATAAATTAGCCGAAACGGGTCAAACCTTATCGGTTTTATCTCAAAATCCAGAATGTGTTTAGATTACCCATATTAAATAAGTCTTCAAACTTGTCGGGTCTAAATCACATTCTATTCCGGTCTTCGCTTAATCGTGCGTTTGAACCGTATCAATTTTTAAAACTAACCGGTCTAAGCTTAAGCTTAACTAAAGGCCGTTAGGATTCTAATAGGTTATTATAAACCTTCGTTCCAGAATAGGAGGACCAGTAAAAGCTACTTTCATTTGCTGTTTGTGAATTATACTTGCAAAGGTAAATACTTTTAACTTATTTTCCCTTATACGGGCTTGGGGTACGGTATATAAAATACCGCTTGGTCAGGCATTCGACCTTAATCGATTGGTGGTTAAGTATTATCGAGATGTCCCGTTTAAATATGTTTTGTTTGCTTAAAGCCTTTGGGGGGGGGGGGGGGGGGTTAATAACCATGTCCCGGATATCCTTGGCATCATTTTACGAAATGGCCACGACCTAAGCGCGGAGTGTAGGCGTACCCTCGTCAGTGCATAAATAAATAAAGTGGTGTGTCTATTGATCTTTAACCCGACACGATCCGGGCTACTAAATGCACAAGGAAAATGTAATCCTTTTACAAGTTTATATATTTAAATAATTATCCCAAGTTATAAAAATAATTATGCCATGTGCATCCAAATCAATTTTTAATCATTTTTAAAATGAGTCAGTTGATTGTATTTACCAGTGTAAACTGACGTATTTTCCCAAAAAGATTAAGTGCAGGTACTACGCGTACTAGGATGGCTACTCCTAGCATCAATAAAGAGTCTCGCAAGCTTAAGATGCCTAAAGTCTGTTGAACTACTATTTCCTATTTATTTTGATCCTTCTGTAGACAAACTTCGACTATTGTGATATTTGATATTACAAGTTATTAAAGTTGAAATATATCTTTCATTTGCTTCCGCTGTGCATTTAAATATTGTGTTGTTTGACTATTATGTTGCCAACCACGTCACGATACTCCCCACCGGGCCCACCGGTGACACGTGGAATTCGGGGTGTGACACTTATAGTTGACCACGGCCCCGTGTCCGCTGAGCACGGCCCCGTGGTGGGCGATAGAAGCTTCTATAGCTTTGTCTTTTATGCTGGCACTTGGGCACGCCCCCGTGTTCACTGAGCACGGGGCGTGTTCAGCCTTCTGTTCTCTTGTTTTGCTTGGGAAGATGCTGTCGGGGAGGTCGGGCATGCCACGTTTGTTCCTTTTCTTGTATTTATGTTAGATTTATCTGCCTTTTTGCTTCTTTTGTTGATTTGAGCTCATTTAATCCTGAAAATACAAAAGGAAGACAAAAGCACACTTTTTCCAACATGAGTACTAAAAATGGTTAGTTTTATGCCACAATTGATGTATTTTATATGTTGCATTTTGCACACATCAAATACCCCCACACTTGAATATTTGCTTATCCTCAAGCAAAACTCTTTATAATGTGCCTTTACACTCCCAAATGGAATGGGTAGAAGAGAAGGTTTTTGGGCTTGTCATAGAGTGTCGGGATTTCCAAGATTCTTAAGTTTTATTTTTATTTATTTACAATCCTATTCGTCATGATTTATTTAAAACTTTACATAAGATAAATTACTTATTAGGGCATAACATGCCTTTTTTAAAATTCCATTTATATACAAGTTCACATACATCACGGGGGATCACTCAACACTCGGCTGGAGATGTATTTTAGTGAATCACTCGAGAGCGGCATGAAACTTACTCCTACCACAGGCTTGCCAAGCAATCAATCCTCCTCCTTTTTAACTATATACCTTTGTGAATATCAAGAGGACTTTTGGGTGAAGGGTTAGGCTTGGGTTAAAGGTAGGTGGTTGGGTTAGTGGTTAGTAGAAAAGGGCGAAAAGCGTCGGTTTTCTTAAGACTTTTTATTTTTGCAAATTTTTTTTGATGAAGCTATTATTCAAAGTTATTTTTGATGAACTTGCTTGTTTATTTCTTTTGCTTCATCATCAACAATTTTTTTTTTGAAAAAGTCATAAGAAAAACCGAGCTTGTTACTAAAATAAAGGGTTAAAAATAAAAAGGTTTTGGTGGGTAAAAGGGTGTTTGGTTTGGGTTAAGAAATGAAAAGGTTTAGGCTCAAAGGGGTTAACTAAGGGGATTTTGGGTAGGTGGTAAAAAAAAGAAAAATAAAGGTGTGAAATAAAAAGGGTTAGTCTTAATGCCTCCATCATTTACTTACTCGGGTTTAAGTTGGTAAGGACCGAGAATGTACCATCGTGGCAAGTTCTAGAGTCGTAAGAACAAGCGGCTATTCACACAAGAAACGAAAAATGAGCATTTAGTTTAAAGATATGTATTTGTATGCTCAATAAAGGCTCAAAACTCACTTTTGTGGGAATGGGTTTTTATGTGATCAAGTATATATAATCAAATTTTAACTAAGCTTATCATGTCTTTTCATAATTTTCTTATGTTGGTTCTTTTTATCACGACGCTATCGGTTGTAAATTTGTAAAAATATAACCCTTTTAGAACTTAAGAGGTCTGAATCATTAAGAGCCTGTATAATGCTTAACCGTTCAGAGGCAAATGTCTGACCAATTCAGATTAGAGGTCTTAACCATTCAGACTTTGTATAAATCTTAACCTTTCAGAGGCAAAGGTCTGAACCATTCAGACATCTGCTCGTGAAACAAACAGTCTGAACCATTAAGTGCTGAACTAGTAAGAGATCTGAACCATTAAGACCCTCATTAAGAGGTAAACAAACAACCCCTTAATTTTGTTCAAATTCGATATTAGTATTTTTGGTACAGGTACGGATATTGTACTAATCTCATTCCTAATTTTAATTCTTGTAATTTACTTTACCATCATGATGTTCTCTGTAACATTCCTATTTTATATAAGAATTATAGGTTTGGTTAAATTTGTTAACCACTAGTAACTAGTAACTAGTTTATTTTTATTATAAATATTCAACCTAAATAGTTTCAAACACTATTTTATATAGTTAGTTGAAATATTATATTAATTAATTGGCCTGTGTATAGGTGACCTTTCTAAATAAAATAAAAGTATATAAAAACTTATATTATTAGACGGGTAGATTACGGGTAAGTTGAAGATTAGAAATATGAAGTAATTAGACAGAACCATGAACCGTTTAATAATTAAATTATAAAAATACATTGTATTTGAACTTACTCTGTTTTTAATGAAACTTGGTTCAAAATGTAGACAAAAATGTTCTCGTTCTAAAGACATGTTCGTTGTTTTGTAAAACGTTATATTTTTAGAAGTTATAAACGCCAATAAGTAAAGTAGTTAAATTAATTATAATATATATAATAATTAAATAATAATATTATTTGAAATTGTAAATCTTGTACGTATCATCAAGATAATTATAAAAAAAAAAAAAAATAATAATAATAATAATAATAATAATAAAATATAAAATCACAATTGAAATTAGTGGCATACATGTGTACATATGCATGGAAAAAATTAGATAAGAATGAATTTCCATTGTGAACGTGTAAGGAGTAGGTTGTATATGGATTCCACGAATCCTTGGGCAATTTTCCTATAAATAGGATAACTTACAAATTGAGAAGTTGCTAAAACCTTTCACTATGTGTCGCCCCCTCTTTCTTTTTCATACATATAATTTTATTTTATTCATCCCATAATAATAATAAAGCCCTGTCCCATTTAAGTGTTTTAAACCCCGATCACTGTTACCTTTTCCGATTGATCTGAGCCCCATAACGCATGTCAAGGCTCTGCCTGACTAAGTTCATTGGGGTTTTGTCTCGTGACTTAGGGACAAGGTTGAATTAGGGGTACTATACTTAACACATTTACAATTATATATATATATATATATATATATATATATATATTTAAATAGCTCAGAAGTTATACCCAAGATTTATACCAGGAGATTTTCTAGATGATCTCTAAAGTTACTAAGCGAGTCCATTTTCTTTTCTCACCGTTTTATTCTGTAACAACTCCCATCAAAAGTCCTATCCATTATTTTATTTGCCAAATAGGAAACCCTAATTGAGACCCCCAAGTAATCCTGCACAAACCCTAAAATTTTCAGAACAATCGGAATCAGGATCAGGGCACCTAAAACTCAGGGGGGGTATTTTCTAGTCAGTATTATCTAAATAGTTTGTTGTCAAAATCGAATTTTAACGATCCGTCAACTCAGCTAAGCTAGTTAGAGACGTGGCTACCCTATGCTAAAACCGACCCCGTCGCGCCACGCGACAGAGCCTCGCGCTACGCGGGCGTGCCTTTTTCCAGATATAAATAGAGGGGTGTGGGACTTGATTTCTGGCATTCGTTCGATGCTAAAACTCGCTTTATACTTCGATATATCACCAGTTTACTACAAAACACATACAATCAGGAAACGCTACCGCAATAACAGGGTAATAACTCGATCGCTGCTATGATTCAATATCCGATCGATTGAAACTATCCGACATGATGTTTAAATGCTATACTTTGTCATTAGTCGTGAATCCGACAGGATGTTTGAGTGCCACCCAAACTCGGGGTAGACTCTGTCATTCGTTGCGAATCCGATAGATGTGTAAGTATTACACTTTGTCATTCGTCGTGAGGGTTTTTATCTCGTGAGCTTATCGTAAAGTTGTATTCCGTTACTAACCTAATTTTCGTATACGTTATTATCTGAATTAGGTTACAAGGCTAACCAGTAGGCTAAACTCTGCCTGTTTAAACCTGCAATGTGAGTCATTCTCTTTTTACCAAATTGCTTTCAAAATCATATTTATTTTCAAAGTTATAATTACAGGGATTAAGTCTTTGTAATCTCCAAATTACAGCCGGTATGTGGGGTTTTGTATACATTACTTGATAACCGTCACCATTGGACAACGGGTTAGCCAAGGGGTGATATGACCATAATCACAGACACCATTGGACAACGAGATAGCCAATAGGTGGTCGAGTGATAAATACCGTGGGTAGATGGTAGATATATGTAAACATTGTAATCGCTCTTAATACTGTAACTTATAACACTGTTTTCTAGTTATATTTCGCAGTGATAAAGTCTTTGCCAATCTTAAAGAAGCAAATATAAAAACTCTTAATACTGTGAATTATAACAAATATGTTTTTGTACAAAAATGAATGAACTCACCAGTATTTCCTGCTGACAAATTTTTTTTAAAACGCGTTTCAGGTAATTACAGTAGATCGGAATAAGAGATGGATACGGCACCAAAAGGCTTACAGAAGTGGCTTAATTTTTATCAATTAAATTAAATTAAGAAAAGTTATTTTATGTATTCGGGTTATCCCATATTAAAGCTACCTTTGTAAAAACATGGGTTTTATCCCATCTATTTAATAAATAAAATCCGGTGTTTCTAAACTCTGATATTTTTCCTAACTCACGGTCCTGATGAAATTTCCGCTGCAATGTTTTTAAATAACCACCGGTACCACTTGACTGCTCGCGGCTTCCGATTCCGTCCAGGGTGGGGTTGGGGGTCGTGACATTCTCATAGTTTAACTAGTTCAAATATCACCTTTAATTAGTTTAACTGGTTCAAATATCACACCATAACAGCCTTTCTATTTCATTTGTGAACTTCTAATTTAAGTAGAACAAAATGACTTATTATCTTAGATTCTCGTGTAGATACATACATACATTGGTGATCAAATGGCTATGCAATGGAAGACTCAACAAACCAAGTTTAATATTGATTATGGTAATATTTCTTAATCATTCATCTTAGAAAGCGTTATTTTCTATATTTTATAATCTTGTATCAAGATTAATTTATTTAACCTACATAATAAGCAAATGCATGTGCACCCGATCGGTAGCCTACTCGATTGGGTGAGCCTTATATGTTGCCTATAAATAGTTGTTGAGTGTTAGACTTTAGAGACTTTTTTCCATTTGCACTTTGGAGAGCTCTAGTGTTAGAGAGAGAAGCTAGAGAGAGAAAGTGTTGTGTACGTGATTCAGGTACTGTACGATTTCACATCATTCAATAGAATCACAGTTATAATTATGTTGTGTGTGTTCGGTCACGTTCGTGTACGAATTCCGCACGTTACACGAGTCGGTTCGCAATCGTTACGGAGTGAAAACCGGTCCTACAAGTGGTATCAGAGCAGGAGCTCGATTGCACAGATCATTCACACAGATTCACACAAGATTTCGTCATTTTCAGATCAAAATTGCATCCAGATTTAATCAATTTCTTCATCTTTCATCTCTTTCACTTTTAGACTGAAAATTGCAAAATTAATAGGGTTTTAACGGTTCAAATTGGCTGATTTTTAGTATTATATGCGTAAATCATAATCGAATAACCCTACAAAAATTCAGATCAAAACTTCAAACAGATTGTGAGAAAACTTGATTATTCTGGTTTAAAAAAGTTGAAAATGTTCACTGTTACTATTGCTGTTCTTGGTGATATTCACCGATCGGATGACAATCCGGTCGGATGACCACCCTATTCATTGTACATTGATTTGTTAAAACACATAAGTGTCAAGTCTCGGATTGCAACCCGATCGGATTCCCACCCGATCGGGTCACAATCCGATTCAAGGGATTTTGTTGTTCAAAGGTTTAAAGTGCAAAGAATCGAGTGGCAATCGAGTCACCTGATCAGATCTCCACCCGATCCAAGATACACTGTCACCCGATCGGATCTCCACCCGATCCGTTGTCATCTGATCTGTGTTTCTCTGTTGACTTTTGTTGACTTACTCGATCAGATACTTGTCCGATCAGTTGATTTTTAGTGATTGAACTGATCTTGTTTGTTTATATTTAGGTGATTCGAGGAGATAGCATCATGGGTGAAGAATTCTACAACACGTTCTACAAGGCGTTTACATTAGATTCGTCGGAAACTTCAACTGTCACACCGTAATCAATAACAAAAACAATCAATGATAACATTAAACATGATAATTTCTATGGGACTTATTCGAAACCACCAAAGCTTAAAAATATTGAGGATTACACCTGGTGGAAAGAACAGTTTATTAACTGGGCTAAAGCTTACGCACACGAGAGCTGGTTTTGTTTAGAGTTTGGATATGATAGACCTGTCAATGACAAAGGTGAAGAAATTCCACTCAAAAGCTTATCTGTTGAAGATAAAAAGAATTTTTCATATGAACAACGAATGATTGCCTTAATCCAGCAATCGATTAAAGATAACATATTCTCATTACTTGTTCATGATGGTTCTTCAAAATCGATTTGGGAAGCGTTAAGGGTTAAAGCTGAGGGTGGTAAATAGATTAAAAAGAATAAAATTGCTTTACTAAAAAAGGAGTTTGATTTGTTTGATAGTTTAAAGGGAGAGTCGGTGAGGCAAATGATTGAGAGATTTTGTCATTTAAAAATTGAGCTTGAAAGGTTTGAAATCGTAAAAACACGTGAGGAAATTATTGATAAAATCATTGAAGCGTTACCACGAGCTGATCAGTGGCAGACGTTTGTGTTTATCTTAAAAACTGATGTTTTATATGATTCAATTACTCTTGATGCTTTGTTAGAAAAGATAGAAAGTCATGAGCTTGAGCTGCAAAAACAAAGCAAGATGAGCAGTTCTACACATCAACAGAATGTCGGTCTTTATTACAAAGGTAGCACACCTTTGGTGAAAGTTGGAGAATCACCAAATACCACATATAGTGTTGAAAAGACGAAAGACCTTCAGAAAGACTCATCAAGCCACAATCCAGGATATCATTCATCTTCTTCAAAAGCAAATCCTGAAGAATCTGAAGAAGTTCTCTGCAACATCGCATTTAAACTGAAGAATTCTCCGGCTATGAGCATCAATGCAGCAAAACAACAAATGAGTTTTCTGGCATCTATCCTGGAATCATATGAAGGTCTAGTATCTGGAAAGATTGGAAACTCAGAGCTGACAAAGGAAGATTACGACCAGATCGATCCAGCAGAAATGGAACTCATTGACATACGCTGGTGTTTGGAAAGTTGCATTCGCAGAGCTCAAAGATACATGGAGATTACTGGGAAACAGACAATTGATGGTCCGTCAACAAAGCTGGGATTCGATAAATCCAAAGTTACCTGCTTCAAATGTAAGCAAAAAAGTCATTTCAAAAAGAGAATGCAAAAATTCTTAAGTTGACGAAACTGAGAAACCTTTCAATGATGATTATTACCAAAAGGCGATTTACCACCGTAGCAAAGAAGAACCAAAATTGATTGAAAATAATCCCAAAGAGAAGTCAAGAGCATGTGCAGTAATCCATGATGATGAAGGGTTTGATAGGAGCGAATTCCTTCCAGAAGATGATCTTGTTGATGACCGTCTCACAGCTTATGGCAGCACTGTATCAAAGAGCAAACATCATGCTTTTGTCGCTGAAATCAAGGAGAAATCTCGGGAAGAAATTCTAAAAGAGAAAACCAAAAGAGAAAGATTCTTTGCAGGTTGCAGAATTGAGAAAATGCATGAAGAATACGAAGATGCAAAGTACTGTAGAAGATAGGACAAGAAGAGAGATTGCTATATCAACCAAAATGGTGATCCTGTCGTTCACAAAAAAAGAAGTTGTTTTTGATGATGTTCTTGCAGTAATCCCTTTGTCTGGCGAATACTATTCAAACGTTGAGAAAGATAAAACTTATCTGAAAAGACTAGACAAGATAATTCGTGATGTAATGACAACAAGTTTGAAAAAGAGGGATGAAGAAAGAATGAAGAAGAATGTTGAGAATTTAGTTGATGATTTGAAGAAGGTTGCTGAGAAAGTCAAAGTTGAATCTGTTAAAGAGGAAAATGTGAAGATAGTTGAGGAAGAGAAAGAAAAGAAAGACGAAGCAGTTGTTGAAGAAGCTGTTACTAAAGAACAGCAGGTGAGTGAAAAAGAAATGAAGAATAAAGAAGAAGAAGAAGAAGAAGAAGAAGTGAAAACAGGGATATTGGATGCTGATGGTGGTGGTGATGCTGGTATTGGAGAAGAAAAACAGAAGAAAGATGCTGATCAGACAGAGACATCAGAAAAAGTCGAAGTACCAATCATTGAGGTAAAATCTAATTCTGAAGTCTTAAACAAAAATGTTGAACAGTGCAAGAAATGCATGGAAACATGCAGTGCTTGTACTGAAAAAGACGAAAAGTTCAGAACGAGAGATCTAGAATTCACTAAAATCGAAGAAGTTTTCAAAAATAAATGCAAAGAAATCTTAGAAAATGAAAAAGTTTTGAAAGATCACGAAAAGCTCACACAAAAGTGCAAGAGTTTAGAAAAAGGAAATGAAATTTTGAAAGATCAGGTTTCGAAAATGACAGAAGAATGTGTTCAAAAAGAAAATGCATGTCAGGAAATGAAAAAGGAGTATGATTCAATAAAATTGGCTTACCACATTGTCACGACCCCCGACCCACCCTGGACGGAATCGGGAGTCGTGAACAGCCCAGTGGTACCGGTGGTTATTTTTGAAAAATATTGCAGCGGAAATTTCATCAGGACCGTGAGTTAGGAAAATATCAGAGTTTTGATAAACACCGGATTTTATTTAAATAGATGGGATAAACCCATATTTTACAATGGTAGCTTTAATAAATTTGATTACATAAAATAATATTTCTTAATTTTATTTAATTAAAATAAGCCACTTCTTGAAGCCTTTCGGTGCCGTATCCATCTCTTACTCCAATCTGCTGTAATTACCTGAAACGCGTTTTAAAAAGGTTTTGTCAGCGGGAAATACTGAGTGAGTTCATTCTATTTACATAAAATGATGCATAGTTATTAATTACAGCATAAGAGCGATTACAATGGCTTCTATCTTATTTTTATCTAGCGCTGTGTCACAATGGTGACATGTCACAATGGTGACGATGGTCATACCACTATTAGATCAATGAACCTAAATAGTGATGATTATCCCTAGTAGGTCAATGAACCTAACTGGGAGAAAATTAGTAATGTGCACAATACCCCACTAGCCAGTGATTCAAGATATCCACGACTTAGTCCCTGTAATTATAACCTTTGAAAATAATTTGAGGTATTGTAAAATAGTTGATAAAAAGAGAATGACTCACATTCTAAGCATGCAGATTCATATGGGCAAAGTTTAGTCTACAGATAAGCCTTGATATATTGCAGATTTATACAGGCAGAGCTTAGCCTATTGATTAGCCTTGTAACCTAGTGCACACGAACTAGGTAAGTAACTAATACAGCTTTTACGATAACTCACGAGATTAAAACCCTCACAACGAATGACAAAGTGCAATCACTTAAACATCCATCGGATTCACAACGAATGACAGAGTATTCCCCAAATTCAGGTGGTACTCAAACATCCTGTCGGAATCACGACTAATGACAAAGGATAGCGCTTAAACATCCAGTCGGATAGTTTAAATCGATCGGACATTGAATCGTAGCCGCGATCGAGTTAATACCCTGTATCGTAGCAGCACCCTGTTATACTAATTAGTGATTCGTGTGTGTTTTGAGAGTATTTGGACGATATCTCAGCGTGTATTTTGAGTTTCTTCGTCGTTTCAGTGCCCAGAATCAAGTCCCAGACCCTACTATTTATACACGAAATTTGACATGCTTACGGACCGTAAGACTAATCCCTTACGGTCCGTAAGGGTTGCATTTTTGCTATAGGGTAGCCACGTGTTGGTGTAGGCCTGCTGAGTCGATAGATTCTCGAAATTAAATTTAGACAGCAAAATATATGGATAATCGTCGAGTAGAAAATACCCCCCCCCCCTGAGTTTTAGGGCCCCTGATCCTGATTCTGATTGTTCTGAAATTTGTAGGTTTTGTGCAGAATCACTTGGGTGTCTCAATTAGGGTTTCCTATTGGATAAAATAATAAAATAAATAGGACTTTTAATGAGGGTTGTTACATTCTCCCCACCTTAATAAAAATCTCGTCCTCGAGATTTGAGTTATGATATTTCTTTTAGACTTATGTCATATTTTAGTCAATTTAAAGTAGATGACATAGAATTTAAAATATCAAATTTTGTGAATACGAGTTGTAAAATAAGTAGGATTCAAAGGTTCAACTGAATTAGTTCAAGAAATCGATGACATACGAATTAAATGAAGTGAAATGATATAATTTCTAAAGTGACTAGGTTCAAGCCAAAAGATATATAATCAATAGATATTTAAAATCAATGTGAAGGACTTTTTAGAATCAATAAAATTCTTTGTCAAAAGAAAGCTTACTTTGATTGGCAACTGAGGAAGACTTAGAATCAACAGGTTCAAAATGAAATAAAAGTATGAAAATGATTTGTCAAATTTTTATTTTTATTTTTTATGATATGAGAAAATCAAAGTGTTGAGATGAGTGAATTGCAAAGATATACCAAAAGATAATAAAGTTAGTGTATTATTATTTAGAGTTCCAAGTTATTTTAATTGTGAGACAATGTGATAGTATACTATTAGTGACCATATTTTTTATACTATGTCCTAGAGATCGAAAAATAATAAGAACAAATTGTTTTGGCATAACGAACCATTATATTATATTTGTAAAGCAAATGTAATATATATTATTTGTATACTTATCTGAACCGTATCTTATATATCAAATATAAATACTATGTAATATATTTTATTTGTTACGCATTTTTAATATATGTAAATGGTCACCACTTTTAAATAAATATTATTTTAGTATTTTACTATACTATGTAAAATAACTTATATTTACTATGTAATATATATTACAAAACACCGTAATGAAGTCATTACAAAATTTATTTTGTAAAAGAAATCACTATTATTTATAACGTCAAATGAAAATTGTAAATAAAGATGTAAAAATATTTATTGTACAAAAGTATTTGTAAAATATTTTGTAAATATATAACACTTAATGGATCGATTCTATGTGATTACTTATTTTCATTTTGAAACTATATAAAGTTGCGAATGTATTTACAAATGTTGTAAATAAGTGAAAACAGCGACTATTCTTATATAGTACAATGTTCCCCTAACCCAACTTAATTTGATGACTACCATATTATTCTTATATGGTTATTTTCTTGCCAGAGCGTTACTGTAAATAATTATCACAAAATATGTGATATATAATTATTTATATAATTTTATTTGTTCTTCAAATTCTTGTACTTGTTTTATGAAAATATGTCTTCTCCTTACAGTACAAAATAAAATATTTTTATATATAATTAAAATTTTCTAAATAAATATGATAAGTTAATTTATATATATTAACTAGTCATTATCATGGTTGGATATTGGTTAGTGCTGCCTTGTTTAAGCATAGGTGGCCAGTCCATGCCTAACTAAGGCTAGTTTACCCAATATCTGCCCTTGACAATAACCCTAGTATTTTAAAATAATACTAACACTATTACTATTAATATTTTCTTACTAATAATAAAACTAATATTAGTAATAAATAACTAAACATACACTTAAATGAGAGTATAATTTAAAAAAAATATATATATTATTCACCTCAATTGTTTAATAAGAATATAGTAATACTATTTTGTAAATTAGGAAATCACTTATGTAAGTTTCCATATATAATTAATTTTATATAATGTTTTTCGATTGAATATTGTTAAAGCAATAATTATCACGAAAGGCTTGATTGATGTTGTAAGAATCATTAAGAGATACACGAAAATAGGACATGAATTTGTGTATCATTATCTTAGTACACGATTTGTGTTAAGATGGCTTTTATAAATATAAATAATTAAATCCGTATATGATATATATAAACGAGATTAGTGCAAGCTTTAAATTTTGTAAAAACGTTAGTACAAGGTAATCATGATCAAAGAAATGATTCAATGAAGTCGAAGACTAAACAAGCCTATTATGGTTCAAAACAAATAAAGTGCTTGTTGGGACTATTTTGAATATGATAGCTTCCATCCATCATATGGGATTTTGAATATGTAATGTGAGTAAGTCAAATAATTTGAACTTGATTTAAACTAAACAAGTTTTAATAAGAAAGTTCGGACATGGTCACAATAGAAACTATGTATGCCAAAGAAAATTAAATTTTTTCAAGAAGTTTATTGACTCGATATCAAGGAGTTATCGTTTTGCAATAATGCGGTTCACGGTACAAAAAGCAGAATGATATTTGAGTTTGGATAAAATACCAAATTAGAATGAAGTCCTCCAGTGGTCTTTATAAATCAAATGAACCACATGCGCAACAAACAGTGCATGTGTAACGTGTGGATTTAAAATGAAATAGATCAATATTTGCTATTATGAAAGAAATTTTCATGGTATGATGACCATTAGGGGAAGTAGAAACACGAAAGTTAATTTATTTTCTGCAGAAGTCAGAAAAAGAAATATAATAACTTTATCTGGAATTTCGTGTAATAACCGTTGTTAAGTGACATTACCAGGGAATGTGAATAAAATGAAATAGGGAATTTGCAAAGGTATGTGACTCCTTTTTCAGTGATAATAATTATGACTCTGATTAGACTATGTATAGATAGTTGTGAAATATTGTTCCAACGTACCTCAGTGATATTCAGGTAGTTTGTAGGATCACGTGGCAAAGTGCTTCTTTTTTATTAGTAGTTCTACTACTGACAGAATTAGCATTGGTGTCATTATGCCTAATTTATATTTTCCAAAGGTCTTGCCTTAGAAGTCGTATGTGATATACTTCGACATCTGTGGACTTATAATTTAAGTTTTATGTGTTTTCTTGTGCACTAGCACAACTTTACATGTTTCTTACTTGCATTAATAGTCTATGATAATGCATATAGAAATTCTTTATATTTTGATGGTGTTTCAACTAAAAGGGTTTTCATTATTTATTTTATCACACGAGCTACGAGACAGATGATCAAACGAAATAATGTTTGATATCGGAAAATAGATTCTTGATAAAGAAATCTAGACACATATGATTGTGCTTTATTCCTAATTGACTTTTGAAATTTCTTATATATATATATATATAATCATATATTTCACATGCTGAAATAAACATACCATCTATCAGGTCAATGTATTTAACAGATTCATATTTCCAAAAACCAGTCAGATATCTGATCATGATACTATTTAGGGAAATCTTGTCACTTGTTTGACATATTATATACCCCGTCTTATCCGGTTCGCGCCGGAGAGGTAATCTCATTATATCCGGACAAACTGGAGAGTCTTGCTACACCATACCCAATCTTGTCGGAGAAAATTTTCTACTTCCCATAAATAGTATCTTTTCAAAAAGTGCCTCTTTTATTAGGGCTTTTATCTAGAATTAAGGAAACTTGTATTTCCCGTAACATATCTTATTCTAGCCCAAGTAATATCAATAAGCAATATTTAAATGTTATTGCTTATTTATCATATCTTGCAATATTCTAATTACCATTTTTATAGCATACCAAAACTCATCATACTTTATTCACATAAGTACTTAGCTTATTTTGAAGTTTTATACTAAGGCATCTTTTCTTAAGTTCAAGTCTAAATACTATCCTGTGTGCTACCAGTTAACAGAAATCTCCTAACTCTTTTATTTAGGTATTATTATCACAACACCTATTGGCTTTAAGCAGTGGCTCTGATACCACCTTCTGTCACGACCCCCGACCCACCCTGGATGGAATCGGGAGTCGTGAACAGCCCAGTGGTACCGGTGATTATTTTTGAAAAATATTGCAGCGGAAATTTCATCAGGACCGTGAGTTAGGAAAATATCAGAGTTTTGATAAACACCTGATTTTATTTAAATAGATGGGATAAACCCATATTTTACAATGGTAGCTTTAATAAATTTGATTACATAAAATAATATTTCTTAATTTTATTTAATTAAAATAAGTCACTTCTTGAAGCCTTTCGGTGCCGTATCCATCTCTTACTCCAATCTACTGTAATTACCTGAAACGCGTTTTAAAAAGGTTTTGTCAGCGGGAAATACTGAGTGAGTTCATTCTATTTACATAAAATGATGCATAGTTATTAATTACAGCATAAGAGCGATTACAATGGCTTCTATCTTATTTTTATCTGGCGCTGTGTCACAATGGTGACGATGGTCATACCACTATTAGATCAATGAACCTAAATAGTGATGATTATCCCTAGTAGGTCAATGAACCTAACTGGGAGAAAATTAGTAATGTGCACAATACCCCACTAGCCAGTGATTCAAGATATCCACGACTTAGTCCCTGTAATTATAACCTTTGAAAATAATTTGAGGTATTGTAAAATAGTTGATAAAAAGAGAATGACTCACATTATAAGCATGCAGATTCATATGGGCAAAGTTTAGTCTACAGATAAGCCTTGATATATTGCAGATTTATACAGGCAGAGCTTAGCCTATTGATTAGCCTTGTAACCTAGTGCACACGAACTAGGTAAGTAACTAATACAGCTTTTACGATAACTCACGAGATTAAAACTCTCACAACGAATGACAAAGTGCAATCACTTAAACATCCATCGGATTCACAACGAATGACAGAGTATTTCCCAAATTCAGGTGGTACTCAAACATCCTGTCGGAATCACGACTAATGACAAAGGATAGCGCTTAAACATCCAGTCGGATAGTTTAAATCGATCGGACATTGAATCGTAGCAGCGATCGAGTTAATACCCTGTATCGTAGCAGCACCCTGTTATACTAATTAGTGATTCGTGTGTGTTTTGAGAGTATTTGGACGATATCTCAGCGTGTATTTTGAGTTTCTTCGTCGTTTCAGTGCCCAGAATCAAGTCCCAGACCCTACTATTTATACACGAAATTTGACATGCTTACGGACCGTAAGGGTTGCATTTTTGCTATAGGGTAGCCACGTGTTGGTGTAGGCCTGCTGAGTCGACAGATTCTCGAAATTATATTTAGACAGCAAAATATATGGATAATCGTCGAGTAGAAAATACCCCCCCCCCCTGAGTTTTAGGGCCCCTGATCCTGATTCTGATTGTTCTGAAATTTGTAGGTTTTGTGCAGAATCACTTGGGTGTCTCAATTAGGGTTTCCTATTGGATAAAATAATAAAATAAATAGGACTTTTAATGAGGGTTGTTACACACATTACAAAACAATCATATGAAGATGCGAAGAGTCAAATGAAACTTGTTCAATCTAGATTGAGATACTGTTCTGAAACAACTGATACGCTTAAGCGACAGTATTCAATAAAGCAACAAGTTGTCAATTCTTACATTGAGGATGTTGCTAAGCTAAAGCGTCAAATAGCTGATTTAGAACATGATAACAACAAGTTAAAAAGTTACCATGCGTCATCATATGTGCTTGAAAGAATATTCAACATTGGCTCAGAGTATCATCAAGTTCCACCACCGGAAAAGTTCGTATTTTATGATGATGAGAAAGTCGAAAAAGTTTTCAACATGGTCAATCAATTGCCAGATAACATTGACGTAACCTATTCCAAATTTGATGACTCAAGTGATTCAGATGTGGTAGGTAAGGTCGTTGAAAGTGTTTTGAAAGAAGAGTCGGTTGAAACAGGTAAATCTGAATCACAGGATGAAAATGAAGATAGTTTTCATGAAGAATATCTAAAAAACTCAAAATCTGAGAAAAATTTGAATGATGATTCAAAAGGATTGGTTTATACCATGATTGGATCGGAAAAATTATTCTTAGATATTGTATTCCCGATTCAGAATGTGATTTCAGAAAACATTGATAAAGTTTTCAAAATGGTTGAAATTGAAAAGTCTGAGATTCCAAAGTTTGCTGGAAAAAGTCACAAAACTTTTTATAACAAACCTAGTTACAAAAAGAAAAACATGAAGGCTGTGTTAGGTTATAAAAAGAAACAAAATTGGAAAAGAAACGAAACACCAAATTATCAGACAAAATGAGTTTTGTTCACGGAACAAGTTCCGAAGAAGAGAAATAACTCCAATTTAGGCGTCAGTCTAATGAAGAGTTCTATGCTCAGAAAAAGAAACAACAACAGGTCAAAGATGTCTAAAAAAGAACATGTTTTAAATGTGATCAAACTGGACATCTTGCACGCAAGTGTCCAAATTTGAAACCTGTTGGTGTTGAGACGAAAAAGAAATCTGATGATGTTGAGAAACAGAACTCTGAGGATGTGAAACAAAGGTCAACCAGATTTGATTCAAAACAAACTTGGAGGTACAACACAAACAAGTTTTCTTCGAATCAAACTTGGAAATCAAATCCAAATAGGTTTGATTCAAGACAAACCTGGAATTCTCACATACCCAGATTTAGAACAACACAAAGTTGGAAAACAACGGGTGATGCAACAAAACCAAACCAGTTTTGGAAACCAACTGTTGTTCAGAATCTAAATGTTCAAAAAGATTCACACTTTTACAAAAGAGGGACCCCAAAAGGTCAAACATGGTCAGTTAAGAAACAAACGACTTCGGTAAATGATGAAAAAGTTGAAGTCAAAATTGACAAAGTTTTTGTACAAAATGACAAAGATTTTCCAAAGATAAATGATGCATTTTGTGTTGAAATGCCTAAGGTCAAACATACCTGGGCTAAATTGTTCAAATAATTCAATAGTTGAATGTGCAGGTGCTCAAGAAAATTGAAGACTGTGAGAATGGAAATCGGAGCAGCCTGGCACAAGGAGAGAAGAAGGCTGCTGGTCCCTGCGACTGTTAAACAGGGAGTTTGTGTTTCTGTACATAAATAAACTATATTTCAAAACCCTAAAAATTTAAAAAAACAAAAATATGTTTGTTTTTAAACATGTCAAAAATTCAAAAAAATCAAAAATATGTTGAGTGAATACACCGAAACCCTCACAGCTGAACAAATATGATTAATTTCACAAGATTGAAAAACGGTTTTCAAACTGTAAAATATCAATGTGTTGTAAATCATGGGGGTAATTACTGCTTTATACGTTATATTTTCTGCAAAACAGAGCATGAAAAGCATAAAATGGATGGCGAATCAAAGCTATCAGTATAAGGTTGTCAAATTTTCTTTTAGTGGTTTTGAATTTTAGGGGGGAGTAAGAAATTGTCAGAAAATCCAAAAACATTAGAAAATTTGAAAAAGCCAAAAACATGATAAAATTCGAAAATGAGTTTTTGTGTAAAAAGAGGAAATGATAGTACATCAGTAGACAATCACAGTACGCTAAAGAAATGGAATGTTAATTGTGATAAACGGTCTCACTGATGATATGCCAGTAGGTTTTTACACGCTTAGTAGATTGTTTTCGAGATATAAACCTAAATATCAAATACTTACTTATCTCGTGGGGAACATCTCTCGGATATATGGGTAACCCCCGAAATCTTGTTTGAGAGATTGCCTGATTATGAGATACTAGGTCTTTATACTGTTTGATATCTGGGGTATTATACCTGGTCTTCTGATATTGCGGAAGCAATGGCTTAGACCTCGTATAATACTTTACGCGCTTTTAAAAGCTTACCCTCTGCACAAAAATTGAAAAATATCGAAAGATATGAATCGGTTGCAGTTGAAGAAAAGATTCCCTAAAGGGAACACACCTAAAGACGAGCCTTCATCTCTTTGACTGAACGGAAGTTCATACCTGAGCTCTCAAGGTCTCGCACTAACCCAGATACAGATATCAAATTGGTATATTCACCTGTAAGACTGAATCTAGGGAATTTTGATACGGGAGTATATTCTGAGGTGGGACTCGCGAATAAGTTTAAGTCCTTAAAACATTAAACTCGTAACTCGAATCAATTGAACTTTGTGTGAAAAATTAAAGTGGATCAGTATACTGACAATCTAAGTGAATCGTTTAGAACTTAAAGTGATTTAAAGCTCAACGGTGCTAGTGATTTGTCATAAACTGATATGATCCTCTGACGCGAACTCAAGAAGTTCATTAATTTGAAACTTGAAGTTTTAATAAAAAAATCAAAAACAGTTTGTGAAATCTCCAAGGTCATTAAGTTGGACTTGGATGATTAACTGTGAGGGATTTGGATGCTCAAATTGTTAAAATCTGTGGTAAAGAGCTAGATTTCGATTTTGGATACTTAATACTGCCAAATCTATGAAGATTGTTGATAGGCGGAGAGAATCAAGTAATCCTGGAAATATTCATATTATTATATTTTAGAGCCAGGATCTTGATTAAAAGTTTTTAAGTGCCAGGTCACGATTCCTGGTTAATCGAAAATGCTTTCACTGTTGAAATATTTTAGCATAAGCTGAGAGAGCCAGGTTTTCAATCCTGGATATTCAAAACGTTTGTACTTATAAATGTTTGAGAGTTACAGATGTTGTACCAGACTACGATCCCGATAGCCGAGTCTAAGGGAGAGTCTGAAGACGAGCTCAACGCAAGGGGAAGCGTGCATTCAAGAAGCCAGGTAACTATCCTGGAAGAGCTTGTAACCAGAAAGCCAGGCGTCGATCCCAAAAGCACGGAAGCTTGACGAGAGGGGGAGCCTGAAGAAAGAGTCTACCGAAAGGGGGAGCTGAAGCTGAAGACAGATCCATGGGAATTTTGTTCAAGAAAGAGGGAGTCTGTGGTTGCTGATGAAATTAATCTTTCAAAGAAGACTCAAGAGAGAGAGAGAGAAAGACAAGACGCTACGAGATTGACTCAATAGTTGAGATTGACTGCGACAATATCCAAGGGGGAGTCTGTTAGTGCAGTATGTCTATCGCCTCCATCAATCAAGATCGTAGCTTATCGGAAAGTTTAACGGAGATTTAACACTCTTAAAGGCTGCCCGATCGGACGACAATCCGATCAGATTACAACCCGATCAGATGCCTACTCGATTGGGTGAGCCTTATATGTTGCCTATAAATAGTTGTTGAGTGTTAGACTTTAGAAACTTTTTGCCATTTGCACTTTGGAGAGCTCTAGTGTTAGAGAGAGAAGCTAGAGAGAGAAAGTGATGTGTACGTGATTCAGGTGCTGTATGATTTCACATCATTCAATAGAATCACAGTTATAATTACGTTATGTGTGTTCGGTCACGTTCGTGTACGGATTCCACACGTTACACGAGTCGGTTCGCAATCGTTACGGAGTGAAAACCGGTCCTACAGACGCCTTGTTAACTGACCCGACCCGCGTCTTGAACCGAACAAAACGAAATTGAACCAAACCTACCCAAATCAAAACTGAGATGAAGCTTGAACCTGCAACATAACCTGAACCGAACCGCCACGAGCCGAGACCCGAGCCCTGAATCTGACCAACCTAACTCAGATCTGAGCTGATCGTTGCCGGCCAGAACAACATCGACATCACCTTCAATATAAACAGAAACAGAGGGGGTGGGTTTCTTTACCGGAAATTTGTCGAAGGCCTTGAACCGCCGCCGTCACTTCCACTGCCGCCGCCGTGAGCGGCGGCGCCGCTCCATCTTGCCGGCCTTTCTCTCTCTCTCTCTCTCTCTCTCTCTCTCTATGTAGTTAATTGGTCTTGCTGCCGCCACTTTCATACGCCGGAAGATCAAAGAGTCATGGGGGTGTGGGGTGTGTTGTCGGAGGGAGAAGGGTGCCGCCCGTCGGAGATGTAGCTCCGGTCGCCGGAGCTCGGTAGAGGGGGGAACAGAGGGTTTGAGTTCTATAAGTTGCAGGTATGAGTGCTAATGGGAGAGTGAGGGAGAGAAGCAGTGGTGTGTTAGGTTGAAGACAAGTTTTGAGATTTTTTTTTGGGAGGGAAGAAGATAGAGTGCGGCTGAACACAATTGAGTAACTTTTAGGGTTTGTCTTGTTTAAGTACCAGGTTTCACTTAATGGGCTTGGGCCCAAGGCCCACAAGTCCAAACCCGTGTTTTTAAGTGGCCCGCCAGCTTCTACAAACCCATTTACGAATCTCGAACTCCACGTAGCGTCGTAAGCTAAAATTTTAAATTTAAAAAGGCGTGAGATAGCGTCAGTAGACGTTGTTTGTCGATTGCGTTAAAACACTGCGGTTGCCGTTCCTAGTCAATTTTTTTTCTATTCGATTCCAAGCGTGATTCCAAAAATAGGAAAGCGAACACGTATTTTCTAAAAACATAGCAATACAGAAATACGAGGCGTTACAAGTATGGTAGTCTGTACTCAGGGGCTGTTTGGCAATATCTGAATGGTTAAGTACTAAACCAGTAATAGGTCTGAACCATTAAGTGCTGAATCAGTAAGAGGTCTGAATCATTAAGAGCCTGTATAATGCTTAACCGTTCAGAGGCAAATGTCTGACCAATTCAGATTAGAGGTCTTAACCATTCAGACTTTGTATAAATCTTAACCTTTCAGAGGCAAATGTCTGAACCATTCAGACATCTACTCGTGAAACAAACAGTCTGAACCATTAAGTGCTGAACTAGTAAGATATCTGAACCATTAAGACCCTCATTAAGAGGTAAACAAACAACCCCTTAATTTTGTTCAAATTCGATATTAGTATTTTTGGTACAGGTACGGATATTGTACTAATCTCATTCCTAACTTTAATTCTTGTAATTTACTTTACCATCATGATGTTCTCATAGTTTAACTAGTTCAAATATCACCTTTAATTAGTTTAACTGGTTCAAATATCACAACATAACAGCCTTTCTATTTCATTTGTGAATTTCTAACTTAAGTAGAACAAAATGACTTATTATCTTAGATTTTCGTGTAGATACATGCATACATTGGTGATCAAATGGCTATGCAATGGAAGACTCATCAAACCATTTTTTAATATTGATTATGGTAATATTTCTTAATCATTCATCTTAGAAAGCGTTATTTTCTATATTTTATAATCTTGTATCAAGATTAATTTATTTAACCTACATAATAAGCAAATGCATGTGCACACCACCTATAGAAATTAGTGAATCAAGAGTTATACCACCAATACCAAATACTAACCATATGCAATCTTAGTTCATTCAAATTGTTGGATAGTCATCTAAAACTCAGGGTTGGTACTCAGGGGGGTTACGGTAGTAACTATTATTATTTACCGTACCAAGAGAGGGGTTTCTGAGAATTCACGTACCATGTTCAAGCTCGAAAAAATGTGCCCGTCCGTAATGTTTTATTATTATTTAAAAAAATCAAATTAGTATTGGGCTCAATAAACTAATGTCAAGTGAGCTAAATTCTACACCATAAAAAATATTTGTAAATGGGTCTGTATTAGAATTGGTATGTGTTTACTATTTAAAAAAAATAACGTGTATATATCGGATTTTTTTTTAAAAAAAATCGCGTGCCCCTCAAAATCACAGGTCTTGTGCGGATGTCCTCCCTGCACACCATCATAGCCGCCACTGGGTACCAACACAGATTATAGACCATATGCAATCTTGGTTTATCAACAACAAAGTTAACTAAAGGTCAAGATGGTATTGAAGTGTTCAATCGCAACTAGCTAGAATAATGGGTAGCAAATGGTAATGAGAAGAGTTAGTGCCGAGAGGGACTATTGTAGCCTAATTCTAACGAGCTTTTAGGACCCGCACATTGTGGCGGGGCCGTTAAAGCAAACAAAAAATAGACGTAAAATGTTGAACGTACACTTTGATGAGTATAACTCGCCAAATTTAGACCGAAACGTAAAATGTATTAAAAAATAAACAAAAAATGTGAAGATAATCGTTCGAAATTTAGATAAAAGAAATACAAACAGGTTCACTTTGATGAGTTGATGTCATTTCTAAAATAAAGTTATCAACTTATAAGATTTTTTTCTAACAAAATATAAAGGAGTGAAAGTGAAACCACATATGTCAATTGCTAAATAGTAAATAACTAGGAATTAGTGCCCGCCGCAATGCGGCGGGGTTCTTACATGCGAGCATCCGTCCTTGTCTTCTTCTCCAACCTTCCGACTCATAGTTATCTCATCGTACCGAAAAAAAAAGCCGGATCTAAATGACACCAAAAGTGAGTTGTAAAGTTAAATCAAACATTAATTGTTACTCGACTCGAACCTATGACATTTCTAAACTTCAAAACCATCAATCAAGTTGAATTACACAAACATATAGACATGTATCATAAGGAAAGCAACATTACATCATACAATGTTGATTTATATATTCTTCGCTCCGCGCCGGTTCAAACACGATCCACTGAAGATCCTATCACTTGTGAGTACCTTGAAGTAGGTAAACAGAGTAACAGTTTGGGAAGATTTGTAAAATGATTCATGATTCATGTGTGTTACTGATAAAGAGGGATTTGCACATTTCAAAAAGCAACATGGGTTAATAATAAGATAAGCTCAAACATCAATACACATTAAAAATATATGAAACTAATAATCATTCACATAATTCATACGACATAGCAGATTATATCTAAAAATAATTCTAAAAAACTTTGCTCTTGTTTACCACTTTACATGACAAATTAAGGATAAGGAAAATGAAGTTAAATAAGAACAAAGACCGTGTCCGCATAAACTCACACCCACGTATGTATACCTGTTAACATAATTTGAAGCAAATTACCTCATTCACAACTAAATAGGAAACATTTCAGATAGCAAATTACAGCTAATTAAATCAACAACATATAATACTATTATTATTTACGAAAGTGCATTTACATAACATAAGTAAACTAACCATCATTCTTTTCAATCACCTCTCCCCAACTTCAAACCCATCTCCTCAAATGGCTCCTAAGCCGAAGAATGGAAAAATAGAATATATCACGCGACTTGTTTGGAAAAAAAAACACTCACCATGAGACTTAACGCGAAGAATGAAAACATGAGGGGTTGCGACAACACGACTAATGTTGCAGCCAAAAGGATTGGTTCTACACCAAGGGGGCCTATGTCAGAGACCAAACCAACTCGAATGCCAAGCCAAGGTACGGGATATGAGAACATACCTGCCATGGATGCATACCAAGCGGCTGCCAGGTGAAAGCAAGATCAGTTAAGAAGATATATCGAAGCTTAATAATAATAATTAAACGCCATTATAACACGCAACATATGAATCATTTTACCTGGAAGGCAATAATCATGAAAAAGTAGATAATTTATCTTCCCTGAAATGCCCAGGCTTCTCCCCTGCATCAAAAATTTTAATGTCAATACTAATGGGGAGAGTGTGAGTCGGACCTGGGTCACAAGGAACACACTTTTTCCCTAACCACCTCACCACTATCTACTTGATAAGACAAAAATAATAAAAACAAATTGAGTTTTAACTATCAAATTTGACATAACATTCACTGGAACTATTTGAAGAAAAAAAAAAGACAACCAAAGCAGTAATTGGGGGGAAACCCTATATCCATTACGACTTCAAGGAAAAAAAAATAGCAAAAGCAAAAACAACATATTGGGTGAAACCCTTCTATAGTATTGATGGTCTACAAATTCTGATCATACGCGTCCTATCAAACGGCACGGCAAGAATCTCCCATCAAACGCCACAATTAAAGATTAAAGACAAAATTGAACAAATGTTTATGATGTATAAATTCCAATCGTACCAAATTGAACAAATGTGTTATGCTCTTTTCTTTTCCGATCGTACGCGTCTGGCCGACAGCGACGGAACAAAGTAATCACCGGAAATCGAGCTCTCGCCGTAGCCACTACCGCTCGACTGCCGCAGCAAACCGCCGATTGACGGCGGAAACGGCGACTGGCGGTTCTGCTGCATCCTGTTATCTGTGAAGGTCATGAGGTCCCAATCGAATCCAGATCTGTCGTTGTTACGCTTCTTCTCGCCGGAGTGAGACTGATGACATCCGTCATAGCAAGCGGAGGGAGATGTAGAGGAAGGAAAACCTCGATCTGGGAGAAGATGCTCTCTCAAACCTTGACTTTCTCTCTCTAAATTCTGAATGCAATGTTGGGGAGAGAGAGTGGGACACGTCGGTGGATAAAAGGGAAGATGGAGAGTTTTTTTTTGAAACACTCGCCAAGCACCATGTACAACTGATGATGCACACAAATCTTGCTTCTTTATAATGGTTTAAGTACAACTGATGATGCACAAAAATCTTGCTTCTTTATAATGGTTTAATATTAAGGACTTGCACCTTACAACAGGCTGTAAAATATAATTATTGTTTTACTTAGAAGAGTAATGGATAGTATATGGTTATTAAAATTCAAAATAAAATCATAAGAATTATTTGATTTAATCAAACATGGTTATACGAACATCATACTTACACATAAACTATAATTTAATCTTGATTAAACATGTTATAAGTATCGAAGCTGCGTAAATCTGACATCTTAAAGATAAATGTAAATTTGTCAAAATCGAAACATAAACCTTCAAATAAAACAATATTTTTTTGTTAATATACAACATGTTAGTTTTATAGTAAAATAAAAATATATTTCCTATAGTTAATAAGAAATACAAAATTTATTTATCTAGAAATTAATTTATATTTAAACAAACTAAAAAATATTATACTATATAATATATTTACTTATGATAATATAGCAGAACACCATCTTAATGTTGAAATGAAGAGAAAGAGCTAGAGGGTTGTGCATAAAAAAAAGTATACAAAGCATGAAAAGTCATACAAAATTGAATAGTGTACATGAGAGTGACAAGAAATTTGTCAATTAGGGTATGAGTTAACAATTATCTTTTGTGTTAAGATTTATGTTAGAAACCGTTTATTATCCAAGAGGGGTGGGTTGCCAATCTAGGACTAGCCCACTTAGTAGACACACTTCCTCGAAAATGTCTTGACAAGCTCTTTATTGTCCGTATCATACAGTTGATTAGATCAGTAAAGAAATTTTTTATTCATTCTCTCATATCCTTAGAAGAATTTGGCTAAGTGTTGTCTTTGTAGATTTTGAGTTGGTTTATCATTGACTTCTAATACACACTTTAGAGTGCATTATTCTCTTTGGATTTTCTTCAATACTCTTTACAAGTGTAAAAAAAAAAAAAAACTGATACTATACCCAAAAACTTGATAATATGTATCTTATCAGGTCTTGTAAAATTCCGTCAGATATTCATTACAGTTTGATTTTCTTAAAGCTTCAAGATAAGGTGGCAATAAGGCTTGTTAGTGATTATAGGTTCGTGTAAATTGTGGAGACTCGTTTTGTCACGAGGTGGTGTGGAATGATGATACGTGTCTATGCTACCACCTGCATGCCCACGTTATTCATGTTTCTTTTTTAGTTAATTAATGTTGTGAGTCAGTTTAATTAGTGGGTAGGTACGTGTGTTAAGTTGAATAGTGAAGTCATGGGTAGTTGTTATTTGCTTTCTTGTAAGGCTATTTATTAGCGAGTAGGTTTGATTATGGCATGCAGAATTGAATTTACAAAAAGCTTCTCTATTCTCCTTCTAGTTCTTCGATACTTTTTGTATCTTCTTCTTTCCAACTTTGATACATATAAAATGACTCGTAGTGGGTCCACGTCGTACATCTCTCTCTAGAACGTCCGTTCGCCGCCCCGGTATAACAGCCTGAGATTGTGTGGAGGCTGCCTTTCGCTTCCCACATATCGAGATTTTTAGCCGGGATTGGGGTCGGTTGTTTTAGGTGTGTTTTTTTCGTTCCCTATCTTCCTCTCGCTGTAACCCTAATCGGCCACTCTCTGTTCCGGTATAACAGCCTGAGATTGTGTGGAGGCTGCTTTTCGCTTCCTACATATCGAGTTTTTTAGCCGGGATTGGGGTGTTATGGCGGTTAATGTTACAAAGTTTTTCGTTTCTAACCTACCCGAGGGTTGTACACCGTGGGAGCTCAGGAGTTGTGTGGAAGGATTTGGGGCTGTCACGGGAACTTATGTTGCAAAAAAAGAGACAAGGGGGGTAGTAGGTTTGGGTTTATAAGTTTTAGAGATGTTGGGGATAAGCAGATGGAAAAAAAGCTTCAGGGTATTAAAATGGGAAACTTCAAGTTGAAGGTGAATGTTGCTAAATTTGCGGTGGAGAATGCTAGTGGTAGTGGCTCTGACAAAGTTTTCAAGGGTAACTCTTCATCGGTTGGTGCAGGAGTTAGAGGTATACCATACAACTTTAGAGATTCCAGATCCTTCAGGGATGTCCTGGGGAAAGAGAAAGGGGTCATGGACTTAAATAAGGCGGCCGGGGGAGTTCAAGAGAAGGAGGTTCAGACCAGGGAGTTGTCAGTAGTGGTTCCGGAGAATCTGGTTGCGTTCGAAGATTGTAAGGGGCGAGCGGTGGTGGGTAGAACGGTAGATCTGGAAACTCTCGTGGATTTTGATAAGCTTCTTAGTATTGCGGGCATATCGTTCACTAGAATCCAATACTTGGGGGGCCTGTCGATTCTCGTTAGTTTTTCCAATGAGGCATCGGCGGATAGTTTCTTGAGGGCTAGAGAGGTTTGGGGTCCTTGGTTTTCTCAGTTGGTCGCTTGGAATGGCCAGTCGTTCCCCTTCGAGAGAGTTGCATGGCTTAGGTTGCATGGAATTCCTTTGCACCTGCTCAACCCAGCGGTTATTCGGTTGACTGGGGAACCGTTTGGTAAATTTCTTCACGCTCCTAAGGATATAGAAGATGATAAAGACCTGTCCTTTCACAGAGTGGCAATTCTCACTGGGGAAACCAAGAGAATCAATGAGGTTTTGGCTCTTAAGTGGTGTAATAAGACTTTCAGGGTTCTTGTTGAAGAGGAACAGGACGTTTGGGTCCCGGACTGTCTGGGTGGAGCGTATGTCTCCCCGTCTTGTTCGTCGCCACTGCAGTCGTCGCCGGTAGTCGGAGATTGGGTGCCGGAGGTCGAGGCAGAGGAGGGGTCACCTAGGAACTCTGGGCCATTGGGAGAGGGTGTTGACTTAGGGGCGGGTCCCGAGGGGGAAAAGACGGCGGGAGTTAATGTTAATGTTTTTGACTGTTCGATGTTTGAGGAAGGATCAATTTCCAAGAATGTTAAAGATAAGGTAGGTGAAGGAAGTGATAAAGGTGTATTCTTTTTTAAAGCAAAAAAGAAGTTCAAGAGGCGTAGGAAGGGGGGTCCATCGGGGGGTCAACCGGTTGATTCCGGGTTTTTTTCTAATTCATTATTGGACTCTAGTGGGAAAGATAGGCCCAATAAAAGGTCAAGGGCCCATTCGGATATTGATAGTGATCCATTTTCTATCGAAAAACTGTTGGGCCGTAGGGATGAAAGGGATCCCAAGGTGGTCCCTGTGCAGTCACAGGACCCTTTTATGTCTCCGGAATCTTCCAATCTCTTGGGTGGGAAGGGTCTGGATCTTAATCGGAGGGCTGCTCCATCTGGTGACTCGAAATCCGGTGAGGTTCATCAGGAAGGTGAGGAGGTCTCTACTAAGTCTACTCCGGTAGACTCGGAAGCGGCAGCAACAGTGAGGTTGGGAGTTCAGTTAGGGATGAATCTCCAAGGCAGTGAAGGTTTGGTGAAAAAAGTTATCTTGGGCCAAGGTATTAATGAGGTATCCCGATGAATTTTCTTTCACTTAATATTTGTGGAATGGGGGGTGCTGAGAAATCTAGGTGGGTTAGAGGCATTAAAGCAAAGTTTGGGATTAGCTTCTTGGCTATCCAGGAATCGAAGTGTACTGCGGTGGGGGATTTTCTTTTATCGAGTATATGGGGTAATAACCAGTTTGGGTCTGAATGGGTGGGTTCCGCTGGGTTGTCGGGTGGGCTGATTTGTGTTTGGGATGTCAATCAGCTCCGAGTCGATGAAACTGTAAAGGATAGGAACTTTATTATTGTCAAAGGTTGTATTAAGGGTAGCGGTCATCGGATAAATGTTGCCAATATTTATGCTCCACAAGACCTTCAGGCTAAATGTATCCTTTGGGATCGCTTAAAGGATGAGGTTAGGAACTCTGCTGGCATGTGGGTTTTAATGGGGGATTTCAACGCGGTCAGGTTTCCGGACGAGAGACGGAACTCAGTTTTTAATATGGCCTGTGCTAGTGCGTTTAACACTTTTATATATGAAGCAGGGTTACTTGAGTATAAGATGCAAGATAGAATTTTTACTAGATGGGCGGATGATGGAAGGAAATGCAGTAAGATTGATAGGTTCTTGGTCTGCCCGATGTTTTTTTATATGTGGCCGTTAGCGTGCCTAAGGGCTCTCCCAAAGATGTTTTCCGATCACTCCCCAATTGTTCTTGTTACTAAGGAAACCAATTATGGAGCGAAGCCATTTAGAGTCTTCGATTCTTGGATTGGCCGTCCCGGGTACGAAGAAACTGTTAGAACAGCGGCGGAATCGTTCAGATGGGATTCTTGGCAGGGACCGGCTGATCTTTTTCTTCTAAAAAAATTTGAATTTATTAGAGGGAGGATTAAGGCTTGGAGGGACGACTGGTTGGCAAAGGCAGGAGAATTGGAGTTGAGAGCTAAAGCAGAGTTAGAAGATTTGGAGAAAATTATGGAAGAGAGGGTTTTAGCCGAAGACGAGGAGTGGATTCTCTCGGAAAATTTAAAATTGATTAGAGAGATGGAAGATAATAAAACAAGAGATATGAAACAACGATCGAGGGTTAGATGGGCTAAAGATGGAGATGAGAATTCAAAGTTCTTTCACTCCGTTGTTAATGGTCGGAAGGCTTCTAATTGTATTCATGGGCTAAGAATTAATGGGTCTTGGTGCTCCAAGCCTACGCTGGTTAAGAAGAGTGTCTTCACTTTTTTTCGGGACAGATTTAAGGAGGAGTTGGTGTCTAGACCTGTGGTTGCCAGCGAAAACCTGGATGTCCTAAGTCAGCAGGAGGCTGATAGCCTTATTTGTCAGTTTAGCATTCAGGAAATTAAGGAGGCGGTCTCGGAATGTGGTAGTGATCGGGCTCCTGTGCCAGATGGCCTGAATTTTAAGTTTTTCAAGCATTTTTGGGACATTTTTGAGGCTGATTTCCTAAGGGTGTTGCAAGAATTCTTTTCTAGTGGCTCGGTTAGTCGGGGTTGTGCCTCTTCGTTTATTACACTGGTCCCGAAAGTTCTTGACCCGGCGAATCTGAATGACTACCGCCCTATCAGTCTGGTGGGGGCCATAAATAAGGTGATATCCAAGGTTCTAGCGAATCGGCTCAAGAAGGTCCTGGGTTCGGTGATATCGGGTAGTCAGTCGGCTTTTCTGCAAGGTAAGTCGATTATTGATGGTCCGTTAATTATCAACGAGTCCTTGAACTGGATTAGGAAGAATAAGAGGAAGGTTTTTCTTCTCAAATTAGACTTCGAGAAAGCCTATGATAATGTAAACTGGGAATTTGTGCTGAAGACTATGAGTCAAATGGGCTTCCCTTCTCGCTGGTGCTCTTGGGTTGCTGGGGTTTTGTCTTCTGCCAGGGCTTCGGTCCTGGTTAACGGGGCCCCTACTTTTGATTTTCAATGCTCTAAGGGTTTGAGGCAAGGAGATCCCCTGTCTCATTTCCTCTTTCTCTTGGTTATGGAAGTCTTGTCTCGGTGCTTCGATAAGGCTATTGACTTGGGTTTGGTTTCGGGGGTTAGTCTTCCCAATGAGGGGCCAAAGCTGTTCAATCTTTTTTTTGCGGACGACGCGCTGGTCTTGGGGGAATGGTCGAGGGAGTCCTTCTTGAACGTTATCAGGATTCTTAGGGGTTTCCATATTTGCTCGGGGCTCAGAATAAACCTGTCTAAATCGAGTTTGTTTGGCTTGGGTGTCGAAGAGTCAGATGTTGAGGAGATGGCCCAGTTGGTGGGATGCAAGACGGAGCGGTTACCGTTTAAGTATCTTGGCCTTCCCGTGGGGGCTAATATGAATCGTGTCTCCAACTGGAAACCGGTTTGTGATATCTTTGAAAACCGCCTTGCTCGTTGGAAGGCCTCGATGCTGTCTCTGGGGGGGAGGGTCACCCTCATTAAGTCGGTTCTGGAAGGACTTCCGTCCTATTTCTTCTCTCTATACAAAGCACCTGTCGGGGTTATTAAATTCCTGGAAACGATTATTCGGAAATTCCTTTGGGGAGGTTCGGGAAATGTGAAGAAAATGCACTGGGTTTCTTGGGAGCGTGTTGCGTCCCCAATTGAATGTGGTGGTTTAGGCCTGAGGAGCCTTAGATCCATTAATATTTCTCTCTTGATGAAGTGGGCTTGGAGGTTCAAGTCTGAAAAGGAAAGCCTTTGGGTCAAAACGATTGCGGCTCTTCATGCTCACAGAAGGTCTTGGGAGTTTCTCCCTGTCAGGTCATCGCTGAACGGGGTTTGGGGGAGTATAGCTAAAGTCGCTTCTAGCCCTATTGCGAATGGGAAGAACTTTAGGAATTATGTGAAAGGTGTTGTCGGGGACGGGTCGGAGATTGCTTTTTGGTTAGACCCTTGGTTATGTGACGATCCGCTGAAGTTAAGGCTGCCAAATCTGTTCCGCCTAGAGTCTGAGAAAAAGTGCGTGGTTCGGGATCGGATTGTGAGGCCTATTAATAATCCCGAGGCAAGGTGGATGTGGTCTCGTTCTCCGTCCTCGAACGAGGAACTGGCCGAATGGAGCTTTCTATGTTTGATGCTGAATAACGTTTTCTTGTCTGGTACAAAAGATAAGTGGCGTTGGAATGGAGACGAATCGGGTATGTTCAGTGTCGGCTCTGTCAAAAGGCTACTGGATAGTGAAAAAGATTATAGTGATAGGTTTGTGTGGGAAAGGAGTAAGTGGATTCCGCTGAAGTGCAATTTGTTCGTATGGAGAGCTGAGATGGAATGTATTCCAACAAGAGTGGAGCTTCGAAAGCGGAACGTCTCGGTGATGGAAGATGTCTGCCCGCTGTGTCTCGATGGTAGGGAGACTGCCCTTCATCTGTTTACCGGCTGTGGCTTCGCTTCGGCTATTTGGAGTATGATTTGTAGGTGGTGCAAAGTTCCTCCGTTAGTCGCTTTTTCGGTCAGAGATATTCTGAATTTTCATACTAATTGCGGGTTGAATGGGGTAGCTCGGGTGGCGTTTCATGGGGTGTTGCTAATTACTTGTTGGCAGATCTGGTTGGCCAGGAATGACCTTGTGTTTAATGGGAAGATCCCCAAGCCGGAGGTGGTCTTTAATCAGGTAAAGTCGGTCGGGTTCCTTTGGTTTAGAAGTAGGTCCAAATGTAAAGAGTTATCTTGGAGTGACTGGTGTAAGTTTGTATAAAGGGTTGTAGTTTGGTTGGTCGCCGGTGTTTTCGGTTGGCCTGTTTAATAAAGTTCTCCTTTCAAAAAAAAAAAAAAAATGACTCGTAGTGAACTATTTCCACTACATTATATGTTATTTCTTTATTTATGTGTATCCTTTTTGTTTGTTTATTATAAGTTTATTTTGATCTCTTGTTGAAAATTATCTAATATTTATTTCTTCTAAATTTTGCATCTTATTTAATTTAATATGTCTTAGTTTTCAAATTCAGTTAACAGTGGTTAAAGTTAAATTAAATTCAAATATTTTTTACTTAATTTAAATATACCATGCTTTAGGGATGAGCAATCGGTACTGGGTACTGAAAATACTGGTATCAGTATCAAACCTTACCGATGGAATTTCTGTTCCAATTTGGTATATATTTTTTACGTTTTTAAGGATCGGTTGTTTTCGACTTAGTACCGGTTGGTATTTTATCTACTTTGTTTTCATTCCAATCAATACGGCAAATACATAAGAATAGCAGGTAGACGGGCAACAAACTGCGCCGCCATCCCCTTCTGAATGGAAAACCCTAATCTACTAAAAACAAAGCCTCGCCCCTGAGGGGTCGAAAAGTTGCTGTGGACCACACGCTGAACTCTAGCCAAGAACCGAACCGCCTCCGGCGCCAAGGAGCCGAACGTGTCAAACGCTAGGGGGACAAAGGCATGCTGATTATCCTCACAAGCTTTCGCGTGCTTTTCCACTTTCTTAGACTCTGCTTTCAATACCGCTTGCCCCGCCACAAACCCATTTTCCCGAAACCCGGCTAGGGGGGATACACCTGTGAGATCGACACAAGCATGTTTCCCGCCCTCCCAACCAAAAACTAGCACGTCAGCCGGGCGTAGGTTGGACCTCCCTTCCGTCGGGTCTGTAAGAAAATTAACCGGTGCTTCTTTCTTTGCCGAGATCCGTGCTCGTCTGAGAATATCCATTAACGCGTCTCGAACAAAGTCATGACGATACTTAAACCCCGACAACTCTCTACAATGTAACGCATGCTCCCCGTATTTATCCAGGCACGCTTTACGACAGACTGGGCAAGTTTCATCATTTGGGAACATGGGGATCATCAGACGGTACTTAAGGATTGACCGGTACTCCACCGCTGACATACGTTGACCTAGACCTTCAATAGGAATAACAGTTAAGAAATCCTGGGCGTGAGGCCTCTGTAGGCATTCAATGACGGCTTTCTGGCGGGGGGATAAATGGAAGTCTTCTCCCAAACTTTGTGCGATTCGACAACATAGGGCATTCGTCAAAGTTTTCTGTGGCTTTCTGGGGGCGGTGTCCTTGTTAGAGAAACCGCCGAGATCAGAGTCTGGGAGAGATTTATGCAAGCGTTCCAAGGCGCTGACATAATCCGAGTCAGTGTTAGCAACCCCACTGTTACATAAGATGTGATCCTGCAACTCCCAAGATTGAGACCTGGAAGCCACAAAAGTATAGGCAGCCACATCTCGGGCCGAGAGAAGGCCCAACCCACCAAGCCGCATCGGCAAAGTCGCGATCCGCCACTGGAGTTCACCAAAATAAGCCCCACCACATACGACAATGTCTTCTATTGCCGCACGAAGACCTTTATCAAAACATGAAACAACATCATCCACAAAGGGGGGCTGGCAAGTTCGCAAACCAAATAGCAACTTTGCAACCCCCATACATGATATAAGCAAGAGGAGTTCGCTTTGAGGATCCCGCAACAAGGGAAAGTGTCCCATAATGTCAACAGCTCGTGTTGCCCTCTTAGCTGCTAGACCACTAATAAAACTGGCATCACGGCTGACTGCCCCTCCTAGTAGTTTAACACCTCTCTCCGGCCTCCCAATCTCACTGGGGAAAAGCCCTGGCCGGACCTTCACCCCGTTGCATGTCGGCCAAAATATCTCAGTTTTTCTAATATTAAGCTGTAGCCCCTAGGCTGAACCCTCTGAACCGATGATTTCAAGAGCTTTAGCAACCTGAACAGCGTCCCCGATAACCGTCCCGTCATCCAAGTACCAAGCATGGAAGGGGAGTTTGCAGTTTTCCTGCACCTGAAGCACTAAGGGGTGTAAAGCTAGAGCAAAAAGCAAAGGTCCCAAGGGATCCCCTTGCTGGACCCCTGTGAATGCCCCGATGCGGTCATTCCCCACGTATAGCCTAGCAGGCTGGGCATACAGAAATTGAACCCACGGGAATATGGAGGGGCAATGGCGATGGACCTCGCGAAGCAAAACCGAACGGTCAACTAAGTTGAAAGCGTTGGAAAAATCAACCGTAAGCATGGCCAGCGAGCCATCTGAATGAAAAGAATTAAGAAACCTGTTAGCGCTGTGCAGCACCGCCTCCGCCCCATTGGGGACCCCCACCCCAAATTGGTAGTCCCCCAAGTACTTAACAACATCTTTCCCAACTTTCTTCATGGCTACTTTGGAGACCAATCTTCTCCAAATTGCCCCCACAGCTATAGGGCGAATTCCATTATCAGGTTTCAATAAAGGGGTTAGGGGGGCCGAAGCAACAAAATCCACAAGCACTTTAGGACATAACCCCCCTATCCAAAGGTTTACCACTTTAGTAATTGCAGTAAGCAACCCCGAGGCAGTTGCCGACCCCTCGCCGCTAAGAGCGTCTAACAGGTGTTGGGCCCGGAGGCCATCTCGCCCACAAGATGTCCCTTTCGGGAAAGATTTCACACACCTGTGGACGCAGTCTTTATCCACGGATAACGCAGGTTGGGAAGAGGTGCTAAAGGGAGGTTCGGGGGTGGCGCGAAGGGATGTTTGTCGATAAGGGCTTGCATGGTAGATTCCCCCCGAGGAGCAACCCCACTGGAACACAACACCTTAACTGCAGCAGTGAAGTGACCATCACTCACTTTTCTGAGACATTGCTTGATGTTGGGGCTAACATCCTCAGCTATCTCCCGGTGTGCCTCCCCCCCACGCACGACCCTTTCTCCACTATCAGCGAGGAGGGAATTGACCAAAACCTCAAAACCAGAGCCCTCCTTCCACATAGCTAAAGCCCGCAAAATATTATCACATTGCAAGGACTTTCGATTCCCCGACCTTCGCTCTTGCCTGGAAGACGGCTTAACCACTTTAAGAGTACAACGGGGTAAGAGCAAGAGTTTGACCCAACTTTCAACAGTCCCAGGGGAAGCTAGTACTTTATGGATGGCACCTGTCAAAGCTTGTGCAAATGCTAAACGAAAGCTTGGGGGGATGCTCTTTACAGTTCGAACCGGAAGGGAGAAAACACGTTCAAGAAGAGCGACATCTCCCATCACTCCCTGCGGGGTCCTAAGCTCAAATACCATCATAGGATCTTGGGGCCTTGGGATCCCCACGACAAAATCCTCATCAGACCCGGATTTCCTAGAGAATGTAAAAACACCATCAGGATGATGACACCCCCTACTAAGTGCGTGTGTCTTCATGCACCTCCCACACAACCAATAACCGAATACCCGCAAGGTTTCCCCAACATTTGAAAACAAGTCTAAATCCTTGGACAACGCATCCTGAAGGGATTCTTTACGATCATCTTTAAAATGAAATTGCTGAAAATGCGCGATTAATCTGTTATACCCAGAAGACCCAGGCTTGCCGTCTTTACACTCGTGGAAATTTCTAAAGGGGGACAGCCACACTCTATTAGACGAGGTGGAGCCCAGAGGCAATGGATGCCATGCTCCTACCCTAGGCAGAGCCCACTGAAAACAATAAACACTTTCAAAATCAATACTTTCAGTACCAGTATAGGTACTCATTTTTAGCGATTTTCAAAATCAATACTTTTGGTACGATACCAAGCTCATTCATATCATGCGTTTCTTTCTATTTTATTTTATTTTTTTAAGTTTTTACATACATCAAAAACATAACTTACATATCTTAATTACAGGGGTTTTTTGGTCATTGTTGAATAATCCAGGACCGTTTATGTATAATTGCATATTTATCATCTTATAAGCCTACCAATCGATAGAAGCAGCAGCAGTCCGTCGTTTTACAAACCCTAATTTTGGAAATCGTCAATCGACTCAAGATCATGGCACAAAACGATCTGAAACCTAATCATTCATCATCTTCAGAGGACGAAGAGGAAGAAGAAATCTCCGGTTCAGATTCTGAAGATTCCGGTTCCGATACAGATTCCGGCAAAAAAGTAAAACCAACACAACCGGAGCCTAAAAAACCCCTAACCGCACCTCCTCAATCCGTCACCAAACCTCAACCACATCTATCTTCATCAGAATCAGAAGAATCAGGTTCCGATTCCGACACCGATTCCGATGATTTACCGCCAAAAAAGTCAATCGCCGGTGATTCTGCCGTCAAACAGACCGGTTCTGTACCAATGGAACGAGACGAATCAAAAACAGTCAAAAAAACTCGATCTAAAACGGTTGTAACGCCGCCTCCGGCGAAGAGTAAGCGGCCACTGCCGTCTCCGGCGAAGAGTAAGCGGCCACTGCCGTCTCCGGCGGCGATTGAAAAAGATGCGAAGAAGTTGAAGCAGATTCCGGCGAATGAAGAGATGAAGATGCAGGTTAACAAATCGAAAGCTCCAGATCTAGATAGATCCGAATCGGAAGAGTCCGGATCTGAATCCGGTTCCGAAACCGATACCGATTCCGATTCAACGCCTAAAAAGTCCGTTGTTTCAGATCCGAATGTCAAACCGATCTCTTCGAAACCCATGGATTCAAAATCAGCTGCCAAACCGATCTCTTCGAAACCCATGGATTCAAAATCAGTCAAAAAAACCGGATCTAAAATAGTTCCCAGGCCGGCAGGGTTCGGACCTGGATCCGATTCGGATTCCGATTTACCGCCTAAAAAGTCCGTTGTTGCAGAACCGAACGTCAAACCGGTCTCTTCAAAGCCAACAAATTCAAAACTAGTCAAAAAACCCGGATCTAAACCAGTTTCTACTCCGGCAGAGTCCGGATCCGGATCCGAAAGCGATACGGATTCCGATTTACCACCTAAAATGTCCATCGTTGCTAATCCGAACGTCAAGCCGGTCTCTTCAAAGCCAATAGAATCAAAATCAGTTAAAAAAGCGGGATCTAAAACGGTTACTACGCCGTCTCCAGCAAGAAGTAAGTCTGCAGTGGCTCCGCTGAAGAATGAGAAGTTGTTTCAGAGGCTGTGGAGTGAGGATGATGAGATTGTGGTATTGGAAGGTATGATAGGTTATAAGGAGAACGGTGAGGATCCGATAGCGGATATGGGCGCGTTTCATGAGTATATTAAGAAGTCGTTACATGTGGATGTTAGTAGATCACAGTTGGTTGATAAGATTAGGCGGTTGAAGAAGAAGTATGTGAATAATGCGAGTCGGGAGAAGGATGGGAAGGATAGGAGTTTTTCGAAGAGTCATGAACAGAAAGCTTACGAATTGTCAAAAATAATATGGGGCGGTAACAGTAGTAACGGTAAGGGTAACGGTAATAGTAATAATAATAATAGTAATGTTGGATTAGAGAGTAAGAAGAAGAAGAATCCAATTCAAAAGAATGGTAAGTTAAAGGGCAATGCTGCTAGTGCTGGTACGAGTGCTAGTTTGTTGGAATCGAATGGGGCGGATGATAAGGAAAAGGATAAGGATAAGGTGATGATGGATGTTGAGAAGAATGTGGATGTATCGCGGTTCGTTTCGTATGTTGGGATGAATGTTTCTCCGATTGTGTCGGAGGAGATTGTGAAGGCGGGATTGGAATTGGTTGAGGGGTCTAAACGGGCGGAGTTGGAGGCGAAGTGGATGAAGTTGAAGGAGGAGGAGCTTGAGCTTTATGTGAAGCGGATGGAGTTGTTGAAAGAGCAAGCGTTGATAGTTCTTGAGGCTGTCAGATCATCAGGAAATTGAGGTAATTTATGGCTTCCTGTTGATGAATGATGATAATGATGATGATGCCTCATTTTTGTTTTTAATAATGACATGTAGTTAACTTATTATTTTGAAGTTATGAGCTTGGTCCTAGTATTTTAAGTTAAAAAGTAGCATGATTATGTTTCATGGTTTTGTTTGTTAGGATGGGTTATTTAATTCTTCGCTTTGATGATTTTTTGTTTGATTTTGTTTCCCTGCAAAATGATTGTCAGAGTGCTTTTTTGCATAGATGGTAGTTTTCCTGTACATTTTTTGAGTATCATGCTACAAATAGCAACTATTTATTGGTTTTTCTCTTTCTCATGGTTACATGTGTTGTATACTTATTTCAAACTTGGTTTTAAAAGGCGTGTTAAGGCCCTCGACGAGGAGGCGTGCTACACATCATGAGTTGGAGGCGGCATCCAAATACTTTGGGTCAAAATTAGGGTATGTAGGAGGGCCGAGATGTAAATCAACCAAAAGTAATTATGAAAGTTTACTAACTTGATAAAAAGGTTGATATGTAAAATAGACGAGAGGGACAATTTCTGGTTATAAATAAAGCTTATCTGGTTGTACATTGAGCAGTGTTTGCGTACATCATGCTCATGCCTCACATCTATATAAGCTTTTGGGAGTGCGGACCTAAACGTCGTGGTGCCTCACACTTTTAAATCGAGGTCTCATGTCACCTTACTTTTCCCCTCATGAAGTATTTTTGTTTGAATGAAAGACTTGTTTACAAGGAAATCTGTATAACCATAGCTACAACTTGTAGCCTACAAGTAAAAAGAGTGTTATTTTTGTAGTGTGTTAGCAATGTGCTCCTAAACATAAGATCAATGATTTATACGATTTGCTCGTTAAATTTTCGTTTCTAGCAATATGTTATTCGCTAATTATGATTTTGTTGAAGTAATAATTTGTGTTCATTTTGTTCTATCCTATTTTTTAGTAACGTAAGGACAATGGTACCCATGGGGTTCGTCTTTTACATGACATGAAGACGTATTGTATTAGCTTTACCTTATGCAAAAGTCTGTTTGAATGAATGGTATAGTTTTCGAAGATTAAACTAAGGCATTTAGTATTCGTCGATGACCACTATCACACAAATTATTATATGGAAAATCATAGCAGGACTTGAGCAGAAATGCAGAATGTCATGGACTTCGCTGTTGTTCTTTAGCCCGAGCGAATGGCAGGACTTAACCTTCACACAAAAGGTTTCGGTCCTAACTTCCAACTATTATGGTGTCGAGATGAGTACATACCGGTGGCACATACTTCACCTAATCATTAGGATACTCCAAAAGACAATAAAAACAAGTTCATGTAATGTATGTTTGTATGCGCTTGTACCTATATGCTTCCTCAATTAATGCTTGTGATTATGTAAGAATCAAGAGAATCACATAAGCACGTATACCTTGTGCTTCAATGGTAATGGTTTAACAATTTAATTTATACGAAAAGAATGATAGTAAGAATATTTCCTCTCTTCATTCTCATCTATTCTTTTTCTTCTCCTTTGATCTGATCTTTTTCATCATGCGTATTTGGGCTATGGGCATATAGACAAAATGGTATGACACGTCACGTAGACGGCCATGTCATCGGGTGTGGTGTTGAGCCCCTTTAAAAATACACGTGTGTGTGTTGGATAAGGAAGATAGGACTGTCAAGGAGAAGACGGGGCTGGGGCTGGGGCTGTGAGGGGAGGTGTGGACGGGCCTCCATGGAGCTTGACGTCCCACCGACAGACCCCCACACCGATAGCCTAATTACCTTAGGCACACATGCGTGTGTGTATATATATTTCAAAATGCATACATATGTACGTATAATGTTTTCAAAATGCATACATATGTACGTATAGGGTCTGTTTGGTATGGCGTAATGGAATAGCTGAGGGAATGGAATAGACGAGGTAATGGAATGGACAAAAGAATGAAATGGATCATTACATTCCATAGTCTTATTTGGTTACCATGCAGGAAATGAGTAAATCATTACCTTATGTTGTTTGGTAGGTAAGAAAAGAGAAATGAATTAAATCGAAGATGGGTGGTGGCGGTGATCGGTGGTAGCTAGTAGCGGTGTCAGCGATGGGTGGCGGTGGTCGGTGGTAGTGGTGGTGGGTGGCGGTGGGTGACGGTTGTTAGCGGTGGTGGCGGCGATGGTCGGGGTTGGCGGTGGTCTGCGGTGGCAGGTGGCGGCGATGGTGGTGGTGACGACGGTGGGTGGTGGTGGTCGACGGTAGCGGGTGGCGGCCGCGGAGGATGGTGGTGGTGGTCGGCGGAGGGTGGCGGTAGTGGTCAGGCGGTGGTCCGTGGTGGCGGGTGGCGGCGATGGTGGTCGATTGTTATGACGAAGGTGGGTGGTGGTGGTCGACGGTAGCGGGAGGTGGCCGCGGAGGATGGCGGTAGTGATCGGGGTGGCGGTGGTCGGTCGTGGCGGGTGGCGGCGATGGTGGTCAATGGTGGTGGCGACGACGATGGTGGGTGGTGGTGGTCGACGGTAGCGGGTGGTGGCAGCGGAGGATGGTGGTGGTGGTCGGCAGAGGGTGGTGGTAGTGGTCGGGGTGGTGGTGGTTTACGATAGCGGGTGGCAGCGATGGTAGTCGATGGCGGTGGCGTCGGGCGGCGAAGGACGGTAGTGGTGGTGGTCGACGGAGGTTGGTGGCGGGTGGTGACGACGGCAGGTGATGGTGGTGGCAAATGGTGGGGGTGATGTGCGGTGTTTGTGATGTAGGCTAAGAGAGGGAATGGAATGGAAAAAAAAAAACAGGGGGAGTGGATGGAATGAATTTGAGGGAATAGAATGACTTATGTAATGGGTGATTCCATTACGTTGACCAACCAAACACACTTTTTTTCATTCACTCGCAATAGTTCATTCCATTCCATCTCTCATTCCTGCATACCAAACACTACCATAGTGTTTTATGAATTTGTGTCTTGTGCACCAAACCTTCATAGTAGTGAACATAATTTCATATCTTCAAAACATGAATGCTATACTATGAGGATTTCCATGTTAGATTCATTGTTTAAATATTTGATGAGACAACAATTTATCGTAAGCTGAGAAGCTCAATATCCATAGTTTTACTAGCGACCAGTGCATCAAGAATATGAAGCTCACTTTAGTATCGACGACTCTACGAGTGCTTTATTTAGAATAAAATACTTTCCCTCAACTTTTTAGAACACATTCAACTTAGTAGACTACAAAGCTATATTTGTATTATTTAAACGGCAAAGGGAATAACACTAGCACGAAGCTAGATACACCCGAGATACACACCATGAACATAAAAATAACACGACCGAAACTTACACCAAGTTGAAGCATATTGTTTGCTTTAAAAATGTGTGAACATTTGTTCTTGATATAAGTACAAACATGAAATAGTTATTAGTTTTCACAATGGATTGTTGACTTGTATCCTTAAAGAAAATAGTTACAAAAATCTCGAACGTCAGAGGGATGTCAAAAAAATCTCTTGCTCCCTAAGACCTCTAGAGGGAACATCGTATACGTTGTTGAACATGTATGCAAGCGATGGTTTTTCTATCCGCTTTGCGGCTTAAATTGCTTGTGCTAGTTAAGAGCATTGTTAGTTACACAAGTTATGCAAGTAAGTATATTTATCAAACGGTTAATGTATAACATTTCACGTATAATCACTTTCAAATCGAACCAAACATAAAAAAAAAAAAAAAAAAAAAAACAAGAAATCAGGTCAAACATTTAGTCCGAGTTTTTACCTGATTCCTTATGGTGTCTCCTATGTTGTGATTCGGCCTTATTGCTCCATGGCCTTTGTTTTTTTTATCCATTTCCTAAACCTGTCGAAACGGTACGGGTCGAAACGGTTCGCGTCGAAACCCGAAACTCAATTCGAACTGAACCCGTTCCGATCCAAAACCCATTTCGTGCCGCAACCCGTCTCAAGCGGACCCTTGTGCCAGCTTGAAACCCATTCCAATCCGAAACCTGCCCCGTTTCTTTAAGACACTAACCCACATCGACCCATTTCTTTAATGTTGTCAACCCGCTTTGACTCGAAAATAATAAGATGGAATTTCAAGTGACCCATTTAGTTAAAATATCTTACCCAAACCAACCCAAATAAATTTAAAAGCAACTCAAATTGACCCACTTGAAAGGCTTTAGGTCAAGATTGCCCCCTCTAGGTGAAATGATTTCAGTGAATTTGATTAATATTGTTTATGCATTTTTGTACAGGTTGATTGGGCACAAGTTGGTCTTAAAGCACCTGCTTCATCTGAGAAGACAATAAATCAATTTCGTGAGAACTTTGCCACTATATAGAGGTATATTTGATGGCACATGAAGTCACTTTTATATGTCTTTTGACTCAAATAGGATATATGCAGACTCAGTTGACATTTAAGCTAAGCCCACTACTTTACTTATTCAGGTTATGTTAAGAATGGCAGAAGTTAATTGAGAATCATGATTAGATCAAGCTTCTTAGCATTGCACGGCATAAGTTAAACACCACATTGAAGGTCTTGGAAATTTTGCTGCTGCACTTGAATCTCCTAAATCTTGGGTTATATGTGTTATGCTGACCGTACCCTATATAGACGGCGGACTGCTCCCCTTTCAAAGTGCAACTATAGTTTTTTTTCTCGAATTTACTTCATCTGATGGGATATAGATTGCGGGTTGTACATTGCTCATAGCATTCATTGCTAGCTAATGCAGTTTTGGCACGCTTTGTTTTTTTTAAATACTATGTTTGTGATTGATATTTTCTTAATAGCATGTTTGTTATTTTTTAAAAGCCTGTAAGGCTCATGGTATACGTCACACACGGATGCTATGAATAAGAAACTTAACAAACGTATAATACAATGTATCACGAGAAAATTGATAAACTCACAGTAAACGAATACCGCATTGTAAATTGTCATCCCGCCGCATCGCGCGGGTATACGTCTAGTATATATATATATAGGTAGAGGATCCTGTACAAAGTGGAACTTTTGTGAGAAGTGTGAGAAATAATTTGGGAATGACAAGTGTCCTTTATCCTAATTAATTCAAAAGGGTATATTAGTAATTTGACATTCTTATCATTTAATTGATTTCCAATATAACTGCCAAAAAAAAAAACTGGCGATGAGTTTTTATAGGGATTGAATTGAATTTTGAATTAGGAGAAATTTTAGGAAACATATTTGTTTTTACGATTTTATACATCTGATTGTTTTATCTTCTTCATCATCTTTTAATCGCAACATCTTTTAATCATACATTGTTCATGGCGTGGTGTTTTAAACATCTGGATACATTGTTCATGGCGTGGTGTTTTAAACCTCTGGAGACATTGACTATGATACAAGTCATGGTGTTTTATCTGGAGACATTGTTCATGGCGTGGTGTTTTAAACATCTGGAGACATTGTTCATGACGTGGTGTTTTAAACATCTGGAGACATTGACTATGATTCAAGTCATGGTGTTTTATCTGACTTGAATTCCAGATAAAACACCATGACTTGAATCATAGTCAATGTTTCCAGATGTTTTAAAACACCACGCCATGAACAATGTCTCCAGATGTTTAAAACACCATGACTTGATCATAGTCATGGTGTTTTAAAATCTGGGAATGTTTTGTGTTGATTGTCCAGATAAAACACCATGACTTGAATCATAGTTATGGTGTTTTAAAATCTGGGAATGTTTTGTATTGAATCATAGTCATGTTTTGTATTGAACAATGTCTCCAGATAAAACACTATGATTCAAGTCATGGTGTTTTCTGGATTCCAGATAAAACACCATGACTTGAATCATAGTCAATTTATCCAGATGTTTTAAAACACCACGCCATGAATCTGATTACAGTTCTTCTAAACGTAAAACACCACGCCTTGAATCTTATATAAAACAAAGAGGCTTCCGATTTAGATCTTGGTTATTAATTCCGATTTTTAAGGAAAAAGGAGTGAATGTAGGTGTTTTTGGTTGTGTAGGATACGGTTACCATATTTGAAACATTGAAAAAGACACTATTGCCCTTCAATTTTACATAAGGTCCCTCTAATTAAAACACAATTTACATTTTTATACCCTATTGATCTCAACCATTAGATCAAATATCCAATGGTTTAAAACACTTATTACCCTTCTCACATTTCAAACACTTTTTACCATATCCCTACCCTATATATATATATATATATATATATATATATATATAGAGAGAGAGAGAGAGAGTAAGGTTAACATACAAATAGCCTTATCATACATCACGTAGGAGACAATGGTAACCGTTGGATCAGGGGTATAATCACGCATGGGACCACATAATCACGCATGGGACCACATAATCACGCATGGGACTATAATCACGCACGTTCTATGATAATAACGCACGTTATATTTTTTGTCATGTATGTTAATGTAGGTTAAGCCCTGAAGTACATTATACTTTCTCTCTCTCTCTCTCTCTCTCTATATATATATATATATATATATATATAGGGGATGGATCATGAGAAAACTAGTTTAAATGAGAAAACAAAAAAACTAACAAAAAAAGCCTAAAAAAACCCTAAAAACATACCAAATTTTTTTTTTACAAGTTTTAATAAAAAAATCGCTAGTTTTTATGCCTAGAAAAAAATTTTCAAAATTTTTTTTTGTTGTACTGCACATGTGCACTAATACATAGAGCTTAAACCACTTAACCCACCCCCACCGACACCCCCCAAAAACCTAAATTCACCCTCCCACCAAAAGCCTAACCCCCCCACCCCCCAAAAACCTAAACCCCCCACCCCCACCCTCCCGAAAACCTAAAACTAAACCCTAAACATAAACCCGAAAAAAACCTAAACCCCCCTCCCCCCCCCCACACCCAAAATCTAATCCTAATCCTAAACCTCCAAAAAACTAACCCTAAAAGCTAAACTAGACTCAAAAAACTAATTTTAAGCATGTAATGCAATTGTAAACCCGAAAAAAAACTAAACCCCCCCCACCCCAACCCCCCAACCCCCCAAAAACCTAAACCCCCTCCCCCCACACCCAAAAACCTAATCCTAATCCTAAACCTAAAAAAAAAAACTAACCCTAAAAGCTAAACTAGACTCAAAAAGCTAATTTTAAGCATGTAATGCAATTGTAGTACATGTTATATTGCACATGTGCACTACTATAATAATAGTATTGAAAACATGACGACACCATAAATCTTTTTTTATGTCATAAAAAATATGCTCGAATATACTTGAATGAAAGATACAAAAATTTGTGATCTTATGGTGCCATTTTTGTTTTAAAATGATAACGTATGAAGAAATGGAAAATGTTTGAAAAGTTATATATATTTTTTTTTTCAATTTTACCCCTCCTTCATTAAAAGTCTCCCCTCTCCTTTTTAGTGTTTTTTTTGTTAGTTTTTTGGTTTTCTCATTTATATCTAGTTTTCTCATGATCCTCTCCCTATATATATATAGAATGAGAACCACCACGAGTTATGAGAACCACGAGAACCGCGCCCCGCGGGTGGCCGTCGGCGACGAAATTTTTTTTACACCTAGATCCGTATATTTTAGTGGGGGGTTTAAATTTTCGGTTCAAACGGCGCGCCCGAGGGGGTAGTTTTTTACGCCCAAAGTTTGGTAAAAAAAAAATTTAAAAAAATTAAAAAAACCCAAACTTTGGGCGTAAAAAAATACCCCCTCGGGCGCGCCGTTTGAACCGAAAATTTAAACCGCCCACTAAAATATACGGATCTAGGTGTAAAAAAAATTTCGTCGCCGACGGCCACCCGCGGGGCGCGGTTCTCGTGGTTCTCATAACTCGTGGTGGTTCTCATTCTAGCGATCCCCTATATATATATATATATAGTAGGGTTCCTACGGAAAGTGTGTTTTTCCTAGAAAGTCTAGGAAGCGATCTTGTCCATCCGATTGGTGTGTTTAAGGGTTGAGATTAAATCAATGGCACTCTTGTAATAATTAACTATATTTAATAGATTGTTTAAAATGAGTAGGGGCAATTTCGTCCTTATGTGTGTTTAAACCAATAAAAAATAACCGTCAGAGATATCACATCTCCTTAATACACGCCAATTTCCCTCTCTCTCTCTTTCTCTCTCTAAACCCAAATTTGGAAACCCCCAAAATCATACCAAAAATACCTAAAATCATGGATGAAGATAAGAGATTTTCCTTGTTCCATATACGTAAGATCAAGCTTTCATTGTACTGTGTGTTTTACAAAGCGATTACGGGTGATTCTTATTTGTAATTGACGGTATTTTGCTGGTTGCAGGGAAGATATTCAAAAAGCAGGAAACTTTGGAAAGGATAGATAGCAGCGAAACAGTTACCGGATGCCGATCGAAAGCTGGGGCGAAATCTGCTGATGTAAAACACATTTGTATGAATCTGCTTGCTGTTAAAACACAGTTGTATGAATCTGAATTGCTGTTAAAACACAGCTGTATGAATCTGAATGATAAAACACATTTGTATGAATCTGCTTGCTGTTAAAACACAGCTGTATGAATCTGAATGATAAAACACATTTGTATAAATCTGCTTGCTGTTAAAACACAGTTGTATGAATCTGAATGCTAAAACACAACTGTATGAATCTGCTTGCTGTTAAAACACATTTGTATGAATCTGCTTGCTGTTAAAACACAGCTGTATGAATCTGAATGCTAAAACACAACTGTATGAATCTGCTTCCTGTTAAAACACAACTGTATGAATCTGAATAATAAAACACAGCTGTATGAATCTGCTTGCTCTTAAAACACATCACCAGGAACAAACTGTTAAAACACAGTACCAAGAACATGCTGATAGATTCCAGCAAGAAAACGAAGGAATGGTTGATATTACGTGAGATCAGAAATCGAAAACAAAAAATTCCGAAATTTATGTATAGTTAGTTATTGAAGATAATTTCCTAAAATAAAAATAGATTGTGAAAGTACATAAATGCCCTTTTAGATAAAATCCTTCAACGCCACATGTCGCGTTCTTATTGCTTCCTAGACTTTCTAGGAAAAACACACTTTTCACCCAACTCCTACTCTATATATATATATACATATATATAAAGAGCTTCATCATCCACCCCCTAGGTCCATCACCCTCAAGCTCTTCCTACGTGGCGGTGACGTGGGGGCCCATCCTCTTGAGGATGGGGCTCTCCATACCCTCTGGTCTCAAAGGGTATTGTTAAATACACCTAGAAAGTCAAACTTTTTTTTTTACTTTTACCCACAAGTCAGCCATTTCAGTCATAAGTCAACTTTTAACATCTTTAGAGTATAAAGTTAACCATGTATGTACTTACACGTGGCGTTCTCTGGAGAAAAGACATTAAATGCTTTATTTACAAGTTGGCCCATTATTATCCATCTCTCTCCTCCTTTTATTTTAAAAAAACTCACAAAAAATACAATTTAATAAATGGAGCCATTTTTTTTTCAAATGTCTTCCTACATGCTCTCCCCACTTGTTCTTTCTTTCTTTTTATCTTTTTTTTTAAATTTTATCTAACCATACTATATAAAATGATTTATCAGTTCTTTATTATTCAATTACATTTTCACATTATAAATTTCCAACATTGTTATGCATAAAGTAATTGTACTAGAGGCTTAGGGGAGTTTTCAAAATAGTTTTTGATATTATACTGATATATTATTATGGATAAAAGGAGTTGTAGTAGAAGCTTATGAGAGTTTTCAAAAAAAGTTTGATATTATATTTTTAACTAAAAAGTATTTGTTTTTTTTACTTTTAATCCAACAGTATTTATCTTTTCCAAATTTAACCTCACAAGTTTTTTACTTTCAACTTTGGCCTTCTACTTTTCATGTTTTGTAATTTTTTTTGTTTATGTTTCGTTCGAAATTTTATGAGTTCACACGGCGCAACGTGCGTATATGGTTCAACGTTTTTACGTTTTCTTCTGAATTTGGCGACTTAACACGACGCAACGTGCGTGTATGGTTCAACGTTTTTACGTTTTCGACTTAATTTGGTGACTTAAATTGAGCGGTCCATTTTGACTTTTTGCCTGATTTTGTTTTTTGTTTTTTTAATGGAAAAGATTAATTCGCAAGATTAACATACCTTTATATTTTTTGATTAATTAGGCCCTGTACGACGGGAAAGGACCATTTTCTAAATAAATAATTAATATAGTACAAAAAAATCCGTTGTTAAATTACAAATATAGTTCGTCCATTAGTAATATATAAAATTGTAATGGTTAACTGTATATATGTATTTCTTTTTTTGTTATACAAGACAAGTAGTAGAAAAAATATAAAAAAGTAACAAAAGTATTATAAAATAAAATAACATAAAAAATATAATTATTACTTTTGACTTTTATAATAAAATAATGTAATAAAGTAAATAACATAAAAACATAATTATTACCTTTGAGTTTTATAATAAAATAATGTAATAAAATGCTTAATCATTACAAAGTTTGACTAATGGGTAGATTTATCCTTATATTGAGTGTATTTATCACACCCCATTTAACAATACCCTTAATTTAAATAGTATTAATTTACAAGTTTTCTATGCATGATAATGTTGTACCTTGGGTATTTTTAAAATAAATTGACCTTTTACTTTTAAGTTTTAACCCAAATTTTTTATCTTTTATAATTTAACCTTATAAAAGTTGTTTTTCTTTACTTTTAACTCGAACTTTTTAACTTATGCAATTTAACCTTACAAAATTTGATTTTTTTTTTTTACTTTTAACCAAAACTTTTCATCTTTTGCAATTTAAGTTTACAATTTTTTACTTTCAACTTTAGTCATCTATACGTTTCATTTTTACAATTTGTTGTTTTACATTTTGTTCTAAAGTTTACGCCCCCATCGCAACTCGGATGGGTTAATACATGGGGTGGATCTATGTGGAGGTCAGGGGTTGCTCGTGATACCCCTCAATTTTTTTGGCGAGATAACTGTATAAAAATGTTTTGTTATCGAAATTATTTATTAATAGAAAACCTCAAACACTTTACAAATATCTTAATTAAAGTTCGTGACGAATTTTTAGTACATATCAGAAAGTACAAAAACTTAGGTTAGGACTCGACCTGAACCAAGCCGAAAAGTTTTATGTTCGCTTGTATGAAATTGAAGGATCTAAAATCAAAGACTTCGTACAAATAAAATCATGGATCCGTCACTGAAATAACGATAAAAAAATTGCTCTGTTTTATAAATGTACGGTAAAAAAAAATTCTGACACCCCTGAATTTTTCTTCTAAACACGTCAGTTTACGTTAAACAGAAATATACTCGTATTTAAGCGATTATATATTAGATATTTTATCGAATCTAGTGACATAGATTCACTACGAATTTCAACCACAATTTTTCAAGATCTTTTAAGCATATATAAGAAGCTTTATAACATTTCAACCACAATTTTTCAAGATCTTTTATAAGCATATAAGAAGCTTTGTAACATTTCAACCACAAATTTTCAAGATCTTTTAAGGGCATATAAGAAGCTTTATAAAATGACATTCAGCAATATTTGAGGGACCAGAAAGTAAAATATTTATCCACAACCGTAGAAGATTTCCCCCGCTCATTCTCACACACACAATTTCACACACTATGCTCGTCTCCGATCAATCTCTATACTCCGGCCACCGTAATCACCACCTCTCCACCACCGTCAACCTCCACCACTCTTCATCCTCCAAACCTCACCGGAACATCAATCAAATCAACAACATTAACCGTACAACAACAACACGCTCGTTCAACTTGTCAATTTTAACTTCAAACACCACCACCAGCAGTTACAATTTCAGTAAATCTATTCGTAACAATGCGATTAACGGGAGTATAAACGGAATAAGTGCTGAGGAAGTTGTGTTGTATGAGGAAGGTGGACGGAAGAAGAGGAAGGTTAAGTGTGAAGTGGAGGTTGTTTCGTGGCGAGAGCGGCGAGTCAAATCGGAAGTTGTTGTCGATGCGGATGTTGATTCGGTTTGGAATGCTCTTACGGATTATGAACGGCTTGCCGATTTCATTCCGAATTTGATTTTTAGGTATTGCGTTTGTTGTTTATGTTGTTGTGGTTTGTGATTGATTAGTGTGAGTAGTATATTGTTCAACTAGGTTAGAAACTAGTGTATTGAAGATCTAGGGTTAAGTTATTGTACAAATGGTCTTAACATACAAAATATCCTTTAACGTAAAAAGTGAAGGAGAGATTTTTTTTTTAATTTTTTTCCCCTACTTATTAAGCACGTATTTTAGTCACATAATCCAAAAAAAAAAAAAAAAATCGTGATTTTACACTATGTAATTTTGTAGAGTAATTCTACTACTGTAAAATCACAATTTTTTTAAACATTTTGCAATTAAACGTTATTCTTAAGTAGTAGGGAAAAAAATTTCCCCCTCCACTTCTTACGTTAAGGATATTTTGTATGTTAAGACCCAGTTGTATTTGATCTTTACATTGAAGATTTAAGAATTATAAAACGATATTTTGAGATATGATATATTTACAAGAGTAAACATAGAATAGGAGGGGTGAAATAAGAGAAGCGGGAAGTGGGAAAACGAATCTTAGCTCACAGAATTGTGACACGTGGCGCAACCAGTTACTTATTTATTAGGTATAGATAGATAGATTGTTAATTTTTATAGAGAATTCTAAATTTGCTAGACAGTGCCAAATCTTCGAAACTGAAAAAAGCAATTACTGAAATTAGAGACGTTAATGAACACGTAAGTTATTTACACAAAAAAGGAATGATTTAGAAATCACTAGGGAAAATATTCAGTGACGAAATAGGAGCCATCCAATAGATGGAATTCGGGTCCAACAGCTAGGCCAAACCACCGATGGCTGTTTGCCACATGATCCGGTTTGTCGAGACCTTTCCGTCCACTACTTATGGGCCCATAGTAACTTCACTTGTAAACTAAGTTATGCTCTTTTTATGTTTGGGCATTTTCTGCCATGTTTTCTTGTGTGTAGCTGGTCGTTATGAATCTGCAACTCTTGGATCAGCTCTGTATCATTGGTGCTGACAGATTTTGTTTTCTTGATATTGTTGTATCATTGTTGTTGACTACTGTTGATTCGAAATCATATCCTGATACATGGTATTCTTATCATTAGTGCAAGAATTCCCTGCGCTCGTCCAGGACGAATATGGTTGGAACAGAGAGGTTTGCAGAGGGCACTGTATTGGCATATCGAAGCTCGCGTTGTATTAGATCTCCAAGAATTTCCAAACTCAGTAAGTATCTATTCAACGTCTTATCAGTTTAATATAATTATGTTATTTAATTCTAATGGATAGCTGTAAAGAATGGTTGACACAAAAACATGAAGTAAATTTGGATAACAGAATTACATTATAAAGAATAACATATGCACCATTAGAGTACAAAATATTTCTGAATACATGTTCATAAAGTGGACTATGAGTAGATCTGATATCTGGAAACTACATAATTATACAGGCATCCATCTGATTCAAATGCTAACTATAAAAATTTCTCATAGTTCAGGCTAATGGTCGTGAACTCCACTTCTCTATGGTTGATGGAGATTTCAAGAAATTTGAAGGCAAATGGTCTGTCAAATCAGGGAAAAGGTAAATCATATTATAGTCACAACTAAACCATATACCGTAAACTGTTAAGATACCGTTTTCTATGTAGTGGTGGTATTTTTTTTCGCTTTTCTGCTGTGTGTTTAGCTAGTGGAGTGTTATTGCGTATTGGACTGAAACCGATTTCTACCTTAAATTCCATGTATGCAGTTAAATCGGTCCCCGTGTAAAATATCGGTACCGATATTATCGCCGATATTGACCGATATGTATCTGATTTTCCCGATATCAGTGCCTTTCTACTTAGTTCTACCATTCATCTTTCTTCTTATTGCTGCTATTATTGTTTTAAGTCTAAACTGTTAATTTTTAGCATTAAATGTTGGTGTTTTATGTCTTAATCAGTTCCTACTTGCTACAATTGTTAGTGTTTTGCAAGTTGCAAAAGGTTCATTTGTTAATGGTAGGAGAGTATACTGAATTGTTAGTGTTAAATTGCTATATATATAAATTCTGCATGATATTAAAATTACCGATATCCCACCGCGATAACCGATTTTTTTTAGCATATTAATGTCTTTCTAACTAGCCAACAAAGTCGATAAAACACAATTTTGTTTGTTTCAGGTCTTCAACAGCAATTCTGTCGTATGAAGTTAATGTAATACCGAACTTCAACCTTCCTGCGATATTTATGGAGAGAATTATCCGATCTGACCTCCCTGTGAATCTTCAAGCTATAGCGCGCAGATCCGAGAGAAATTTTGAAGGAAATGATAATAATACATGTACCGAAGTTCGTTCGGCTACACAGTCTGTAGCTTCCACCACCATAGATATTGATGGTAGCGTAGATAAGAATATTTCAACTGTAGCTTCCAAACAAACCATTGAAGTAAACAATAACTGGGGAGTGTTTGGCAAAACTTGCCAGATTGATAGCCCTTGCAAGGTGGATGAAGTTCATCTTCGAAGATTTGATGGCCTATTGGTAACTGACTAGCTATTATTGATGGATGTGGAAAACGTCCGGGTTCGGTAACGAGTCAAAATGGGTAATTGTTTGGTTAGGGTTGAAACAGATAGTGTCGGTGGGGTTGACCCAAAACACTCTCTTTCCGAAAAGAGTAAAATGCCATTTTTCGTTCCTGAGGTTTGGGCAATTTTGCGACTTTCGTCCAAAGGTTTGTTTTTCCGCATCTGGATCCAAAAGGTTTGAAATCTTGCCATTTTCATCCGCCTCGTTAACTCCATCCATTTTCTCCGTTAAGTCAGGGGTATTTCCGTCTTTTTTGTTGACTTAAAAGGGCAATTCGGTTTTTTCAGGGGTATTTGGTCTTTTTACATAACGTGAAAAAGACTGAATTGCCCTTTAAGTTAGCAAAAAAGACGAAAATACCCCTGAATTAACGGAGAAAAATGGATGGAGTTAACAAGCCGGATGAAAATGGCAAGATTTTAAACCTTTTGGATCCAGATGCGGAAAAACATACCTTTGGACGAAAGTCACAAAACTCGCCAAAACTCAGGGACGAAAATGGCATTTTACTCTTCCGAAAATGTTAACTTGTTTGTAAATCATATGATTAGAGAAGTTAATACTTTTCAAGAATATTTGAGACTTTTTAACAAAATGATTTACACCCTTTATGCATTAAATATACGCTTTAGGTGGCTTTTTATCCGTTGACTGGTTTCCTTTCTAGCTAATTTCATATTTTACTTATTTGACTCGTTAGAGATAAACCGTAAACGTAACCTGTGTCAAACCATTCGTAAATACATGATCAAACTTTCCACCTCTTTCTTAATTTTGTTTTTGTGCTCCGTCTTCCTGAGGATGGAGAAGCTACTATGTATGCCATTTTTATTAATAACTTTGTATTGAAGGAAAATGGAGGTGTTCACCGATGTGTTTTTGCTAGCATAACTGTGAAAGCTCCTGTTCGTGAAGTGTGGAATGTTTTGACTTCCTATGAGACCCTTCCTGAGTAAGTAGCACATCTTGTACTTCTGCAAGTTTCTGTAATGTTAACGTTGAAACCACTATGCTTTTGCAGTTCGCTATCACAGCCACTGATTTTTACTCTATTTTGTATTGTTAATGGGTGTTTTCAATAGATAGGAAGATAATTTTATTATAGACATCATGTTGATCTATATTACAATCTGTTAAAATGTTCAGTTGAGGAATGGGTAATTTTCCAGTAGGTGGAAGAGAAAAGACAGACACCATTTTATTGTGGTTGATAGATATAATGCTAGTTATTTTTTTATATAAAATTATATCCACTTAAAATTGTTACACGCAAATTGGATTTTGATAATCCCAACTTTTCTAAGTGGGCCAATAATAATCTGAACTGAGAATATTCTTACCACGAGTCCTTATTTCCTAACTATTTTTTTTTCAATGGACCCCGTTAAAAAAACTTAACTTAGTTTTTTGCTGACGTGGCAGTATGAGGTGGAAAAAAAATACTTTTCTTGTTTTTTTTGCTGACGTGGACATAAAAAATATTTTTCCCCACCTCGTATGTCTGCAAAAAACTAACTGGGTTAGGTTTTTTTAACGGGGCCCATTGAAAAAAAGTAGTTAGAAAGTGGGGATTGGTGGTATGAATATTCTCAGTTGGGATTATTATTGGCCAACAGAGAAAATGTGGGATTGTTAAAATCCAATTTGCCAATTGTTATATGGTTGTCGTTTCTTGAATGCTATTTTTATCTTCCTGATGTCAGTTCGGGAAAAACTATTTGGCAGGATAGTTCCAAATTTAGCTATTAGCAAGGTTTTAGCGCGAGAAAACAACAAAGTTCGCATTCTTCAGGTATCTTTGGTTTTCCTTTATAGGATCACATATATGTTCATGGTGTTTCTATGAATTTTTGCGCTGCCTGTTTGATCTTGTTTTATTTATTTAAGCCGATACAGTCAGAAACGATTTTTTTTGGATAATGGTAGATAAATATTAAATACTAATGCACAAATAATAATAATGATAATTGTTTCTATTGTTTCATCACGCAGGAAGGATGCAAGGGGTTACTATACATGGTACTTCATGCACGCGTTGTTCTAGATTTGTGCGAATACCTTGAGCAGGAAATAACCTTTGAGCAAGTTGAAGGAGATTTCGATTCCTTTAAGGGGAAATGGCTACTTGAACAACTCGGAAATCACCACACACTATTGAAATACAGTGTGGAGTCAAAGATGCATGCGGGTTCCTTGCTTTCTGAGGCCATCATGGAAGAGGTGAGCTATCTTGTTTTGTTGAAGCTTCTTTGACTCAGTGTAGTTGTTAATAGAAGTGGCGAGATGAGTGGGTCGGTCAACGGGTCGAAACTGGACATATTTTAGCTAAAGGTTAAACGAGATAGGTTGGGTTGACGGGCAAACGTTTTTTAGCAATGTTTTCAGATTTGGACCGGACGTTGAATCGGTCTCCTTACTGGTCCATTGGTCGGGCCGGTCGAATTGGATGTAAGAAACGGGTTATGCCGTAAATATTATAAAAATAAGGGAAAATGTCACAGAATAGTAACTAAGTTTTAAAAGTGTTCTAATTAGGTCACTCGTATCGTTTTTGTCCCAATTGGATAACTTAACATTCAAATCGAGTCATGTCCTTTTTTCCACGTGTCAAGAAAAGAATGGAGCATAAGATGCTAGGGTCGGATTATTTTAATATATGAAACTATATTTATTAAAAATAAAAACACTTTGATTACATTAAAAACTAAAAAAAACGAGTTAAAATTTACGTCATCACTCGACGTTAGCATCAAATAAAAGGGAAAAAAGAAACAAAAATCCACATCACCACGGTTACCTATGAAATGGATGAAAAAACCCTTAATTGTGCCACCAGCGGAACCACCCGATCATATCCACCTCTACTAGGCATAATGCCTATACACCAGTTCAGGAGGAAACCCAATAAATATAGGAACACTTTTAAAACTTGATTGCTATTCTATAAAGTTACCCAAAATGAAAAAAATCAATCAAAATCCTGTTCGACCACCCGGTTTTCCAGTCCGATCGCCGGATCGACTCAAAACTGGTCCGATAGGGTGAACTGGACCGCTCAGACCCTGGTTCCCGGTCCGATTGGCCGGTCCGGTTTTTAAAACATTGCTTTTTAGATTGCTTATAAATGATCGCCATGTTAAATACAATTTAAGAGGTGGTATGCATCAAAAATAGACTTTGGATTAATGTCAACCCTTTTGACCTCTTTTCTCAGCTAGTTTTTTAATTTGACTAATTTGATCCGTCTGACACAAAACACAATCCGAATTCGAGTTCCATATTTCCATTCATGTTCATTGTATTAATCGAGATTCCATTTGATAATTAGGTTATCTATGAAGACCTCCCATCAAACTTGTGTGCAATCCGTGATTATATCGAGAAAAACGAAGCACAGCCTTATGTTGAAGCATGTAATAATGCATTGCACACACAAGATAACGATACTAGATCCAATAATAGTCATACTAGTGATGATGGGAACGATGATCCATCAAAACGCAATGATGAAAATCTTTCGAGAAGAAGACACCGGGTTGTCGGGTTGCATAAGGATCTTGAAGTACTCAAAACCGAGCTTTTGAAATTCATTTCGGAACACGGGCAAGAAGGGTTTATGCCGATGAGAAGCCAGTTAAGGAAGCATGGAAGATTCGATATGGAGAAAGCGATCTCACGGAGGGGAGGCTTCAGAAAATTCGCTTCGTTGATGAATCTTTCCCTTGCTTATAAGGACCCCAAACCGAAAGGGTATTGGGATCACCTTGAGAATTTAAAAGAAGAGGTTAGTTAGTGTACTTTTACCATTTTCTCCGTTATGGGATTCAAAACTGTTCGTTATAATCGTTAAATATGGCATGAAGACAGTTCACATTCACTCTACTTCCTTTTTTTTCAAAAAACAGATTAGCCGTTTCCAGAAGAGTTGGGGGATGGATCCAGCCTATATGCCCAGCAGAAAATCGTTCGAGCGTGGAGGTATATCCGCTTCATTTTTCGGTCCACTATTTATTTTAATCCTTTTTCTCATTACTTTGTTATTTTCACAAATGCATGGAAATCTTTATAAAGTTAAATAGTATGTTTTTTGTAGGTCGGTATGACATAGCCCGAGCTTTGGAGAAATGGGGCGGGCTGCATGAAGTTTCACGTCTTTTGTCACTTAAGGTCAGACATCCAAACAGAATGAGAAACAACACAAATGATGGAGAGAAAGCACCATCGAAACCCAATGTTTCACAGGATACAGAGAAGTGGATGGTGAAAATTAAAGATTTAGATATAAATTGGGTAGAATAGCAAGTGTTTATTAGATCATTAACTTGGTTCTTCAGTTTTTCAATCTGATATATAGATTAATGGTTATAGTGTGGACTTGTGTACGTTGAGTAGGGGTGCAACATGAAAAGTTGAAAACACAACCTGAACTTAAAATGCAATATGCGGGGTTTGGGTCGACCAGCAAACACGTTAACTAAACCAGTCGTTTGTGTCAATCCAACGGGTTTGCGGGGTGATCTGTTTAGCCCATTTATTCACCCTTTTTTAAATGTGTTTTATGAACTAAATTGAAATATTGGCTATTTCTATGCCAAAATTTAGAAGAGTTCAAAAATAAGCTTCATCATCATACTCAATAAATCCCACCAATATTGAGGCAGGTAGATGTAGACAACCTTACCTTTAGCCTGTAGGAATAGAGAGGCTGCTTCCAGTGAGACCCCGACTCGATTGTAGTTTTGTATCAAGCCTTGGACCTAAGGCACATAACAATCGGGACAGAGACCAATTGGTGCATATACACTCGTGTCTTTCAGCTATCAACGCTACTACATGATGTATGATTAACTATCCACCGCTTTTAACGTTATTTTCACGAAATTAGTAAAATAACGTTAAAGTTAATACCATTTCACGTTCCCCCCCCCCCCCCCCCCCCCGAGCGCCCACACATATATACATTATATGTGCACACCGCAAGCGGGGCAATAAAAATAAGCTTGCATAGTTCAAATATAATTGCTAAAATAAAAATAGAGATAATATGTAAATTTAGTATTTTAGAGTATTGATATGCAATAAATTAATAAAACAAATTAATAAAACAAAATTAGTTAAATAGTTTTTTTGGTTAAATAGGCTATATTTGTGTCAACCCATGAATTCACGTGTGTTTCTTTAGGTTTGTGTGAGTTTCAACCTAAAGGACATAATACTTTTAGCAACTCAAATGCTGAGGTATAAACCAGTCGGGCCACTTGTGAACTATTTAATATCAGCTCGTCTATCACTGAAAGCTCAAAACGAGTCTAACTAGCTAAGCCTAAACGAGCTTGAATCAACTTAAACAAGAGCTCATTTAAAAGTAGTCCAAAAGTTGTTGGGGAAAATTTCAAAATATATACAATTTTAGTGGTGTAGTCAATTTTGGGTGGTGTTATGAAGAAGAGAAGCAACTTTTGTGAGTTGTACTTGCTTGAATAATTGTGAACTTTCCTGTTTTGTTTGGTACACGCCTATTTGATTTAGAGGGCAGTTGACTCGAACCATTGCCAATGTTGGAAGAAGTAGTTAAATCGGTTGGCTCCCTAACCCTGGGCTTATAGCTCAGTGGTTATGGAAATGAGGGAAGACTCCTGACCGAAAGGTCTCGAGTTTGATTCCTGATCCACCCGGGTTTTACAGGCTTTGCATTGTCGTGCCTCGGGCGGGTGTAGGGTCGGGTTTTCCCCGGAACTGGTGGCATGGTGGGCTAGGGGCTCCGTGCGTGCAGGTTGGGCTGCTGCGGGCTATCTTTCGGCCAATGGGTGCCGCGTACGGAGTACCCGGCGATTTTTATGTTGGACGTTAAAAAAAATCGGTTGGCTCCCTTATGGAGAGATAGAACCGTACACATGGCGTGGTAGTTATGACACGGTTTGACGTAAATCGGTAACAAGAAAAATACAAAGGAGATAATTCTTAAAGCGAAAATAATATAATATTCAAATGGAAAAGAAATTACATCTTTTCTTTTGTGGTTAGTGCTAGAATTTGGATTCAATAGTCCATGAGGTGCTGGTAAAGTGGTAAGAGAGAAATTTTGTGTTCTAAGGGACTTAGGTTCGATTCCTGCCCTCCCCGTTATTTTTTGTGTCACCTGGTGATGATGGAAGACTAGGCGAATAGGTGGAGATCGCTAGTTCGATCCTTTGAACTGAGCAGGTTTTACCTCACCGCACTGTCGTGCCTTCGTGCGAGTGGCTTCGGCCCTAGGTGAGGGTTTTCCCCGGTTCGGAGGTGAGTGTATCCCGATGTGGTGATTTTCGCCAGTAGCCCATTTGAAGGATTCGTTGGCCTTTCAAAAAAAAAAAGAACTTGGATCCAACAACTGAGTCAAACTTCCTATGGCGTTTGGCACATGATCCGGCCGTTGAGACGAATCCATGTCTTTTACAAAATAATATGTGTGTCACCATGACACCATGGGGTGTGGTTCCAATCTTCACTGCACTTTCCACTGCCACATTAGTGTCACATCGGTTTACACTAAGTTTCCACTCCACTGAATTTTCACTGTCATGTCATTTTTATTTTTTAGTATTAGTAAATGAAAATATTATTAAAAAGTTAAATTTAAATTCACATTTCTTTTTCTCCGTGAAGCTTCCTGGGCTCGCCCTTCACGCCTTGTCTATCTCATCTCATCTCATCTCATGTGTCACGACAGTGAACCACGAGGGAGGGGCGCGGTGGGCCTCCATAGACACGGTGTCACATTGTAACCTCAGCTCCACATCCATGTTTTCTCCGCCGTACCGCATGGTGTCATGGATCACATTAGAGATGTGTGCTCAAGGAATGGAGTATAAAACTAATTAAAACATTATAAAGAAGCAAAATGCTTATGCATCTATGTATTGTAATCTTGGCTTTGAGGGTTTTTCAAAGAAAAAATGGTTATGCATATGGTTGTTGTAACCTTGGCTTTGGGGGTTTTTTAAAAAAAAAATGATTTTTTTACTTTTCACCCAAAAGTATTTCATAAATTACTTTTAACCCAAAACTTTTTATCTTTTGCAATCTATCCTCACAATTTTTTTTTACTTTCAACTTTGGTCCTTTATAGTTTTCATTTTCCGCAAATTTTTCGCTTTATGCTTCGTTCTAAATTTTGTGACTTAACATATCGCAACGTGCGTCTTTGGTTTAACGTTTTTACGTTTTGTTCTAAATTTTGCGAGTTAACACGACGCAACGTGCGTGTGTGGGTGAACGTTTTTACATCGTCTATTTTTTTTCCCGTTTGACATGTTCAACATAACGTGCGGGTCCTAAATCGACTTAGTTATAACTAAAGAATCCCCGCCGCGTTGCGGCTGTCACACCCCGAATTCCACGTGTCACCGGTGGGCCCGGTGGGGAGTATCGTGACGTGGTTGGCAACATAATAGTCAAACAACACAATATTTAAATGCACAGCGGAAGCAAAAGATAAATATATTACAATCCGAATAAAAAGTAATATCCAAGTATTACAACGGAAAGTAAAGGATCCACAGGCGGATCTTAAAAATATAAACATTGTTCAACAGACTTTAGACGCCTAGAACTTGCAAAATTCCTTATTAATGTCCTGAGCAGCTTCCAGCCTATTACGTACTTGTACCTGTCACTTAGACTTTTGAAAATACGTCAGTTTTCACTGGTAAATACACTCAACTGACTCATTTGAAAAGAGTTTAAGAAAATTGATTTAGATGCACCAGGCACAAAATATTTTGACACTTTGATTAAAATGCACAGAGGCAAAATTAATCTTTTATAACTTGGGGCAATTATATTTATAATATTGTATACAGATTTACATGTTCGTTGTACGTTCAGGGCCCGATGTAGAAACCGAGTCAGATTAACAGACACGCCACAAGTATAGGCCCACAAGAGAGTGAGATACTGTTATTACTTAAGCAACTGTCAGGTGTATGCCTACACCCCGTGCTTAAGACGTGGCCATTTTATAATACAATGATGTCAAGGATATCCGGGACATGGTCATTAACCCCTAAGGCTTTTATTTCAAACAATACAGATTAAACCGGGTTACCTCAATAATTTAATCACAATCCGATTAAATATTCAATACCCGACCAAGCGGTATCATTATACCGTATCCCAAGCCCGTATAGGGAAAATAAGTTAAGAGTATTTACCTGAGCTAGCTCCTGTCTTAATTAGCAAGAATTAATAACTCAGCCGTATTCACTTAAGTAAGCGTAGGTACAATTTACCGGAAGGCTCTAGTCTGGAATGATGGTATAAATAACCAATTAGAATGCTAACGGGTCTTTAATTAAGCCTAAGCTTAGACCGGTTAGTCTTACCGAAAGATCCGGTTCAAACGCATGATTAAGCGAAGACCGGATGGAATGTGATTTAGACCCGTCAAGTTCGGAGACTTGCTTAATATGGGTATTTCATACACATTCTGGATTTTGAGATAAAACCGATAAGGTTTGACCCGTTTAGGCTAATTTATGTAAACTAGTTACATAAACCGAACCGAACGCGTAATAAGCGTAACGGGTATACGTATGAGCCATTTACAGGTTTCCTAGGTTAATATGCTTCATATATGTTGTGACATCAGTAAGATGTCTTTTGTTATGCCTGAAACGAATTTAAACACAAACTATGCCCCGTAGGGGTAGTTTGGTCATTTAAAAGGTTATAAAAGAGTTTAAGTATTTACCTGAGTTACAAGTCTGATGTAATCAGCAAAAATACTTATTTTACTAAGTTATAACAGTAGGGTAAAGTATATATGTGAAATTTATCAATTATAACCAAATTATGCACCGTAGGGGCATTTTGGTAATTTCACATAAGCCGTAAAGCTCAAAACTGAAGTCTGAGTTAAACAACTTTTGCTTACTGTTAAAATATTATTATTTGCCCAAAATATCAGTAGGTATCAACCCTTGTATGTTTAAAATAGTTTTAGTACATACTATGCGTTAAAAACGCTTAATAAGGCGATTAAAAGCCATTTCCGGGTTCGATACATAAAGCTGATATTTTTATTATTCCAGAAGGCTTGAAATAATTTATTTATCATTTAAGATCAGTAGCAAAAGGTTTGAAGTCGATTAGATATGTAAAACTCATTTTATGGCCCGTAAGGGCAAAACCGACAATTACCGGATTAAGCCTACGACTATAAGTTATGCTCAGCCTAAAATTAATTAAAAATCTTCAAAACTCCCAAAATAATATATTACATCAGTGGGTATTAAGTTTGATACCAAAAAGTAGGCTTAACTAGGCTATACGCTAATTACGCCGTTTTATTAACATAAAGCTTCTTAATTACGCTAATGAGCATAACTCTCAATCTATACCTCAAACTGATGTCAAACTTTTCATACAAGTTTATATATCAGTAATTAAGGTTTTTACTCTTTTACATTTTCAAAAATCACGTTTTAAGGTGAAAAGGGCATAATGGTCAACATATGAGCAATTAACGGAATCAAGCGTATTAATTGGTTAACTAATGAACCATGGTGTATAATCACAGAGGGTTATACTAGCATGTAACCTGGTCCAAATGAAGCTCTTAGGTATTTTTAAAACATACCAAAACGGGTCAGAACTGAAGTCAAAGCAAAAGTCAAAGCTTTGCGTCTTTCGTTTCCGAACCGGGTCTAAACAGTAAATTGTCGGGTTGAACATGTTTAGACATGTCCTTACACTAATTGCCAAGTTATATTAATGATCAAACAGGTTGTATGTGTTCTACATTGCTAATTATGCATAAATTGTAATTTACACATTCTGTTGATTTTTTAAATACAAGTTTGACCCGACATTTGACCTAGTTAGAGTGGAAATCAGGGGGAACCCTTTTGAGGGTTTATTACCCACATAATTACCAACTTATAACTACTTTTGATTCGACTAATCACTGGACCATTAGTGATTAATCTTAAAGTCAAACGTTAATTACGACGGTTTGACTTTTAAGCTATAACTAAGCTAAAACTTAACTAAGGAAGGTTTAGCAGACTTACCAAGGTCCTATGCATGAAATGTGATCACTTGGGAGAAGTCCTTGGCTCCAGAAGTGATCCAAAAATACAGATGAAGGTGTGATTGCAAAGTTGCAACTCATGGCCTTTATATATGGTTTTAAACACCACAAAATGTTGACACATAGGTCTACAACTGACCACAAATCATTAACAAGTGTCCCTAGATGTTTAGGGGGTGTTTAGGGGTCAAGAAAGATGAGGAGAATCGAATTTAAGTCGGTTTGAAGGCTTAACAGGTTGCTGCCTGTTTTTTCTGCAACTGGGCGTCTGACGCGGCCCGCCTAAGATCAGGTTAAACTTGACGCGGCCCGCGTCAGTCTTGTTTTCAGGTTAAAAGGTTTCAAGTTGTTGCAACTTGTCCCTTGGCCCTTCGAAAGGCCAACTAAGCTTATTTCTTGCAATTTGACCCCTTCATATATACATACAAGGGCTTCAAGACTTATACCCACTTTGCCAAGTCCCTGGACACTTCTGGTTAACCCGAAAAGTCATAACTTTCAACGTTAACGCTTTAACCCCTCGCTTACGAATTTGATCATAACTTTCTCATATGATAACGAAACTTTATGAAATTTATATCGTGCATTCTAGTGAGCATACTTAACAGTTACAAAGCTTCGGGTTTGTCAAAAGGTCACTCAGAGGTATAACTTAAACATGTTGACACATTTAACCCCAGTAGTTTGTAATCTCTCACTTTTAGCTTCGTATGATCCATGATTTATTCGTTTGATGGTATAAACATTATGTAGGGTTAATGTACAATATATTTATTCACTGTTGACATTTAGAACTCGTATTTTCATATACTTTTCAAGTTTGTCAACTTTAGTCCTTTCAGAACATTCTTTCACACGTTCAAACTTATGACACGTGTCGATACATTATAGGACGTGAATTTTCGAGGTGTTACATCCTCACCCCCTTAAAAGAAATCTCGACCTCGAGATTTGTTAAGGTAAGGGAAGTATTTTCTACCTTATATTGGGCTTAATCTTCCCCAGTACCTTTGAGCCTCTAAGGCACTCCAATTGACCTTTATAATAGGCACATGTATCTTTTTGGAGCTTCTAATCCTGTCGATCCTCAATCGACACAGGTTGCTTATACTATCATAGTTCTGCATATTATTATGTGATAGTGCTTTTCGACTTATTGGTGACACGTCGCTAAATCATTAGTGTGGGTCACATTGCGCGCTCCACCAAGTCCCTTAATTAGATCTTAGCTCGTAAGCTATTTGATCTCGATACATTCGATTTCCTTCGAATGATTCTATATACTCGGAGCTTAACTAGCCTGATAATTTAACAAATTTGGCACACCCTTCCTGGGTGATATCTTTTGTTGAACTTTATTCTTTAACAAGAATTTAGGAGATTTGCTATTTTCATTAATTCTTTATTTTCTGCCGAATACTGGCAACTTACAGATGATTATGTATTTGCGTGATCTTATTTGTTGCTTCTAATGCAACTTTCAGACCCTGATAATTGGACTTACCAATCTATTGTCCTATCAATAGGCGTTTATCATTTCATCTATACAAGGTCTTCAAAAGAGCCACCTTGATACTTATATACAACTATTTAGGAAAAGCTCATCTTAAGGTGAGATGGTTATCCCAACCATTTCTTAAAACTATTCTTAAGGAATAGCAAATTAGATAACTCGACGATCCTGAGTAGCTGATGGAAATTCTAAATCATTGCCAAATTAGGGTTGCGGTAATAATGCATAAGTAAAATGAACCGTCTTTCATAATTAACTGTATCGAATTCTCAGAATATTAAATTAGGCTATATGAATCTCTTATCTTAAAATTTACTCAATCAGGTTTTCGGTTATTCCATAACCAGCATGGAGTCCTTACCACACTCTAACCCAAGGCGGGATGTTAATCTTAACTCTACTTGCCTCTCGGGAGGTAAACATGGTAGTCTTAGGAGAAGATAATCACCAGTTCACCCATCATTGCTTGTGTCAAATAAGTGACACATTTATGTTACTAGTCCACGAATTCTTTAATTGGGAACATTTATTTGGACAGTTCCATGCTGGATATCTCCTTTGAATACCATTAGTTGACTTTAGTACCATATGACCATCGGAATATCTTTGTGGTCCCATGCATTAAACTTCATACTGATCAGGCATGGAAGCAATCTATGGAACATATTAAGATATACCAATCCTCATATGACGCTTTTTATCATACTGTTTGGTATTCGCAATCAATAAGGATTAAAGAGATGTCAATTACATGCGAATGTCCTCTATCTATAGAGAGGGTACATTAGAATTTTATGACTTAAAGATTTCTGACAAGAACAGAAGAAATGGTTCCTATTACTAATGAATCAATTTCTTGATTGCGATCCGACCACTGCTATTCCTCATCCTCATGGCCTTATATACTAACCATGGTTTCGTTAAACCATACAGGCCAATATAGCATTAACATTCTTCTTGAACGTTATTTAACATATATAAATTATACTTAGCCTAGGTCACAAAAGACCATTAATGGCATTTAAAGTTTGGTCCTAATCCATCATCTTTTTGACGGGGGATCAAAATGTCTCATCTGTCTTTATTATAGTGATGAATTTGGATAGCTTGAACGCTTTCCATAAGGATATCAGAAAAAGAGTGATTCCTAATAGATATAAAATATCAATCTAAGATTTGTTGGAGCATTTTCTATAGTGTCATCGGCCAATTTCTATCTCGCGTTAAATGACCGGAGTCCAAATCAACAGGGACAACAGTTCCCAATATTTATCGTTTCTTATAGAATCATATTTGTCAGTATTAAATAAATTTTTGTATAACTGCTTGATAAGGAAAGGTACCTGTTATATAGTCATCATTCTGCACCATCTCCTGGGTGTTCATCTGGAAAACTCATGCGTTTGTTCTCTTGGCCTCTTCGGGCTTCTTCTGATTCCTAGGGCAGTTGGTCTTGATATGCCCCTTCTCGTTGCAACCATAACAGGTTGCATCTTTTAGCTTCTTGCAATCCAGGGTTTTATGTTCCTGAGACTTGCAAATTCCACACGGTAGAGGCTGAGATTCAAATCTGCATTTCCCGAGGTGGTATTTCCTACAGGTTTCGCACCTGGTCTTCTCAGCCGACTGCTGGCTGTCTCTTTTAAACCCGGAACTCTTCTTATCGGAGCGATAAGAATTCTCATCCTCCCTTTTACGCTTTCCATCTTCAGAGGCTTTGGCAGCCTTGTTTCTAACCACATCGAGTGTGAGAGATAGCGACAGATCTGCCGCTGACCTGAATGTAGTAGGTCTTGAAGCCTTAACACTGGCTTTGATTTCTGGGGCTAAACCCCCAATGAAGCGAGCAATTCTCTTGGGTTCTGGTGTTACTAGGTAAGGAACCAGTCTGGACAGGGTATTGAAACTGGTGAGGTAAGCTTGACAATCTAAGTTTGTCATCACCAATGATAAGAAATCTGATTCAATTCTTTCGACCTCGTGTTGAGGGCAGTAGTTCTCCATAATGAGAGCAACAAACTGTTCCTATGACATGTTGTAAAGGGGGATCTTCCCAGCAGCTTGAATGAGAGCCTTCCACCATGCTAGTGCCTCTCCCTTAAACGATTGGGATACATACTTTACTACATCCCTTTCAGCACAACCGCTGATGTCAACTACCGTGTCCATTTCGTCCAACCAGGTCATACAATCTACTGCTCCTTTCTCCCCAGTGAAGTCCCGAGGTTTGCAGGAAACAAAGTATTTATAGGTACAGGACTTGGTATGCGGTTCATTACCGAACACTATCCTTTTGGATGGAACACTGTGTTGACCAGATGAATCTCGATCATCATCCTTCTTTGGTCCTTCTTTCTTAGCGGGCGGTGGCTTGCTGTGAGCCTCCGAATAAGTCTTAGGGTCAGACTTAGAGTGGGGTACAGATGAGGCTTTACTATTAGTCTCACTATACTCCCTAAATTGCTCCTCTACAGCTTTAGATACAGCTGAATCAATCAATGTACGAAGCTCTCCTCTGGTTATATTAATCCTTTCATCATCGCGGTTTTCCAGAGGGTGACTGTTCTCTTCCTTTGACCTAGCCATGTAGCTTTATATGCTACATAAAAATCAAACAAGGGCAAGGTTTATACGGAAGCTTTTACAGTTTTATCGTTTTAAACGATTTATTAACCATGGTAATATAAACCACATTGGTTAATTTGTTAGTTATATTTAATTAGCATTTTCATTGTAATTTATCCTAGTTATAAAACATTAAGGATATTAAGGTGGCGCAAAGGGCCTAGTCACAAGGACAATTTTTAAATTATTAGCCAGGATTTCAGAGAATCGAGGCATGAAGGTTTGAATCATAGTTCATTACATTTGCCAGACAGGGAGTCATAGCTACCACTGTCTTTTGGCCCATGTAGAAATGAGCAAGGCCCGTAGGCGTTATATTACCACGTATGGTCAAAATATGATCATCTTAATTGATGATTTAACCCATGATTCAGAGATCATTTAGTTGGGTTACGAATCTTTTGGATAGGTTTTACCGTCTTGGCCATGTCTGCAATGACATTTAGGCTAGGTTTTACCATCTTAGCCATGTCAGCATTGACATTTAGGCTAGGTTTTACCTTTAAGATTCTTTTTAATAATTAATGCAGAACAATTTCTAAATTGAAATGTTAATAAGGATCTGAATCTAAATTGAGGAACTGCCATCTTGGCCGGTCTTAATATGACCCGAGGCTAGGTCTTGTCCTTTTAGATTTTGCCATTTTATTATAATGGTAGATCTTATAAAAAGAATGTTATTTGCAGATTATACTCCAGTCGTTGATCAAGAAAAGATTAAGGATTAACCTTCTTGACAAGACCATTCCCTCAAGGATAAACCCTGCGGTTTAGACTTGGTGTTTCTTCATTGGCGCCCATCGTGGGGTCTACTACTTACCATCCTTTTCTTTTCTGAGTTAATCACATAGTTGATCAGGGAATTCCATTTCCAACCTTCAGTTCACACTCTCAGCATACGGTAGGGGCAGACAACGCGCACGTCCAACCCCCCCGGTTGACGAGTACAAAGAAGGGAATTTCACTGAGGGTGGGATCATACACGCCCATGGTAGTGTTGCGCGTACCAATTAGCTCACTACCCCAACTATCCAAAATACGGGTCCCACCACTCAACTGTCTTCGTTACTACCAGAGGGGGAGACTCCTGCCTCCTGGTACATGAAGTCTAAGGCTGCACTTAACGCAATTCACGCCCAACTATGTGCACAAGTACAGACTACCATGCAACAACAACCGTTTGAGCAAACAACTCTAAGAACCCTGGACTACAACTCCCCTCCACGCGACCGCGCACCATCCTAGGTGACAACCGACTGAGCAGGCGGAAATCATTCGTCATCATAATGACCCCTATTAAGATGTGAGCACTACGCGCGATACACGGACATACACATGCATACATGATGACACTCAGTATGAGCATCTGCGTACGAGAACTCCGGTTTATGATTGTCTAGGCCCATGTCGTAATACCCATGATGACTGGGACACACATACGAGAGAGTCTGATCCCACATACCGGGAGGGAAATAGCTCAAGGTTATTCAACCGAATACAAGGGAACCACGTGACGTACGAACCACGCACGCGCGCGGTGTACAACTCAGCTTCGGAGCATGAGTACAGTCTAGTCTATAAGCCGGCTGCAGCTACAGAAGAATCTAAGTTCATTTCGGATATAGTCTTGGCCCCGCTGGAGAAGGAGAAACTCCCACCTAATGTTGGAAAGTTTAGTGTTTCACCTGATCCAGACGACCACATTCGGCTGTTTACCAGCTCCCGGGACGTCAGTTGCTAGACACACCCTATGTGGTGTCAACTTTTCATCCAATCTCTCACGGGCGCAAGACACAGATGGTTCGACCGCATGCCTACCGGCAACATTAAGTCATTCACAGACCTACAACCGAAATTTTTGCAACACTTCAGCTAGCAAAGGCGCCATGTAGGGGATTCTACCGATGTCATGAACATATGGCACAGAGAGAATGAAGGAATTGAAGACTTCATCACAAGATACAACAAGGAGTGCCTCAAGAACGACAACATTAGTGAAGATTTGATGTGCGCACACTTTAGTAAGGCGATACGTTGTGATGACCTCATCAGAACCATATCAGGCAGAGATGGTATGCCCAAGGATTGGCACAAAGTTATGTCAGCAGCGAAGGTTTTCGCACAAACCGAGCAAAACCTAACTGTGGAAAAAATAATCAATACAAAAGTAACAGCAACCATGACCAAGGTCGGTGTGGAAAGAAATGCAAGAACTCTACTTGGAAGTGCACCTAACCTAACCCTTATGATGCTCATTCACCAGATGATGCACACGTCATGATCCCCAGGCTCAGTTATCGACGCGCAACTAAGCAGGAAAACTGAGAAAAGAACTGGACTCATCTCACGAAAACTCCAATGGAAATTCTGAGCACGAAGAACTACCAATTCAAGCCTACACAACCAATGTGCAACAACTAAGGTCAAGATGCTAACCTGCACTACGAGTATCACAAGGATATGGGTCATTTGACAAACAATTACATTAGTTTGCGGACAGAGATAGAGAGCCCTAAAAGCGGAAAGCTTACGCACTTGTTACTAAATGTTCGAAAGGAAACACGTCACATAGAGCATAAAGACGAAGGCCCTAGCAACAATAAAATTTGCCAGCTCGACATGCATATGGTCCAAGGCGGACCCAAGAGCAACAAGCGACAACACAAACATGGAGACAGCTGGCGTGAAGAACAAGTGGCTTTCCCAATGGTGCGTGGCGGACCACGTGACAGGCTTCCCGTTGTCATTGGCGTGAGCACCCCAGAGATAATCAACGGACAATGCTTCAATCAATTTGACCCTGAGGACAAGGCACACCTTGAGCTGATAGATTACCCTCTCACAGGTTTTTATAACGAAGTTGTCTTTCCGTTTGGGCCAATTTCTTTCCTGGTCACCCTAACGAATGGAAGACATTCAAGAACAGAAGACGTTAATTTCATGGTTTTACCTGCAAACTCTCGCCACAACATTTCTTTATGGTGAGAGTCACAAGGAGACTTCAGCATGATCACATCCACACCTCATTCCGCAATTGGGTTCCCAGTGGAAACAAAGGTGGCAATAATCTATGCTAAAAAGGAAGTCATGGTGGCGGAAGAACCACACCCAACAAAATCAACATAGTCTGCACCACGAACAGAGCCAGAGCAGTGGGTCCTTAACCGAAAATAACCTAAACAAACGACTACAGTCGGCCCTGCAACATCTGAAAGCATCCATCGGCGGACACTTGAAACTACACCTGTTCAAAAAATGGATATTTTCGTGTGCACCCTCGTGGACATGGCAGTGGGGGTTCGCGCGACATTGCTGAACATTGTTTGAAAACCTTCTCTTCCGTAGAGCCAGTAGTTAAGAGGAAAAGAAGCCTTGGCCTAGAGAAGAACCGTGCCATGAACGAACAGGTTAACGACCTCCTACAAGCAGGTATTCTTCGAGAAGTCCGATACCAAACATGGGTTGCCAACCCAGTGACGGTACAAAAGACAAATGGTGGCTGACACATGTGCGTCGATTACAAGGATCTTAACAAGGCTTGCCCAACGGATTGCTATTCATTACCAGAGATTGATTAAAAAGTGGATTCCATTGCGCCTTTCAGGTGGAAATGTTTTCTAGATTGCTATAAGGGCTACCATCAAGTACCGATGGCCCATGAAGATGAAGACAAAATCGCCTTCCGCACATAGATGGGAATTTTTTGCTACACGGAGATGCCTTTTGGTTTGCGCAATGCAGGGGGCACATACCAAAGACTTATGGATAAAACTTTCGACGACAACATAGGCAAGCATGTCAAATCTACATTGATGACCTCGTCATTATGTGCATGGAGGAAGATATTATGCTGAAGGATATTGAAAAGACTTTCAACACCTTGTGCGACATCAATGTGAAGCTCCATCAGAGTAAGTGCTCATTTGGAATGGAAGAGGGCAAATTCTTGGGTTTCATTGTTACAATGGACGGTTTCCAATTCATCCCAGAAAAAGTCTAAGCTATCAAGCGCATGGCCTCTCCCTCAACGATCAATGAGATGCAAACGTTGGCTGTACGCCTTGCCAAGCTTAACAGATTCCTAGCCAACCATGCTGCAAAATCATTCCCGTTTATCAGCACACTAATTTTTTTTGTCAAAAAGAATCAGTTCCAGTGGACGTTAAAAGCTGAATGCGCGTTCAACGAAATTAAAAACCACAGGGACTAACTATTTAATTAACTATGTAATTAACACCCCCCACATGTTAAAAAAATGTAAAGTTAGTACCTTAAGAAGTGATTTTAAACTATTAGTACCTTAGATTGTTAGTTTGTGTAAACCACAAGGACTAACTATGTAATTGACTCGGGTTATTTAAAAAAAATCACATTTTGGTTCCAAATTAACAGGTGTAATTACTTTTATGTATAAAACTATCTTGAGTGATTTTTATAAGAAAAAATAAAAAGTAAAGTGTTTTTTATATGCAAAATATCGTGGAGTGATTTTTACGGGAAAAAAAGTATGATGTGTTTTTTTTTGTGATATTTACCCTTTTACGTAGTGATACCCGTGTGCAAACACGGGTGGTTTTTAGAAATTCATGTATACTACATTTTAATAGAAAGTATACATAGGTGTATAGATATTGTAATTTTTAGTTTAGTTTTTCATTTGATTAATATTAAAATAGTCATGAGTTATTCTCACAAATCTTGCATGTTGATGTATTTGAACTCTGGTTTACAACTAAAGAAATAATCAGCCTAAACAAATAATTAAAAGTAGTCATTACCCTTCATCATAAAAATCGAGAACTACTATTTTAAATAGTGATATCTGGTTGAAAGTATGTGCAAACACAGATAGTTTTTAGAAAACCATTCATACCACATTTTATTAAACAACGAATCACTATATATTTTTAGAAGGTAAGTACTTTCCCGAATGTTCATAACTGTTAGAAATGTGCTTATTAAACTTCGATACAGAAGCTGTAAAACATCAAATGAATATACTAACAAATTTAAAATCTTTACTATAAAAAAAATCAATACATGCAATACAACTTGACTTTCAACAAACTTTAGCTGGCGATTTCGAGGCTTCGTTGGAACGATGATGTGTAATTGGAAGCTTCGTTGGAACGATAATGTTGGAACGATGATGTATAAACGGAATCAGTAAAACATATCTCTTTACAGAGATTTCGAAGAATCGAGCAACGAAAGTGTTCGAACACTGATGTGTAATCGGAGATCAACCGACTGAATCATGGGAGCTCTGGATTTGAGAGAGAGAGAGAGATAGATTGAAAGTATGGTTTGAATTTTGAATGTGGAGCCTGAATCATGTATGTTATATATGTGGAGCCAGAATTTTGAATTTTGAATGTAGCTAGAGCTTTTGAATTTTGAATAGTGGGCAAAGGTTTGAATTTTATATAGATAAAATATATTTTAAAAGATTTTAAATTAACATTTATGAGTAGGGTTCCTACGGAAAGTGTGTTTTTCCTAGAAAGTCTAGGAAGCGATCTTGTCCATCCGATTGGTGTGTTTAAGGGTTGAGATTAAATCAATGGCAATCTTGTAATAATTAACTATATTTAATAGATTGTTTTAAATTAGTAGGGGCAATTTCGTCCTTATGTGTGTTTTAAACCAATAAAAAATAACCGTCAGAGATATCACATCTCCTTAATTCACGCCAATTTCCCTCTCTCTCTCTTTCTCTCTCTAAACCCAAATTCGGAAACCCCCAAAATCATACCAAAAATACCTAAAATCATGGATGAAGATAAGAGATTTTCCTTGTTCCATATACGTAAGATCAAGTTTTCATTGTACTGCGTGTTTTACAAAGCGATTACGGGTGATTCTTGTTTGTAATTGACGGTATTTTGCTGGTTGCAGGGAAGAGATTCAAAAAGTAGGAAACTTTGGAAAGGATAAATAGCAGCGGAACAGTTACCGGAAGCCGATCGAAAGCTGGGGCGAAATTTGCTGATGTAAAACACATTTGTATGAATCTGCTTGCTGTTAAAACACAGCTGTATGAATCTGAATTGCTGTTAAAACACAGTTGTATGAATCTGAATGATAAAACACATTTGTATGAATCTGCTTGCTGTTAAAACACAGCTGTATGAATCTGAATGATAAAACACATTTGTATGAATCTGCTTGCTGTTAAAACACAGCTGTATGAATCTGAATGCTAAAACACAACTGTATGAATCTGCTTGCTGTTAAAACACAACTGTATGAATCTGCTTGCTGTTAAAACACACATGTATGAATCTGAATGCTAAAACACAACTGTATGAATCTGCTTGCTGTTAAAACACAACTGTATGAATCTGAATGCTAAAACACAACTGTATGAATCTGAATGCTAAAACACAACTGTATGAATCTGCTTGCTGTTAAAACACAACTGTATGAATCTGAATAATAAAACACAGCTGTATGAATCTGCTTGCTGTTAAAACACATCACCAAGAACAAACTGTTAAAACACAGTACCAAGAACATGCTGATAGATTCCAGCAAGAAAACGAAGGAATGATTGATATTACGTGAGATCAGAAATCGAAAACAATAAATTCCGAAATTTATGGATAGTTAGTTATTGAAGATAATTTCCTAAAATAAAAATAGATTGTGAAAGTACATAAATGCCCTTTTAGATAAAATCCTCAATGCCACATGTCGCGTTCTTATTGCTTCCTAGACTTTCTAGGAAAAACACACTTTCCACCCAACTCCTACTCAACATTTATAATGCAATAATGACATCAGATAGACATTGTTGGACAGTTGCCAACTCAGTATTGTGATGGCAGCGTCATTTGTCCTTTTATAGAAAGTATAGATTAATAAAAAACTTAGAAATCAAAATTGCTATGAGATTTAATAAAATAGGTTGATCAACATTATTTTTGTTATATTGTAGTATTTTTTCAATACTAATATAATAAAACTACGTCCCTACAAAATATATGCTACTTACAATAATTTGATTAGAATAAACCTCAAACGACTTTTAACATGGCATGTCGATTTGCTGATATTATATTATTATTCTTCAAATTTAAATTAAATAATTTAATTCTGAAAGTAGTACTAAAATTATTTTATTGAATTTTGAGAGTGATTCTTTGATAAAGAGACTTGGGTGTTGGGTTGATGAAATCGGACATGCACCATTCTTTTTCAATTGATATTAAGACCGGTGGGTGTGGTTTAGCGTCACCCGCCACCTTAGTCTCTATAGTGCTCCTGAGGCGCCATCGTTCACACCGAGCAAATGAAAGGGGGCACCATCCTTCTCCTCACCATTGTGTTAACGGAAGAAAAGGGGGTGCATGTGGGGCCCACCTCTTTTCAACTAATAAATTTTTTTTTATTTTGTTTAATAGGGGGGCTTTATACTACACCCTGCAAGTTAAAGGAAGTAGTTTTAAACCCCTCTGTGTGACATGGCGTGATAAAGCCCTTAGGGGCTTTATCAATGTTTTAAAAACCGGTAAATACCGGCCGGTTATATCGGTATTACCGTTTTCGGATTTAAATCCGGTCCGAAACACCCCGGTAAGTAGGATAAACGACATCGACTTTGTACCGCCGGTAAAATCCGGTATACCGGTTTGAACCGTTATACCGGTACCGGCTCAGGTCTGTTTTTGGGTTAGGATTTTACTTTTTATCGGCTCATCTTCATGTTTACTCTCAACTTTAACCTAACTACTTTAAATATTTTATCTCCTTCGATCAAAATTCAAATCAATCCATTATTCGTGACTTGTTCCCGACTTCCATCACTCCATCATTCGTTCCAGATTTACATCTACATCCAATTTTGGATTATTATTTGAGTTGATGTTGTAATTTCTGGAATTATACAATTAACTAGTCAACCCGGTTGAACCGCCCAATACAACTGGTTCAACCGGTTAAACCATTTTTGTGCGTAATCCGGTATGATTAAAAAACCGGATTTTAAAACATTGGGCTTTATACCACACCCTCACCCTAATTGACTTGAATGTATCACATCAGATTCAATTGCTTGAAACCATAAAAAAGATCTTTTGAGTTTTTTAGCACACGTATCTCTATCTCTTTAGAAGATTTCACGACCTTCAAATCATCTACGTTAACTTATAACCTATTAAATTTTGAGTGTGGTCCTTTGATAAAGACACTTGGGTTGATTAAATCGGACACGCACCCCTCTTTTTAAGATTTTTATTGACTTGATTGTATCGCATGCGATCAATTGCTTGAAACCATAAAAAATCTCTTCAGCTTTATAGCACACATATCTCGGAGTCAGGGCCGGCGCCATAGGCTTGGTAACCTAGGCATGGGCCTAGGGCCACCAAAAAATTAGAGCCTCCACTTTATAATTCGTTTAGGGTTTCAAAAAACGTAGGAACGGCCTTGCTCGGAGTACTAATTTAACGATTCAGCCGCTTTTAACCTTTTATGGATTTTCATGTAAATGTCAATTTCAAATGTCTCATATAAGTATGTGGTGACGGAATTCATAAGTTCCAACTGAAGTCCTAATAAGATTATGAGGCCAATTAAAATTCTAAGGGTTATCGTCTTCACTAAAAGAAATACGTTTGGGAAAAAAAAAACTCATGTGTTACAAGTCATGCCTTGTATCGTATAATATTCTATGTATCTTTTTTTTTTATTGTGAGACACTCATGATTAACTTGTTGACTTGACATTTAATATCGGTGTTTCTTTTAGGACGTTTACCGCTTTTAGGGTTCCTTTCGTAACATTTTCTAAGGTTTTACATTCTCTGTCATTTTGGTCTTTTCATTTTTGTGGTTTCTTGTCTTTTGAACCGATCGGTTTCCCATATTTCTTTGTGTGGTTATTGCTTAGGGTGAAGGGAGTGGGCGGCAAAAGGGTCGGCAAACTCCCTTTGCCGCGCGGTAACACCGCCCCCACCCCACTTTCACCGATCGGCAAACATATTGTGCGGCATACCCACACCGATCGACAAACATATATATATGAAATTGATGTGTGTATTGTTGACTTTAACACATATATATATTTTTTTTAAATGAAAAAAAAAAAGTTTACCACTTTCAAGTGTTTAACCAATGCCAACACTTTTCATCAAAGTTTAAACTCTTCACACCTGCTGACATGACACACTCTGATTGGTCCATTTTAAAGTTTGCCACTTTCAAGTGTCTAACCACTCCCTTCACCCTTATAGGATTACATCAATTCATACGACTGCTTATGATGTTGGTATACGTGAGTCTATGACATTTTGTTAGTTTGTTTGTGTCTCTGTATGCATCTAGTAATCCGTTTGCTATTATTTGTAATGTGTAATCTTTTGGATTTCAAATTCTCATTGCCTGCTTCAGAGTTCAGAACTCCAATGGTCCGTCAGTGATCTAAATTTGCCGTTAAAAAAAGTTAACTTACCATGCTGAAAACATATCTCTAGTTGAATTTAAATTCGAGTTAGATTATAACATTTAACATCCTGACTGATATGTTCAATAATATTTTTATACAAATTTTAGTTCTTAATATTATCCGTCCTATTATTGTAGCGAATAATTCATTTTTCTTCACATGGTTTTTGCTATTTTATAGTGGTAAGTTGTAGATATTAAATGAAGCGTTTTAAATATGTTGGTTGACTTTAACATAAATTGATAGTTGATAAATTCATAAATATACATTAAATAGCTGAAAGTTAAATGGTTAGGTGCTTATTGACCAAATAAATGCTTAGAAAGCAAACAAAAAAAAATTGATTTCAATATAGGCGGTTGTTTTTGCAACGTTTTTCACATTTATGTCTATTGGGTTTTTTTTTTTTAACTACAAATTTGGATTAGTGACGGACCACTAAAGTATTATCGTGCTATTAGCGGAGCTATCCGATCATATCCATCTGCACTAGACAATAATGCCTGAAAAAAACCCTTTGTAAGAATCGAACCCAATACTTAATGGTCTCTAAATCTTATCTCACCCTCAAGATGCCATTAGGCTATAATGTCATCGTCTGCTGGGTTAATTTGTAGAATGGTAAATACCACGTAAAAACGTAGAGAATGCCATCTAATTTTTTTAAACGTAGTTTAATGCGAGACATCGATTAAATGTGGCTGAATTTTGATTAAAGGTCAAGATTTGGTTTATTATTATTATTATTATTTTATTAATTTTCTTAGAACTACTAACACACACCTTCTTATATCTTATACTACTTTAAAATCTATATTTTATGTCTACCTAGGCAGTGGCGGAGCTAGCTCATTAATTTTGGGGTATCTCAAAATCTTTTAGAGCATTCACATCCAAAGAACTAAATTGTGAGTGTGAGGTTTTTAAAATATAAAGAGTATAAAAAATGGTTGTGAGTGGAGGAGAGATAAAATGTTACTGTTCATCTGTATATTTGGGGGACACTGTTCACCCACTATAATTTTTTAATATATATTGAAAGTGGTTGTGAGTGAAGGAGAGAGAAAAATATAATGATAAAGGTATAAAAATATTATTTAATTGAAAAGGAGAGAGAAAAAGTATTTGTTTTTAGTGGAAATATATTGATATAGGAGTTGTTTTTTAGTGGAATGTATGTATAATTTTAGGGGTCTGGATGTGAATGCTCTTACTTAACAGATTTGTCTTCTTCTATTTTTATAGTTTGAAATTGTTCCATCACATCGTAATTCTATGACGTTTTGTTTCTTATAGTGCCGCTCATACACAAAACAAAAAGATATTTTATTATTTTGGGGTTTGAGCTATGTTTGTCAATTGAGCATCTTTCAATTATATTATACTTAATTTGGGTTAACTCTATCATTACGTTTAATTATTATACAAGACTGTTGTTGTAAAAGATTTGAGCTTATAATAAATTAGAATTTTAATAAATTAAAGGAGTAAATTGCTAAAATCGTCTCTGACGTTTGTTCACATTTGCTAAATCCATCCCAAATTTTTTTTTTCTCATAGAGACCACTGAGATTTTTAAAAAGTTGCTAGTGGTATCTTGGTGGTGGGATAAGGCTTATGACCATTAGGTCATGGGTTCAATTCCCACAAAGGGGGTTTTCTCAGATTTATTGGGTTTCCTCCTGAATTGGTGTATAGGCATTATTGCCTAGTGGAGATGGATATGATCGGGTGGTTCTGCTGGTGGCACGATGATACTCCAGTGGTCCGTCAGTGATCCTAATTTGCCGTTCAAAAAAAAAAGGTACATCCAAAAATGACTAAGACTATAAGAATATTAAATTGAAGAGGGGTAATTTAGTCATTCTTTTAATTTACCCCCTTTTTTACAAGGTTATTAAATGCCCTTATAATCAAAACCCTAAAACTTGTTCAGTCGTCTTCAACACACAGGTTTGTTAGAGAACAAGTTAAACCATGATTGACAATTGGAGCATCTAGAATGTTAGAGAACAAGATTCAAATTTCAATCCAGAAGTTGAATACGGTTTGTTCCTCTGATTCAAGTTTTATTCGATTTGTTCAAATTTCAGTCGACTTAAGTTTTGTTAATTTTTTGTGTTGTATTTGATTTCAGATAATCACCATGATTTCTTCACACTGGAATTTCATCATGGTGGGAAATTTAGTGATTTTTCAGACTTAAGATATGAGGGAGGTAACCTGACGTACATTGATAAGGTTAATTCTGACCTTTTTTCAGTGATTATCATGAATGATATACTGGTATCATTAGGTTATTCAGAAGAAGACATAGTAACATATCATTTTAAAGTCCCCGGAGAATACTTGGATTTAGGTTGAAGACCATTAGGAACTGATAGTGATGCTCTTAAGTTGATAACGTATGCTGAAACTACTAAAGTGATTGAAGTATATGTTGAGCACTTAAACACTTTTCCTAGAAAGGATGTGAGTCATGAAGATTCTGAAGATATGGGTAATGGGAGTGATAAGGGGAGTGATTATGATTATGATTCTGATTCCGATTCTGATTACATAGTGGACGAATATAACATAGTGGAAGATGTTAATGTGAATGATATGGATGAGTTTAGAGCTATAGTGGTTACTGAACAAGCTGAAGTGAATGAAAAGGATGAAGATGTTCCTGAAAAAGATATTGACGCTGATGAGTTTGATAGTCAAGTTGACTCTGATGATGACACTCCATTGGAACAAGTTGTAAGGGATGTTAGAAAGCAGGAAAAGAAGTCAAAACCATCTAAGGATTTCCCTTTTTATATTGGGCAATATTTCATTGATAGAGAATCCTTAAATGATTTTGTTAGATTACATGCTGTTAAGTCTAGGAGACAATTGTATATTTCAAGAAATGACTTTAGAAGATTTCGTGTGATTTGTTTGGGAGTGAATCTTGTAATGTGATCTGGTGTGGACCGAATAAGTATCAGGTGACCGGTCCTCATATCATTGAACAAAGAATTGTTATGCTTGACAAAAGGTCTTGTTCATGTAGAAGATGGGATCTTACTGGCATCCCTTGTAGGCATGCAGTGGCATGCATTTGGGATATGGGATTGCATGGCCTTGGTGATGGTATTCCAGAAAAGTATGTTGATAAAGTCTACTGGTTAGAGACATGGAAGACATTCTATGCAAATACAATAGATCCAATTAATGGCATGGATATATGGCCAACTTTAGCATGCCCAACTACCTTAGTCTCTCCAAAATTTCATAAGCAAACTGGTAGACCTAAGAAAAAGAGAAAGAAATCTCATGTTGAGGTTGAAGAGTTGAGAAAGCAGGTTTCTACAAGCTCAAAAATGCCAAGACATAGCAACTATGTAACCTGTGGTATTTGCAAAAGTAAAGGACATAACAAGAGGACTTGTGGAAATGGTGCTGGAACAAGTGGTCGAGATACAGCTTAGAAGTGTTGTTTGGGTGCTTGTTTAATTTTTGATCAGTTGGCATGTATTAACTGTCAGGGTTGTATTTTTATGTGTCAAACTGTTATAGGCATGTGGTTATTTGGCATGTATTAACTGTTTCGATGGTAAATTTTTGGTCAGTTGGTATATCTGGCATGTATTAGTTGTTACGATGGTATATTTTTGGGTTTCATTGTAATGGGTTTCATTGTAATGTAATTCTGTTAACGCTGTCATTGTATATTTTTTTGGTTTCATTATACAGTTAACGTTGTCATTATAGGTTTCATTTCATATATTAACGCTGCACAAGTGGTCGAGATACAGTTAACGATGTTGTTAACTGCTGTTAAGTGCTGTTAACTGTTGTTAACTGCTGTTAAGTGCTGTTAACTGCTTTTAAAAACCTAAGGTCTCTATGAGAAAAAAAACTTTTTGGGATGGATTTAGCAAATGTGAACAAACGTCAGGGACGATTTTAGCAATTTACTCTAAATTAAAGTATCCTATTTTTTAGGTGTATTCCCGTATTTATTAAGGGGTGTCCTTTATATAAAACAAAAAAAAATTACATTACGAAGACGAGGGTTAAGCCATAGCCTGTGATACCTCTCTTAATACTATACCTTCGCCCCGGTATGTAGGACTTGACTGACCGCCCATCACTTAACGAGTGACACTTTTTTCAACATATTGGTACCACTAGGCTAAAAGGCCTTTGGTTATTGATTTTTACATAGGTAACGAGTTTTTTACATGATCCATATCACACATACTCTTGATGTTATTTTAATGTGATGAGATGACTAAAGCGAGATTTATGATTAGTAATAAGTGTAACATCCGACCTCTTGTGTCATCAATATTGTTCGTTTCACCCACAGAAAACTTTACCTAAGTAGAGACTTACCAGAAGGTGGAGTTTTCATCTTCTCCACAGTCAATGTGTCAAAAATGCATTTGTGAACAACTAAACTCTGACCAGCCTTTCACGGGTACTCAATGAACATCCAAACAATCTGACCACCTTGTTTTGCCATAAATCTCAAACGAAACCCACCACTTCCTCTCTCCGTATGTGTTGCAGTTGCATCACCGTTATATCTATCTTAAATATGGATGTCGGTGCTTATTAAGTTTCATATCCCTCCTTTTTTTGGTTTTACACTCTCACCCCTTGGTTTTTTTACTTTTACAATTTCACCCCAAAGCTTTTCTTTTGTAATGTTTATACATTACCTTTTTAAAACAACCACTAAACTTTGAAATTTAATATCGATCAACCGTACATTTCTAAGGACTTTATAAAATGTCATTTTCACCTCCATGAGTTTCTAACGTTTCAAGTCCCACCTCCTCCTCACGGTATTTTCATTCTTTAACGAGCCAGGTCAAATATAATACGCTTTCAATTGGTCTACGCCGTGCATACTTTAATGTATGGTATAAAAATATAAGTAGAAATATAATTATTTTCATCCGTTGAGTTTCTAACATTCAAGTTCACCTAAAGATGGTCTAACTCAAACATAGAGCTTTTAAAAGTAGATTTTAAATGTGACTGGTATACGTGTAATCAACTATAAAAATGTAATACAGATTAATAATAAAAAAACATACAAGTATTTAACAATTGAGAAAAGTCCCTGATAATTAAATAAGATTATATACACTTTAGAAACCGAGTTTGTTGCAAAAAAACACTTTAACTAGATTCTAATTATAATTCCTTCATCACCCCATAATCATGACTCACAAATCATAACCAAAATTAAAAACATATAAAAACATGATTTCTCTTTTTAAATAGGTTGTCTTAACACTAGCACTATAACAGCATCTTCGTTATTTTTTAATATTTTTATTTTTACAATACTAATATAATAAAACCACGTCCATGGTCCCTACACAATAATAATAAAATATACGTAGCTTACAATAGTTCGACTAGAATAAACATTAAACGACTTTCAACATGGCATGTCTATTTGCTCCTTTTAACTCCTAAATTATGTATAAAATATATTTTATTGTTTAATGGTCGACGAATGTCACATAAGGTGATGGGGTAAGAGAGAAAAAACGTGTTCGGGTCACCCTAATTTTGTCTTGAAATGAAGAACCCAAACCCACCAGTCTTCGAAAACACATCAACATTTGTAGAAAAGGAATAGAAATTCATTTGCTATTCTTTGTAAATGTTTTTCGTTTTGGGCTTCAAATTCACATTAATCACTTCATGAGTCGAATTTTCATACTAATTATGTATTTCATGTTATTTCTAGTGTTTCCAACATTACCTTATTTGTATCTTCGTATCTCAATAAATTGACCATCAACACCGTGCTAAAAAATGTCTTCAGTCGAATTTCGAGTTTTTCAAATTCAATTAGAATAATTAAGTATTAAATTATATTATATTTATTGTAAATTGATTATAATTATCTTTTCCATATTTATTGTAATTCTCCCCTGTATAATGAGATTTGATCCTTTGAACAAAACTTTGTAAGCTCCATGTAAAGGCATACAAAGTCTTGAATCACATTGACGGAACCTATGCACCCGTTGAAACTGACGATGGCTACAGTCAATCGGTAGAAATCAATGCCTTGGTTTTGAAGTGGAGTTATAGCACATTATCTGATGAGTTATAGGTTCAGGTGTTGAAACTGAAACTACAACATTTGAAACATCGTTCCAATAGTGGTACAATATTAGTGCTTGATATAACAGCCGCCAAAAAATATAAAAATGACTATTGATACTTGTACATCTTGTAACCATTTCATTAATTGAAATTGATTATTTGAGTATAACAACATTTAGACTCAGCAAACCACCAATATCTCAAGCCAAACAAATAGCTATGAATGGTATTTACTTTGAAACTCAACATTTAGGTCTAAACATCATAAAAAAAAAAAAAAAAAAAAAATTTTCTTGAAAATCCTCATTTGTTTTCTTTCAATCTCATTATTGATCATAACCCATTCCTATAGTGTTGCGGGCAACTTTACATCAGTTTATGTTGATTTATTACCAAAAACCCATTCTATATCAAGTCTATTTAACATTCTTGGAGAACTCTTTTACCCATTTCCCCCATTTAGCATTCAACAAAGGATAATTCTAGCAAGTTTAAAACAAAGAGAGTGATGTTTTCACACAACTAATCATAACAAAATCATCAAATTCTAGGATATTAGTAGTTAAATCAATCAATACTAAGAACTCAAAAACTCAAGTCTTGATTTTTCCAACTAAAATGGTTTCTTCAATTTAACAATGGTCAAAGGCGACATACGATCATCGTCAGCGACAATAGTCGGCGACTGCTTCATTTTCACCACCACAACTTAGGGGGTTGGGGGTGCTCCACTTTCCATCACCCGCCACACCCAATCATGTTCCGCCACGTCATCGAACTTGGTTCCATCACTAGTGATGGATTTTAGTCGGGGTGCCCATCACTCACCACATGTGAAGGAGAAGGAAGCATGGAGTGAAGGAGAAGGAAGCAGGGAGTGTTTGGGAATAAATCTTCAACGCGTTGTGACCACCACGCATTATCACCATCACGCGTGTTCAAGTTCAGTGGCGGCGGTGTTCCACGCGTGGTTCTTCTACCACCATGTAGAGCCCCGTCTCCCCTTAGGGGTTGGAATCTGCTTTAGCCACAAATCATCACTTCTTTTTGAAAAAACAATGGCTCAATTTTTTAAATTTTAAACAAATTAATTTTAAACTAACATACCTACCAAATACACACACATTTACATTACACATCTCACACAAACAAACACTCTCTTCCTCACTTTTAGTTTACCAATTCCAAATTCCATTTCGAACACAATAAGCTCAAGCAATGAAGAAACCACGCAACACCCACTTACACGTAATATTTTTGCAACGGGTAGCTCTAGTATTTGACGAAGAGTTTGCACAATCTCCACCTCTACCTATACATCCCATTATTACTAATGATCTCAATGTTCTTAATTATAAGTTCATGCAAGTCATCTTGCAATGGCGACGAATTGCAGCCCGAAGACGCCGAACAAACGTATATGATTCATCGGGCGTCGAAGCAAGCTCAACTTCCAGGCAAAAAATCTGGGGATGCGCAAAGAAATAAATAGGAGTCGAGTGGAAGGAGACTTGCGTCTATGGAACAACTACTTTGCTCCGCAACCTGTGTTTGATGATGTCCATTTTAGACGTAGTTCCTAAATGAGGCGTTCACTTTTCCTAAGAATTGTAAACGACCTATCTTTAAATTATCTGTATTTTACACAACGTACGAATGAAGTTGGCAGAATGGGGCTTTCTTTAATTCAGAAATGCACATCTGCCATACGTCAGCTAGCATACGGATTGGTGAAACTACAGCCTTGGAATGTTTAAGAAAATTTGGCAAGTTTGTTATTGTACTATATTCTAAAGAGCACCTGAGAAAGCCTAAGGAAACCGACGTCCAATGGTTGTTGGAGGCTCATGAAAGCTGACATGGCTTTCCAGGAATGCTGGGTAGTATTGACGGTATGCATTGGATATGGAAAATTGCACTGTTTCATGGCACGGGCAATATACTTGTAGTGATCACGAATTTCTCCCCATAATGCTCGAGGCAGTTGCATCATGTGACATTGGATTTGATATGTTTTTTTGGAGTTATCGGGTCAAATAATGACATCAACGTCCTAAATAAGTCACCAATATTCAAGATCAAGAGTAGTTGTGTTTTTAGTGTAGTTTGTTTTTTTTGTTGTATGTTTTTATTTTTAGGTTTTCAGTGTGTTTTTTTATATATATTTTTTTTATTTTTAGGTTTTAAGTGTGTTTTTTATTTAATGGATTAACTTTTTAATATTTTTTTTATAATTTAATAAAAAATATTATTATTAAATAAAGTATAAATAGAATTACATATATAGGTTAATAAAAGGAAAAGTATATAATAAGGTGAATAATGAGTTGGAGGTTTAGAATTTTAATGTTGGCGTTAAAAATAGGTTTGGAATGACTGTGACATGATGATGTGAATTTTTATCTAGTTCAACGTTGTAGATGCTCTTATAGTGAATAATGCTTTTTTCTTCACATGTTTTTTTGTTATCTTATGGTATAAATTGTGGTATAGATATCAATGAAGCGTTTTAAATTAGGGGTGTAAATGAGTCGAGCCGAGTCCGAGCTCGTTTTACTTATGAAAGCTCGAGCTCGGCCTCGGCTCGATTCGAGCTTTGTTTCTATAGCTCAAGTTCGACTCATAGGTAATTTTTCAAGCTCGGTACGGGCTCGACTCATTTATTATTTCCTAATTAATTATATTGTGTAATTATTATTTTATATATAATTTAGTATTTTTTTTTCATAAATTTATAAATATTAACTATTAGTTTTTAATATATTAATAAAATTTTATATTATTATATTATATACTATTATTATTTATACATATTAAGAAAAACTTTTGATGAATAGTGTTTTGGGTTTCTTAAGTATTTATATACATATTTTTAATTCTAATTTTAAATATTTATGTATATTTTAATGGTTTTTTAAGTATTTATCTAATTATTTTTATTCTGATTTAAACCTTTATTTATACTTTAATAATACATTAATCCTTTATGTGACGATAAATTTATTGGGTACGAGTATCTTTATGATCTAAACCGATCGATATCATTCGAATAATATCGATGCTGGTACCGATATTCGTTTTTAATTGTTTTATTTCGATGTAAAATACGTGTTGATTTCTCTATCGAACTCGGTGTTGGTACTGATGTTTGTTGTTTTTATCGTTTTATGTGGATGTAAAACATGTGTTGCTTTTTATATCGAACATGAGTGCTGGTGTCGATGTTCGCTTTAATCATTTTCTGTCGATGTAAACTAGGTGTTGATTTCTATACCAAGTGCATGTATCGTTCAGGTATTACAACGACCCGACCCGACATGACCCGATACCGATCAAATGTTCACGGTGTCGGTAATGTACCGCCTCAACGCGCGGACTATTACCCTAGTACATATTGATACAAACTTGCCATGAATAGTGTTTGTAGATTTTTTAGTATTATTTTTTAAAAATTTTAATTATTTTATTATCGTCCTTTTAATTGATTTTACATATTTTTTTCAAACGTAAACAAACAATTTATTAATCATTTGATATCAATCGATGATTTTTAGATATTTATTTTTTTAATCTTTTAATAGTAGTATTTTATTTAGCATTTAATATGATTTCTTTAGTAATAACGTACATTCGTTAACTTTTCAAATAAAAAAAATCTAAGTCTATATCTATGTTTATTTATTTATTTTTAACATTCCAAGTTATTTTCCCATGCATTGTGATGATACGTTACCGTAGGCGTTGGTATCGGTTCGGTTCGTTACAGTACCTGTACGATTCAATTCAGATTGTCACGGTACTGGTACCGATATTCATTTATCGTCACAAATAGAGTTGTATAAATGAAAGACTTTTGAAACCAGAAACCATAAAAATGAATATATGTATCGGTACCGATGTTATTTTGTACGGTACGTTAGAAATACGATGTCAGTTTATTGAAAGAAAAAACAATAAAAATAAATAGGCAAATTGGATTTAAATAATCCCAACTCACTGTTATTGGCCAATAATAATCCCAACTCATTTAATCACCAATAATAATCCGAACTATTCACTTTTGTTTGTAAAATACTCTCAGTTAAAAAAACACTAACTAGGTTAAAAAATCGCTGACGCGGCAGGTGACGTGGCATGCCACATCAGCAATTTTGATGACGTGGCAGATGATGTGGCATTTTTGATGACGTGGCAGCTGATGTGGCAGTCTACGTGGCATTTTTTATGACATGGCAACTGATGTGGCAGGTGACGTGGCATGCCACATCAGCAATTTTTTAACCTAGTTAGTGTTTTTTTAACTGGGAGTATTTTACAAACAAAAGTGAATAGTTCGGATTATTATTGGTGATTAAATGAGTTGAGATTATTATTGGCCAATAACAGTGAGTTGGGATTATTTAAATCCAATTTGCCAAATAAATATAGGTACCGAACTGATGTTCTTTTGGTTTCAGTTCGGTTCACTACGGTAGCGACACAATATTTGTTATCAAACAAGAAACTATAAAAATTAATACATACTAGTATGGTTGTTCTGTTCGGTACGTTATGATAGCGATATAATCTTAGTTTATCGAAAGTAAAAGTAATAAAATAAATACCGGTAACGATATAAATGTTGTTTAGTCGGTTTCGGTTTTGTTTGATACAATAGCGGCACAATAGCCGTGTTCAATAAAGTTCATATGACAATGTTGAAAAAAAATAAACATATGACGTAAACCAACCGAGCCTATATCAACTAAATAACATCGGTACCGGTATAGATATTCATTTTTATTGTTTTTGATGGATGTCAGGTTTTCTCTTTTGATTACTATAGAGAATGTCGATACCGTAACGAACCGAACGAATACCGACCAAATTTCTGCCGCGAAGCGCGGGGAAAATCACTAGTATATATAAACAGCAGGCTCGTTAAGGCTCGCGAGCCGGCTTGAGCACGATAAGCGAAGCTCGGGCTCGTTTATTAAACGAGCTTGTTTTTTATGTTCAGGCTCGAGATCGAGCTTGTTTAAGCTCGGCTCATTCGAGCTTTTTTTCAAGCTGGTCTTGAGTAGCTCGCTAGTAGCTCTGGTGGTTTGCACCCTTTGTTTTAATTTTTTATAACAGTAAATTTGGATCACCGACAGACCTTTGGAGATCTGGAAAAAACTCTCTTATGGAAATTAAACCCAGAACCTAGTGGTCTCTAAGTCTTATCCTACTTCTAAAATTTCAATAGGCAACCATGACCCCTGGTTTTAATTATGTTGAATGACTTGATGATCATAAATTGATATTTGATAACGTTTTATATTAAAAAGGTAAAACTAAGATGGTTTACCTACTAATTAAATAAACAAATGCATAGAAAGAAAAAAAAAGATTGATTTCAATTTAGGCGGTTGTGCTTTGCAACGTTTTTCACATTTTATGTCTATTTGGGTTTGTAGAATCATAAATAATAATAATTAGTAATCGGGTACATTGCAAACATTGAATGAATTAATTCAAACGTTATATGATGCATACACGATTTAAAAACATGGGCTTTAACATATCATATCTGATGTAACTCAATAGCATTTGCGGTTGGATCCAATGTAAAGTAATTGAATTTATACAGTACAATCATAACGTATTTATATGTGATCCGACTCGTACATAAGAAACGTACAAAACAAAGCTTAAAACGTGTATAAAGGGAAAACGGACACGTGTACTCAAAAAACATATTCAATTCAGCGGTAGAAATTTTACCCCTAGCACGTTGCGACATGGTCGAAACGTATAGTAACTCAAATTTATACTGTCGAATGAGAACGTATTATATTTAACCTCATTCGATTCAGAACAAAATTTACAATGAAACGTAGACCAACTAAAAATGTACATAAAATAAGCACGAAAACGTATTATATTTGACATGACTTGCTTAAAAAAAGTTTATGTAGAAACGTAGAAAAACTCAAATTTATACAAACACATAAATAAAAATACGCACGTAAAATTAGTTTTTTAAGTAAGGAACTAAAGAGGTAAATTCGGAGCTTTAGAAACTCGGGTTGGTTTAAATGATATTTTTACAAAGTTCTTAAACACAACGACAAATTATTAGTATTTTAAAAAGAAAATTAGCTAAAGAAAACTTACTTAAATATTTAAGGATTATTTTTGGTTAGGGGGCCAGTGTTGAAAGAATCGCTAGGCGCTAGTCGGGCGGTGGGTTACCGACTAGCGATTAATCGGGATTAATAGGAATTAATCGGATTGAGATTTTTATATGTAATTTTTAGTTACATATATACACACACATTTTTATATGTTAGTTTTTTAAAGTAGACATGTTTTAACCCCTCATCAGCCCATTTTTTAAAGTAATTGGAAGAAATTTATATGGTTTGGTCAAAATTTGGCCGGCATCTAGCCAAAATTTGGCCAGAATAGGACCGCCATTGACTGCCTAGCTATTAATCGGCTATTAATCGGTGAACCTCCGATTAGTGATTAATCGGCGATTAATCGGAGACTTGTCGGGATTTTTACAACCATGTAAGGGGGTAGCGGTGGTGATCACTCATCACTCACAACATCCAATTAAGTTCCGTCATGTCATCAACTATTATTCCATCACTCACAACCTTTTTTAAGTGGAAATGGTAATCGTTTGGGATGGAATTTCATCACTCACAATCTTTTTTATTTTTTTAAATTATAAATTAACAATTAAACACTAAAATTATATGTTATAAACTTCATTTAAAAATAAAACCTAAATTACATACTAAAAAAAAACTAAACATTGGAAATAAAAAAAACCTAAAAAGGCCGACTTAAACGGATGGCATCTCACACCCCCACTTTTCACATACCTCGCGTTTTTGTTGAATTACGACCGACTTAATCGGTTCATCGATATTTGTATGCGGCTGTAACATGATTTTTAAATCATTATGTTTTTCTATTGCGTTCAAGTGTTTAATATACGCCTCCAAGCATTGAGGTTTTGTCATCACAAGTTTTTCTCTTCTTTCTTTGGATTCGATTATTTCCACCAATTTAACATCTTTGAATTCGGAGATCGACTCCGCCAACACTTCCTTTCCTTTCCTTTACTTGACGAATCACCACTTTTCTTGCGGCGTGGCCTTATAAGTGTATCTTCTTGAATGGGTTCGTCAACGGGTTAATTGGGTTCGTCAACGGGGTCGTCATTCAAATTCATTTGGGCAAGTTATCCGACGCGGAAGTCGTGTAGTTCCCCGATTCGAAGCTCTTTGATCTTTTGGGACCTCCTCTTTTTTGGGAGCCATCAGCCCACCCATGTCGACCAAATCAACCGGTACCCACTTCGGGTGACGCCTCGCAACCTCCCATGCCGCCACATGTGGAAAACTCCTCTTTTTGTATACTCGGCAATACTCGTCGGTGGTGGTTTGCATGGTAGTCGCCTCGCTCGCTCCACTTTGTGGATTTTGGTTATAAAAAACTAAAAAAGAAACTATCTAGAACTGTTTTTCTGTTTAAAAAAAACTGTTTTCTGTATTTTATAAAAACTATTTTCTGTTTAAAAAAAACTGTTTTTTTGTTTTTTTTTTTATAAAAACAAACAGTTTACTCTTTTTAAAAATAAACAGTTTTCTGTTTTTTATATATAAACACTGTTTTTCTGTTTAAAAAACAAACAGTTTTGTGTTAAAAAAACAAACAGTTTTCTGACAAACTGTTTTTTTTATAAAATCTGGATTTGTGTTTTTTTTTTTATAAAAACAATTTTCTGTTTTTAAAATATAAAAAAACAGTTTTATGTTATAAAAAAAACAGTTTTAAATTTATAAAAAAAACGTACAACTTGAATGAAATAACCGTTGAATTTACTAATTTTTCGGTTCAAATCGGTCTACTTCAACGTCATTTGATCCATGTTTCGGTCCGTTGAACCGGGAAGTTTTCTAAAATGAGCTATGACTCGTCTCCAAAAGATTTTTTTTCTTTGCTCGTTGGAATATTTCTTGTTTTCAAAGGTGTGGAAGTACGCCTTGACCAAGGCGACCTCCTCCTCACTCCTCCATTGTCTCCGAACGGATGATGGGACAACTTCTTGAACGTCATCCTCATCTTCATCGTCATCAAGATTTTGTTGTGGTTCGTGGTACGCACGTGCAAAATGATGGATGAGGGTGTCATCTTCTAGTGGGTCGACTTGGTGGGATTGGGTTTGAAAGTGTGGAAACGATTGGGGTTTAAATTGGTGAGGTTAAAATGGTGGAACGAATGGTTGGAATCAATACGGTTGTGATTGAAAGGGTGGATATTGTTGGGTTTGAAAGGGTGGAAATTGTTGGGTTTGAAAATGTGGGACTTGGTCGGGTTCGTCTTGCAACCTAAAGCGCGCCGGCTCGCCAAGATTCGCTCGAACCTTGGGTCGTACTGGATTTTTCTTCGAACCCGAACCTCTCTTGCTTGAACCTTCCATCTTTGTATTGATTTTTTTTTAATTTGGAAGAATGTTTGGATTTGAAAGAAGCATTGAATTTTTTTGAATTTGGAAGAATGTTTGGATTGAGTTGAAGAATATTTGGATTTTATAAAAAAACCCTCAAACGGTCATGTTCTCAACGGAAACAAGCCCCCAACGTTCCATTTTTTTGAAATTTAACGCGTGATAAATATCAGGCGTGCTAACTTTCACGCGTGATATATGTTGGTGGCGGAGGTGTGCTAAATTGTTTCACGAGTGATGGGGCTTCTATCACTCACCAACCCGGGTCCCCTAAGGTCGATACTATAAAAAACCGGTACTAGTATTCTTTTTATGTTTTTTTTTATTGATGTGAAGCACGTACTGATATCCTTTTGGACATATTACGACTTTATTTATTGGGTTTTATTTTTGGTTTACTATACCGAGTACCGATATCATACCAGTACCATAACAAATTGAACTGACCGAAGTAGCATAGAAATAATCTCAATTGTTATTGTTATTGTTATTGTTATTGTTATTGTTATTGTTATTGTTATTGTTATTATTATTATTATTATTATTATTATTATTATTATTATTATTATTATTATTATTATATAAACTAATAATGAAAAACATGTGAGTTTTTAATAATTGAGAAAAGTCCTCAATAATTAAATAAAAGATTATATATTCTTTAGAAACCGAGTTTGTTGCAAAAACTCTTTAACTAGATTCTAATTATAATTGTTTCATCACCACATAATCATGAATCATAAGTCATAATCAAAATTAAAAACATACTAAAACATTATTATTTTTTAAACAGAGTAAATTACACAGATTGTCCTTTAATTACACCTTAAATTGCACTCCCTGCCCTTTCCCTTTAATTTGTGCATTCCATGTCCTTTAAATAACAAATTTGCACACTCCTTATCCTTTTCTCCAAACCCCATCCAATAACCCAGTTAAATGCACCCATGTGCCTCTCACATGATGGGTAAAATTGTAAATAACCTTCCACCTACCCCTTAATACCAAAGCTGCCCCGAAGAACTCTGACTATTTGTCCCGGACCCGACCCGAACCGATCTGTTGACTAAGTTGACTCGGTTTGACCGAGTCAAATCGAGTTGAACCAAACATTGACCCGCCAAACTTGAACTTGAACCTGCACCGAACAAACCGTGACCCAAGCCTCGAACTTGTGACTGAATCTGGTTCATAACACCCGACCCCGTACAGAATAAAACCTTACCGGAGATAATCACCATCATGTCGTCATTGGTAAACCATCGGAGGGGTGTGGTGTTCGGGTGAGTTGCTGAAAGCCACCACCGCCGTGAGCCAGAGTCGCCGATGGTTGATGTGTCTGCCGGAGATATTACAGAGGGAGAGAGAGAGGGGAACCGCACCGGTTCACCGGCCGCCGATCGGAGGAACGCGGGTTGAGGGTGGAGCCGAGGGGTGTTGCAGGTGATTATAAGTGTTTATGTTGTTTGCAAGTGAGATCGAGATAGTGAGAGAGTAAAGATGTGAGTTCAGTAGTTGTTATTTAGGGTTTCATTAGGAAGATAAAGATAGAGGAGGAAGTTTTGTGTGTGTTGAGTACTTTGAACAAAACATGCAATCCTTATGTGAGGAAGTGTTTATAGTCTGATGAAGAAATCGAAACCCTAATTTATGTGGGGAGGAAGAAGACTCCTGGGGTTTTTAAGGGTAGGTGGAAGGTTATTTACAATTTTACCCATCATGTGAGAGGCACATGGGTGCATTTAACTGGGTTGTTGGATGGGGTTTGGAGAAAAGGACAAGGAGTGTGCAAATTTATTATTTAAAGGACATGGAATACACAAATTAAAGGGAAAGAGCAGGAAATGCAATTTAGGGTGTAATTAAAGGACAATCTGTGTAATTTACTCTTTTAAACATGTCCTCTAAACTCTAAACACTAGCTGCACTATAACAGTATCTTCAATAATTTTTTAATATTTTACAATACCGCTATAATAAAACCACATCCCTACAAAATAATAATAATAAAATATACCCAACTTTACAATAGAATAAACATTAAACGAGTTTCAACATGGCATGTCTATTTGCTCCTTTTAATACCAAAAATAATAATAAACTATATTTTATTATTTCATGGTCGAATAATGTCGAACGTAGCGTGATGGGTCAAAAAAAAAGAAAACCGTGTTTGGGGTCGCCAGATTTTGTCTAGAAACAAAGAACCCATAAAAAGATATAATAAAAAAATCGGTCTACAAAAACACACCACAAGACTTGCAAAAAAGGAAACTACTTGTCTACTAGCAGCCCCCACCCACTCACCAACCGACCCACTTGGTCGCTAAATCCACTTAATTTAGTCACAATATTGTTCATATAAATACCACAACATTGTGACAACTGATAGGTGATCATATATCAAGTATTATGGACACAAGAAGAATGAATATGAACATGAGCTCATCGTATGGCGGTGCTACGACGGTTGAGCAACGGCGGTCGGTGTATAGAAAAACAGAAACCATGGTATCGAAGACGAAGAGCGATTTTAGCGTCGAAATGGTGTTGGCGTTGGTGGGATTGGCCGCGTCGTTGCTGATACTGCCGTTGATATTGCCGCCGTTGCCGCCGCCGCCGCTAATGCTGTTGTTGCTGCCGATTGTTATTTTTGGTGGTCTTATGGTGTTTGCGTTCTTGCCTAATTCTTGGTCGGCTAGTGGTCGTCACAAAAGGATGGTTTAAAATACTTCTTTTGGTAGTAGTTTTAACTTTCAAGAAATGTAAAGAAGGCTGATATACTTTTAGTTTATTATTTGAAATGTTGATCGAAAATTCGAAATGCATATGTTTGGTTAATGTTATGAGTTTCTGGTTTTGTAAATGGTTATAGTTTATGAAATATAGAGTAAAGTACATTTCTTGTTTTTGTGTTATGTCAATTTAGTCATTAAACTTCGTTCATTACAAGGTACCGAGGATTGTTTTTAAGTGGAGATTTTGTCCTAATTTGGTTGATGTGTGACATAGATGTTGCGCGTGGGGAGTCCGGTAAACGCTTGACCAACCGCATCGTCTAAATTGAAACAAGTTAACTGATTGAATCGTCTAAAGTAAAACAAGTCAACCGACAGAATCGTTTAAACTAAAACAAGTCAATCAATTTGGGATTTTTGGGGTTCATGATCTGGTTTTGGCGACAGTGTCGAAGCTTGAGATTTCCGAACGGGGGTCGAAAACGTATATACCTAAAAAAATTATAAAACTGGGGGGTCGAAAACGTATATACCTAAAAAATTCTATACGAAAACTATATATCGGACACTACTGAGCTAAAAGTTCGGAGTGTCGGGCGCCCCATCCCCCTCCCCGGCCCCTTCTATCCTGCACCTATGTTTGACAGTTTGGAACTTGGAATCGGTCATGTGTGTGTATTTTGACTTTACATGATAAGTTCTTAGTTAAACCATTCTTTTTAGTCTAAGATCTTTTTTTTTTTTCTGAAAATTACATAACTAGCCATTGACCACACTCTTTTTCAAAACCAGTTATCTGCGTCTTTGGAGCGACCTTTCAAGCACGGGATGCATCTTTCAAACACAAGATGCATCTTTCAAACACAAGATGCATCTTTGAAGGTCTTTGGGAGCTGAAGTGTCTGACGACTGAGATGCGTCTTTCAAACACGGGAGGCGTCTTTGAAGGTCTTTCCCATGCATCTAGGACTTCTCCCTTGCGTCTGGGAATTCTCTCATGCGTCTTTCACACCACGTGTCCAATTTTTATTGGGATATTGGATTTAAATAACCTCAACTTTCATCAATTGGTCAATAGCACTCCCAATTTTTGATTTGTGCCATATTACTCCCAACTTTCAATTTATTGGCCGATAACATTCACAAACTAACTGAACCCTAACCTAGTTAGTTTTTGCTAATTTGGCACTTATGTGTTGACATAGCATTTGACATGGAATTTTTTGATGACGTGACAACTGATGTGGCACTGGTTTGATGATGTGGCAGCTGATGTTAGCAAACAAGGTTAGTGTTAGGTTAGTTTGGGAGTGCTATCGGCCAATAAGTTGAAAGTTGGGAGTGGTGTGGTACAAGTCGAAAGTTTGGAGTGCTATCGACCAATTGGTGAAAGTTGGGGTGTAAAACCTTGTTGATTAGGTTCACACGTGAAATCAGAACAAACACACCAGTTTTGTAACACCCCGTGTTTCGAAAGTCAAAGTCAAAGTCAAGATTGAAGTCAAAGGAAGACAAGATTGCTAATTGCGATCTGTCACTCCTTGGTCAACTCCTGTTTTGACTTCTTTGGCTTGTAGTTAATCTATTTATTTTATCGCATTAGTTGTATTATGTGGAGTACTTGTTAATAATCGAGGTTTAATCGCATATTAATCGCATGTGAAATCGATTTATCGCTATCGCATTCGCAACTCGAATTATGTGTTCTGGATATTGTTTTACGTGTGTGTGCTATTTATGTGTTACTTGTACATGTTATGTTTATGTTGAGGTGGAAATCGAAATCGCAATCTATCGCATCGCAAATCGAATCGAAAACGCTAACGCAAGTTAAGTATAGTGACTGTATGTTAGATATAGTAGTTGGGATTAAAAGTAATTTAATGGGTAATACCATCGCATCGCTCGCTCGAATCGCATCGCAACACTCAACACTCGAATCGAAACGACTAAACTCACCACGCCGAACACTCAGATCGAGTGGCCAACCGATAGGGTGGCCATCCGATCGGATTGCCATCCGATCGGGTGCCATCCGACCGAGTTGCCACCCGATCGGGTTGCCACCCGATCGGACTGCCACCCGATCGACCAGCCTTTTCCCCACTTTCCTTTTTAGGAAACCCTATAAATACCCCTCATATGTCACATCACTGATGTGACTGCTCTCTACTCGACCCAGCCGCACTCAAGCTCTATTTCTCTCGATTTCTCCCGATTCTTGTAAGTTTTCAACCTAAATCTTGTACTTTCTTGATCTACACGCACTCCTACACCTTTCTATCTTTTGAATCTTAACTTTTAACCGTGAAATCACCTGATTTGAGGTGTTCTAGGGTGATGTCATCATGGAGTTCTTATGAACTTCAATATTTGGCTTCATTCCACCAAGAACAACTTAGATCTAAAGGATTTCCACAATATTTATCAATGATTTCACTTAGATCTACACGAATTCATGGACAAAAGGTATTGAGAGAAGGTTTTCCAACTTTCTTTCAACTCTATTACACTCAATGCACTCAAACCCGATAGAATCGGAGCTTGTTCTGATCTTATACTCATTCTTGGTGATGTATTAGTTCCAGATCCGGATTCTATCCAAGAGATATTGACTTCATGTTTGAACATGAACTATTAACTCGAACCGTGAACCGGTCGGACTTGGGTGATTCCTGTTCGGTCGGGTCACTTGGGCCGAGGTAAGGGTTCTGTTGTTCAAGCAAGATGTCAAAACGTCTCGTTCAAAACTACAAACTACCAAAAACAACCAAGTGTCAAGATGATCAGGCCATCGGAACGGATTGCCGTTCGATCGGATTGCCATCCGATCGGATTGCCACCCGATCGGACAGCCATCCGATCGGCTTGCACCTTGGTCCCACACTTAAGACTTTTTGGAGAACTGAGCGTCGAACGGATTACCACCCGATCGGGTTGCCACCCGATCGAGCGGATATTCGACCATGTGATGTTTGGACTCCAGCACTTAAACAATTTCCAACATGTTCAGTACGTACGGATTGCCACCCGATCGGATAGCCATCCGATCGAGTGACTGTCCTGCTGTGAACTTGTTCTCAAACTGAGAAGACTCGCCAATCGGATTGCTGTCCGATCGAACGACCGTTCGACCGACCGACCTGAAAGGTAGAGATACTTCTCTATTTTTCAAATGCTACAACGAAAACTTCAAAGTTCAGACCATCATACACAAACACATCCTCACCAAACGAGGTGTCAATCCAATCAAATGGTCATCCGATCGGATCGGATGACCATCCGAACGGATTGTCACCCGATTGACTGGCCATCCGATCGGACTGCCATCCGATCGGATTACCATCCGATCCTTGGTTCACCTATATCGTTTTACGAACCGACTTTCGCTTATGCTATCATTAACTGTTCAGGCTAATTCCGCTCTAGCGCTCCCTTCAATCCATTAACCTTATCGCTGTGAGTATACTCGATCCCTTTTTGCTTTATGCACTTTTGGGTGTTACATACGTTACTTATTCTAAATCACATCGAACACACAACGCAAACACTATTTATACGCTGACCTCTAATGCATGTTATACGTGACTCGATGAATGCCTGTTTATTATGTTAACACATTGATTGCTGTCTACCTGCCTTAGCAACGATTTTACTATAGTTTGGACTCAGCACCTGTTAACTCAGGGGTTGTTAAGGACAATTAATTCACGTGTTCATAGTGGTGAATATGTGATGCGCACTCGCTACTCGCAGTCATTGGTATTGATAGGATCTTTGTCGATAACTTACATGCTTCACATTATACGTTGTACATGCTGGTTATGCGTAAACGATTTCGAACTCTATATGCTATTATCAAACTTGTATGCTCACCTTTACACTATGTGTATTGACCTTTACTGTAACGTATGTGGCGGGTTCTTAAGATGCTAGGACGCCTTGTTTGTTGTGTGATGAAATCGAGGCTAGGAAAGAGTCTAGAAACAAACAAGCAATTTATTTTTATTTGGAATCTGAGTTGTCAGAACAGAACTACTTGTCTTGATTTTGTCTGTAATAACTATGCTACTTATTATGTCATGGTATGGGACGTGATGCTTTAAATAATTGGTAATCGTAGTTGTTATGGAAACTTCTGGACAATCTGTTTCACTCAGTGTCGCGCCCCGATGTTTCCGCCATCGGTTGGGGTGTGACAAGTTTAATTGAACTCTGTACAGGATCGACACACAACCCTACAGAACCAGACTCTGTCTACACGAACAGAAAACACGAATGCAGAAAACTTGCTTCAACACGAGTGACTCTTTTTATTAATTAATAAAAGACTTCAATCAGAAAATTACATTCATAAAATTAAACCTACGACCTGTTTAAATACTAGAGATATTATAATCCTACCTTGACTCAAATACTTAAAACTTAAACAGATAATTCAAACTAACTGATAAACATAAAACTAATTTTAATTTATCTTTTCAATTCTCCTCCAAACCGCCCCTTAAGAATTACCGTACCACCCTTTTAGTCCATGCAAATATCGCAATTTAATACTCCCTCTCAATATTTGCTTCTACCAGTCCCAAGCTTCATAGAACTTGATCATCTTCTCTTTAGTCAATGCCTTAGTGAACATGTCTGCTGTTTGATCATGATTATTAACATACTCAAAATTGATTTCTCCCAGTAACACATTTTCTCTTATAAAGTGATAATGCACTTCAACCTGCTTTGTTCTAGCATGGAAAGTTGGGTTTTCCGCTAAACGAATAGACGAGATATTATCACCATATAAATCCACTTTATAGTCCACCTCTTGACCAAGCTCATTCAACAAATGAATCAACCAGGTGCACTCTTGAGCCGCCATAGCTGCTGCCCTATATTCTGCTTCAGTAGTCGACAAAGACACAATTGGTTGACGCTTACTACACCAAGATACAGCCCCTGACCCAACCATAAAAACAAACCCAGTTGTTGACCGACGTGTACTCGGATCCTTTGCGTAGTCAGCATCACAAAAACCTGACAACTTCACCTTGGACTCCCTCTTGAACAATACACCATAGCTAGGTGTATGTTTAACATATCGAAGTACTCGTCTTACGGCATCGAGATGTGGTTTCTTCGGCCTTTGCATGAACCTACTTAGGACACCAACTGCGTACGAAATATCGGGCCTCGTAATAGTCAAATAAATCAAACTCCCCACTATTTTCCGATACATAGTGGCGTCTTCTAAGTCTCTTCCCTCTTCAGCACTTAGTTGTAGATTACAATCCATAGGAGTTATAGTTGGTTTGCAACTATTCAGCCCGAACTTACTCAGCAGCTCATTTGAATATTTTTGTTGGTGCAGGATCATACCATCAGATTTGTAGCACAATTCCAAGCCCAAAAAATGCTTCAAAATACCCAAGTCTTTCATCTTAAAATGAATGCACAGATTCTTCTTTAATTTTTCAATCTCATCTTCCAAATCACCTGTAATAATTAAGTCGTCTACGTATACCAGAACCACTGCCAGCTTATGATTTTCTACTCGTATGAACAAACTTGCATCGGATGTAGCAGATTTGAACCCATTAATTTCTAGAAACTCGCCAATCTTACGGAACCATGCTCTCGGTGATTGTTTTAGGCTGTATAAGGCTTTCTTTAGCTTGCACACATGATTTGGATGTTTCGCACTTTTGAAACCTCTTGGTAGGTCCATGTAAATAACATGATCCAAATCCCCATACAAGAATGCATTACTAACATCCATTTGCCATAGTCTCCACCCTTTACTCGCAGCAATTGCAAGTAATACTCGTACAGATGTGAGTTTAGCAACCGGACTAAACGTTTCTTCATAATCCAAACCATATTGTTGTGAAAACCCCCGGGAAACCAAACGAGCTTTATACCTATCGACTGAACCATCGACCTTCCGTTTAATCTTATACACCTACTTACAAGAGACCGTATCCATATCTTTTACTCTTGACACAAGTTCCCAGGTTTGATTTTGTCTAAGAGCATCGATTTCTTCTTTCATTGCCCTCATCCACTCTTCCTTCTTTTTAGCTTCCTCAAAGGTAGTTGGTTCCGTTTCGACATCTTCCAAAACAGCTAGATTAGCATATTTTGGATTCGGCTTATGTGGACGAGTGGATCTTCTCGTTTCGTGAGAACTTGTTCCGCCACCTCCTGTTCGAATGCCACCACCCTGACCTTGATTATTCATCCCAGTTTGCCATGGACCTTGTCGTGAACTAGGTGCTTCAATAACCGGTTCCACTTCTTCTTCAGTAATCGTTTCTGGTTCACTTATATTTAACGTTATATACGAGTCTAGTTCGTCTTTCAGAACTTGTGTATCCGGTAGCTGCTCATAATTATCCAACCACCATGTTGATGCTTCATCAAATATGACGTCCCGTGAGACATAACATTTATTGGTTTTAGGGTCGCAACACCACCACCCCTTCTTCTCGCTATCGTAACCAATAAAAATACATTTGATTGCTTTTCGTTCAAGCTTATGCCTCAGATGATCCTAAATGAAAACATAGCATACACATCCAAAGACTCGGAAATAACTTACATTGGGTTTCTTGTTGAACATTTTCTCGAATGGTGACTTATATTTTAAGCCTTGTTGAGGGATTCGGTTGTGAATATACGCTGCTGTTAACATCGATTCAGCCCAGAATCGACCTGGAAGGTTCTTATCGTGGATCATGCTACCGGTCAACTCTGTTAGAGTTCGGTTTAACCTCTCGGATACCCCATTCTGTTGATGGGTATGATAGCATGTTAGTTGCCTTTTAATTCTGCACTCCTTCAAGTATTCATTGAATTCTTTTGACGTGTATTCCCCACCGTTTTCTGAACGAAGACATCCAACACTCATCTTTGTTTCTCGTTCTGCCTTGGCTTTAAACTCCTTGAATTTACTAAATGCTTTCGACTTTTCTTGCATAAAGTAAACCCAAACATATCTTGAATAGTCATCAGAAAAGGTTAACATATACCTCATTCCTTTTATTGATTTTTGTTTAACAGGTCCAAACACGTCCTAGTGAACAAGTTCCAATGGTTAAGTTGCATGATAATTTGAGCTCTCGTATGGTAATTGATGAGCCTTGCCATACTGACAACCAGCACAAACCATGTTTTTCTTAACTTCAACATCTGGGATTCTAGCAACTAAATTTCGTTTAACTATTAGTTCTAGCCGATCATATCCCACATGCCCGAGTCATCGGTGCCATATATTCTAGCAACATCTGGCATTCTAGCAACTAAATTTCGTTTAACTATTAGTCTTGTCTACATAAGCTGTCCCCACCGATAACACATAAACAGATTCATTCTTCTTCCCACACAACACCGGTTTAGACTTTGTTTCAAATTCATCAAATACCTGCACATTGTTAGGTCTGAACAAGACATACCTTCCAACTTCGGTTATTTGGGGTACAGAAAGTATATTTTTCTTCATATCAGGCACATGGTAGACATTTTCGAGACTGAACCTAGGTTCATTATCCTCAATCTGGACTTCACCAATGTGAGCAATGTTATGCCTTGAGTTGTCAGCAATTACTACAACTCGACTTCCTTCATACTTCTTTGGATTTTTAAGTTTTCTTTTATCTCCGTTCATATGATTAGAACATCCAGAATCAAAAATCCAGTCATCAACATAAGTACCTTGTTTCTTAGTTGTAGCTGTTAACGCATACACTGGTTCGTCTCGTGCATAGTGAACTTCGGCATCCCATGGTTCTTCTTCGGATGTAGCAACGGCATTACCTTCTTCGTCTTTCTTTTTCGGACAATTTCTCGCCATATGTCCCTTTTTACCACACCCATAACACTTGTCGGGAAACTTTTTACCTTGATATCAATCTTTCTTGTCACTTACTTCTTTGGTGCCTTCACGATCCCGACCTTTTTCATTATTTTTGTTCCGATCATTGAAGCGTCTTTGACCTGGTCCCTTTTCGAAATTTTCCCTTGCCTCAGTCAGCATACATAGCCGTGTCCTCCTTCTTTACTGAATCTTCAGTCTTGACTTCAGCCATCTGGGTGACTAAGGCTTCTTGTGCTGCAATTAAATTCTCGAATTCCACCAGAGAGGGTTGTGTAGGCCACCCTTGAATGGCCACAACAAACGTTCTATATTCTGGTTTCAACCCAAAGATTAGGATACACTTCATTCTCGCTTCACCAATACGTGATTGGGGATCTAATTCCCCAATCTCCCTACACAAAGTTTTAACTTTGTGAAAGTATTGTGATACAGTAAGATTCTTTTGTGCGATTGATAGTAACTCGTTTTCCAACAGTTGAAGCTTCGCGTCGTTTTTCTTAGAGAACAAGGCTGCGAGAACATCCCAGGCTTCCTTCGGGGTCGCCAAATCCCGAATATGATCCAGCAATTCCTCCTTGATCGTAGTCTTCAAAACTAACATGGCTTTTCCGGTTTTTATCTTCCACTTGTTGATTACACCATTAACATCATTCCTAGGTTGAATGGTGTCTGCACTTTGTACAACTTCCCATAAATCCTGACCTTGCAGATACGAACTCATACAGGTAGACCAGGTGTTGTAGTTTGTGTTATTTAGTTTCTTCACGCCACTAACAAGATGAAACTCCGCCATGACTGATCGTTTATTGTTCTTGGTCACTTCTTGTTTGCCGAATTAAAGCATCCGATGCTTTGATACCACTAGTAAAACCTTGTTGATTAGGTTCACACGTGAAATCAGAACAAACACACCAGTTTAATCGAACTCTGCACAGGATTGACACACAACCCTACAGAACCAGAACTCTGTCTACACAAACAGAAAACACGAACGTAGAAAACTTGCTTCAACACGAGCGACTCTTTTTATTAATGAATAAAAGACTTCAATCAGAAAATTACGTTCATAAAATTAAACCTACAACCTGCTTAAATACTAGAGATATTATAATCCTACCTTGACTCATATACTTAAAACTTAAACATATAATTCAAACTAACTGATAAACATAAAACTAATTTTAATTTATCTTTTCAATTCTCCTCCAAACCGCCCCTTGAGATTTACCGTACCACCCTTTTAGTCCATGCAAATATCGCAATTTAATATGGGGTTATTTAAATCCAATATCCCTTTTTATTGGGTTTTAGTGACGTCGCTTAAAAGACCATCACGTGCTTGAAAGGTCGCTCCAAAAACATATGAGGTGGCTAGTTTTGAAAGGAGGTGTGATCAATGACTAGTTTTGTAATTTTCCTTTTTTTTATTAGGCTAAGATCTTTTGATACCTGGTCTTACTTAGAATTTTCTGAATTGTTCATATCTTTGAAACTCTATTGACCAATCCATGATCAAACGTTTTGTAATTTTCCTTTTTTTATTATTCTAAGATCTTTTGATACCTGGTCTTACTTAGAATTTTCTGAATTGTTCGTATCTTTGAAACTCTATTGACCAATCCATGATCAACCACATTGGAACATGTACTGCAGTGTAATGTTTTTTTCTAAATGGCAAATTTGGATCACTGACGGATCATTGGAGTATTATCCTGTCACCAGCGGAATCACTCGATCATATCCATCTCCATTAGGTTATAATGCCTACACACCAATTCAGGAGGAGACCCAATAAATATGGTAAAAACCCTTTATGAGAATCGGACCCAAGACCTAATGGCCCTAAGCTTTATCTCACTCCTAAAATACCACTAAAGTACAATATCATAGGCTGCAATGTAATGTTTTGTTCTGTTAATTAGTATTCAAATTGTTTTGATTAGTTAAGGAGGTAGGAAGTTAATTAATTAAAATGAAAAAGAAAATCTAAAAAAAAGCATAAACACACCGAATTCAAAAGCTCGGTAACTTAATAGATAACTCGTAGGTCTATGCGCATGATCATTATGCTAAATCTTAGCTCTGATATCTAAAATTCTCAAAAGACATTAATAGATAAACAAATAAATATTACAAATATATATATATATATATATATATATATATATATATATATATATATTTAAAAGGGTATGGTCCCAAATGCTGCATAAGTCATAGCGCATTGGGCCCTAACCACATTCAACTTGCCAAAACTCAACCTGTTTCAAGACTCATGTGGATGAGATATGAGGCAGACACACTTTTGTTGCTGGAAATAGGAGATTCTTCTCCTACCGGCCATCTCTACACCCCCACCTTTCTCTCTTCTTCATTGGAGATCTAGGTGCAAGAGAAAGAACAAGGTGTGATTCTCCATACTCTCAGAGAAAACGGTTCCAATCATCCTGGCAATGATTCCATGTTTCTTCAATATTCAAAATAAATATATGTTAGAAATAACCCGATGATGTGGCCTTACGGATCATTTGGTAACATTACCAATATGACATAACTAGTCCCCGACAATTACTTGATGGTAGTAATTGTAATTATTGATTAGTTTAAGGGGCAATTATGATTTCCCTTTAGGTACTTTCAATAGAGAATGTAAAGAGTTTTCATAACCGATCACTATTCATGATCATCATTCATTTTTGATGTTAAATATATATTGATCATAAGAGATGAACAACTTGATGAAGAACACCAATACTAAAAAAAAAAAATTCTCTCTAGTGTGATCCATCAACACAAGGTACCATAACGGGAATCATGACTTCATCTTTATCCTCAAAGATAATCATCCCTACAAGTAAGTATCTCTAACTTGGCATCTATATTTATGTTATGATTGAATAAACATGATTAGGGTTCTTTATTTTAGACCCATGTTTATAGATATAATCAACATGTGGTATCAGAGCAATGTTGATTATATGAATCCAATCATGTTAATTATTTGTTGCCTTGTTTTTGCTCAATCGATTTTATGTTTTGCGATTCATAATTATTTTTTATCTGCAAAAGCGTATTAACAAGTCGATCTTATGAAACTGGAAATTAAAATCATTAAAACATTGATTTGTTTCTATGGTTGTTGAATCGGTTTTCTTGAATTTATCACAACTAGCAAATCACCATGGTAAAATCAATGATTTCTTTAGTCAGAATTATGTGACGTTTCTTCTTCTAGAATTACTCATTAGTTGCACTTCATGAATTGATTGAATGCATGATGTAATTCATTAAATATTCATAAGTTAATTGACTGAAATGATTTTTACCCATGAATTAAATATGCATATAATTTGGCACTTTTCTTTATTTGTTATCTCCATATATGAGCAATACGTGAATGTTGATTTTTTAGTTGATTCAAATAACAAAAGGGATTTATTCAAATTCTTAAAAATACTTATAAAGTGCAAATGCCCACCTAGTATTTCATCCTTTTAGGAATTTAATTAATTCCTTTTGATATTAATTTGATATCTATTAGAGAAAGGAATTCGTTTCCTACTGTATTATGTTTAAAGAGGTGGATAATTGATTGCCACATCTTTTGGTATATCCACATTAGACTTTTTATTACGACCATCTAATGGATACAATTAATGTTTGGATTTGTATATTTATGCAAATCTCTATATTTGATTTAAATCTACTGAGATATATTTGATTTAAATTTAGTGAGATAAATTATGTCAAAATCCTTATGGTTACTATATTTGACTATATGGGATTCTATTATGTTTTGGGTTCCTCACACTAAGCGAAATTTAATCTTTTTACTTATGTCTTGAAACCTATTTGACATACGAATTTGCATGCCTTATGTTAACTTTTGGAAGCCTTATTTTATTTGGTTTTGTATGACCATAACTTGTGAATGACCCAACTTAAGTATGCAAGTTAAATGGCGAACTTCAATGATCGATGATTGAACCAACGGGATATCATTTGATTAAACATTGAAGCTTAAGTTATGCCATCTTATATAATTATTTGTATTTGCCTAATTTACATAAATATTTCATTTCTGGCCCAAAGGTGTTATGTTATATTTATGTGTTTTACCTTATGATTTATATATATTCATCATGATACATGAATTTTGGTCAAAGCCAAAGCTAAGCTAGAGTTCATGTAGAACATTGAGACAGTCTATATTTATGTGTGTTCATAATATGTGAATTTTGGTCAAAGCCAAAGCGAAGCCAGAGTTCATGTAGAACACTAAAGACGGTCTATTATTTATATCGTTCATAATGCTGAATTTTGGTCAAAGCCAAAGCGAAGCCAAAATTCAGGCAGAACATTAAGTTGGTTTTATTTATTTATGTTCATAATACATGAAATTTGGTCAAAGCCAAAGCGAAGCCAAAGTTCATGTAGAACAATAAGTCACTCTATTATGTATGTTCATAATGCATAAATTCAAGACAGTTTGTTTTTTATGTGCGTTCATAATGTCTGAATTTTGGTCAAAGCCAAAGCGAAGCCAAAATTCAGGTAAAACCTTAAATTAGTCTGTTATTTTGGTGTTATAGTAGACTATATCTTCAATATAATAATTTGTGTATGCCTTACTTGATTACCCCATAATGTAAATCCCTCCAAGTTTCTTCTTAAGTTTGTATCTCATCTATTTTATCCACTCTAATTTCAAAACCTAAAATGTTTTGCTTACTAAAGAGTTTCTACAAATTTGCTCTTGTTGGATTGTTGATTATTTCTTAAGATATGATAATCTTACTGCTCTTTTCTGATAAAAGTATTACAGAAGAAAACTAGAGCATGATTAGTGGGATAAGTCAACCATTATATCTGTTATGATAATCAAGAACTCATTTCATTATTGCCATCATGGGAGCTATTCCAGATTCTAAATTTCCCAAGACTAATCTGTTTTCTTTGGAAGAATCAAAATAACTCCTTAAACGCATGCATTACTCTAGTTTCTTACTATAAAGTTAGTGGTATATGTGAATACATCATGATGTACAATACCATGAACCATTACTTAAAGGTTTACACATGGAAATCAGTAAACTTTTCTGATGCATTACATATAACTTTTCCACCAATACCATAAGTTGCCTTAAGAATCAACTATACCACTCAAGAGTACCAAAGGAAAATGTGTGTGTTGATTAGCAACATATGTACAGGGAAATGAATGCATGAAACTGGAAAATTAGATGTTGTTCATCTCACCGCCACTAAACCTAAAAGGAGGATACTTTTAAGATTCAAAGATAGTGTACAAGTACTACTTCCAGCTATAAGTTTCTTCAAAGGAAAGCCTCACTTCAAATTTTTGCCATTAACTAGGCATGAGCATGGACTATCCATAATTCAATGAGACAGCCGGCTAAGATAAGTAGTTAGATATTTATGACATTTGAGTCTGCTAATGATAATATTCCAATTAACACATGACGGGTTGAGTCTAGTTCTATACGTTTACTTACCAGAAATAAACAAATAATTAATATGAGAATTAGTGGCAAAATTTTATGTTAAGACTATAAGAACCATAATAAACTGTTTTATAATTGGGCTTTAAGATACCTTATATATTCTGTAGATTATTCAGAATTTAGTATCAATATAAAAGCTACATTATGACAGTTGTGAGGTTTGCATGGTTAAAACAAAGTCACTCTTACCTTAAAATCTCATATTATTTGTCATTTCAATCTGGATAGAAACCTTGTAAGATAGAACTAGATGATGCTACATTTTTTCACAACCTTTTGTTATCATGAAAATGAAAATTTAACAAAAGAAAAATGAGATCTACAAACTTCATTCATTAAGACCAAATTGCATGCGAAATTTAGACCAGGTTAATGAAGGATGAAATATTATCAAATTTCATTTTTTAGTGACTTACGAGCATGTGTTAAAAGCCTTAATATTTAAATGGCTAAGGTAATAAATCAAGTTCCTTCAGAAATTATATTTCATTGGAACTTATCCCAAAAAGGAATATTCAAACATAAGTCATTTATCATTTCAAATAATATTTACTTGTATCTAATATGTCTCAAATGGATCAATTTATTAAAGAAATTAATTCATATATACTATGACTCCTTCTAAATATGTCCCTCAAAATTTTTATAACATCTGGACATTAAGGAAATCAAGTCTAACATATATGACATGTTCCCACAGCACGTACATCATTGAAACTTATCTTGTAGCATTCCTAGAGATCTAAAAGGTTAGTGGGAGCATTAAATGTCTTAATCTTAATTTGCGAGAGTAGCAAGAGGTAGGGGAGTGAAAACTTGTTGTTACCTCAATTTGTACCTCCTGTACAACACACTGCTCCTTCACAACTTTTCTCTTTAAGAATATACTGCTACTTTAACAAAAGTTTCATTGTTGCTTAGACATGGGCACACTCAGATTTCTTGCCAAACTTGTAATCCTCAAACAGAGAAACTACAAGAAGTAAACTCATTAATTTGTTTCTTTATTAGAATTTATTGGTCTTTTAATGTTGACCATAAGCATGCTAAATTGTTAAAGATTTCTAAGTCAGTGTGAGCAGTAAAGTCCTTATCAGGACTTGCCAGAAGTGCAAGAGGAGGGGGGAAGAGACCTATTAAATTTTACTCCGATTACACCTCTTGCACACCATACTGCACCAACTCTTACACACTTAGAATCTTGAAAATGATAGCAACTTAATCAAGAGTTAATCCATAAAACTGAAACTCATAATAGAACCCAATAATCAACTATGGAGGTCATCTAGGTTTAACTTTGATGATTATGTATCCTCCTTGACTGAAGTTGAAATGGATATTAGAAAGTTTACTGATCCTACCTCTTTTAATTAAGCCATTAGCATCAATCAATTTTCTAAATGGAATAAAAATTGTTATTAGCAAATTTGATTTTATGTGTCAAAATAACGTTTGGGATTTGGTTGAATTGACTAAATCCAAAAGCAAACGTTAAGACACTAAAAGCAAGATTGATTATTAATGGTTATACTCAGAAGAGAATTATTTATCAAAGAATCATCTTACCTTTCTTACAAAAGGTTTCTTTGAGGATCATTGTTGTTCTAGTAGCTTATAATCTTTTGTAGCTACATTAAATGGATAATAAAACAACTTTCCCTAAACAAAGACTTACATGTCCAAAACAACCTGAAAGTTCTAAACTGAAAGGTCAAGAACACTTAGTTTCTAAGTCGATGAAATCCATATATGGGTTAAGCAAACATCAAAATGTGACGAAATCTTAATGCAATTCTTTTCATCATGAATTAAGTGGATTTATGTGTACCAACCTCAGGATGAGTGGGAGCAACTAACATAAACTTGTCCTTATATAGATGACACTCTTTTTGATAAGTATATGTTACATAAGTCAAATAATTTCTCACACATATTTTGATATAATGAATCTCGGAAAAATCACTTACATGAGAGATATCAAAATATACCGAGATAGACCCATTGGGGCATTAGTTTCATGCCACAAGCTTTCCTCTAAAGTGGGTCCTTATATATGTAACAAACAATATTGCTCTCATTAAGAGGATAAAATGATAAATGAGATTACTTCCTTATGCTTCATTAATTAGAAGCCTTATGAAGGTTCAAGTCTATACTCGTTTAGATATTGCTCACATTGATGAACATTAGATTATTGTGAAGCATCTTACAATATCTTTAAGAAACGAGAAAGACTATAAGAAGAGGTTGATTATTCTTACCTTGATTTTATGATGTTCAAAATAAACTAAAAGTCAATTTGGGGTAATCCTTATGTCTACGGATAAATCTATCTCATGGAGGAGTCATAAGAAACTGTTAACAACAACCTAAATTATAATGACATAATATGTTGTTAATTAACAACGCAATTGTCACTAAATGTTGTAGAAATTTTATCAGTGGACTCATAAACTTATTAGCTCCATATAAATACTATATTGAAGACTTACTGTGAAAAGTCAGCTACCTTATTTCCTCGAACAGTAACAGTTCGAGAGGTGCTGCATTAAACTTCAATACAAAATTATTGTTCGTTTATGAACAAGAAGAGGAAACTAGTTATTTGTATCGAATACATTTACATTCATGATATGCTTGCGGATCTGATAACTAAGGTCTACACCCAAAGTCTTTTTAAGAGCTCATAATAAAGACAGGTTTTACTAAAGGCCCTACATAATAGCATATCGTACATATGAATGATTAGTTATTTTTTCCTCAATTATACAATTTGTTTGTCTATAAATACGTATGTGCACCTGATGACGTATAGACAAGAATTATACAAATTAATTTCAAAGGGCTTACCTCAGTCATTTTGGTCTTAAATTTACGTATGTTTTGATTTGGGGTTGTAACATGATTAATGGGGGTCTTGAGTTGACAATAACTCAATGACTGTATTTTTCTGTTGCAATTTCAATTTGAAACATTGATTAATGTTTTAACTTGGCCAAACTTACTTATACTTATCACAAATGATCACTTGGCCAAGTGGGAGAATGTTACAAATAACCCGTTGATGTGGCCTTACGGATCATTTGGTAACATTACCAATATGACATAACTAGTCCCCGACAATTACTTGATGGTAGTAATTGTAATTATTGATTAGTTTAAGGGGCAATTATGATTTCCCTTTAGGTACTTTTAACAGAGAATGTAAAGAGTTTTCATAACCGATCACTATTCATGATCATCATTCATTTTTGATGTTAAATATATATTGATCATAAGAGATGAACAACTTGATGAAGAACACCAATACTAAAAAAAAAATCTCTCTAGTGTGATCCATCAACACAAGGTACCATAACGGGAATCATGACTTCATCTTTATCCTCAAAGATAATCATCCCTACAAGTAAGTATCTCTAACTTGGCATCTATATTTACGTTAGGATTGAATAAACATGATTAGGGTTCTTTATTTTAGACCCATGTTTATAGATATAATCAACAATATAATCTTTTGTAAATCTTTATTTTGATCTTCTATTTTCACACACTTTCGTCAATATCATTAACTTCCTCATGAGCAGGAAGTCTTTGTCAACATTAACAACTTCATACCATCAATAGTTACTTGTTATTTAATAGCACTAGCTTACCCCAACTACCAAGTCTCTTTTATCTTCAACAAGTTGTTCAGTGGCATCTTTGATTGTAGTAAATTTGTTTCCATCGGTTGAAAACACTTATACGCATTGATTAAAGAGCAAATATTAAAAAAATCTAACATATTTTCTGTTTTTTTCTGACAAAAGTCCTGTTTTTCTGTTTTGCATGTTAAAGTCCAAATACTTGATAACTTTGAACATAATTATGAACTTTTTTCTAAAAGAATAATTTTAAATGCAAATTAGGTCCTTTGTACTTGTGATCATGTACTTTAACTTATGTTTTTTTCTCATTAATCTCCACTCTCATCATTAATCAATTTATGAATGTTGAATTCTTTAAAAATTGACAGACTTTGGAGCTGTTAGCTGAAGTAGCTGTTTTGGAAGAAGAAGTTGTACGGTTAGAGGAAGAAGTTGTTAGCTTTAGGCATGGTTTGTATCAAGAAGCTGTTGGTTTATCATCCAGAATCAATATTAATTCGGATAATAACTCATTAGAACCATTAGAACAGTCTGCGAAAACTGGTGATGGATCAGTTGAAATGGCTTCAGAATCATCGAAATTATCACAACAGAAAGTTCTGCTGAATTCGCTCTCGAGAAGTGCGTCGAGTAGATTATCCTATTCTAATCGAACCGGGACTGATGTTTTGAATAGGGTGGTTGAGATAAAGCCTGCGGATTTGAAGAAATCGGATTTGATCATTAGTGATGATGGTGTTTTAGGTAAAGAAAACCGGTCATCTGCTAATCCCAGTGGCAAAGTTAAGAGTTCACCTGAAAGGGTACCCGAGGAAATGCAAAGTTTAGTGAGAAAACCTCAAATCAAATTTGAAACTGCTGGAAAATGCAGTCCTCCTAAACTACAGGTACTGTATAATATCCGTTTCGACTTTAAAAGGTGAAAGTTATGCAATCTAAGTCATGGTTTTGTTTGAGTCAATTAAAGAAAATTGTGATTGATGATTACAAGTTTTCTATATAATATGCTTAATGTGGTGGGAATTATAATGTTAACTGAATTGGGCCACAAAGAATAGAGATTAATGAAAAAAAAAATCTAAATTTGGAGCTCAACTCATAATTAAACTAGAGCTTTCTTTTGTTATAAAGTTGTAGTCATCAATTTTTATTAAAATCTAAAAGAAGTCGTATTGATTTTGAGGCACAAATTAGGGGTGTTCAACGAATTGGATAACGAATTTTTGAATTGGTCGAATCAAATTTTTCAAATTTAAATATTTTTTTACCTGAATTCGTATTTGATTAAAAATATGATTTATTTGATTCGGTTCGTATTAGAAACTCAAATTCGAATCAAATTCAAATAAATTCGATTAAGTTCAAATTCACCCTAAATAATAAATCGTTTAACTTTTATTTTTGAAAACTACTACAAACTAATTATAAAGGCTTTTAGAGTTAGACCCAAATTTAGGAGGTTTTCTCCATGTGTGTGTGTGTGTGTATATATATATATATAGGGTTAGGTTAACGTACAATATCCCTTATATTGAAGCTTGGGAAGGAGGAAAGATCTGGCAGCATAAATTAGCACGATGACCAGCTCAGGTAATTCACACTTTCAATACATTATAGTTGCCTCTAAAGATTACTGTTTTTACAAATCCATTTTTAGGTTGAAACTATCGATCTATTGAAGACATGAAAGCACTATTGAAGAAGAAGAAAAGTCTGTTTAAAGGGCAAAGCCCCGTTAGAGACAAGGCACTGGTATAGAAGGCCAAACATCTGTTTAAGCCTAAACAGATGTTTGGTAAGTCAACAGAGGTTTAAATCCCTCCGGTTGGTCAACAGAGGTTTAAGGCCAAACATCTGTTTAAGGCCAAACATATGATATAGAAGGCCAAACATCTTGAGCAGATGTTTAAGCCTGAACAGATGTTTGGTAAATCAACAGATGTTTAAATATTCAGAAACAATCCGATGAATACGCAACATTGATCATGGAAGAATTAGACCTCGACAACCGTGGCTACATCATGGTACAATTACAAACCACACAACAATGTTATATGGATATATATTGTTTGGTTACAACAAATTTTTTTGTTATTATTTATTAATGATTAAATTTAAACAGATTTAACACTTGGAGATGTTATTATTACAAGCACCAACACAAATTGTGAGGGGAGAAAGCCGAAACTTGAGCCAAAAGCTGAAGACGACACACCATTGGAACACGATACGAAGATGGTATGAAGATTTGAAGTACTTTTTATACAAACAGACAAAGATGTTGGGTGATGACAGCCTTAATTTCCATAGGCAAGTTTAGTGGTCACATATTTGAACAACGTCTTTCATACTAAAAGCATAAAAATGATTGTTGATCCTTAAGGATGAAAAAATCCTTAAGTTTGTGTACTTATAAATTGATTGTTGATCATACTTGCACAAAAATGGCATATGTAATATGTAATTTTTGTAGTATTTATAGTTTTTTTTTATTGTATCATTTCTATTTCTATTATATAAATGTATAATGATTCGTTATTTAATAAAATGTGGTATGCATGGTTTTCTAAGAAACGACCCGTGTTTGCACACGGGTCTTACCGCTAGTACTTTCTATAAAAGGAGAAATCTCAGTGACATAAGAAAAGCTGATGTGTCAGGCAGAGAGGCTGTCCAACAAGGCTTTTCTTATGTCATTACTGCATCATAAACCGGAATATATAAATCACTTTAAAATACATTTAATTTCAAAGCATTGTCGTGTATTCAAATGTTTAAGGTCTGGCCCACATTGAAAAGGGCAAAGCACTGCCCATCTACAAGAAAGTATAACTTAGCAGACGGTTCCTTTGGCAAACGTATACCTTAGCAGATGTTTTGAAATTGCAGGTAATTTCAAATTCAAAATGCATGGGGATATGTAATTTGCAATTAATGCATGTCACTCACTCACTTCTGTCAATCATCTTCTTATATAAACTGATTTATATTCTCATTTCACTCTTCATATTTACATTCTCGTGTTCACTTCTTTTGTATTTTCAAACCACATTTCTAATGTATCTCTCCCTCAAATCCCTTCTTCTCAATACTCGACATTTGTTTATAAAGGATAAGAGAAAACGGAAGCTCTCTCTGACCCACTTTCCGAACAAATTTTGGGGATATGTGGTTTGCCTTGATGATGGTAATGTGATATATATGATTATGTTTGTTTTGGTTTTTTTTTTATCTGAGTTATGACTAAATGATGATTGTGAATGATCTGAGCAGATGATGATGATGATTGTTCTACGGTTGTTTCCAGCATCATTGTTCCAACATCGTTTAAAATATGTTTTTTTTGCTACTCTAATTTTGAAATTTTTAATTTTTATTTTTGAAGTGATATACTCTAATTCTCGCTTTATATTTCAGTCTAATCACAGTTGTTTGAAATTTATACAATCATCTGCGGGTTATTTTAGGTTTGTATTAGAAGAAGCATAAAGTTAAATTAAACACAAAGAAAGATTATTAAATGTACCTTTAAACTAATTTTTTCTTATGACTAAATGATGATTATATATGACTTGGGCATATGATGATGATGTAGAACCCACAGTAGTTCCTACTAAACGCAAGAAAGGATCTGCTACTACTGTAATATAAGATTTTATTTTACTAGAGATCTGTTCTTTCCTGCCTTTTTTTGTATTAAAAGAAGCATAAAGTTTGGTTTAAAGCAGCTCTTTATGAAGCAAGTTGAGGATTAAGTATATAAGGATAGGGCTACTCTTCAACAGCTAAAGAAGTGTTTTCATGTACTGCATCTTGGTCTGTTCACGAGAGACCAGGTTTCTAGAAACCTGATGGTGATGCATTCAGTACTTCCCTGGAGTTCATGGCGATTGTCGAAGATATACATTGAGAAGTTCGGTACTCGATGGAGTTGAAGTTAAAAGCACTAAATTTTTGCTGTCAGATTCCTAAATTTCTTGGTGTTGTTGTTAGATTTTAAAGTTTCGTTGTTCAGTACTCGATGTAATTGTCGATCTTTTAATCCTCATAATTAAATTTTAATCCTATTAATGTTTGTGGAGCATTTTATTTTTACTAATTTTAAGGTGCATAAGTATTATTATGTAATTTTTAATATCATCTGATTATTGCAGATCGGTACTTTTGATGTAGAAGTGAAATTGTCTCTGAGTTTAATTAGATTATGTTGATGTTGTATCAATTTCTGTTAGTGTATAGATCTGTCAAAGTTAAAGTTTGGCAAAAGAGAACATCTGCTCTAAATCATCATCTGCTAATCTAACGGCTGTTTGACTTGCTTCTGTTGCCAACATCTGTTGTTGCCTAATAGAGCTTTTCGAAGAATTTCCTCCTCTCAATTGTAAATACTGATGCATCTGTTACTTTAACTCTCTGTCAAAGGTAAAGTCTGCCCAAAGAGAACATTTGTTTAGTGGTGATCTTCTGCTAATCTAACGGCTGTTTGACTTGCTATTGTTGGCAATATCTGTTGTTGCGTAACAGATGTTCGCAATATCTTTGTCTGCTGGAGTTAAAGAAGCATTTGTTTACTATGTAGAGTATTGCTGGTCTTTAAATGAATATATTTTTTTTATCGGAGTTATGACTAAATGATGATTGCAAATGAAGCGATTTTTTATCTGAGATTTTTTATCTGAGTTAAAATACATTTAATTTCAAACCACTGCTCTGTATTCAAATGTCAAAGGTCTGGCCCACATTCAAGAGGGCAAACCACTGCCCATCTCCAAGAAAGTATAACTTAGCATATGTTTCCTTTGGCAAACATATACCTTAGCAGATGTTTTGAAATTGCCGGTAATTTCAAATTCAAAATGCCTGGGGATATGTACTTTGCAATTAATGCATGTCACTCACACAGTTTTGTCTTATGATAAAGGCGTCTTATGGTAAATGAAGAGGTTAATTGTAATTATAATAACGTGTTTAATTTTATACTTTTCCCATGGAAACACACTTTTCAAATGTTTTGCATTAAAATCCTAATGAATGTCGCATCATATTCTTTCGTCTGACGATGTATTTAGTCATAACCACCTTCATTGGGTATATAAAATACATTGGGTATAGGTTTTCATCATTACCATTTTCATCCATCTACTCAATCATCTTCAAAAAATTTTTGTTTATCAATATCATTACAATTTCTTTTGCTTTCAAAGACACATTGGTTCACTGCAAAATGGAAAACATTGGGTTTCAAGTGATTGTTGACTAAATTTTCACAAGGCTCTCTGCAGAAGATATTGGTCGTTTGAAATGTCTTTCCAATAATTTTTATAGGGAACTGTCAAGTCATGGATTTCAGATGATGCATGGTCTCCGAAGTGGAGATTCACTACGAAAGAAACTACTCTCCTTTAAAGACACGTCAATTGTCGTTGACGACGTAGTTGCTGGTAATTTGGATGTTCTTAGAAGCAAAACCTTAAGTTTTCCTAACAATGTCCACCCCTACCTTCTTACGTATTCTATCGTCATTTAATGGATTGTTGTTTGTTTGCAATGAAGGGATTTGCTGTGAGCTGATTCTTTGGAATCCAACTACCAGGCGCTATAAGGTTTTGTCTGACGACTACTTAAATTACAATTATGATCGAAACTCTGATACTGGTGGAATTTATTTTGATCAATTCAATGATCTGAAAGTGCTGAACATCAAATGTTACCGTAATGTAGCTACTGCTCGTGTTTACTCACGACGTCGTGAGTCATGGAGAACAATAAATTTCGGTAGCGTAAATAATTATGGTTCAAGCGGTTATTCATGGTCTACATGAGTTTATGCTGATAAAACCATATATTTCATGGTTTCAAATTATTGGTATCCACTAGGTGAGAGGAACATCGGTGCTTTTGATGTTCTTTCTGAGACTTTCAGAATGCTTCGTTTTCCAGAGAGTATCGTAGTCAATCCTTGCCAAGGGCATTTTTGACCATCGCAAAGAGGCTGCATTTGATTGTTATTGGAAAGTCTGCTGAGCTAACTGCTGATTTGCTCAGGTATGAAGAAGAAGGCTGGATGAAGGTGTTTGCTTTCAATAATCCTCGTGTAGTTGATTATGTAGATAGACGCCGAAGTACTAATATAATTGAAAACAACAAGTGGCTGATAACAAGTGTTTTGTTCAAAAATTACCTAAGCAATTAAGTGATCAAAATAGTTAAGTGAGGTAGTGTGCTAAGAATGTGTATAAAAAATATGCTAATTTAGTTTTTTGTAAAAACAGTTTTCAGGATACGGCTTAGGATATCGAGCTGTATCTACAATCAAACAATGAGCAAAAATGTAAAGGGTGACACGGGATGTACAAGGAAAGCCCTTGATCAATCTAGATCGCTGGCATAAAACCTCGGGAGCTGACAATCACAGCTGCCTTGTTCTTCTTATTGCTTCAAATATCAGGATACAGTGCAGGATATGATGCGGATCAACTAAGTGTTACAATGTGATTTCGATACAAGTGTAAGTGTGTTATGAGTGTTTGCAGCTAGAGAGAAAGAGAGCTCGAGAGATTGTGTCCTTATCTGATCTGATCAATCCTATTTATAGTAAAATAAAACTAACTAACTAGCCTATAAATCCGGGATATAACGAATATTCCCTTTATGAACGTTGTAGTCCACGTCTTCCGGCTTCAACGTCCATAATTCAACAGATTTGCCCGAGTCTTTGGGAGAAGAAGTCCACTTGAACGTTATAGACTTGTTCCAATAATCTGCACGTGAATTAATTAGTTACTACCAGGATACTGCATCAGGATGTTACCAATATCCTGATCCGGTATCCTGATCACAACAAAAGAAACACAGTCAGAATATTGTTCAGGATATACGAGCAGAAAACCACCCATAACAATTGTCCCCAAAATATATCTGTTGGTATACCAATTCCAACGGATATATTTTAAAGCTTATCTCGTAAATCGAGGTTATTAAGTTGAAACGACAGTTGAAGTGACACGCTACAACTTCCCATGCGATATTTACTCCATACCCCCTATATCCAGCCTATATTTAGCCGGAGTATTCTTCATTATGATCATCTCACTTCAAGCAATTTTTCAGGTATTCTTTCTCTTTCTCTTCTCTGTTTTTCTTTGCTTAAATTTCTCGTTTCCTGGTTTAAACCTTCCATGGCCTCACGAACAAGATCACGTTCAAACGAGCCAGCTCCAACCCTCGAAAGTCAAAACCTTCTTCGAGAACTCGAAAAGGAGATTTGCTCTTTCAACAACGCCGACATTTCCGCCTTAAAAGATTCTGGTGCCTTTCCTGCCGGAGTGATCATTCGTCCTTTTGACCGGGAGGTTCGATCAGACGCGGTATCAAACGAGTGGGTGTGCTTTTTAGCCTATCCTTTCTCCTTGGGACTCCGGTATCCTTTTCCAACCTTTGTTTCCCGCTTTTTTGAACTCACTGGCCTCAGTTATGCTCAGACCATGCCAATGGTGTGGCGAGTTTTAATGGTGTTAGACCAAATTAAATCTCGTCATGTCCCTGATCTTTGTGTCGAAGATCTCCCTATAGCATATCGACTGAAGTCCCATGGTAATAGCCGCTTTCTTCTATTCTCCACCTCTAAGAACCCCCTAATCCTCAAGGCCACTAAGAATGAAGATCGGTGGCAACGAAAGTTCTTTTTCGTAAAAAGGGATTCTATCGTCAAGGGTTTTGACCTGCCAGTTGGATGGTTGACTTTGGGTAGGATTTAGGGTTTTAGGAATATCCCCAAATATATCTTAAAACTATATCCTTGACTGACATCTTCATCTTTTGTGCAGCAAATTTCAGAGATCTAGCCCCTCCAAGCGCCGAATCGGAGCTCAGGATCAAAGAGATCTATCGACTTCCTGACAGTGAAAGAACCTTCTCCCTGTCTCTCATAAGCTCAAGTCAAAAATCAAGTTCAGAAATGTCTGGTAAGTATGTGATTAGACTAATTACAGAATATGAATATTAAGAGTTAAATATTTCTCCCTTCTTTTCATTGCCTGTTATCAATCTTGAAGGCTTCCAACTTGATGAGTTGGACAGTTACTCTGGCCTCATGCCTGTTAAGCAAGAAACCAACCCTAAGCCAGCAGTCACGTCAAAGCCTACCGGTTCAAAAACCGCTACTGCACCCAAAGCTCCCCCAGCATCCAGGACTCGAGCATCGAGCTCTCGTAATAGGAAGGAAGCAGATTCTCCAACCTCATCCGACATGTTTCCCTTCGAGAATCACGGGTTCACCGAGTCTAGCAAGTTCATGACCGGCTTCCTTAACCAGGTTAATATCCTTATCCCATATCCTGCACAAACATATTCAATATACGTATCTATATATTGATACATGTCCCTTTGATCATAGGGTCTGGAACGCCTGGTGTTCCTTTATGAAGACGCATGTGGTCTAAACGCAATGCTAGAAAGCAAGCTGAAAAAGGCTGAAGCCACCATCGCGGACCAAGCAGCGATTGCCACCGCCAAATCAGAGCACTACGAAGCCAAGTACAAAGCGATGATCCAATAGCACCAGTCTGCCATCAAGAAGATCACCCACGAGGCCCAAGCCAAGTTCGATGCTGCCCAGGTTCAACACGAGCAGGATATGGCTTCGTACCGGGAAGGCCTCAAGAGTTCTGTCATCATCTCCCTCCTTCAGGCTAGACTGAAAATGGCCTATGAGGCTAAGGCCCTGGGCTGCGAATGCCCTTCATGGAACGTTGAGGCTTGGGAGATGAAGTTGAAGGATCTTGGTGGTAACCCTGTAGAGCCTCCTGTGAAGTCTGCTGCGGAAGAGCTTGCTAAGGTGGTCGAGAAGGCGGATGATGTTGATGCTTCAAAGGACGATGGTGGCGATACCGGGAAGGATGCTGGGAAGGATGCTTGGAAAGATGCTGCTGATGAAGCCATGGTAGAAGAGGGTGCTGCCCCTTGAAAGTAGCCAAATGGGCGATGATGGATGTTGATGCCGAGGCCGGAGCCCATTTTTTTAAATTTGATGGTTGTGGTTTATAATCCAAAACAATTTACTTTTCCTGCACTCGAACAATTTACATTTCCTGCACTTAAACCAATATGATGACCAAAGGTGGATGGGTCCTGGGTTTCCGGATGAAGCCCTTGGTCATCAATTAGTATGGTTTTGTTTTGAACGATATTACAGTTGGAGGTGGATGGGTCTCGGTTTGAGATGAAACCTTAAACTGTTAGGTATATATGATAAAAAACTAACTGTGCTTTTGGTGGATGGATCTCGGTTTGAGATGAAACCAAAAGCACAACTTTTGCTATGTTAATAATATAACCTTCTTTTGGCCTTAGTTATTGTTGTCTTTTTTCAATTCTTATTATGCATTGCTTAGTTTGAATATAAGCAAATGTCTTATCTAAATATTATGAAAATATCTTGATCAGGACATTTGCAAATATCCTATTAAGACTTTTGTCAAATAGGGTTTTTACAACTCAAACAATTTAGATAAAGTTTTCAAATAAAAAGGATAGTTCACTTTCATTTTATAAAGCTTGTTTTGATAATAGATGTTTGACTCAAGTATAGTTTCAATTTTTAATCCAAGTACCATGTCCCAAACATTCTAACCAAATATCCTGAAGCATATTCTAAAATTTATTTTGAAAATATATCCTGAGAACATATCCTAATCAGGATAATGATAAATGCTATAATCAAACTTTTGTCAAACATAGTTTCAAAAACTTAAATGATAAGGTTTTTAAAGGAAAGATCATACCAGAGGTAGAGTACAACCCCATTCTCAAACTCCAATCCTTTTGCAATCTTTCCAACGAAGATGTCCCCAGTCTGGGACACTTAGTGTACTAGGTCCAAGCTTGATCCTTTGAGCTTTGCACAATTGCCTCAGTAGGAATGTCCCCTGTGCATTACGTCTTTGAATACTTAGAAATTTTCTGGACTTCAATTGTAATCGTTTCTATAATTTTTGTATTACAGGGGATAAACCCTAAAATATACTGGAGATAAATCCTTAGTGTTCTGGGGATAAACCCATAAGTATTCTGGGGAAAATCCCAAGTTTTCATGCGCTACAGGCGGGAGTGTATAAACTCCAAGACTTAGAAAGGTGAAAACCTTTAAACCTTAGAGAGTATGAAAATACTCTTTCGCGAGAAAGGGTGATCAATCCTCATATACCTTTAGGATCCAGGATATAGCCAACAATAACGAAATTGTCAGCCACTTTTACATGGACTGGTCCCGCTATCTTGAACTATCCCTGGATAACTTGCGCTCCAGGCGGGGTGTTTAAACCCAATTCGAGAGAAAGGTGAATACCTTTAAACCTGTGAAGGGATCAGGATCCCTTAAACGTGAGAGAGGGGGCCAATCCTCTAATCTTTCGAAGTATCCTGAGTGTGTATCCTGGAGCTATATCCCGAAGCATATACTGCAAAATAACTGTTAACTAAGGTGGGTGTTAGCCTGGCTAACACCCCTCCGATGCTTAAGTCAGTATTGGGTTCAAAAGAATAGATAATATCAAATATATTAAAAGAGATAGAATTCATACCATCCTGAGTTAGAAATTAAATTCTAAACTCACTTGAAATAGAGCTTTAGGTGTATAGCATTCCAGGATCTTGGTAGCATATCCCCTTCCATATTCTTGAGTCGGTATGCTCCTTTCCCAGATTCTGATTCAACCTCATATGGTCCTTCCCACTTTGGAGCTAACTTTCCATCGGCAGGATTAGTGGTATTCTGAAAGGCTTTTCTTAACACCCAGTATCCAACTTGAAACCTTTTAGTCCTTATACTCTTGTTATACGCTCTAGATATCCTCTGTTGATATGCTGCCATCCTTAGCTTTGCCGCATCTCTTATTTCATCCACAGTATCCAATTCTCGGTATAGGGCTTCAGGATTCTGCTCAGGATCCCGGAGGTTGGATCTCGCTGTGGGTATCACCATTTCTGTTGGGATTACCGCTTCTGCTCCAAATACTAAGGAAAATGGGGTTTGGCCAGTTGCACTTTTTACTGTCCTTCTATCAGCCCATAAAACAAAGGGTAATTCTTCTGCCCATCTTCCTTTCTTGGCTCCAAGTCTTTTCTTCAAATTGTTGACAATTATCTTGTTTGAGCATTCTGCTTGTCCGTTTGCTTGAGGATGTACTGGTGTAGATGTAATCATTTTAATTCCCCAACTCTTACAAAAATCAGGTGTTCTCTTACTGATAAACTGAGAGCCATTGTCACAAATTATCTTGGCCGGTACTCCAAACATAGTCAGGATATTCCTTTTTATGAATGATACTACTTCTTGGTCTCTAACTTGAACAAATGCCTCAGCTTCAACCCATTTAGATAAATAATCAGTCATTGCCAGCATAAAGACTTTTCCTCCTGGAGCCTTGGCAATTTTCCTACTATGTCCATCCCCCACTTCATGAATGGCCAAGGGGAAGCAATAGGATACAGTGGTTCAGCAGGCTGATGTAATATATTACTGTGCCTTTGACATGAATCACATCTTCAAGCATATTCTGCAGCATCTTTTCTCATCGTCGGCCAATAGTATCCTGTTCTTAATACCTTTGAGAATAACGACCTGCCCCCAGTATGGGTACCACTGTTGGATCATCGTGTGAACCTAACGAGTCAATCTGAGTAGTTCATCATCATTAACAAAGGCGGAATCAATGTAAATGATGTCAACACAACTTGTTCCTTTCTAATCTTTATCTATTACTGAATTCCTAAGCTTCTACAAGTTCAAATGACAAACGGACAGCACCTCGGCTCAGAGAACATGACCTAATTCCGTTACAAATGACACCAGCACATGGGTATTTATAGATGGAGTGATTTCGCTTGAAACTGTCACACTCCATTTCAAGCGGAATTAACATGTTAATTTCGCTTGAACTGGTCCGTGTCACTTTCAAGCGAAATTACACATTAACATATAACCAAACCCTAATTTCAACCCTGTTGTGTGCTCGTTTATCCAATCTAGACATAAGACTCAATTAAGACGAAGTTAACAGACACTAGATGCACCAACAGACTCCCCCTTGGATGTTGACGAAGTCTTCGGCGTCGAGTCTTTAGTCTTTGTCTCTTTCCAAATTGTCTTGACATTGTAAAAGCTTCCTTCAAATCTTCAAACTTTACCCTTTAATCTCCCCTTTGAGTGCTGATCCAGAATTCTGACTCCCCCTTTTGCAAACTCCCCCTCTCGATAAGCTGGGACTTGAATTCTGGTTCAAACTTTGACATTTTCGTTGCCATGGGGATCTTAACTCCTGTTTCCTGCACAATCTCTACCTAAATATAAGATATATAACAATAAGAGTTTTCAATCCAAATTTACCATTCACTCTCAATTAATAATCTTGTCAGAATTAGAAATCCACTTAAGTATTCAGGTCTAAATTAATGACCCTGATTACTCAATTTATCTACCAAGTCCAATTTAATGACCTTGGTTGATCTGAGATAATTCACACTGACATTTATTCAACTTTTTCAAACAATTTTCTGAAATTCACAAGTTTCAAATTAATGAACTTGTTTTGACTTTACAATTTTCACAAACTTATCATGTTAAGCTCACAACTCATCCTCCAGCTCAGAAACTTCCTGCATCTGCTTCAATTTGAATCTGAAGATCAGCTTTCCACTTTGGTTTGTCGGAAAATAAAGCAGAAGTGTAAAATCTTTTTGGATTTTCAATAAAGTTTCTAAACTAGAAATGAAATACAAAACTGAAATGCAGTAAAATGTAAACTATTTACAAACATATTTTTGTGAGCGTGTTAGGGAATCATATCAGCTATTCGACAAGTCACAAGTACCGTTAAGCTTTGATTACATACTCAGAATTAAACAATTCGCTTAGATTGTCGATATACTGATCCACTTAAATTTTCACACAATTTTCAATCTGTTCAGGATACGGATTTAGTGAATTAAGAACTTAAACTCATTCATGTGTCCCACCTCTTGAATATACTCCCATATCCAAATCCCAATATTCATTCTTACAGGTGAATATACCACAGATGATATCTGTAAGGGGTTAAATTGCGAAGAACCGTGAGAGCTCAGGTCAGAACTTCCGTTCAGCAGAGAGATGACGGCTTCGACTTTAGGTGTCTCCCCTTTAGAGGATCTTTTTTACAACAGCCATGATTAGCATTTTTCAATGTTTTATCATTTTTTAGCTGAGGGTGGTGCTATGTTTCAAGCAATACGGAAAGTATTATTCGGGGACTAGGCCATTGCTTCCACAAAATCAGAAGTCCCGGGATAATACCCCAGATATGACTGAGTATAAAGACCTAGTATCTCAGAAAAAGGGATCCTTCAAACAAGATTTCAGGGGTTACCTATATATCCAAGTAGTGTTCCCCACGAAATAAGTAAGTAAGAATTTTAGGTTTATATCCCGAACAAACCTACTAAATGTGTAAAAACCTATCGGCACATCATCAGCGAGACTGTTTAATTACTTTTAAACTTTACAAATCTTTAGCATACCATAACTGTCAAGCCGATGTACTATCATTTTCCCTTTTTACACAAGCTTTTTTTTTTCAGATTTTCTATTGTTTTTGGATTTTGAAATATCTCATGTTTTTGGATTTTTGAAATTTTTTACTGTTTTTGTATTTTCTGAAAATATTACCCTGTTTTTGTATTTTCTGAAAATATTACCCTATACTCTCCCCCTAAATACCAAAACAAGTAAAAAATCGACAAACCATTGCAGATTGCTTCACAACATCATCATCTACATTGGTACCTTCATCAACGCCAAGAATCTCCTCCAACACCGATAAAAGCTTCATACCATTTAGTTTTAGCAAATATTGAAAACGAGTTCTTAGGCCCTAAAGTGTGAGACTGACGCATCAAATTAACACAACGGGTTATGGTTACGAACTGGGCTTTACCGGGTTAGTTATATTAGGTTTTGGACCTTTATAGGTCACTTGGGCCAAGCTTTAGGCCATGTGGGCCAAGCAGGCCCAAGGGGAGCCCATGTAGGGAATTGGGCTTGTCTATGTATATAAACAAGTTTCTAACTTGTTTTTAGGTTTGAACCTTTTAGAGCCTCAGTTACATAACTTCTAGAGTTACAGAGAGAGAGGCGATTTGGTGATGTAGGAACTTGTACCAGACGGTTTTGCTAGTTGATAGTAATAGAATCGTGTGCAAGTTTGAAAGTATTTCGGTATTGTGTTCTTCGTATTTTCAGTTTTTCGTGTTTATCTTGAATCACCAATTGATTGGATTTCGCACAATCTATTGGTTGTTTGATATCATTGAAAGATCCGGTTAAACGGGACTTACAAGTGGTATCAGAGCCATTAGAACCTATTTCTAGGCTCGGTTTGATATCAAACATTCAAGTTTTCGAAAATTTTTTAGTTGGTGTTCTTCGTGTTCTTCACGATATTCAAAGTGTTCATCGAGTTTCTACTGAAAAATTGTCATATTTTGGTATATTAATCTTTTGAGAAGGTGTTAATTGATTTATCTATGTATTTGAATTTTTTTTTAAATTATCTTCAAAAGATTTAGAAAATCCCGAATTTTGATTTGAAAAATCCAAAAATTCTCGGAATTCCAACTGTTTAAAAGTTTTGAAAATTTTGAAAGGTTCACTTTCCATATCTACACACAGCTGTCATCTCCTCCACACGGTTTCGAGTCCATCATTTAAGGAAACTGTTCTTACAATCACATCCAAGGTCTCGACTCACCACCGGTCTCGACTCACAAAGCGTTTAAGGTCTCGAGTCTCTTTTCATCATCGCTGCCGGTTTCGACTCACTTCATCTTCATAGTCTCGAGTCGCAACTACGGTTCCGAGTCGCAACCGAGATCTCGAGTAATCAACTTTGAGGTCTCGACTCAATTGGTCTCGAGTAATTGATTTCTTCGTCTCGAGTCGCAACCGTCATCATCATTCATCATCTCCGTGTACCACCTGCCACTGCAACTGCCGTCAACTACCACCGAACGCTGGTCATCTTCTCCGACCATCACCACCATCTCTTTCAACCGTCATCGTCGACACCGTTCATTTCTCCGATCTTCATCACCACTTCACCGTACCGTCGATCTTCTTCTCCGTTCGTCTTCAACCTCTGGTCAACATCTCTACAACAATCTCGACTCATTTTCACCCTGGTCTCGACTTCCACATTTTTGAGTCGCAACCATCATCACCTCTCCACGGTCTCGAGTCATCAATCATTATCTGGTTCCGAGTCGCAATCACGTTTTCGAGTCGCAACCATCGGTTTCGAGTCCCATATTTTCTGATTTCGACTGAGGTCTCGAGTCACATTTCTGATTCCGACTCGAACTGTTCCGACTCGCAACCACATATCACCGATCATTGTTCCGTCGTTCCAAACAAGATCATACAAATTCGCTGTTTCGAGTTCGAGTTTTCGAGTTCCGGTTTCGAGTTATCAGCAGATTTCGACTCCGGTTTCGAGTTTATCATCATCTTCGTGAACCCGACGTGAACCTGCAATCAACTCCATTGATCACCGTCTCCGTCCGCCGACATCATCCTCCGATCACCATTAACCACCGGACACCACCTCATCGTATACCGGTCATCCTCTCAGTCGCACTCACATCTCTCCGTTCATCACCTTCTCCGGTTGTGGTCGTTGAGAGTAAAACGAAGAAGATATACAGCTCTTTTAATAATATATTATATATTAGGGTTTTAATAATTATAATAATCATAAACAATTATTTGTTAATCATTGCATTATCATTAATAATATTTAATAATAATAATAATTTTAATCTTTATTTAATATAATCAGTTTATTCTATTTAAAAAAAATTAAAAAAGGGTTTTATTAAAAAAAAAAAAATTGTTTGTGATAAAGGTTTGACAGGTTTCGAGGTGCGATACAAGAAGCTGGTTTGATTACGTGCAAAGGGTTTGAGTTAGCGAGTACACAGGTTCTCGCTTTGGGCTTGTGTTGAAGTTAAAAGATCACATTTTTGAGAAATCACATCTTAAAAATGTCTTCTAAGAGAGAGGTGCTTGAGCAGGAACTCCAAGGATTCAGATACTCATATGGTGAATCTATAGAAGCACTTACAGGCCTGATGATTTGGGCGAAAACATTGATGCTTGCGTAACAGAGACTGAATCGGCAAACGAAACGAATGAGCCAGTTAAACCATCTGCTTCCAAATACGAATCACCTGAAGCAGCTGATTCTGAGAAATTGGAATCAGTTGATTCTAGTGAATTCAGCTCAAGGGTGTCATGTGCAGAACCGTCTTGTGCTAATAATTCATCTGATGATTCAGCTGAAGTTTCTACTGAAGTTTCTGGTGTTTCATCTGATAAACCAGAATTCTCCGATTCTGTCAAAGCTGACGACATTAAGGAAGAAGTGAAGACTAACGTGAACAAGGTTCCAAGTGCGCAAGCTGAACAATCTGAACCTTCGGTTAGTGATGAAAAGGTTCAGATCAAGCAACAAGAGCCGAAGCGAGCAGGTAAAGGACGCGGAAATAAGAAGCCTAAACATCACAGACGATCAGGCTCTCCACAGTCCTCAACGGGCAGCAATAGTCCTCAAAAGGCCCGTGTTGTGAAAAATGTCTTTGTTAAGCCAGTCAGTAATGGCAAATGTGATAAATATGCATTTGACTGTGCTAACAAAGCTTTCGGAAAGACTGGTGAGATTTCTGAACAAGACTTGCAGTCTAAGCAAAGCAAGAAGAATCAAAAGAAATCTCCACCACAGAAGGCCCCTGTAAATGACAAGTACAGACATCCCAATTCATCTTCGTCTGCGGGAAATGTGCAACACAAACAAGCACAGAAAGGACCGGTTCGTCCTTCAGGGCCTGCAAGAGCAAATCCAGCTGATCAGAATACTTTCTACATGAAGGGACAAACATGCTTCAATTGCGGCATTGCTGGTCACATTGCTCGAAACTGCACACATCGTCCCTATGTACCCTATTATATGCAAAATCAGAAGGTTACATCAAAGGATAACTACCATTCCAAGCCGATGAAGGTATCATCACCTAAGGCAATGAAGAATGTGAATCCCAAGGTTAAACCTTCTGATGGGGATTGGAATGTTGCTAAAAACAAACGGAAGGCTGCTCAGGAACAAAAATGTTTTTCTAAAACTAACAAAACTGAATCAGCTAATGTTGCTCAACCGAAGGCAACAAACACGTTTGTTAAACCGAAGCAGATTTGGAAACCCAAATCCAAGGCAGCAACGTCTCCAATCCTTGAAACAAAAGGGGACTTGTGTTTGAAAGAAGTGTTTTACTTTGATGCTTCAGGAAATCCCAGGACCACGATGGCCTGGGTACCAATGTCTTACTAATCTCCTTACTTTTCAGGAACAACCAAGGAGGAGCTGTTGACAATCTCTGGAATGTTGATAGCGGTTGTTCCAGAGATAAAAACGGGTAACATTTCACTGTTGCAAAAAGTTCAAATTTTTTTTACAGATGATATGTTTCCTTTGGAGGAGATAACAGAAGTAAGAAATGATATATTTTCTTTTCTCTTTCTTAGTTCATTATTTTGTATATATAGTGTCCTTTCTCTAGTAAATGGTAAATTTGCGCAAAAATACAAGATTTATGCACAAATTTAGGGGGGGAGAGGAACATATAGATAGATATAGAGTTTAGGAGGAGAAAACTCAGAAAATACAAAAAGAGTTTGCTGTATATAGGTATTGTTTTAGGGGGAGAAAATGAGAAAAATACAAAAACATTTGAAAAATGAAAAAGCCAAAAAGAAAGATTGCATGATATGGGAAGTTAAATAAATGTTCGTGTTAAAGGGTTTGACTAACACATGTAAGGTGCCATAGCTAAAAAGACTAGGATCTACTGCGATATATCGATAGGCTTGACGCTCAACATGATAAAAGATACTAAGTGATATAAACATAACGAACTATGTACCATGTGAGTAACATACCAACGGCGTATGATTTTATGGTCTTAAATCTTGCGTTGATAGATAGCCAACATCTGAGGTTTCGGGTCTTTATATTGTTGAATCATCCGGGGATATCTTGGCTGTTCTTCTGTTCAGAACTAAAATTATACATGAACCCAGGAAAGAAAGTCACTTGGAATTAGCTCATTTCTATTTGAATGTCTGTATGTTGTCCCGATACACACAATTTTGATCTGATTCTGAAATCTTCTCTGAAAAAGTCGTGTACCTCCTCTGCTGCATCCAGATATATGCTGACCTGGAGGTGCTAGGCAACGACAGCTTTTGCTGCATCCAGATACATCCTGACCTAGCTGTACGTTGTCGCGCTATAGATCTAATACACCCGAAAGAGGCCCTCAAGTGCCCAAAAGAAACCCAAGAAACCTATATCAAATTGAGAAAAACTCATTTGATCTGTATATTATACCATCTCTACTTAAGATCTATTCTGTTCTCTTCTCAATCTATTCCCAGTTAAGATTTCAGAAATCTGGATTGGACTTGTGAAATATGTGGTAGGGAAGATACTTGCATGATAGAGTGTGTTGTTTATATTTCCAGGATTTGATTAGTATTTATTTGGGTGTTCATTGTTAAAGAAATCAAAACATGATAAAATAGATTATATGCAGACCTAGACACAGTCAGGATATCTTAAAGGATGACATCAGTATACTCACCTGCTACGATGAATCGTTGTGCTTACCTTGATCGCGGGGGTATGCCTTGGAGTGGGACACACGGGTATAATAGTATAATATTACCTTAAGCATATCACGAAGTTAAAAAAATTGAAAGTTGAGCGTTAAAGTTTAAGTGGACAAACATATTGGCAATTGCATAGACCAGTTTGATTAGGCTCGTACTGAAAAGTGTTCCTTAGTCTGCCTGAGAACGAATTTTGATCCCATTGCAATTGTAATTGTATATTATGGTAGTTGTTTATATTTTGAGTTTTTATTTGTTTTTAGTTCTTAAAAAAAATTGAAAAATACAAAAATAGTGTCTTGCTTTTCTATAAAACCAAAAATCCAAAAATAGAGTGTTTACTTATTTTTCTTAAAATTAAAAAAAATGTAACCGTTCTTGAAGATTTGACTAATCATCAAAAGTTGAAAAAATTTAAATTGTGAAATCTGAGTACAAGTACTTGGATGTACCTGGTGTTCATATGGTACTCTCCTTGTTGCATAAGAGATGTTTGCTTATGAGTTTGTGAGCATGTGCAGAACTTGATTTCAATCAAGAACAGGGGTTGATGAAGACTGAGATGCTGTTAGTTGCTGAAGAAGCCTGAAGCAGCACTACAACAAGATGTACCTGAGTCAGAAGAACCGGATACGAAACGCCGTCTGATAGTGAAAGTACATTTAAAGAAGTACCGTGAACCTGCTTGAAAGACAAAGATTGAAGAAGAAAAGAGCTGCTGAGAATCCTCCTCTCACATTCTTTTTGACAAAGATATTTCAAGTAAAGCTGATCGAGATCCTGATATGAAGCTAACCACAAGAGCTGAAGAAAAGAGACCCAGTGCTGAGAGTTCAGAAGTCAAGAACTTCCACAACATCTGCAGCATAGCGACAACCATAGACTTCGTTGAAGACGTTGCTGATTTCATGTTATGAAGACAATTTGATGGCATCAGTCTAGGGGGAGATTGTTAGGCCCTAAAGTGTGAGACTGACGCATCAAATTAACACAACGGGTTATGGTTACGAACTGGGCTTTACCGGGTTAGTTATATTAGGTTTTGGACCTTTATAGGTCACTTGGGCCAAGCTTTAGGCCATGTGGGCCAAGCAGGCCCAAGGGGAGCCCATGTAGGGAATTGGGCTTGTCTATGTATATAAACAAGTTTCTAACTTGTTTTTAGGTTTGAACCTTTTAGAGCCTCAGTTACATAACTTCTAGAGTTACAGAGAGAGAGGCGATTTGGTGATGTAGGAACTTGTACCAGACGGTTTTGCTAGTTGATAGTAATAGAATCGCGTGCAAGTTTGAAAGTATTTCGGTATTGTGTTCTTCGTATTTTCAGTTTTTCGTGTTTATCTTGAATCACCAATTGATTGGATTCCGCACAATCTATTGGTTGTTTGATATCATTGAAAGATCCGGTTAAACGGGACTTACACGAGTTTTATCAAATGCTTTGGTATGTAAATCAACTTTTTGCTCGTCAGTGTGGATTTTCTCAATTCGTATCAACTTCTTCTCGAAACAATCTCGGATGAAGTGATGACGAATTTCAATGTGTTTCGTTTTAGCGTGATGAATAGGATTTTTCGTAATGTTAATCGCTGCCTCATTATCAACAAAGATAGGGGTGTTAAGAAATTGCAAACCGTAGTCATGCATCTGTTGCTGGATCCACAAGATCTGTGAGCAGCAGCTGCTAGCAGATACATACTCCGCTTCACATGTGGATAAAGCCACAGAGGTCTGCTTTTTGCATTGCCAGGTAACCAATCTTGGTCCAAAGAACTGGCACCCCGCTGTTGTTGATTTAGCGTTAACTTTGCAGCATCCGAAGTCTGAATCGGAATAACCTTCGAGCATGAATTCGCCATCTTTTGGATACCACAACCCCAACGATGAAGTTCCTTTAAGGTAGCGTAATATCCTTTTAACAATTATCATGTGCGAAGCTCTCAGATTAGATTGATATCTTGCTGCAAAGCAGGTTGGATACATAATATCGGGTCTTGAAGCAGTCAAGTACATCAGCGATCCGATCATGGAACGATAGAACGTTTCATCTACCTTCTCTCCGGTGAGATCAGGGTTTATCCCATGATTCGTTGCTAATGGGATGGAAGCTGGAATAGAACCTGACATCCCAAATTTCTCTAAGATATCATGAACGTACTTCGTTTGATGTATGAAAATTCCTTTGGGTAGTTGATCAACCTGAAGTCCCAAGAAGAATTTCATCTCACCCATCGATGACATTTTGAATTTCTGCTTCATAACTTGTTCAAAATCTTTGCACAGATTCTCATTTGTTGACCCAAATATGATGTCGTCCACGTATATCTGAACTATCAGAAGATGTCCGTCGACCTCTTTGGTGAAGAGAGTGGCATCCACTTTTTCACGGATGAAGCTGTTGGCTAGCAAGTGTTGAGACAATGTCTCGTACCAAGCTCTCGGGGCCTGGTGTAAACCATACAATGCTTTGTCTAACAAGTAGACCTTGTCTTTGTGGATTGGATCGGTAAAGCCCGGTGGCTGTCCGACATATACCTCCTCTTTTACCTTCCCATAGAGAAACGCCGATTTAACATATAACTGATATACTTTGAAATTTTTCCAAGATGCAAATGCTAGGAAGATTCTGATCGCTTCAAGTCTAGCAACCGGAGCATATACTTAAGTGAAATCTATCCCCTCTTGCTGACTGAAACCCTGGACTACGAGTCGAGCTTTGTTACGAATAATAACCCCTCGATCGTCTCTTTTACACTTGAACACCCACTTGGTGTTTATCTTCCTCTGACCATCAGGCAAATCTACTAACTTCCACACTCCTAACTTCTCAAACTGACTTAGCTCTTCTTGCATAGCATTGACCCAAGAATCTTCAGTTAGCGCCTCCTTATATGTTCGTGGTTCGATCTGCGAAATAAAACAACTAAGTGAAAACTCAGTTTGTAAAGGTGCTACTGTAGAATAAAAACAAGTAAGGCCTTGGTCAATTTGACGTCTAGTGCGAACGCCTGATTGTAATTCTCCAATGATCAACTCCTCTGGATAGTATGAAAGAGTTCTTGGCATCACCTCTCCTGAAACATCTACCTCACCTTCCAGATTAGTAACATTTTGATTTGCACCTTGTTCACTGACTGGGTTTGGTTGACTTGAAATCTGAATTTGCTCCCCCTCAGAATCTGAATCACCATGATCAAATACTGGCATGTTCTCAGATTCTTGATTATCATTCTGTGACATCTGATTATCATGAGCAACTTCATTTTGTTGAATATCATCATGTTCTCCAGCATTGCTCGGACCTGCTTAATTATCATTTGAAGTTTGTCGTGGTCGACTTGAATACTCAGCTGGGAACCTTTCCTGTGAAGACTCATACTCTCTCAGAATATCCAACTCGTCAAAGAAATCTTCTTCTTCTTCCTTTTCTTCTTCCATGTAACCTTGACACTCAACATTGTGTGCTTCAATAATCCGCTTCAAGCTTGGAACAAAGACCCGTTTCAATGGACTTGAGTAACCCACGAAAATTCCTTCAATGCTCTTTGGACCAAATTTACCAAAAGGCTCTAGAACTGTGCAGGGAGACCCAAACGGTTCTAAATACTTCAGATTCGGTTTGCGGTTATTGATCAGCTCAAAACACGTCTTGTTGAATTTTTTCACAGTGAGAACCCGGTTGAGTGTATAGCATGCGGCGGATACTGCTTCTACCCAAAAGTTGACTGGTAGCTTTGAATCAGCAAGCATCATCCTAGCCATTTCAATTAGCGTCCTGTTCTTTCTTTCAGCTACTCAATTCTGCTGCGGAGTGTAAGGAGCACTAAATTCATGCAATATACCTCTTTCATCATAATATTCTTCCATCTTGTTGTTCTTGAACTCAGTACCATTATCACTTCTGATTCTTTTGATACGCCTTTGGTACAAGTTTTCAATTTTTCTGAACAACGCCATCAAACTATCAAACGTCTCATCTTTCGACTTCAGAAATGAAACCCATGAAAACCTTGAAAAATCATCCGTGACAACCAAACAATAGTAATCAACAGTGATGCTTTTGACGTTCACTGGACCAAAAAGATCCATATGAAGTCTCTCTAAAGGTCTTGAGACTGAGTTGACTTTCTTTTAAGGATGTGATTTCTTTTTCTGCTTGCCTTTGATACAACTAATACATTCTCCCTCAAGATGAAAACCTTTGACATGAACACCAGTAACCAAATCATTGTGCACCAAGTGATTCATTTTTCTAAGATGAATATGACCCATCTTCCGGTGCCACAATTGCGATTCCTTCTCAGTTGCTCTTGAAACAAAACAATGAGCCTGACCCGTTGTTGTAGTTGCTACACTCATGTCCAATACATATAAATCATTCACTCTAGGCGCTCTCATGATAACCCACTCTTCAGGGATAACAAATCCTGGTTTCAATATCAAACATTCTTTGTCTGTGAAGTGAGTAGTATACATCCTATCACAGATCTGAGAAATACTCAGAAGATTATTCTCAAGCTCGGCGATGTAGTTAACTCTTTCAAACGTAACAATCCCATTGGATAACGTTCCTTCACCAACTATTCTACCACCTTGATTGCCTGCAAAACCTACATAACCACCATTGAAATTTCTAACATCGTACAACAGGGTTGTTTTCCCCGTCATGTGCCGAGAAGCTCCACTATCCATAATCCATCGTGAAACGGATCTTGGAAGCTCCTGCACATATCAGAAACATTTAGTGAGATTTTGATGCTACCCAAGCCTCTTTTGACTCAGGTAACTGAACTTTAATGTGAGATTTTGTAGTGTAAAGTGGCGGAAAATTTTTATCATTCATCTTCAAGCTTTCCTCAGATCCAACCTCAACCTTTTTGTATAAGAAAAACTCATCTTTCTTAGGTTGACCAGTTGGTTGATCTTTCTTGGGTACATTCTTCTTTTCAGAAGTAGTAGCCACTTTTGGTTCAAGTTTCTCATAGTAATCCAAAGGAACATCCATCTTTACCGGAGTGGTAGAAGACGATTGTTTTTCTGACTCTGAAACCTTTGGTTTTGGAACACTTGATTTCTTTTTAACCACTTTTAGCTTCCATGTTTGTTGAGACGATGCAACCTGTTTGTAAAACTTGTCATTTTTAGTTACCATATTCTTAACAGGTTCAGTTTTGATCTTGGTGTTATCATTTTTCAAAACCTTTTTCTCAACAACCAGTGGAGCTTTTCCCTTCACAACATATTTCTTTCTTGAATTCATTACAACTTCAGTCTTAGGCTTCAAATTGGTACACTTTCGTGCAATATGTCCAACTTGATTGCATTTGAAGCATGTTCGGGTGTCAACTACCCGACTTGTGCCTTCAGACTGAGGCTGCGATGCTTTCTTCTCAAAGAACTCTTTGTTTGTTTTTGAAAAAATCTCAGATTCTTCATCAGAAAGTGAACTTGAACTGTTCACAAACACCTTTTTCTCAGCAAACCTTTTGTTTTGAACATTCTTTTTCTGATAATTCTTACCACCCTGATAACCACCCGACCATCTGTTTCGATTGTTGTTATAAAAACGCAGTGGAACAATAGGTTTCTTGTAGTAGGCTTTATCTTTTTCAAAATTCATTTGCCTCTTCATCTGTTTTAGACCTTCAATCTCAGACAGATCAATTTCAACCAATTTGAACACATTTGTCAATTTAGCAACATTAACATTCTCCAGTGGAAAATTAGAATCCGAATACAACTTATCCGATCCCGACATCTTGTACATGACAAGAGTAGGTTCTTCATTTAAGTTGTTTTTGGATTGTGGTTTCAGAATGTAATTGTTTAGAAAACACTCTTCATCCTCAACTGAATCATTATCAGACTTTAAAACACTTTCAGCCATGCCTTTCACAATATCAGTTTGAACACTATCATCAGATGAAGAAAATGTAACATCAATTGACTCTGGAAGTTTTATTTCCTTTGTTTCATATTCATCATTAACCAACCCGGACTTTTTCTTTGAGAAATTGTTTAACACTGGCGGTGGAACCTGATGATACCTAACCCCAGTTCCATCCGAGTAAACATCTTCGCCTGCTTTGTTTTTCCCAATGGGTTTAGGAACAATGTGTTGTAAAACAAAGCTTGCGGAGCTGTAACTGGTTAATTTCAGATTGATACGCTCATTCTCAATCTTAGCTTCTTCAAACTGAAACTTCAATTTAGCAATCTCATCCAGTTGTTGATTGATTTGCTCTTCTTTGTGTCTAAGAACTACAGTTAAATGCTCATTTTCTTTATTGGTTTTACCGTTTCTTTCATCAGAATCTTTTACCGTTCGTTTTAGTTTGTCAAAATTTTCTGAAATTTGACGATTTTCAAGAACCAATTTTTCATTTTCTTTCTTAATTCTTTCTACTTCAATTTTATCATTTTCAATTTTATCAGTTAACTTTTTAGCTCGATCATTTGAAGCTTTTAGCATTTTATCACGGTCTAGAATCTGATCTTCAACCTTTCTGACTCTTTTTGTCAGTTCTTCAACTTTTGTATCACAAAGGTAAGTAAGTGTACTACAAAACTTGCAGTTTTTCATGCAACTTTTGCAGTCACTATCACCTTTGACTTTCTTACCTGTCTCACTTGTTGAAATGTTTGGATTGACCTTGCTTTTAGACTCAGTTTCAGACTTAGAGTCTACCTCAAGTTCCTTTGCAGCAAGCACTTAGTCAGCCATCTTCCCCAAGTTTTCAGCGGTAAATTCTTGTGAAGTATCGATAATCCCATCATCAATCTTCTTAGACTTCGACTCTTTCTCTATCTCTTTTTCTTTTTCTTTCTCTTCTCCACCTCCCCACCATTCTCTCTGTAAGGATTCTTCTTCTTCAGCAAATTCCTCAATGAAAGCTTCTATACTAAGAGTTTTCGTATCAATAGCAATGTTTCCTTGAGGATCAAGGTAACATTCTCTATCAGCATCCCATCTCTTTGCTCTCCTGGCTTCACTGAACACCTTTGATAATCTCATCATCTTGAATTCTGCTCTATGCTTTCTGCTGAGGTATTTATCTTTTTCATTTCTGGTGTCTTTGAAAGGAATAATCTTTTCTGCTACAAAAGCGTATCCTACTGCATCTTCCTCTGGTAGCAGTTCACTCCAATATAAACCTTCGTCATCATGAATAACAGCAAGAGCTCTTGATTTTTCTTTGGGGGCATCCTCAAGCTGCTTCATTCTGGACGGTTCTGATTTATTCTGATGATAGATCGCTCTTTTGTAGTAATCCTAGCGGAATGGATTTGCAGTATCATCAGCAGGAGCGTTACGACATTCACGTTTGAAATGTCCTTTTTGTTTACACCTGAAGCACGTGACTTTTGATTTGTCAAAGCCAAGTTTTGTGGACGGTCCGCCAATTGAATGTCTGCCCGTAATCTCCATGAACCTTTGGGCTCGTCTTACTGCACTAGCCATACACCACCTGATATCGATCAGTTCCATCTCTTCAGGATCTATTTGATCATAGTCCTCCTTAGTCAGGTTAGTGTTTCCAATCTTGCCCGCCACGAGGGTCTCGTACGATTCTAACACCGATGCTAAGAACACCATCTGTTGTTTTGCTGACTCTTCACTGAAATTTTGAACGTTCTTCAGATCCACAGCAATGTTACATTGGAACAGATTCTTTGATGCAGATTGACTTGAAGTTGTTGAAGAAGATCCACTATGAAAACCACTGTGAGGAGTTTCTTAATTCACAGTATTTGAACTCTCTGCAGAAAATGCTGTTCTTGGAGAACCAGTCTTAGGTAGATTTCCTCTGTTGTACAACTCCACATTCTGCTGATAAGATGAATTGTTGACTTTGCTAGATTTCTTGATCTCCAACTCGTGACTCTCTAGTCTTTCGATAAGCAGATCCACTGTCAACTCTTCAGACTTGATTGTATTCTTCAACATTAATGCAAAATACTGCCAATCTTGTTCATTCGGCAGCGAGTCGAATAGTTTGTCAACCAACTCTTCTTGAGTATATACAATTTTGTGTCTTGCCAGCTCCAATTTCAGATGCCCGAATCTCTCAATCATCTTGGAAACAGACTCGTTCTTTAAACATCCAAATAAATCAAACTCTTTTCTTAACAGTTTCTTTTTGTTTTTGACTATCTCAGCACTACCTACACATTTTACCCTCAGTTTCTCCCAAAGATCTTTTGAATTTTCATATTCAATCAACGAAATTATATCATCTCTCACAGACTGATGAATCAACGCGATGCACTTTTGTTCAGCAATATATCTTTCAATCTCATCAGTATCTGTCAAACTTTCACCAAACCTTTGTCCTTTAATGTAACCATTCTTTAAACTCTTCCAGCTTTGATATGCAAAAGCTTGAAGCCACTCGTCAAATCTTATAGCCCACCTATTGTAATCTTCAATCGCCAACAACTTTGGAGGTTTATTGTATGTCCCATAGGCACTCTCTACACTCAAAGCATCATTGAGAGTTTTCCTCGCACTCGGAGCTTTCTCATTTGTGTTGTTTGATGTGTCGTTTGAAATATCATCTCCACCATTTCCAGCAAAGGCAAAAACGTCACAGAACAGATTCATGAACTCATCCATTTTCAAATACCTGAAACGATTAACAAACACTTAGAAAAATTTTTAATTTTTGAAAAATGAAACAGTTTCAAACGGAATTATCTCAAGCGAAATCAGCTTTCAAGCTAGATTGCTTTTCAAGCAGAATAGCACTTCAAACGAAATAAGGTCACTTGAAGCGAAATAAGTGATTTCGTTTGAACTCAACAATAGTTTCAAGCGGAATTAGTGATTCCGTATGAAACAGTCAACAATCTCAAGCGAAATTAACCAAAAAATTAATTCCGTATGAAATGACAAGTATTTTCAAGCGAAATAAAGCAATTTCAAACGAGATTAGTGTTTTCGTTTGAAACAACACAGACAAATTCAAACGGAATTTTGATGATGTCAGCATATTCGAACAACTTTCAAGCGGAATTAGCAAATTTTATCAGTTTTCAGTCGAATTTTAGTCTAATTCTTTCAAGGATTGGTTAGAACTATGTTTCGCTTGATATATTTGAAAATCAGGTCATTTTGTCCGTTCAATCTAGTTCAAATCAGAAAAGAATGAGTAGAAGTGAGAGAATCTGGTAAATTCAAGCTGAATTGGTATGAACTCCTCGTCCTGAGCACTGATACCACTTGTTGGATCGTCGTGTGACCCTAACGAGTCAATCTGAGTAGTTCATCATCATAAACAAAGGCGGAATCAATGTAAATGATGTCAACACAGCTTGTTCCTTTCTAATCTTTATCTATTACTGAATTCCTGAGCTTTTACAAGTTCAAATGACAAACGGACAGCACCTCGGCTCAGAGAACATGACCTAATTCCGTTACAAATGACACCAGCACATGGGTATTTATAGATGGAGTGATTTCGCTTGAAACTGTCACACTCCATTTCAAGCGGAATTAACATGTTAATTTCGCTTGAACTGGTCCGTGTCACTTTCAAGCGAAATTACACATTAACATATAACCAAACCCTAATTTCAACCCTCTTGTGTGCTCGTTTATCCAATCTAGACATAAGACTCAATTAAGACGAAGTTAACAGACACTAGATGCACCAACAACCACAATCTCCTTCGTGTATATCCTGAAGCACTTCTTTAGTTTCGGGATCCTCCAAGCACCTCAGGTATGGTCCTGCAAGAGATTTCTTATACAAAACATCATTTATAATAGTGAATCGTGATACCTTCATCCTAAAAGCCTTAGGATTCTCATCCTTTGGGATGTGTCCTTCCGTGAGATATCTCATGATTGGAGCCGTCCAGGACTTAGGATCCTCCTCAGGATACTCATCATCAGGATTCTTGATACTTACTACTTCCTTATCCTGAGATTTAAGAGGATCCATCGCAGGATACAGGATATGTAGTATTGGTATTTGGGTTCCCTCTGGTATCCTGACTGATGATCCTAGATTTGCCAATGCATCTGCTTCAATATTATCCTCTTTTGGTATCTGTTCAAGTGTAAAAACATCGAAATATCCTGCTAATTTTTTGAGAATTTCGAGATACTCGATTAACTTCTCACCTTTAACAGCATAGGATCCATTAAAATGATTAGTAATTAGCAAGGAATCAACAAACACTTGTAAACTCTTAATATTCATATTCCTGGCCAACTCTAATCCTGCAATCAAAGCTTTGTATTCTGCTTCATTATTAGTGGCAGGGAATTCACATCTAATAGCCTGGGGTAATATGTCCCCCTGTGGCGATTTTAGTAGTATACCCAAACCTACACCTCTTACATAGATGCACCATCAATATATAATGTCCAGGATTCCGAGGTTTCTCCTAGTTGTTGAACTTCTAAATCTACTTCATTTTGAATATCACTACTGAAATCAGCAACAAAGTCAGCTAAAGCCTGAGACTTTATGGCATTTCTAGGTTTATATACTAGATCATAGGCACTTAATTTTACTGGCCACTTAGCCATCCTACCTGACATCTCAGGTTTCCTAAGCACATTTTTAACAGGATAGTTAGTTTTAACATGAATCCTATGTGTCTCAAAATAATGTCTAAATTTTGTCGATGCCATAACTAGGGCCAATATCAACTTTTCTAAATGAGAATATCTAGTTTCAGCATCTAATAAAGTTTTGCTAACATAATAGGCAGGATATTGCTGACCTTCGTGATCCTTTACCAGGACAGCACTTACCGTATTCCCTGATACTGTAAGATACAGGGATAATGGTTCACCATTCTCTGGCTTCATCAATCGAGGTGCAGTTGAGAGCTATTGCTTTAATTCCTGCAAGGCTGCTTCATGCTTCTCTCCCCATTCGAATTTCTTATTCTTCCTCAGGATATCGTAGAATTCCTTGCATTTTTCCGAGGATCTTGAGATAAATCTGTTTAATGTTGATACTCGTCCTGTTAGCCTTTGTACATCTTTCATGTTGGAAGGTGACTTGATATCCAAGATGGCTTTGATCTGTTCTGGACTTGCTTCTATCCCTTTCTTAGTCACCATATATCCTAGAAACTTTCCTGCCCCCACTCCAAAATGACATTTAGCAGGATTTAGCTTCATATTGTACTGGTCCAGGATATCGAATGCTTCTTCAATATCCCGGAGATGATCCTCAGCCTTCTTAGATTTTACCACCATATCATTAATGTATACTTCCATGGTGTCCCCCAGTTTGTCTTTAAACATCATGTTCACCAATCTTTGGTATGTTGTACCTGCATTTTTCAAACCAAAAGGCGTAGCAGTATAACAATAGATACCTGTTGGTGTCATGAAAGCAGTATCCTCCTGGTCCGCAGGTTCCATTTGGATCTGTAGGAATCCAGAGGATGCATCCATGAAGGTTAACATTTCATGGCCGGCAGTAGCATCCACCATTGAGTCAATATGAGGTAGAGGAAATGGGTCTTTGGGACAAGCTTTATTCAAGTCTGTGTAATCCACACAAACTCTCCAATTCCCATTTTTCTTTTGCACCACAACTACATTTGCTAGCCACTTGGGAAATTTAACTTCCCTAATCATCTTGCTCTTTAACAATCTTTCAACCTCTTCCTGAATGATAGTGTTCCGCTCTGGAGCAAACTTCCTTCGTTTCTGTTGGACAGGCTTGAAAGACCTATCGATTCCAAGCTTGTGGGTTATAATATCCTTGGAAATCCCTGTCATATCCTCATGTTTCCACGTGAATGTTGACATCCTGCATTTCAAAAAGTTAGTCAATTGATTTTGAATATCCTGAGGGATATTGGTTCCTACAAGCATCGAGATATCTGGATGATCCTGATCCAGGATAATTTTCTTTACATCCTGCTCTAAAGCCTCCACGATATCCTGGGCTCGCATCTTTAATTGCTATGCTGCATTAGGCTTTGTCGAGGATTTCATCGAAGAAGAGTAACACTCCTTTGCTTCCTGTTGATCACTTTCCACCTGGACTACCCCCCAAGGGGTAGGAATCTTGATGCATTGATGATAGGTCGACGGCACAACTTTCATATCATGGATCCATGGCCTACCCAATATAATATTGTAGCAGGATAAGGAGTCCATGACACAAAATCGTTGCATTAAGTTGACCCCTTCAACATACACAGGCAACTTTATCTCTCCCACGGTATTCCTCGCTTCTCCACTGAACCCAACAAGCACAGTGGATTTCGAAGTAATATCCATCGGGGATACATTCATTCTCTTCAGTGTTTCCAGCTGAATTATGTTGACGGAGCTGCCGTTATCCACCAGTATCCTGCGCACAAAATGATTAGCAACATATAAAGTTATTACCAAAGCATCATGATGAGGATCCTGGACAGTATCCCTATCATCACTATCGAACGTGATCACTTTATCAGTCGTGAGGGTTGACATCCTGGTTGGCTTATCTCCCCTCTCTGCCTTAGCCTCCTTTGCATGTCTTTTTGCTGTAGAAGAAGAGGTCCCACAGATATCGGATCCTCCTAAAATAAAGTTAATTATCTTAGCATCCGCAGGAGGTGATGCTGCTCGTTCAAGATCCTTCTCAGTATCCTGGCCCTTATTATTCTTTCTTCCCAGGAGATCCTTCAGGTATCCTTTGCTCAGCAAATAGCTTATTTCTTTCCTCAGGGCAATGCAATCTTCTGTAACATGTCCAAAATCCTCATGGAAGGCACACCACTTGGATTTGTCCTTCCAATCAGCTTTCTGTTGGTTCTTCCTAGACCACCTTGCTTTGTCTCCTAAACCCTACATAGCATACATTAGTTCAGGTATGTTAACAGAGAAACAATATTCTGACAACTCAGGATACTCCTCAGGATCCTCGTCTTCAACAGCATTCACTTTCTTGCTGTCATTCCTGCCATATGGCTTAGAGCGATATGGTTTATACGAGGATTCTGATTTCCTATTGGTTGACTCATAGGTCGTGGATGAATTCATCCTCTCTTGCATCCTTTTGTCATCTTCCAGTCGAATATAACTTAAAGCCCTGTTCCGAGCTTCATCCAGGTTCCTGCAGGGATTCATTACAAGATCCTGGTAAAATTGAGAATCTTTTTGCAATCCCATTTTGAAAGCCTGCACAGTTGTTGCAACATCAAGATATGGGATATCAAGAGATTCCCTGCTAAACTTGTTCACATAATCTCTCAAGGATTCCTGAGGTCCTTGAGTTATCCTGTAGAGATCGCTGGTTAGTTTTTCAAAACTCCGACTGCAAGAAAATTGACTATTAAATAAATTCACTAAATGAGCAAATGATGTAATCGAATGAGGAGGAACGTTTAAGAGCCATTTTAAGGCTGATCCTGTTAAGGTAGAACCAAAACCCTTGCAGAGGCATGGTTCCTTGAGATATGGAGGGATAGGGTTGATTTCCATCCTTTCCCTATACTGGGCAATATGCTCTTCAGGATCCGTAGTTCCGTCATAGAGCTTCATGTTGGGGGTCTGAAATCTTTTTGGGATTTCAGCATCACAAATAGGATATGCGAACTGGGATATCTTGTGGCTGTCTTGGGATACTTCTGGAATTGGCTGAACCACCCCAGGTACACTGGATATCATGTCCTTCAATTTCTGAAGCTCCCTAGAAAATGCTGATGTCATACCTACATCCAGCAAAGATCCAATACCATTAGTAGCAAGAGTATTATTATTATTAGATACGTTACCAGTCTGAGGATTCTGGCCATATCCTGAAGCATATCCTGAACTTCTCACAGGTGACACCCTAACCGAAGAGGGTATCTCAGGAGTATGATTCTGATAATGGCCATGCACAATATTCCCCCTGTTATCCTCAGTATACACTGCAGAACTGAAGTTCAATGCTCTGGGTTGCAAGGGAGTGACAGTATCCTCAGCGGGCTTGCTTGAGCTGGATTTCAAGAGTTGTATCTCTCTCATCAGCATTTGGTTGGTTTCCTGCTATGCCTCATCTGTTCCTGTACACTACCAAACAAAGTTAGAATTTCTTCATTAGAGGCCAAAACAGGAGCGGATCCCTGAATATTGCGAACGGGGATAACATCCCGAGTCATATGAATTTCAGTTCCTTGTGAAGAGGCTTGCGTTCTCGGAGGAGGTGGTGGAAGCACCGAACCAATTGTTGCAGAGGTTGTAGCAGACACGGTAGAAGAGCTCATGTTTGATCTCGAGGCCATTAGAAATAGTGTAGCAAAAAGTTTTGAAAATGAAAAACAAAATAACGATTTTGCAAAAGCTTTTAGTAGAAATAGCACCACTTGCCCCACGGTGGGCGCCAAATTGTTTTGGTCAAAAATTACCGAAGCAATTAAGTGATCAAATTAGTTAAGTGAGGTAGTGTGCTAAGAATGTGTATCAAAAATATGCTAATTTAGTTGTTTGTAAAAACAGTTTTCAGGATACGGCTCAGGATATCGAGCTGTATCTACAATCAAACAATGAGCAAAAATGTAAAGGGTGACACGAGATGTACGAGGAAAGTCCTTGATCAATCTAGATCGCCAGCATAAAACCTCGGGATATGACAATCGCAGTTGCCTTGTTCTTCTTATTGCTTCAAATATCAGGATACAGTGCAGGAAATGATGCGGATCAACTAAGTGTTACAATGTGATTTCGATACAAGTGTAAGTGTGTTGTGAGTGTTTGCAGCTAGAGAGAAAGAGAGCTCGAGAGATTGTGTCCTTATCTGATCCGATCAATCCTATTTATAGTAAAATAAAACTAACTAACTAGCCTATAAATCCAGGATATAACGAATATTCCCTTTGTGAACGTTGTAGTCCACGTCTTCCGGCTTCAACGTCCATAATTCAACAGATTTGCCCGAGTCTTTGGGAGAAGAAGTCCACTTGAACGTTATAGACTTGTTCCAATAATCTGCACGTGAATTAATTAGTTACTACCAGGATACTGCATCAGGATGTTACCAATATCCTGATCCGGTATCCTGATCACAACAAAAGAAACACAGTCAGAATATTGTTCAGGATATACGAGCAGAAAACCACCCATAACAACAAGCATCTGGGGGATATGGTTGAAGTTGATATGAGCAACGAACTTCTAAAATACCTCCAACATGTTGACAACTACAATGGTCCGAAAGGAGCTTTATTTATCGAGACTACTGTTTCACCCATTGATTAGAAATTAGTATGTTGTATTTTACTGAATGTTGTTTGCTGTTTTGAACTTTGTTTATTATATAGTTACCTATGTTTGACACTTGTAGTTTTTATATAATTAGTTGTGTTAAAATTATTAACCATGTTTGTTATTTAAATTAACTAAATGAATATTTAGGTTTGAGAGTGTAAAAGCTTGTAATATTGGCAAAGGTCTGTTTAAATGATCAAAGCTCTGTTATTGTGAATAGATGTTTGAAAATAAAACAATGGTTGATACATCTGTAGTCAACAGATGGATGAAAACAGATGTTTGGAACTACTGTTGGGATAAAGCAGAGTGTTGTGGAGAAAACTGTGGTTGAAACCGCTGTTTGGTTAAAACGGTGGTTTAAAACCACTGTTGGGTTAAAATAGTGTTTTTTTGGAGGTTGAAGGGGCTTGAAACGACTGTTGGGTTAAAATATTGTTTTTTGGAGAAGGAACATGCTTGAATGCAAATGTTATTTTGTTTACAAAAGATTAATAAATTGTATTTTTTTGTATTTTTTATACTCTAAACTTTAAGTATTTAAGGTTGAAGTTGAAGTTGGGAGATATGGTTGAATTTGATTTGAGCAATGAAGTTTTAAAATACCTCCAACATGTTGACAACTACAGTGATCCGAAAGGTGCTTTATTTATCGAGACTACTGTTTCGCCCATTGATTAGAAATTATTATGTTGTATTTTATTGAATGTTGTGTGCTGTTTTGAAGTTTGTTTATTATATAGTTACCTCTGTTTGACAATTTCATATTTTATATAATTAGTTGTGTTAAAATTATTAATCATGTTTGTTATTTAAATTAACTAAATGAATATTTAGGTTTGAGAGTGTAAAAGTTTGTAATATTGGCAAAGGTCTGTTTAAATGATCAAAGCTCTGTTATTGTGAATAGATGTTTGAAAATAAAACAGTGGTTGATACATCTGTTGACTTTGGTCAACAGATGGATGAAAACAGATGTTTGGAACCACTGTTGGGATAAAGCAAAGTGTTGCGGAGAAAACTGTGGTTGAAACCGCTGTTTGGTTAAAACGGTGGTTTAAAACCACTGTTGGGTTAAAATAGTGTTTTGTGGAGGTTGAAGGTGATTGAAACGACTGTTGGCTTAAAATATTGTTTTTTGGAGAAGGAACATGCTTGAATGCAAATGTTATTTTGTTTACAAAAGATTAATAAATTGTATATTTTTGTATTTTTATACTGTAAACTTTAAGTATTTAAGGTTGAAGTTGAAGTTGGGGAGATATGGTTGAAGTTGATTTGAGCAATAAACTTTTGAAATACCTCCAACATGTTGACAACTATAGTGATCCGAAAGGAGCTTTATTTATCGAGACTACTGTTTCACCCATTGATTAGAAATTATTATGCTGTATTTTATTGAATGTTGTGTGTTGTTTTGAAGTTTGTTTATTATATAGTTACCTCTGTTTGACACTTTCATATTTTATATAATTAGTTGTGTTGAAATTATTAACCATGTTTGTTATTTAAATTAATTAAATGAATATTTAGGTTTGAGAGTTTAAGTGATGAAAGCTCTGTTGTTGTGAACAAATGTTTGAAAATAAAACAGTAGTTGATACATCTGTTGACTTTGGTCAACATATGGATGAAAACAGATGTTTGAAACCACGGTTGGGTTAAATGTATTTGTTATGGAGAAAACTATGGTTGAAACTGCTGTTGGGTTAAAACGGCGGTTTAAAACCACTGTTGGGTTAAAATAGTGTTTTGTGGAGGTTGAAGGAACATGTTTGAATGCAACTGTTATTTTGTTTACAAAAGATTAATAAATTGTATATTTTTGTATTTTTTATACTCTAAATTTAAGTATTTACCGACTGACTTATTTATTTATAAGTCTATAAATATAACGATATTCATCATTTATATTTGTTATGCATGGTTTTCTAAGAAACGACCCGTGTTTGCACACGGGTCTTACCGCTAGTACTATATATTAAAAGAAACCACTTTGGGGACACTTGTCATCATATTATGTGTAACACCTCGTAAAATCACGTCCAATGATGTATTGACACGTGTAATAAACCCTAATAAAGTCCAATGTTGAATTTAAGGGACTAATTTTTCGAAAAATCAAAAACTTTGATAATAAAAGGACTGGAAGTGTTAGCATACCTAAAATAAGTTTCCAAATAACCTCTCACGATGTTTATATTCACAAATGTGCCACTTGATGAATAAGTGTAGTCGTTTGCGTAATTAATTGAAAGTTTGCGCAATAAAGGGTTAAAAGCGTCAACATGTTAATTCTTACCTCTGAGTGACCTTCTAACAAACCGGGAGCTTAATAATATTTAATTATACTCTCGGGAATGCCAAATAATGGCCATCTAAGGTTTTTATGCCTATAAGTAAAGGTACGCGCAACTTTGCAAGTTAGAGGGGCTAAAAGTGTCAATATGTTTAATTATACCTCTGAATGACCTTTTAGCGAATCCGAAGCATCGTGATGTTTAATAATACTTTCAAGAATGTCTAATATGGATTAGATGAGGCTTCAATACTATTAAATGATGAAATGCGCAAGTTTGCGCAATAGAGGGACCTAAAGCGTCAACTTCTGAATCTACGCCCTTCGGTGACCATTTAAGCGAACGGGAGCGTAGTAACATGTATGTATATGCTTGGGAATGAGCAATATGGGCCATGGAAGGCTTGGATATCGTTAAACGGCATTTCACGCTACTTTGCGCAATTAAGGACTAATTGCGTCAAACGACAAAAGTATGCCGATTCGTATGATAACAGACATTCCGGAATATGTCCATGAGTTAAATATACCCTACTTATCCTTCATATAGCTTAGAAATAGGTTTAGAGGTATTTCATGCGCAAAAATAAACTTTTATGTCATGCAGGGGCTAAAAGTGTCAAAAAGTGCACAAGTTTGCATTTTCGCGCGTATCTCACATTCTGAACATCTCCGGACACCCAAAAATTTATGTAAGCACTAAAATATTTTATTTTAGTGATCGCCTTGATAAAATTCCACTCGTCGCGTAATTTGAACCGTTTTTAGCATCCGTCCGTGTTTCGTCGTAATTCGATGCACAACGAGACCGTACGGCCAAACGAACCGACATCCGACATGTTTTTGAGCATGTTTCATGTCCCCTATATTTAGGAATCATGTTAGAGCCTTGAAATGAGGTTAACGGGCCTTAAACGTGCCTAAAATAACCATAAAAGCTCACAGGGGCCATTCCTGCCATATTTGAAACTGCTGTTGCTGAGATAGACGGTCAGGCGGGCCGCGTAACTTCCTGTTGTTCCCTACGCGGGCCGCGAGGCCTGGCCAAATGTGGAAAACAGCTGAAAACAGCCTGTTTATTGCTGGATGTTGTTCAAAACTGGTTCCTAGCTCTCAAACTCGATTCTAGGGGCTGCCCACCGGTTTTAAAAGGTGGTTTAACACCTTTCCTAATCTGATTACATGTCCCCGACACTTGTCGCGATCATACGAAGTCCCGAAAAGTATAAATAGGTGATGAGTTCACTTGATACTTCACTTGCATTCTAAATTCTGAAGCTCTCTGATCAACCTCAGGCCTTCTAATGATCTCTAAAAGTAATTAGGACTCTTGTAAGTGTTCATAACCCTTTCGATTTCGTTTTAGCTTAGTTAATTAGCTATTAGTCAAACCGTCGTAATTTAAATTTGACTTTGCGATTAATTGAAATCCGCTCAGTCGTTTCTCGAATTGAAAGTACCTACAAGTAGGTATTTATGTGGGTAACAAACCCTTAAAAGGGTACTTTCAGATTCCCACTCTAACTATGTTAATTGTCGAGTCAAAGCTTACTTTAAAAAGTCAACAGAATGTGTATTTTCAAATTTAAGCATAATTAGCAATGTAGGGTACATGCAACCTGTTTGATCATTAATGTAACATGGTAATTAATGTAAGAACATGTCCCAACATGTTCAACTCGACAATTTTCAGTATTAAACCCGGATCGGAACCGAAAGTCGCATAATTTGACTTTTGCTTTGACTTTCAGTTCTGACCCGTTTATGCATGTTTAAGATCTGCCTTAGAGCTTATTTTGGACCAGGTTTCATATAAGTATAACTCTCTGAGTTTATGCAACTTGATTCAATACTTATCCGATTCATATGCATGTTTCCGATTAATGCTTAAATGTTGACTATTATGCCCTTTTGACTATAAAACGTGATTTTTGAAAAAGTGAAAGAGTAGAAACCTTAGTTACTGATTTATAAACTTGCACCTAAAATTTGATATCAGTTTGAGGTCTAGATTAAGAGTTATGCTCATTAGCGTAATTTGAAAGCTTTATGTTAATTAATTGGCGTAATTAGCGTATAGCCTATTTAAACCCACTTTTTGATATCAAACTTTTTACCCACTGATGTAATATAATATTTTGGGATTTTTGAAGATTTTTATTTAATTTTTGGCTGAGCATAACATAGGTCTCTAGGTTGATTCGGGTTATGACGGTTTTGCCCTTTTAAGCCATAAAATGAGTTTTACAAATCCTTTTGACCCCAAACCTTTTTCTACTGATTTTATTCGATAAATACAATATTTTGAGCCTTCTAGAATTATAAAAATATCAGCTTTTCTTTAAAAACCCGGTAATGGCTCCAAATCGCCTTTTTAAGTGTTTTTAACGCATAGTATGTACTAAAACTATATTAAACATATAAGGTTAATACCTACTGATATATTTAGTATATTTTTATATAATAACAGTAAGTAAAAGTTTATAAACTCAGATTTCCAGTTTTGACCTTTTAAGCCTAAGTGAAATTACCAAAATACCCCTAAGGTGCATAGTTTGGTTTTAAATGATAAATTTCATATATAGGTCATACCCTACTGTTATAACTTATTAAATTAAGTGTATTTACTGTATAAATCAGACCTGTAACTCAGATTACTAATTAAACTCTTTTATAATCTTTTAAATGACCAAAATGCCCTTATGAGGCATAATTTGTGTTTAAATCCGTTTTGGGCATAATAGAAGATACCTTACTGATATCACAACATGTTTAAGGCATATTAACTTAGGAAACCTGTATATGACTCTTTTGGTTACTCGTTACGCACTTGTCGCGTTCGGATCGGCTTATGTGACTAGTTCGCATATATTAGCCAAAGCGGGTCAAACCATATCATTTTTGTCTCAAAATCCAGAATGTGTTTAAGTTACCCATATTAAACAGGCATGCAAGCTTGTCGGGTCAAAACCACATTCTAAACCGGTCTTCGCTTTATCATGCGTTTGAACCGTGTCTCCTTTTGAAAGTTAACCGGTCTAAGCTTAGGCTTAATTAAAGACCCGTTAGGAATCTAATAGGTTATTAAAAACCTTCGTTCCAGATTTAGGAGCCCAGTAAAAGCTATCTGTACTTGCTTGGTGGTATACGGCTGGGATTGAATTTATATTTAGCTCAGGTAAATACTTTTAACTTATTTTCCCTATATGGGCTTGGGTTACGGTATATAGAATACCGCTTGATCGAGCATCAAATCTTACATCGTTGGGTGGTTAATTGAATAATTTGATCGGCTCGTTTAAACAGTCTTGTTCACTTAAAGCCTTTGGGGGGTTAATGACCATGTCCCGGATATCCCTGGCATCATTTTACGAAATGGCCACGACCTGAGCACGGGGTGTAGGCGTACATACACCTGTCAGTGTATAACTCAATATTGTGGTGGGTCTATTGATCTTTAACCCGGACGAGATCCGGGCTACTGAACGCACAAGTAACATGTAATTCGTTCACAAGATTATAATATTTAATAATTATCCCAAGTTATAAAATGTTTTGTGCCACGTGCATTCAAATCAATTTTCAACCCTTTTCAAAATGAGTCAGTTAAATTGTATTTACCAGTGTAAACTGGCGTATTTTCCAAAAGGTTAAGTGCAGGTACTACTCGTAATAGGCTGGCTGTCTTCTAGCGTCCACAATAAGTAGTTTGACTATGATGATATCAACTACGTCACTATACTCCCCACCGGGCCCACCGGTGACACGTGGAAGAATTGGGGTGTGACAGGTTGGTATCAGAGCCAACATTGAGTGAATTAAACACTAGCTTTTTGGGTTTAATCTCAATGACACGATAGCACATCCTTTGACCTTCTGAGTCTAGACTTAACATAGGAGTACTCTCGTCCCTATTCGGAAGATTATTACCTTCAATTATATTTTAATATGTCGCCAAGCAAGAAGCTGCAATGGAAATTCTCCCCATTTGAAGCCTAGGAAAGGCCAAGCTTCGTGTTGCGACTAGGATTAACGTACGACCAAGGAGAGGACATTCATAACTAAAATGAAGAAGAGACTCCTTTTACTGAAGATCGTTTCCTTAAAAGTCTTTATAACGATATTTATCTTTTGGTCCCTTTGAGGACAACATCATTTCTTTTAAGTCCCTTTTAGGGCAATTCTACACCTCTTTTAAAACCATTGGGATGTTTTATATAAATTTTATTTATATCATTATATATGAATATAATATATGAAATAAATTAAAATAACATTTCTATTATAAGATCTACCATTATAATAAAATGGAAAAATCTAAAAAGGACAAGACCTAGCCTCGTGTCATTATTAAGACCCGACCAAGATGGCAGTTCCTCAATTTAGGTTCAGATCCTTATTAACATCCCGAGTTAGGATTGTTCTGCGTTAATTATTAAAAAGGAATCTTAAAGGTAAACCTAGCCTGTATGACGAGGCCAAGATGGTAGGACCTATTCAAGAGATTCACATCCTTGTTAACATCTGTAACATATTAACTTTTCTGGCAGACGTGGTTCGATAAAGTCACACAAATCATCCTTATACTGGATTCTCCCGAAATCCTTTCTTATTTTGTGATTTAAACATCCTTTAGGGATATAATGCCTACAGGCTATAATTAACGTCCTCTGAGACTAAAGACAGTCGTAGCCTACAACTCCCTGTCAAGAAAAGGCGTGGACAGGTTCAAGCCTAAATACCTTGATTCTACAAAATCATGGTTTATAATTTAAAGATGTCCTTGTGACTTGACTTTTTGTGCTATAGTTATATTTTAATTAAAGTCAGGATAATTATAATAAAAATCCTGAATGAAAATAATATCATTCCTTTCCTGCGAGTATAAATATTAAAGAGAATCTTAAAAGGTTTGACCTAGCTTGAATGTCATTGAAGACCTAGCTAAGATGGTAACACCTGTTTAAAAAGAGATTCAGATTCTTGTTAACATCTGAAAACGTGTTAACACTCCCGACAACAGTGATACGATAAAATCACGATTGTCATCTTTATATTAGGAACTTCCAAACCCTTTATTTAGCCTATATAATCAATAGGAATCATGGCTAATAAACGTCGAACATGATGTACACATCTAAACATCCACCTGGGATGTATACCTACGGGCAAAGATGCATACATGAAAACGATAGTTTTATTTCATAACTTCTTGTCAAGACAATGAATTATGAAATTTTCCGATCCAAAGGAATCATTGATTATGTTTTAAAATTTCCCTAGTGACAAGGCATCTGTGCCATCGAAAAGTCCTTTGGAACAAGCCGTTGTGCTATATAAGATGTCAGTATGACATTGACAGTCGTGACTTATGTCCCCTGTCTAGTAAATATGAAGGATTATATTCCGTTTAAACGCCAAAGATGGTTTATTTAAAAACTTAGGCAAACATAATCAAATAAATTAAATACTATCTGTTGGCCCATATGGTTTATTCGCACCATGGCTACTTAATTATCAAGTTCGACAATTCGCTATATAATTAAACCAATTTATTACTACTTGGTCTGTAGCCTTCAAAGCTTCACCATGGCTGACTCCTCTGAAGCTTACAATCGTCTAGTTGATCAGAATGATGATGCAAGACTGAACTTAACAAGCACCGAGTTACAGGCTATGATAGATACAGCCGTAAACAACGCTGTGGACCGTGTGTTGAAGGATCATAAGCGAAAGTGCGATGATACCCCAAATAAATGTTGTAAAAAGGGTAAGACCGGTTCGAACTATAACCAGTCCAAACCAAAGGAGGCAAAACCCAAATGTAAAACCTGCAAGAAGAAGCATTTCGGAAAATGTTTCTATGAGCAGACCGGGGGATGTGTCATCTGCAAGGAGATGGATCACAAGACCCATGAGTGCAAGGACTTAAAGGACGCCACATGCTATGATTGTGGCGAGAAAGGGCACATAATTAACCGCTGCCCAAAGAAGGCAACTAAAAGGAAATGCACTCTGGAGTCACAAGCTAGGCCTTGTGGATTTGTAACAAGAAAGGGCACAAGACCTTGGAGTGCCAAGACATAAAGGACGCAACCTGCTATGGTTGCAATGAAATAGGGCACATCAAGACAAATTTCCTAAATAAAACCAAGAAGCCTGGGGAGGCTAAGGAGACCAAAGCTGGGAGTTCTCAAATGGACGCTCAAGAGGCTATTCAGGATGACAATGTCACAACAGGTACTTTCTTTATCAATAACTCTCATGCTAGAGTATTATTGATTCAAGTACAGATAAGTCTTTCGTAGACAATAGATTTTGTAAATCATTAAATCTGCCTGTTAAAACTCTAAGCGTTAAGTATAAAGTAAAATTGGTCGATAGTACCTCAGAGACTACTTCAGCAATATTAGATGGATGTTTTATATCCATTAGGAATCATTCGTCCGATGTCCTAGCTTCCGTTAAAGTATAAGGACTCAATATAGTGATAAAAATCGATTGGTTGTCTTGAAAATCAAGCCCATATTGTGTATAATAAGAAACAAGTAGTTATCAAGACTCCTTATGAGACAACCCTCATAATTACATGTATCCGTACGTTTAATTAATATTAAACAACATAAAAAAATGGTGGAACCGGCCGTCCCCGGAATCGAACCTGGGTCTAGGCCACACCCTTTCGCGTGCCTAGCCAACCGAGCTAGGTGCCTAGTTTGTGAAATTTCTATTTTGATTGAATATAAGCACATGTACAATAACTTCCTTACTTCTTACTATAAGTCACCTACTTATCATCCTTATGTTGACTAAGTATTAGAATCCAAGACTTTGCCTCTATGTTTTGGTTACTCTTGGCTTGGTTATGTTGACTAAACACTAGAAAGGATGAAGTAGAAACCATTAAGTATATCAGTGGTTATACTAGAAAGAACATGGTAAGGTATACATCACAATCATTCGATGGTAATACCCTTGATTAGTGAGGACATTAATGAAACCCACAAGAAAGATCCTCCTATGCATTAGGGGATGGTCCAAGTTTTAAGGACCTTATTAGAAAACCTATTATACGCGTCACAGAATAGGAAAAGATTGAGTAATAATTTTCCGACTCCCCCATAAGATTTATAAACTATCGGCAGTGTGCTGCAGACCTTGGTTCATTGATGGAAATAGTGCCCTTATTCGGTTAACCTAGAATTTAAGCATAATTCACTATATATATATTATGATTTAGCATCGGCAATAAGAGGGCACATTAAGATTTCAAAGCCTGCTTATTATGAATCCATTATGGATCCACCTCAACTACTCACGTTTTATAGATTAAGAAATAACCAGTCGAGGCCGAGATTGCCCTACAATTTGTCAAAGGTTTTATAGCTAAGTTTAAAAGGTTTAAGAATGGAGGCGTTTAGCCCTCCTGATGTATGATTAGAGGCAGCTCACATTAATAATGACACCAGATAAATCCATTATGGTGATTTTATGGCTAGGAGTTACGTTTGGTTGCAGGTACTGCTAAGTCTCTCATAAAACCATAAGCTTAGCAAACTTTTAATCTTTCCCGTAAGAACCCCAGATAGTAAGTGTAAGGTAAAACTTACAGGCAAAATCATAATAACCATTTCTTCTGTTCCTGTTAGAAATCTCTAATCATGGAATTCTAGAAGTACCCTCTCTCTAAAAGAAGTGCGTCAGCATGTATAGTTGATATCTCTTTGATCTCTATCGATTGCGAATACCAGATGGTATGATAAAAGCGCCACATGAGGATTGGTGTATCTTAATATGTTCCATAGATTGCTTCCATGCCTGATCAGTATGGAGGTTTAATGCATGGAACCGCAAGGATATTCTAATAGTCATATGGTACTAAAGTCAACTAATGGTATTCAAGGAAGATATCCAGAATGGAATTGCCAAAGTAAATGTTCCCGATTAAGGAATTCATGGACTTGTGACATAAATGTGTCACTTATCTGACACAGAATATGACAGATGAACTGGAGCCTGAGATTTGGAAAATCTCTGTAACCTCATTGTATCTTGATTACTGATGCGAGTGAAGTGTTATATATATTAGGTGTATATTTTAAGCCCCTTTAACACTTATTTTTAGTCAAGTTTTAAATTTATAAAACACGATATTTTACTAACACTAAACACACATATGGGCAAGTGCACCCATCGTGAGCGTAGTATAGCGTTGGTAAGATACCGAGGTCGTCCAAGGACACAAGAGCTTTTAGTACCGGTTTATCCTCAACGTCTAATCAAAAATAAAAGTTTAGAAAAATGTTTTAAACTAAGAAAAATAAAAACTAACTAAAATGCTGAAAAATAAAATAAAAAGAAAACAGATAGACAAGATGAATCACTTGGTTCCGACTCGTATCTAGTGTAACCTTTGATTATTTTCGCACTTTTGCACATATTTAAGAGATTATCTTAGTTATTGTAGTAGGCCCCTCTTTTGAAGGTGACGTTACCCTCACCCCAGTAGTTTGAGTCAGCAAGGATACAATCCTAAAAGGGTGGATTATTGGAAGATAATTAATTAAGTTATTAATGCAAATTATGGTAGGCCCCTCTTTTGGAGGTGACGTTACCCTCGACTAAGTAGTCTGAGTCAGCAGGGATACAGTCCTAAATAGCCGGGTTATAGTATTAATAGTAGTTAACTTATGAGGGGATCAAAGAGTTTGGACCCCCGCCATCTAATACCGTTAAGTATTGAAGGAGGTCCTACTAAATTTGACCCAGGTCCATTGCAGGACCTCTAAACGCTGAACAATGGCAAGACCTTTACCAAACCGTTCCCTTAACCCCCGACCAGGTAGCCAACATACCTCCATATAGACCGTGGAGATATGAATGGTGAAAATCTTTTATTTTATATAGACAGTAAAATAATGCCAAGACACCACGGACAAACGATAAGGAAAGATCACCTTCAACATAAGCAACTAGTTATTAAAGTCATTAATACAAAACCAAATAAAAAGTGCAAAGGATTAGAAATAAAAAGTATTAAACTAGACACTTTGTCTTCACCAAGTGATGTAAGAGACTTAGGCAAACATGGCCTTGATTGTCAAGAACTCTTACGATCAATCTTGGATCCCGAGACGACTCACACACTCTACGATGGACAATGGATGATGGTGGTGGATGATGGTGTTATGGTGGTGGTGGGTGGTGGGTGAAGTGTGAGAGAGGTGGTGTGCCAAGGGATGGTTTGAGCTTGAGCCAAGCACTCCTATTTATAGGCTGAACAGAAGCTCGGGCACGGCCCCGTGTCCACATCCTCTCTTTCTTCATTAAATGCAGCTTTGTCTTATTAGTTGACCACGCCCCCGTGTCCGCTGAGCACGACCCCGTGGTGCAGAAGAATCTTTGTACTATGCAGATTTGCTGGATAGTGCGAATCTTATAGTTGACCACGGCCCCGTGTCCGCTGAGCACGGCCCCGTGGTGGGCAATAGAAGCTTCTACCACTTTGTCTTTTCTGCTGACACTTGGGCACGCCCCCGTGCTGGCTGAGCACGGGGCGTGTTCAGTCTTCTGTCTTCTTGTTTTGCTTGGGAAGATGTTGTCGTGGGGTCGGGCATGTCACATCTTGTTCCTTTTCTTGTATTTATGTCAGATTTTGATGTCTTTTTGCTTCTTTTGTTAATTTGAGCTCATTTAATCCTGAAAATACAAAAGGAAGACAAAAGCACACTTTTTCCAACATTAGTACTAAAAAGGGGTTAGTTTTATGCCTCATTTGATGAAATTTATATGTTAATATTTGAACACATCAAATACCCCCACACTTGAATCTTTGCTTGTCCTCAAGCAAAACTCTTTAATTTGTGGCTATTACACACCCAAATGGAATGGGTAGAGAAGAAGGTTTTTGGGCTTGTCGTAGAGTGTCGGGATTTCCAAGATTCTTTATTTAATTTTATCTTTATTTATTTACAATCCTATTCGTCATGATTTATTTAAAACTTTTCATAAGATAAATTACTTATTAGGGCATAACATGCCTTTGTAAAATTCTATTTATATACAAGTTCACATACCTCACGGGGATCACTCAACACTCGGCCGAAAATGTATTTTTGTGGATCACTCGAGAGCGGCATGGAACTTACTCCTACCATAGGCTTGCCAAGCAATCAATCCTCCTCCTTTTTAACTTATATACCTTTGTAAATATCAAGAGGACTTTGTGGGTTAAGGGTTAGGCTTGGGTTAAAGGTAGGTGGTTGGGTTGGTGGTTAGTGGTTAGTAAAAAGGGCGAAAAGCGTAACAAGTGTCGGTTTTCATATGACTTCCTATTTTTGTAACTTTTATTTTGATGAAGCCATTTATTCAAACAAAGTTATTTTTGATGAACTTGTTTGTTTATTTTCTTTTGCTTCATCATTAACAACAAAGGTTTTCTTTTTTTTTTTTTTTTTTTTTGAAGTCATTTAAAGAACCGAACTTGTTACTAAAACAAAGGGGTATAAATGAAAAAGGTTTTGGTGGGTAAAAAGGGTGTTTGGTTTGGGTTATGAAATGAAAAGGTTTAGGCTCAAAGGGGCTAACTAGGGGGATTTTGGGTAGGTGGTAAAAAAAAATAATGGTGTAGAAAAAAAGAAAAAGAAAAAGGGTTAGTCCTAATGCCTCCATCATTTACTTACTCGGGTTTAAGTTGGTAAGGACCGGGAATGTATCGTCATGGCAAGTTCTAGAGTCATAAGAACCAAGCGGCTATTCACACAAAAAACGAAAATGAGCATTTAGTCAAATGATATGTAAGTGTTTGCTCAATAAAGGCTCAAAACTCACTTTTGTGGGAATGGGTTTTTATGTGATCAAGTATATATAATTAAATTTTAACTAAGCTTGTCATGCCTTTTCATAATTTTCTTATGTTGGTTCTTTTTATCACGACGCTATCGGTTGTAAATTCGTAAAAATATAACCTTTTTAAGAACTTGAATTTCCCGAATTAAACCTAGACAAGTAAAAAAAATGAAAATTTTTGAAAAAAATTTGGGGTGATTAGCAATTCCAATAGAGTTTTGTGTAAGGCTTGTATTTAGGACTTGCAAGATTCAAGGTTTTAGCATCCCCCCCCCCCACACTTAAATTACACATTGTCCTCAATGTGTCCCAAAAATAAGTTTTTAGGTTGATTGAATGTGTAAAAAGGTGTAAAAAGCAAAAATTTTGTGTTACTGCCAACCTGGACACGACCCCGTGTTGAGTGAACACGACCCCGTGTTCAGGTGCCAGTAACAAAAACTTACAGAAGGTGAACACGGGGGCGTGTTGAGTGGACACGACCCCGTGTCTGTCAAGGTCTGCAGAATTTAAACAAACAGCAGGTTCAGGGGAATGGGTACGGGGGCGTGTCGGCTGGACACGACCCCGTGTGGACAGTCTGCAAAGTTGAAAAACAGGTTTCTTTCATCGGTTTTCCTGTCCCAGCTTTAGTAGTACTAATGCTTAGTAGTTTAAGCCTCGTATGTACCTGCTTAATCAATAAACAGTCCACCAAAACATAGCAAACATCCTACTTTTACCAAAGTTAACATCCATGTCAAAGTTAAAAAAAAAAAAATAAATGCAGAAAATAAAAGGAGTTAGGGAAAGTAAATTGTTCAACACTTGGCACGCAGACCATCAATTGTTCAAGATTAAAAAGGGTTAACCTGGGGAGACATCAACCAACCGCTTCCTCCTCTGCTCCTCCCGCCTACTCCATAGCATCGTCATCATCATCATCGTCATCATCCCCTCCATGGCGTGCAATGTGGTCTCGTATGTATCCAACATCGTCTTGGATCTCGGATAGGTTTCTCTCGATAGCTCCGACCCGGTGGTAGGTGTTGCTCGCCATGTTATAGGTGTTCCTAGTGCACATAAGGTTTTCCTGGAACAAATCATGCAAACTTTGAAAGTTAGGAAAACCGCCTCCCGAGGAGGATGATTGGCCCGGATCACCGTGGGGTTGGTATTGGTACTGATGATGTTGCGGAGCTTGGAGGACAAGCGCTTCTTGCGGGTTCCATGCATGACCTTGCATCCTTTGAAAGGTTACCGTCCCGTCTTCTGCCTCATAAATCAGGTTCATGGATCGGCATATGTGAATATCCACCGTACCCGACCATGGGCTCCTTTCAAATGACCTAGGTATGTGGGCGAAGTGCTTGAAGAGATGGTACACCCATCCCCCAAAGAAAATAGGAGTCGGTGCACTAGCAAGGCGGTTGTGATGCATGTTTCGGAGCATGAGGAACGGAACATCGAGCGGCCTGCGGTTGTGGATGCAGTGGAGGACAACCAAATCTCTTAACCCAACGACGCCACTACTGTCATGCCTTTGGCTAAGAGAGTAGCCGAGCAGCCTATGAATGTATCTGTATAACGGATCCCTCAACTTTGTACTCTTAGTGCCGCTCGGATTGTAGAACCCCTCTCCAATCTGAGCCCACATGGCTTGGCGTTCGTTGTCACCTATCTCTCTCATTCCCCCAGTATTTTCTTCGTTTCCCGCATCCTCTTCCGCATACAACCCGATAATCGACCCAAATTGCGCCATAGAGATCGAATACTTCATTCCGCCACATCGGAAAGCTACCCCGTCATTGTCGAACGGGTCGCACCTCGAGTTGAATGTGAAAGTGCTATAGAATTCCAATGTACATTCGTGGGTGGAACGGAGCCGAGTTGTTAGGGCGACTCTGAGTGGTCCCGTGACAATGTTGTTGAAACGGTCAATTTGATTCACTATGGTTAGCAATTCTGTGCAAGCTTGCCTCGGGTATTCCTCTGGCCTTGTTTGAAGAATCTCGTATCGAGCTCTTGTATCGAGCTCATTGGCGTTAAATCTTGTGAACTTTCTAGCCATCTGCAAGAATACACCAAAAGTTAGCACGAAACAGAAATATTTTCGGACAAAACTGCAAACAGTGGGCTGGGCACGACCCCGTGTTCAGCGGACACGGCCCCGTGTCCAGGCGTCTGTTACTCAAAAATTTCATTTTTCGACCCGGTTTCGAGAACTTGAAAATTTTTGGTCCAATAGGCGCGGTTTCCCCCGAAAATGAAACCCTAAGCATCGTTTTCCCCAAAATATCCCGTTTACCCTATCAATTTTATCTTTTTCAGTTCAAGAACAAGGGTTTGGGGTTTTTGTGCGAAATTGGATGAATCTATGAACAATGCAAGTGTATCTACTTCCCTTAACACTAATCTAACTAAATGCAAACAGATCTAAACAAAAAATTGAGGTTCGATCCGGATGAACTTCAAGAACCCTAGATTTTTCCCCAAATTTTTGGTGTTTTAACTACATGCAAGTAACTAATCTAACTACTAAAAGTGATAGAATCATACCTTGATGTTGTTAGAGCGATAGGAGACGTTGAAATTCTGCGAAAAATCGCCTGAAACCAGAGCTTTTTCGGGGAAACGGGGCGTGTGGAATGAAGTAACTGTTTTGAAAAAGGGGATTTATCCCGACTGCAGCGCGGACACGGCCCCGTGTCCAGCGGACACGGCCTCGTGCCGAGCAAGGTTTTGAAATTTTTTTTTTTTTAAGTGCTCGTGTGAGTGCCCTCTTTTTCCCACAAGCTATGGTTAGAAAACTTACCGCTTTATTTTGTTGTCTCAATCGTTCGTAACTTACCAGGCATGATGTTTTTATTCTTCCACCGTTTGAAGCGAGATCTCTTCTTCTTCATCCTCAATGAATTCTTGATAGAGTTTCAGCCGTTGGCCATTGACTTTAAATGGGGGACCATTTCTAGATTTAATTTCTATTGCACCGTGTGGGAAAATATGGGTGATGGAAAAAGGTCCTGACCACCTAGACTTTAATTTACCAGGAAACAATCGAAGTCGTGAATTAAACAAAAGAACTAGATCTCCTACTCGAAATTCATTAGGTTTAATATGTTTGTCATGCAAATTTTTCATTCTTTCCTTATAAATTTCAGAGTTTGAGTATGCATGATTCCTAAGCTCGTCTAATTCATTTAATTGACAAAATCGATTTTTACCGGCAAATTCTAAATCTAAGTTTACATTTTTAATTGCCCAGTAGGCTTTGTGTGCAATTTCTACTGGCAAATGACAACTTTTTCCATAGACTAGCTTATACGGGGTTGTACCTATTGTTGTTTTATAAGCAGTTCGAAAAGCCCATAAAGCATCGTCTAATTTATCTGCCCATTCCTTTTTATTTAACCCTACGGTTTTTTCGAGTATTCGTTTTAAACCTCTATTAGTCACTTCGGCTTGTCCATTTGTTTGAGGGTGATATGCTGTTGAGACCCGGTGATAGACCCCATATCTTGTTAAAAAATTTTCGAGTTGATGGTTGCAAAAATGGGTACCTCTATCACTTATTAATGCTTTAGGTGTGCCAAAACGAGAGAATAATTTTTTCAGAAATCTTACCACAACTCTTCCATCATTTGTTGGAAGTGCCTCGGCCTCGGCCCATTTAGACAAGTAGTCTACTGCCACAAGTATATATTTGTTTCCTTTCGATGGTGGGAAAGGTCCCATAAAGTCGAGTCCCCACACATCAAAAATTTCACAAACAAGAATGCCATTTTGTGGCATCTCATTTTTGGAAGAAACATTACCTGTTCTTTGGCAAGCATCACATGTCTTAACAAGACTTTGGGCGTCTTTGTAAATGGTTGGCCAATAAAATCCTGAATCAAATACCTTTCGCGCGGTACTAGCGGCACCATGATGCCCTCCGTAAGGACCTTCATGACAATGGCGGAGAATTCTTCGTGCTTCCCTACCACGTACGCATCATCGGACGAGTTGGTCGGCACATATTTTGAAAAGATATGGATCCTCCCAAAAATAGTGTTTAACATTGGCAAAGAATTTTTTTCTTTGATAATGTGACCATCCTTTTGTGACTATACCGCTAGCTAGGTAGTTAGCATAGTCGGCGTACCATGGTTCTTCCCTATATTCCACCATTTCCAGGGACTCAGTTGGAAATTTTTCGTTGATTTGCTCGTCCCTGGTTGCCTCTAAAGCTGGGTCTTCTAAGCGCGAAAGATGATCTGCTGCGGTATTTTCTGCTCCTCTTTTGTCTCTGATTTCAATGTCAAATTCTTGGAGGAGTAGAATCCACCTAATCAAACGTGGTTTTGCGTCCTGCTTCTTGAAGAGATATCGAATGGCTGCATGATCTGTATAGACTATAGTTTTAGAAAGAACAAGATAAGAACGAAATTTATCAAAAGCAAATACCACAGCTAGTAATTCTTTTTCAGTTGTTGTGTAATTTTCTTGTGCATCATTAAGTGTTTTACTAGCATAATAGATTGGGTGGAAATGCTTTTCTTTTCTTTGTCCCAAGACAGCTCCAACTGCAAAGTCACTAGCATCACACATGATTTCGAAAGGAAATTTCCAATCAGGCGCTATCATGATAGGTGCATTGACTAACATTTCCTTTAGGGTTAGAAATGCTTGATTGCAATCCTTGTCAAAGATGAATGGGGCATCTTTTTCAAGTAATTTCGTTAGAGGCCTTGAGATTTTTGAAAAGTCTTTGATAAATCGTCTATAAAATCCGGCATGCCCTAGGAAACTTCTGATAGCTCTTACGGAGGATGGAGGTGGTAATCTAGAAATGGTATCTATTTTGGCTCGATCCACCTCCATTCCTTCGCTTGAGATCTTGTGACCGAGTACTATTCCCTCCGTTACCATGAAATGGCATTTTTCCCAATTAAGGGCGAGGTTAGTTTCCTCACATCGGGATAGCATTCGTTCGAGGTTATCGAGGCATTGGTTGTATGAGTCCCCAAAGATAGAAAAGTCATCCATGAAGACTTCCATTGTCTTTTCTATCATGTCATGGAAGATGGCTACCATGCAACGTTGGAATGTTGCTGGGGCATTACATAGACCAAACGGCATGCGTCGATAAGCGAAAGTTCCATAGGGACATGTGAAAGTTGTCTTTTCTTGGTCTTCGGGTGCTATCGGGATTTGAAAGTAACCTGAAAAACCATCCAAGAAACAATAAAATTTATGACCGGATAATCTTTCTAACATTTGATCAATGAAGGGCAAAGGAAAGTGGTCTTTTCTTGTTGCTTCATTTAATCGTCTATAATCTATACATACTCTCCATCCTGTGACGGTTCTTGTTGGTATTAATTCATTTTTTTCGTTAGTTATTACCGTCATACCTCCTTTCTTTGGGACTACTTGGACGGGACTCACCCAAGGACTATCGGAGATAGGGTAGATAAGTCCTGCGTCAAGTAGTTTGATGACTTCGTTTTTAACCACTTCTTGGACATTTGGATTCACTCGACGTTGTGGTTGTATGACCGATTTGTAGTCATCATTCATCAAAATTTTGTGTGTACTCATAGAAGGACTAATTCCTTTTATGTCTACAAGTTTCCAAGCTATTGCATTTTTATGTTTTTTCAAAAGACTAATTAATTTTTCTTTTTCTAAGCTATCTAATTTAGATGAAATAATTACAGGTAAATTACCCTCCTTGTCTAGAAAAGCATATTCCAAACCTTTTGGAAGTTCTTTGAGCTCAAGTGGTGGGTCTTTAGGAGACTCCTTATTTGGTTGCTCATTTCGATCAAGAACTTTAAAAGTTTGTTCTATGGCGACCTCTTCTTCAACAAAGTGGTCAATCTCTTCACTTGTATCGGGTGGTTCATCTTCATCTTCAATTAGGGGGTCATTATTGCCGAATGGATATTTCATTGATCGTTCGAGATCGACACTTCTTTTAAATGCCCCTAATTGAAGAGGTAGATTGTTGAACTTCCGGTTTTTCAAAGCTTCGTGAGTTTTTACAAAGGGTCGCCCCAACACTAGAGGAGCGTCATCGAGGATGACAAAGTCGGTTGGGATTACCATTTGATTTGCTTGAACCAAGACATCCTCAACTATACCGATTGATTTTATTACTTTCCGATTGGATAGAAAAATGGGTATTTGAAGTGGAGAAAAATCACTAATACTTAATTTTTCGAAAATGTAGTTAGGCATTATGTTAACACAAAGATCTTTATCTATGGTAACATTACTAATAAATGAATTTTGAAAGAAACATGGAACCGGTGTAATGTTAATTTCAAATGGGTCTTCTTTTATTAGCGAAGTTTGATCATTAGTTAACTTAACACTTACCGTTTCGTCAATTTTAGTGTTAGTGTTTAACTCTTTTAAAAACTTAGCATGAGTGGGTACTAAACAATGATTTTCAAAAGAAGGTGGCAAGAGATTAATTTCTTCAAAATTAGACTATTCTTGAATTTTAACGTTTTCGGACTCACCTTTTTTGTTGTTTAACTCATGTGTCGGTTTTTCACTTATTTGTTCTTCCATTTTTACATTTTCAGTTATCTCTTCCTTTTTTAATTCTTCTCTTGCGCGGGACTCCTCTTCCCTTGCGCGAGATTCTCTTATACATCGATCGATAACTCTAATGTGTTCTAATATCCTATCGGTCACTTCGGTTATAGAAAAAGAATCGGGATTTTCTAAGCTTGAATCCGGTTGTTCGATCCTTTATTCCTCATAATACCCATATGAAGTCGATGGTTCGCACCATTGTTCTTCATTGTAAGCATATGATGGATAAGGTTCGTAATTTTGTTCTTCATAATACTCATATGAGGTGGGTTGTTCACGCCAAGGTTCCTCATAATAAGCATACGAAGGTGGTGGCTCATATCTTGGTTCCTCAAAGTATGAGTACGAAGGCTCATACCTTGGTTCATCAAAATATGAGTATGAGGGAGGAGGTTCATACCTTTGGTCTTCATAGGATGTGTATGAAGTTGATGGCTTGTACCTGGGCTCCTCATAGTAGGTGTATGAATTGGATGGTTGATATGAGTGACTATTTTGGACCGATCGTGCGTTACGACAATTAGTGCAATAATTACCCATATAATCATCCTCCTCATAGGTGTAGTTGTAACCTCCTGAGTATTGATCCATAAGAATCACTCAGCAGACCACAACCAAGTCTCGAGATCAGAAAACAAAAATAAAAACGGAAACAGAGGCTAGACACGGCCCCGTGTTCAGTGAGCACGGCCCCGTGTTCAGGAACTGTATCTGGGCGTTTTAATTAAATTTACTGATTTCGTTGAGCACGGGGCGTGTTCAGTGAGCACGGCCCGTGTTCAAGCTTCTGTTACTGGGTGTTTATAAAAAAAATCTGCAGCACGGCCCCGTGTTCAGCGAACACGGCCCCGTGTACAGGTTACTGTAAATGCAAATTTAAACTAAAATGCAGAAAAATGTGCGCGCGTTTTTAAAATGTTTTGAAAAACTGATTAGGCCGTCGATTTTAAGCTTTCTGAAAATCCTTGTGTCACCGGCAACGGCGCCAAAAACTTGATGCGTGTGAAGTGTTATATATATTAGGTGTATATTTTAAGCCCCTTTAACACTTATTTTTAGCCAAGTTTTAAATTTATAAAACACGATATTTTACTAACACTAAACACACATATGGGCAAGTGCACCCATCGTGAGCGTAGTATAGCGTTGGTAAGATACCGAGGTCGTCCAAGGACACAAGAGCTTTTAGTACCGGTTTATCCTCAACGTCTAATCAAAAATAAAAGTTTAGAAAAATGTTTTAAACTAAGAAAAATAAAAACTAACTAAAATGCTGAAAAATAAAATAAAAAGAAAACAGATAGACAAGATGAATCACTTGGTTCCGACTTGTATCTAGTGTAACCTTTGATTATTTCCGCACTTTTGCACATATTTAAGAGATTATCTTAGTTATTGTAGTAGGCCCCTCTTTTGAAGGTGACGTTACCCTCACCCCAGTAGTTTGAGTCAGCAAGGATACAATCCTAAAAGGGTGGATTATTGTAAGATAATTAATTAAGTTATTAATGCAAATTATGGTAGGCCCCTCTTTTGGAGGTGACGTTACCCTCGACTAAGTAGTCTGAGTCAGCAGGGATACAGTCCTAAATGGCCGGGTTATAGTATTAATAGTAGTTAACTTATGAGGGGATCAAAGAGTTTGGACCCCCGCCATCCAATACCGTTAAGTATTGAAGGAGGTCCTACTAAATTTGACCCAGGTCCATTGCAGGACCTCTAAACGCTGAACAATGGCAAGACCTTTACCAAACCGTTCCCTTAACCCCCGACCAGGTAGCCAACATACCTCCATATAGACCGTGGAGATATGAATGGTGAAAATATTTTATTTTATATAGACAGTAAAATAATGCCAAGACACCACGGACAAACGATAAGGAAAGATCACCTTCAACATAAGCAACTAGTTATTAAAGTCATTAATACAAAACCAAATAAAAAGTGCAAAAGATTAGAAATAAAAAGTATTAAACTACACACTTTGTCTTCACCAAGTGATGTAAGAGACTTAGGCAAACATGGCCTTGATTGTCAAGAACTCTTACGATCAATCTTGGATCCCGAGACGACTCACACACTCTACGATGGACAATGGATGATGGTGGTGGATGATGGTGTTATGGTGGTGGTGGGTGGTGGGTGAAGTGTGAGAGAGGTGGTGTGCCAAGGGATGGTTTGAGCTTGAGCCAAGCACTCCTATTTATAGGCTGAACAGAAGCTCGGGCACGGCCCCGTGTCCACATCCTCTCTTTCTTCATTAAATGCAGCTTTGTCTTATTAGTTGACCACGCCCCCGTGTCCGCTGAGCACGACCCCGTGGTACAGAAGAATCTTTGTACTATGCAGATTTGCTAGATTGTACGAATCTTATAGTTGACCACGGCCCCGTGTCCGCTGAGCACGGCCCCGTGGTGGGCAATAGAAGCTTCTACCACTTTGTCTTTTCTGCTGACACTTGGGCACGCCCCCGTGCTGGCTGAGCACGGGGCGTGTTCAGTCTTCTGTCTTCTTGTTTTGCTTGGGAAGATGTTGTCGTGGGGTCGGGCATGTCACATCTTGTTCCTTTTCTTGTATTTATGTCAGATTTTGATGTCTTTTTGCTTCTTTTGTTAATTTGAGCTCATTTAATCCTGAAAATACAAAAGGAAGACAAAAGCACACTTTTTCCAACATTAGTACTAAAAAGGGGTTAGTTTTATGCCTCATTTGATGAAATTTATATGTTAATATTTGAACACATCAATTACCCTGTTTACCTCCTGAGAGGCAGGTAGAATTAAGATTTATATCCCATTTAGGGTTGTATTCTTATGAAATCTCCAAGACGGCTAGTGCCATTATTGGAAGAATCAAAACCCCAATTAAATAAGTTTTGAAAATAAAGAATTCATATAGCCTAACCCTATATTCTAAGAATTCGGTATTGTTAATTAAGAAAGACGGTTCATTTTGCTTATGCATTGAATACCGCAACCCAAATTAGGCAACAATTAAGAATTTCCATCAGCTGCCCAGGATCGTCGATTTGTTCGACTAACTGTGAGGATTAACTATCCCTTAAGATTAGTTTTAAGTAATGGTTGAAATAACCATTTCACATTGAGATAAGCTTTTCTATAATAGTTGATGTATAAGTATCAAGGCTGCTCCTTTGGAGACCTTGCTTAGATGGAATGTTGAATACCTATTGTTAAATAGAAGATTGGTACGTCCAATCATCAGGATCTGAAAATTTCCTTGGAAACAACGAATAGGATCATACAAATCCATGATCATCTGTAAGATTGCCAGTTTTGGCAGAAAATCAAAGATTAATGAAAATAGCAACCCTCCTAAGTCCTTGTTAAGGAATAAGGTTCAACAAAGATATCACTCTGGAAGGGTGTGCCAAATTGTTAATTATCAGACTAGTTAAGCTCTGAATATATAAAATCATTCGAAGGAATCGAATGTATCAAAGATCAAATAACTTATGAGCTAAAACCTATTTAAGGAGCTTGGCGGAACTCGCAATGTATTACACCCTAAGGATTAAAGGATATGTTTCGCCAATAAGTCAAGAAGCACTATCACATAACGGTTGGCAGACTTGTGATATAATGATAAACCTGTATCGAATACGGGTCGACAGGATAAGAAACCCCAAAAAGGATACATGAACCTATTATATAGAGGTCAAATTGGGAGCTTGGAGAGACTCCAGATATGCTATTGAAGTTAAGTCCGTTATGTGACAAAAAGTACTTCCAGCATTTTAGAAAATCTCGAGGTCGAGACTTCTTTTAAGGGGGTAAGGATGTAACACCTCGTAAAATCATTTCCAATGATGTATTGACACGTGTAATAAACCTTAATAAAGTCCAATGTTGAATTTAAGGGACTAATTTTTCGAAAAATCGAAAACTTTGATAATAAAAGGACTGGAAGTGTTAGCATACCTAAAATAAGTTTCCAAATAACCTCTCACGATGTTTATATTCACAAATGTGCCACTTGATGAATAAGTGTAGTCGTTTGCGTAATTAATTGAAAGTTTGCGCAATAAAGGGTTAAAAGCATCAACATGTTAATTCTTACCTCTGAGTGACCTTCTAACAAACCGGGAGCTTAATAATATTTAATTATACTCTCGGGAATGCCAAATAATGGCCATCTAAGGTTTTTATGCCTATAAGTAAAGTTACGCGCAACTTTGCAAGTTAGAGGGGCTAAAAGTGTCAATATGTTTAATTATACCTCTGAATGACCTTTTAGCGAATCCGAAGCATCGTGATGTTTAATAATACTTTCAAGAATGTCTAATATGGATTAGATGAGGCTTCAATACTATTAAATGATGAAATGCGCAAGTTTGCGCAATAGAGGGACCTAAAGCGTCAACTTCTGAATCTACGCCCTTCGGTGACCATTTAAGCGAACGGGAGCATAGTAACATGTATGTGTATGCTTGGGAATGAGCAATATGGGCTATGGAAGGCTTGGATATCGTTAAACGGCATTTCACGCTACTTTGCGCAATTAAGGACTAATTGCGTCAAACGGCAAAAGTATGCCGATTCGTATGATAACAGACATTCCGGAATATGTCCATGAGTTAAATATACCCTACTTATCCTTCGTATAGCTTATAAATAGGTTTAGAGGTATTTCGTGCGCAAAAATAAACTTTTATGTCATGCAGGGGCTAAAAGTGTCAAAAAGTGCACAAGTTTGCATTTTCGCGCGTATCTCACATTCTGAACATCTCCGGACACCCAAAAATTTATGTAAGCACTAAAATATTTTATTTTAGTGATCGCCTTGATAAAATTCCACTCGTCGCGTAATTTGGACCGTTTTTAGCATCCGTCCGTGTTTCGTCGTAATTCGATGCACAACGAGACCGTACGGCCAAACGAACCGACATCCGACATTTTTTTGAGCATGTTTCATGTCCCCTATATTTAGGCATCATGTTAGAGCCTTGAAATGAGGTTAACGGGCCTTAAACGTGCCTAAAATAACCATAAAAGCTCACAGGGGCCATTCCTGCCATATTTGAAACTGCTGTTGCTGAGATAGACGGTCAGGCGGGCCGCGTAACTTCCTGTTGTTCCCTACGCGGGCCGCGAGGCCTGGCCAGATGTGGAAAACAGCTGAAAACAGCCTGTTTATTGCTGGGTGTTGTTCAAAACTGGTTCTTAGCTCTCAAACTCGATTCTAGGGGCTGCCCACCGGTTTTAAAAGGTGGTTTAACACCTGTCCTAATCTGATTACATGTCCCCGACACTTGTCGCGATCATACGAAGTCCCGAAAAGTATAAATAGGTGATGAGTTCACTTGATACTTCACTTGCATTCTAAATTCTGAAGCTCTCTGATCAACCTCAGGCCTTCTAATGATCTCTAATAGTAATTAGGACTCTTGTAAGTGTTCATAACCCTTTCGATTTCGTTTTAGCTTAGTTAATTAGCTATTAGTCAAACCGTCGTAATTTAAATTTGACTTTGCGATTAATTGAAATCCGCTCAGTCGTTTCTCGAATTGAAAGTACCTACAAGTAGGTATTTATGTGGGTAACAAACCCTTAAAAGGGTACTTTCAGATTCCCACTCTAACTATGTTAATTGTCGAGTCAAAGCTTACTTTAAAAAGTCAACAGAATGTGTATTTTCAAATTTAAGCATAATTAGCAATGTAGGGTACATGCAACCTGTTTGATCATTAATGTAACATGGTAATTAATGTAAGAACATGTCCCAACATGTTCAACTCGACAATTTTCAGTATTAAACCCGGATCGGAACCGAAAGTCGCATAATTTGACTTTTGCTTTGACTTTCAGTTCTGACCCGTTTATGCATGTTTAAGATCTGCCTTAGAGCTTATTTTGGACCAGGTTTCATATAAGTATAACTCTCTGAGTTTATGCAACTTGATTCAATACTTATCCGATTCATATGCATGTTTCCGATTAATGCTTAAATGTTGACTATTATGCCCTTTTGACTATAAAACGTGATTTTTGAAAAAGTGAAAGAGTAGAAACCTTAGTTACTGATTTATAAACTTGCACCTAAAATTTGATATCAGTTTGAGGTCTAGATTAAGAGTTATGCTCATTAGCCTAATTTGAAAGCTTATTGTTAATTAATTGGCGTAATTAGCGTATAGCCTATTTAAACCCAATTTTTGATATCAAACTTTTTACCCACTGATGTAATATAATATTTTGGGATTTTTGAAGATTTTTATTTAATTTTTGGCTGAGCATAACATAGGTCTCTAGGTTGATTCGGGTTATGACGGTTTTGCCCTTTTAAGCCATAAAATGAGTTTTACAAATCCTTTTGACCCCAAACCTTTTTCTACTGATTTTATTCGATAAATACAATATTTTGAGCCTTCTAGAATTATAAAAATATCAGCTTTTCTTTAAAAACTCGGTAATGGCTACAAATCACCTTTTTAAGTGTTTTTAACGCATAGTATGTACTAAAACTATATTAAACATATAAGGTTAATACCTACTGATATTTTTAGTATATTTTTATATAATAACAGTAAGTAAAAGTTTATAAGCTCAGATTTCCAGTTTTGACCTTTTAAGCCTAAGTGAAATTACCAAAATACCCCTAAGGTGCATAGTTTGGTTTTAAATGATAAATTTCACATATAGGTCATACCCTACTGTTATAACTTATTAAATTAAGTGTATTTACTGTATAAATCAGACCTGTAACTCAGATTACTAATTAAACTCTTTTATAATCTTTTAAATGACCAAAATGCCCTTATGAGGCATAATTTGTGTTTAAATCCGTTTTGGGCATAATAGAAGATACCTTACTGATATCACAACATGTTTAAGGCATATTAACTTAGGAAACCTGTATATGACTCTTTTGGTTACTCGTTACGCACTTGTCGCGTTCGGATCGGCTTATGTGACTAGTTCGCATATATTAGCCAAAGCGGGTCAAACCATATCATTTTTGTCTCAAAATCCAGAATGTGTTTAAGTTACCCATATTAAACAAGCATGCAAGCTTGTCAGGTCAAAACCACATTCTAAACCGGTCTTCGCTTTATCATGCGTTTGAACCGTGTCTCCTTTTGAAAGTTAACTGGTCTAAGCTTAGGCTTAATTAAAGACCCGTTAGGAATCTAATAGGTTATTAAAAACCTTCGTTCCAGATTTAGGAGCCCAGTAAAAGCTATCTGTACTTGCTTGGTGGTATACGACTGGGATTGAATTTATATTTAGCTCAGGTAAATACTTTTAACTTATTTTCCCTATATGGGCTTGGGTTACGGTATATAGAATACCGCTTGATCGAGCATCAAATCTTACATCGTTGGGTGGTTAATTGAATAATTTGATCGGCTCGTTTAAACAGTCTTGTTCACTTAAAGCCTTTGGGGGGTTAATGACCATGTCCCGGATATCCCTGGCATCATTTTACGAAATGGCCACGACCTGAGCACGGGGTGTAGGCGTACACCTGTCAGTGTATAACTCAATATTGTGGTGGGTCTATTGATCTTTAACCCGGACGAGATCCGGGCTACTGAACGCACAAGTAACATGTAATTCGTTCACAAGATTATAATATTAAATAATTATCCCAAGTTATAAAATGTTTTGTGCCACGTGCATTCAAATCAATTTTCAACCCTTTTCAAAATGAGTCAGTTAAATTGTATTTACCAGTGTAAACTGACGTATTTTCCAAAAGGTTAAGTGCAGGTACTACTCGTAATAGGCTGGCTGTCTTCTAGCGTCCACAATAAGTCTCGTAAGCTTGGATGCCTTAAAGTCTGTTGAACAAATGATTCATTTTTTTTTGATCCGCCTGTGGATCCTTTACATTCCGTTTGTAATACTTGATATTACTTTATATCGGTTTGTAATATATTTATCTTTTGCTTCCGCTGTGCATTTAAATATTGTGTTGTTTGACTATGATGATATCAACTACGTCACTATACTCCCCACCGGGCCCACCGGTGACACGTGGAAAAATTGGGGTGTGACATTATGCAATCTCTTATAGATAATTATTATTTTAGTTTAATCTCTTCTAATTAATTATAGATAACCCTCCTACTAAATATTATTAGTTTAATATCTTATGGATAATTATTATTTAGTTTAATCTCCTTCTCATTTATAATATTATATATTTTAATTAATTATATTTGAAAGTTTTGTTTAGTTTGGTATCAAATAGATTTTACGAAACTTAAAATAAAATTAACTAATATTATTTATCATTTATACATTTATGGAGTTTTAAATAAATGGTTAAATTTATTGAAACTTCGATAACAAATTTTGCAACAATAGAATAATCTATTTTTATCACGAAAACCAAACTTTGTATTAACATATTAAATATTTTTATTTTCACTATACAAAAATTACATTTACTATTTATTCAAACCGTGTAATGCGCATATTTTTAAAGATGTAATTTTTTTATTATTTGGTATATAAAATTACATTTGTTCAACCCGTGTAATAAATGAGGTTTTTTTAAAGATGTATTATTTTATTATTTGGTAACCAATATTACATTTATTCAACCTGTGTAATACACGTGGTTTTAAAGATATAACTTTTTTATTTGGTATATAAAATTACATTTATTCAACATGTACAATATGGTTCTTAGGCTAGAGGGTGTGGGATGGAGCCCTTGGGGGTTATAAATGCCACCTCAGCGCCACGTAGGCGCCACGTCAGCCAAGTGGGCTTTATAACGCCCCCTTTAATATGGTGGGTGTGGGGTATAGCGCCCCGGGCGCTATAGAGAAAAAAAAATAAAAATTTTTGATTGGTTTAACTAAATGGGCCCCACCTGATAACCCCCCTTCTTCAAGTTAACATGATGGCGCCCCCTTCTATAGCGCCCCCTTTAATTTGGTGGGTGTGGGGGTATAGCGCCCCGGGCGCTATAGGTGATGACATGGCGGGGGTGGCGCCCCCCACACCCTCCGGCCTTATAGATATAACTTTTTATTATCTAATATATAAAATTATATTTATTCAACCCGTGCAATAAATGAGGTTTTTAAAGATATGTTGTTTTATTATTTAGTATATAAAATTTATTTATTCAACCTGTGTAATACACGGGGTTATAACCTAGTTATCAATATACAAAAACAAAATAACAAATAAAAAGATGGAATTAACTAAAATTAAAAAAAAAATTGTTTATTACGCTCCTGCTCATTTTCCCTATATTATTTAACAAATTTCTTTCTACTCAGAGATTTACTGTTCAATTTTCACTGATTTTATTGGTTCCCTCTCTGTCCCTATCTTTCTCTCAGTCTCTTCTTCTTCGTCTCTCTCTTTCTTTCACTTCTCTTTCTTTCACTTCTCTCTGTTTCTCTTTTTTAAGGTTGCTCCATCTGATTCTAATTGGTTCTGGCCAACACTACTTTCTCAACATCAAGTCCGGAGAAGACGATTCCGATTACGAAGAACAAACACCAAATAAAAAAATTGTGACGCCAGTGAAGTGTAGGAAGTGACGCTGCCGGCGACGGAGAAACGTAGAGTATTGTTAGAAAGCAAACTTATTCTGTGAGAGAGATTCACTATTGCAACACCACTTGCCTTCGTTTGATTACACGTATAGAGAGGGAAAAGAAAATGCCACAAAACCTCTCCTTTTCTCTGATAAAATCTATGGCCGACGACGACGGTGGTTAGTGGCGGCGAAGCCGTGCAGTGATGGTGGTGGCAGAGTTTGGGCAAGGAAAAGAACGAGTGATGATTAGGTTAGAGAAAGGATGAGAGGGATAGATGAAATATGGGCTGGACGGTATGGTCCCGTCCTCCACCCGGCGCCGCCACCGTGTCACCGTCCCTCCACGCCGCCCCCTCCGTCTTCATCCCGTCGCCCCCTCCGTCCCGTCCTCTTCGTCCTCTGTTCGCCGTTTGCGACGGAGCAAACAGGTGGGCCCCCCCTCTGCGACGCCCGTCCTCCCACGCCGCCCCCTCCGTCTTCATCCCGTCGCCGGCTTCATCTCCGGCACCATACCGTGTAGCCTAGAAATGACACATAAATTTCTATTTGCTTTTAAAAGAAGAATCATTGGAAAATTTTAAAAATAAATTGTAGTGATTATGTAGTGTTGCAGAGATGAAGTGATGGAGTAAGACTCAAAGTTCCGATGCAACCTTCTGTTTTCTATCATGAATTTATTTATTACTTTTTAAGTTATCACTTTACCATATAGCATTAGTTTTTTCGTTATTGTATTTTTACTAAAATTTAGTATATTTTTATCTTTTATATACTCTTATATTAAATAGTAAATAAATGTATCATCGACAGTTTTAAAACCAAATAACCTGACCCAATCAACTGCCGAACTACTCGATATAGGATGTAAGTTTTTGTTTTTACAGAATTGATGTAGATTTGTTTCTTAAGTTCGTCTATGTGGTTTACTTAAAATACATATATAATTATGGATCCGCCGCAACGCACGGGTCCACATTTCTAGTCCTAGATTATAATAAAAAAAAATTTTTAACTAGAGTCACTATTAAAAACTTTTCATTTTTTTAAATTACTCAACTACAAAAGTATTGATGCCAAATTTTATATAAGGTACGGATAGAAAAGGCATTGATGCCAAATTTTATATAAGATTTCAATTGTTATAGCAAGTAGTAATACTGGACCGGTACCATAACAAACTAAACCGCCTTGACTGAATTCCTACCGCATCGCAAGTTCATCCCAGTAGTTAAAAACACACCAACAAATCTCAGATTTTATCTAGAAACAAAAAACCAACTGGTCTTAAAAAACACACCATCAGTTGCAAAAAAAGAAACTACTTGCTTGCAGCCACCACCCATTGACCCACTTGATCTGCTCAATCCACTGAATCTGAATCCAACCGCCTCTATAAAGTCACAAATTCAATCACAATATCCATCATATCTCACAATTGAACAATTGATATAAATATAGCTGAAATATTATGGAAGTAAGAAGAATGAATGTGAACATGAGCTCACCATACGGTGGTGCTACGACGGTGGTGCAACGGCCGGCGGTGTATGGAAAAAGGGATACCATTGTATCGAATTCGAATAGCGATTTCGACGTCAAAACGGTGTTGGTGTTGGTGGGAATGGCGGCGTTGTTGCTGATTCTTCCGGTGATTCTGCCGCCGTTGCCACCGCCACCGACAATGATGTTGCTGCTGCCGATTATTATTTTGGGTGGTTTTATGGTGTTTGTGTTCTTGCCTTGTTCTTTGGCTAGTGGTCGGCACAAAAGGATGGTTTAAAATACTTTTTTTGCCTTGTGAATTTTGTATTTGTAAATCGTTATAGTTTATGAAAATCTTGACTAGGATACGTTTCTTATCTTTGTTTTGTGTCTCAATTTAGTTATTAAATTTCGTTCATTACAAGGTACAATGGATGTCTATAAGTGGAGATTTTGTCCCAATTTGGTTGATGTACATATATCTTGAATAAGAAGTACGGTAAACGCTCGAAAGTGACCGAATAATCTAAACTAAAACAAGTCAATCAGTTTCAGAATTATATAGGTGCTGTTTGTTTTTTGGCCAGAAGTACTTCTGGCCACTTATGTCTGCGCGACGCAGACGCGCGCAGACGTTTGATGTATGCAGCTTGTTTGTTTTCTCGCAGACCTTTCATTAAAAAAGGTCTGCGAGACCTCTTCTTGGAGCAGACATGGACCCAAGTCTTCTTGGAACCTCTTCACCACGCAGATCTCTTCACCTCCAAATCTGCCACCACCATCTCCACCTCCGCCACCATCTCCACCTCCAACCTCCTCTGCCACCACCATCTCCACCTCCGCCACCATCTCCACCACCACCTCCGCTGCTCCAGCCCCAAATCGACATCACAAACAAAACCCCCAAATCTGCTCCACCTCCACCTCCACTCCGCCACCACCTCTGCTCCACCTCCACTCCGCCACCACCTCCGACATCATCATCAACATCACAAACAAAACCCCCAAATCGACAACCCTCATCATCATCAACATCGATCTGTGGAAAAACCCTAAATCGAAAACCCTCATCATCATCATCATCGACATCTGGAACGAAGAGAGAGAGAGATCGTAGAGAGAGAAGGGGCGGCGGTGGTGGTGGGTTTTGATGGCGGTGGTCGATCTGCATCATCATCATCATCGATCTGTGGTGACGGTGGTGGCTGTGGTGCAGTGGTGACGGTGGTGAAGTGGTGGCGGTGGCGATGGTGAAGTGGTGGCGGTGGTGACGGTGGTGACGGTGGTGGCGGTGGTGAAGTGGTGGCGGTGGTGAAGTGAAAGCAGAGAGATGTCTGGTGTGTGTTGTGTGTGTAATGTGTGTGAAGAGGTTTATGTATAAAAAAAAAAACAAACCCTCTTCTTCTTGCAGACTGCAGACCTTTGGTCCACCTCTTCTCTTGCAGATGCCTGCAGATGTGGTCCGCAGACTGCAGACCTTTTCCTACATGAAAAACAAACAGAACCATAGTTCATGATCTGGTTTTGGTGATGTGATGGTTTGATGATATGACTGATGGTTTGCAATTTGGAATCGATCATGTAAATTGAACCGCTCAATTAACATAATATATATATATATATATAGAGGCCGGTTAACGTATAAAATGCCTTAACGTATGATGCGTACTCGATACATTATCAACATGCGAAATCGTATTTTCATTTGAACATGCTAATTGTAACATGCGAACTTTCGTTTTTATAACATGCGATAATTCTTTTATGGGTTTATAATATACGAACTTGCCCCGTGTACACAACGTCCGTTAAAGCATATTGTACGATATACTTTATACAGGCCCGGCCCAAAGGGTGTGCAGGGCGTGCAACCGAGCAGGGCCCAAAAACTTTTAGGGCCCATAATTTTTTTCGTTTTGTTTATATATAAAATATTTATAGTCAGAGTAATAACAAGATGCTTGTTGTAGGGTATGTTTGGAAAAACTAGCTGTAAGCTGGTGGCTGGAAGCTGGTGGCTGTTAGCTGGAAGCTGGTAGCTGTAGCTAGTAGCTGGAAGCTGTAAGCTGGTTAGATATTTAGGTGTTTGGCAGAGTAGCTGGAGCTTTTAATTAAATGTATAAAATGACCAAAATGGGTATAACTAAAAAACATAATACTAAACGTAATCACACACACACACATGCACACACACACACACATATATATATATATATATATATATAATAGTTATTTCTCAAATGAATAAAACATGGCCATTTTCAATTAAATAAAACATAGTTATTAACAAACAGTCATAACATAATATAATACTATTAAATCATTAATGTCGTGCATTCCATATCAAAGTAGCAATTTCGTTGCGAACATGTTTCATCTCATTCGACGTTCCTTCAAATAGACCGCTAGTGCTTGTGTCATGGTTACGAACATCATGCGAACATTGTGGGAAGTTGAATTTACTATTTTGGGTCGCGTTAATGAAAACACGCGTGTCATGTGCTGATCCCTCCCATCCGATCGATACGAACGTGAAACACATATCGAAATCACATGTTGCCATTACGTTGAAAGTTGGTACCCCTTTTCTACCGATATAAGGTAGTTGCTGACTCTCTGGGATGCAGGCCCCTATGTGTGTACCGTCAATACATCCAATACAATCCTATATATAATTTGAACATTAGTCAAGTAACAAAGTACACAAGTAGGAATGACACTAATCAATTTAATACCTTGAAATACGGCATGTATCTTTTGTCATTCAAGATTTGAGGTGGTACGAATAGAAAAGTTGGATGGGGTTAGTGTTAGGGGCCAAAATGGTTAGAAAAAAAGACGTTGGTGGCTCAGATGTTAAAAAAAATTAGGGCTAAAAGGGTAAAAGTGATATAACCGCAGGGGCCAAAATCGTAATTTACTCTTTACTAATAAATAGTAAATGTGACGAGCTCGAGCTTGAAAAAGTATGAGCGGAGCCGAGTCCGAGCTTTAGAAATAACTATGAAAATCTAACAAACCAAGCTACAAGCCTACAATTATCAACATGACATCACATGCAAGATCAAAATGTATTAATATTTTACCTTATTTACCTCAAATCAAGTCCTTACTCCTTACCAAGCTAAGACGTGATATTAACAGAGAATTAACATTCAACTAGAAAAGACACCACCTTGGTACCTTGTAACCAATTCCAACAAAAAAACATTGGCAAAATTCATTCCTGTTGTAGCTACACTGCACATGCAGGCTGCTATTAAATCAGTTTCCATAATAGATTTTTATAAAAAAAAAAAAATGGCTGAGATGTGCGCCTCAAGGCGAGGCGTCTGAGGCAGCGCCTAGGGGGGGGGGGGGATTTTGTACGTACTCCTCGTAGGGTTGAGGCGCTAAGAAAAGCTGTGTCTCAGGTGTGCCTCATGGGGTTTTGATGTTTTTGACTTTTTGTGTCAATTTCAAACATTTCACGTCTTTTTTTATGTGTTTTTGATGAATCTCATGATGAAATTAGTTAGTATTTTTTTTGTAAGATATATGATTTTTGTATTTATTTTTTACTTCCGCCTCGGTTCGCCTCATGGCACAATTCCGTACTTTTAAACCTCAGTTTCCATTACCTAAGGCATACATTGTTACAAAGACATGCCTAGGAATACATGGTCAACAAGAGGCAAAACTAAAGTTAAAAGGCAATTAAACACAGTTCCTAGACATATCACAGTATCTCCAATAGAAAAGTAAGTTCCATTTCAAACAAAAGGTAACAAACATGAAACATAACATCATTCCCTAACTTCAAACAGATACTCAATTGACTAGTAAGCAAATATCCTAAAAATTACAAGGCTGTTACAAATTAATTAGTAAGCAAATATCCTAAAAATTACAAGGCTGTTACAAATTAATTAGGGCATATATACATAATAAAACTAATTATATACCTGGTATACTGTTTAGAAACTTGAAGAGCTGTTTCGATCAAACGCACAACTAATTCAATGCAAACTCAATTCAGAGAAAAATCTGAAATAATAAGTGGATCGAGTTAAATAAGAGGGATTTCGTGTGCTGAATTGAATAGTTAAGAGAAATAGAGATGAAACCTATTGGATTAAGTAGCAAAGTGTGAGAAATTGAAGAAGAGCTAGGGGTTTAAGTTGATCGTAAAAGAAAGTGAATTGCACATGCATTCTAGAAGCTTGTAGGGTTTTTTTTTTTAAACTCTAGTAATACCAGCGTTTTAATATGAGCTTTTTCAACTAATCTAAAAGCTTTAAAGCTTGTTTCAACCAAACAAGGCTTTTATTGGGCCTGGAGCTTTTTCTTAAAAGCTTGAAGCTTGAAGCTCCTAAAAGCTTGTTGCCAAACATACCCGTAGTCTGATTGGTTCTGCGCTTCCCCTTTAATATTCAAGACTTAGGTTCGACACCAACATCCATCTGTTTTTTCATATTTTGTTGGTTTCATGGTTGGGCCCTCAAGCCCATTCAGGGCATTATTAGACTTATAAATAAATTTACATAATCTGAATTGGAGTGCACTATTATTATTATTATTATTATTATTATTATTATTATTATTATTAATGATTTTAATAAATTAGACTGGTTTATTATTATAAAAAATAACTTTTGTTACTGAATATATGAACCAAAAACGTTAAAGCCCAACTGTTTTTGTCAACCAAATTCATAAACCCAACTATTTTATTGTGTAATTGATTAATGAATAGGGCCCAAATTTTTTATCTTGCACAGGGCCAAATTTTTTTTTGTGATTTTCGGAGACGGCCTTGACTTTATATATAGAGTAAACTTCCGTTTTGCTCCCTGTGGTTTGGTCACTTTAACGGTTTTGCCCCAAACCTTTAAAAACGGACATTTTACTCCCTGATCTTTGAAGCCTTTCATGATTTCACTCCCCGCCTCTAACTCCATCCAAAAACCTGTTAGCTAGAAGGGTATTTTGGTAATTTTATAGAATAAGTAAGGACAATTTGGTAATTTTACTTTTAAAGATATTATATAAAATAAACATATAACACATTCAGACTCTCTCTCTCTCTCACTTATCTATTCCCCCTCTCTCTCTACATAACTTTTCTCTCTTTCCTCCATCACCACTGGTTAACATCACAACCACCTCCCCCACACATATTCTCCATCATCGCCGGTCAACATCACCACCACCACCCTTTCCCATACCACACTGCCAACGAGCACCATCATTCTCCCTATCTCTAAATCCTAACCACCACTTTGTCTCTCTCTTTAAACTGTCGACAACCCCACCGCAAACCTCTCACTACAACGGAATCAAGATCCGAAACCTCGTAGATCTGAAAACCAGATCTGCTTAGGTTTCAAGCCAGAGAGCAACATCTAGGGTTAAGACAGATCTGGAAACTACCTTAGGATTCACCTTCTTTTGCAAGCTGGGAGATTTGGGATCTGTAATTCCTAAATAACCCTTCTGTTGACTAGGGGTACGATTAGGGTTGTGTTTGTGAGAGACGAAGAGATATAGAGATGGTGGCAGCGTGTACAGATCGGTCAGCAGTGCGGAATGGGTAGGGGTGGCGATTGTGCTCAAATCTGTTGGTGGTGTAGACGAGGAGGTGGGGTGGTGGTTGATGGTGGTGGGTTCAGAGTGAGAGTGTGTTCAGATTTGTCGGTCGTGTGGAGCGGTGGTTTATGAGCAGGGTGGTGGTTGATAGTGGTGATGGGTGGTGGTGGGTGATGGAGAAGAGAAGGAGACTGGGCATGATGAGAGAGAAAGGGAGATAAGATCTTAAATACAAAACATTAAAATTGATTTTTATATTAATAACAAAATGGATCCTTACAAATTTAAAAATATGTAAATTGAAAATTTATCAGGTGATTACCAAAATGTCCTTCAGATTACAAGTAAAATTCCTAAAGTATCCTTACTTTTTACTGTGACTTTTAACTGAGTTAGAGTCAAGGAGCAAACTGTAAATAAAATGGAAACATTAAGGAGGAAAATGTCCGTTTTTAAAGGTTTGGGGCAAAACTGTTAAAGTGACCAAACCACAGGGAGCAAAACGGAAGTTTACTCTTATATATATATGGTAGTCTTCATGCGAGAACCACAAGAACTAATGTAAATACAACAAAATAAACCTAGTCACCATCACCCAAAAACCTTAACACCCACCCACCCCATCCTACCCTACTCCACCACAACCCAAAACTTAAACACCCCCCCCCCCCCACCAAATATATATATATAGGGGAGGGTTTAAATGAGAACGCTAAATATTGTGAGAACCGTGAGAACAAATGAAAAAACCGCGAGAACTTGGTCAAAAACGAATCAAATTCAATTTTTTTTCTACACTTATCATTATTATTCGAATACAATGTTAGAAATTTAATTTACACGTTTAAATTTACGTGAATTCGTAAATAAAGAAAATTTACACATGTGTAAGTTTGCCATTTACACATGTGTAAATCTGTTATATTTACGCATGTGTAAAAAATCTAAAAAGAGTGATTTTGAAAGGAGAAATGAATTATTTGATGTTGTAAATTTTTTTTTTATGTTGTATTTTAATTACAATGAGGTTTGTATTAAAAAAAATTGGTTTTGATTGGTTTTTTCATTCGTTCTCACGGTTCTCGCAATATTTAGCGTTCTCAAGATAACCCTCCCCTATATATATATATATAGAGAGAGAGAGAGTAGGGTTCCTGCGGAAAGTGTGTTTTTCCTAGAAAGTCTGGGAAGCAATAAGAACGCGACATGTGGCATTGAAGGATTTTAACTAAAAGGGCAATTGTGTAATTTGAATATTATTTTAATTATGGATTATTTTATTAGGATAACTAATTATGGAAACTAAATATTCCATTTAAATCAAATTGACAGTTTCAATTTAAATGATACAAGACGTTGTGTTTCTTGACAATTTGTTTTAACAACAAGCAGATTTCTTGACGATGTGTTTTAACAGCAAGCAGATTTCCTTGACACTGTGTTTTAACAGCAAGCAGATTGCTGGAGGATTATTGACACTGTGTTTTAACAGCAAGCAGATTTCTTGACATTGTGTTTTAACAGCAAGCAGATTTCCTTGACACTGTGTTTTAACAGCAAGCAGATTTCTTGACGCTGTGTTTTAACAGCAAGCAGATTGCTGGAGGATTCTTGACACTGTGTTTTAACAGCAAGCAGATTATTGGAGGATTCTTGACACTGTGTTTTAACAGCAAGCAGATTGCTGGAGGATTCTTGACACTGTGTTTTAACAGCAAGCAGATTTCTTTACGCTGTGTTTTAACAGCAAGCAGATTGCTGGAGGATTCTTGACACTGTGTTTTAACAGCAAGCAGATTGCTGGAGGATTCTTGACACTGTGTTTTAACAGCAAGCAGATTGCTGGACACACTGTCAGTGTCTTCGTCTTCAACACAACCCAGTGTCTTCGTCTTCTACACACTGTCATCAATCAACATTAAAATGGTAAAACACATAAACCTAGAGCCCACTCTAACATGTCAAACATTGAGGTCCATTGACTAAAAATAAGAACCCGATTCAATGATAGATAAAAAAAATTGAAACAAGTATGAAAAACAACCGATATATGACCAATCGGAGAAGAATATTTGCAGGAAAAATGGTTGGTTCTTCTTTGGTTGCGTTTAGGGAGAGAGAGAGAGGGGGGGAGAGAGAAAGAGGGGAAATCCCATGATTTTAGGGATTGGTTATTGATATGGCAGTTTCTTGACTAATTTAAAACACTTCCAATTACCAAAATACCCTCACTATATTAAAAGTCTCTAATTATATAACTCAAATATTATGAAAATGCCATCCATTTGATCTAAGCCATTAAAAACACCATTCGGATGGCCCAGATCGCTTCCTAGACTTTCTAGGAAAAACACACTTTCCGCAGAACTCCTACTATATATATATAATAAAATTATACCTCACCAACACCCCCCCCCCCTCAAAAACCTAAAAAAATCTAAACCCTCCACCCCCACTCAGGCCACCAAATAATAAATAAAATGACAAAAATACCCTTATACCCTTTTGCATGAAAAAATTCCACCCGTTCATTTAAAGTTTGTTCATTGCCACCACCAAATCAGTTCATATAATAGTTGAAACCATGATCTGTAGTTGTATTCATCCCCATCACCAATAGGATTATAACATTGAATCATTTGGTTTGATTCCATCAGGTAAACTCAGAATCCAAGTCATCTCTAAATTCGACTTCATCTGTAAATTGATTTCATCTGTAAGTAGAGTTTTTATGTCAATTTATTAGTTTTGAGTTTATATCTCTAATAAAATCTTTAATTAAGTGACACTCTTCTCCACCATATTTCTCTTGTATTAAAAGTAAGTTATGTGTCTAACTTGAAGAGGCTAGAAAAATACAAGAGAAGGGATACAGGAAAAATACATGAATATATGAATACATGGAGAGTTCTTGGAAAAGAAAAAAAATACTTGAAGTGTTGGGTACTTAGTGTAAGACCCTAACACGCTTAAACCGAAAAGACGCAACGAAAATACGTACCATAAAATTTCTTTTATTAGGAACCTTCCAACAAGATTGAAAGTCCTTTCTATGGTGAGTCTTTAACGATAATTACATTTTTCGTTTCATTAAATACATGAAACATATCGTATGTTTACTATCTACATGATCACACATTCCCGTACAATCCGTGTTATAGCTCGATCTTCAACCGCTTACGTCTCGTGATGATCATGATCTGTAATTCTGTGCAACCTGAGTCACCACATACGTTCACATTATTAGTACGTGAGACATTATATAATCTAAAGTGTATAACTAAAGGATCACGTCGCGTTTTATCCTCATGTAGATTCCATCTAGTTATCTTTCTGAATTCGAGCATTTCATCTCAGAGTCTAACCTTCGTTGAGCCTACGATAATATACCTGCACTTCATTTCATTCTTAAAAATAATTCGGTTAACATCGTAAATTCTTATATATATATATATATATTAACACCTTATTATCTTCGTACGAGTCTCATTTATTGGAAACATATGGTGTAATAACACATGTACAAAACACTTAATCCGACTCTTTCGTGTATGAAGGATCGACTACGAACATGCATACCTCCCTACCCAACCTCTTACATATGTTTTACATGCTCACATAACCATTAAACAAATCATAAGCACAACATCTATGCATAAAATTCTCATACATACTAGTCTACACATATATTCATATCTAATCAGGTTTAGCTATGGTTTCCATATTACACTCTATCATGTGCATACAATAAAAATCTTACTTATAAGACTTGGCCATATCATATCAAAACCGCATTTACATATGTTAGTGTACATGTCACGTCTTTGTACATGTTCCCATAGGTTTCCGTTCTTACCCGAACTCCACAAAAACTTTATATTAGACTTGGGGTACCATTGGGAAGCTTATCGGGGCCTTGGAAGCCAGAAAAAGTGAGAAAAAGCGAAAAACGAGTTTCCGGCATCGGACCCACGTAGGTAGCAAGATAGGGCGTCGGCTGCCACAGGGCAGGGAGTCGCCAACGCCTACCTGGCGTCGTCGACGCCTCCTCTGCAGCTCAAACACTGATTTCCGTTGTTTTGTTCATTCTGCCCGTACAATCCGTGTTATAGCTCGATCTTCAACCGCTTACGTCTCGTGATGATCATGATCTGTAATTCTGTGCAACCTGAGTCACCACATACGTTCACATTATTAGTACGTGAGACATTATATAATCTAAAGTGTATAACTAAAGGATCACGTCGCGTTTTATCCTCATGTAGATTCCATCTAGTTATCTTTCTGAATTCGAGCATTTCATCTCAGAGTCTAACCTTCGTTGAGCCTACGATAATATACCTGCACTTCATTTCATTCTTAAAAATAATTCGGTTAACATCGTAAATTCTTATATATATATATATATTAACACCTTATTATCTTCGTACGAGTCTCATTTATTGGAAACATATGGTGTAATAACACATGTACAAAACACTTAATCCGACTCTTTCGTGTATGAAGGATCGACTACGAACATGCATACCTCCCTACCCAACCTCTTACATATGTTTTACATGCTCACATAACCATTAAACAAATCATAAGCACAACATCTATGCATAAAATTCTCATACATACTAGTCTACACATATATTCATATCTAATCAGGTTTAGCTATGGTTTCCATATTACACTCTATCATGTGCATACAATAAAAATCTTACTTATAAGACTTGGCCATATCATATCAAAACCGCATTTACATATGTTAGTGTACATGTCACGTCTTTGTACATGTTCCCATAGGTTTCCGTTCTTACCCGAACTCCACAAAAACTTTATATTAGACTTGGGGTACCATTGGGAAGCTTATCGGGGCCTTGGAAGCCAGAAAAAGTGAGAAAAAGCGAAAAACGAGTTTCCGGCATCGGACCCACGTAGGTAGCAAGATAGGGCGTCGGCTGCCACAGGGCAGGGAGTCGCCAACGCCTACCTGGCGTCGTCGACGCCTCCTCTGCAGCTCAAACACTGATTTCCGTTGTTTTGTTCATTCTGCCCACTCGTCGCATATCCTGAAAATTCCAAGACATGTAATATCCATTTTCAAGCCCCCATATCCCTCTAATACTTACCCCAAGATCAAACCAACTACCACAAGTCACTATGATTACTTTCTATGTTTTGACCCGTTTGATCTCACCAAGCAACTTCCATTACGTTTGAACTATAAACAACCTACTACAATATTTCTTACCCCATTTACTTACATTTCATGCCCATTCCCACAAGACTCCAACCATTTATACAAACAAAGTTTCATTTATTTACTAAGAAGTGAGTTTCGGAGTTCATTACCTTAAGCCTCCGTATTCACATCTGTTTCTTGCCTCCTTTTGACCCGTTAACCTTCCATGCTTCCATCCATCTTGACATGATCCTTAATGTTAATGCTTAGAAGATGGTGAACACTTCAAAACTCATAGATTTTTCTTGCATGATTTTGAATTCCTTCTCTTCTCCTTCTTCCTTGATTCACAAAAAAAAAAAATGATTTTGAATTCCTTCTCTTCTCCTCCTTACTTTATTCAAAAAAAAAAAAAAAAAACACACACACATACTATGTGTGTGTGTCGAAACATGCTCCTGCCCTATAGTTTGGTTTGTTATTTTTATTTAGCCATAAGATTTCATCCATAGTTATAGAACTTATAAGTTAGCTAACTTAAGTAGCTTAGTTACCACAAAGAATCTAGTTAATTTACTTCATGTGATATCATATGAAAACATATAGCGAATATAAATATTCGAGTTTTTGGGCGTTACACTTAGAGATATAAGTTTTCTCTATTTTATTTCATCACCTTCGTATCATTATTTTTCCACAAGTTTTAACACTATAAATTTATCCGGTGTAACCTTGGGCGCGTGGCCATTTCGGGTAGTACAGACTGCTTTTGCTATTGTACTCTGGGAGACAGACGCCCCGTCTTTAGTAAAGGCATGAAATCTATTTTAAGGGAAGCGTGTTGGACACGTGCCTCAGCCACAAACGTCAACACTTATTTGTTCTTTTTGTAAGAAAATATTGTACAAGAAGCCGTGGTTCAAGACATCATTGAAGCCTACACAATGAATTGTATAAGACGCAATTCAAAAGTTCGTTGAAGACTACACGAGGAACCATATAAGAAGACGCGGTTAGAACTCATGTTAAAGACTATAGTTTGAATCTATTTAAGTACAATGTTGTATTATAAGTTATTTTCGTTAGGATTTGTACACGATAAAGTTACTACAATTAATTTCCCAAATATATAAAAAGAGTATTTTTACTATTTTAATATTTATTTATATAATTTTTATTAGAATTATAACCTATGTGTAATAATTATGAGTATTTGTATAACATGCTCAATTTTATTAAATTTAAAAAAAAATACAATTATTAGTTAAAAACACACCCACACATTAAGATTTTGTCTAGAAACCAAGAACCAACCAATCTTGAAAAACACATCAACACATGCAGAAAAAAATGAAACCATTCCCCACCCACCGACCCACTTGCTCTACTACTCAATCCACTGAATCCGACCACCCCAAATGCCTCTCATTCACAAATTTTCAATCCACCCACACTTACAATTATGTTCAAATACTCTCAAACTCAATGCATTACTCTCAAACCCATTCATCAAAATTCAAAATTGTCCAACAAATCTATGGAAGTGAGAACAATGAATATCAAGACCACTGTGGTATTGGAACCCAAGAGCGGTTTCGGTTTAGAATCGGTGATGGTGTTGGTGGGATTGGCCGCTTCATTGCTGATACTTCCGGTGATTCTGCCGCCGTTGCCGCCGCCGCCGATGATGATGCTGCTGGTTCCGATTGTTATTTTGGGTGGTCTTGTGGTGTTTGCGTTCTTGCCTTGTTGTTCATTGGCTAGTGGTCAGCACAAATGGGTTGTTTGAACTTTGAAGAATATATATTGGATGTTTTTTTTATGAATTTTGATAGATTTAAGAGGTGTAAAGAAGGCTTATACTTTTAGTTTATTATTCAAAAAATGTTGATTAAAGTGCATATGTTTGTGGTTAATATTATGAGCTTTTGGTTTTGTATAATGATATGTTGAACTTTAATAATTACTTTGAATTTAGTGATACTAATAATAAATATTTGATACTAGTCTTAACCCCCGCCGTTGCGGGCGAGGGCATAAAACCGTGTTATCGCGGAATGTGGGACGTGAGGCGTAAAAGCGTGCTAGGTAGCAACCAAACGGCGGCCACAATCGAAAAAAGCGTAAAACAAAATCACGAATTTTTAACATCGAGTGACTCACGTGACGTAAAACATAGACGAAGTTGAATGTATGCCGACACGTATTGAAATTTTGATGGGGTAAAAAAACTATGAGGGACTAAATGTGACCATCGAACACCTTGGTAAGTAACAACCAAACGACGATCAAACCCGAGAAAACGTAATAAATATCTAACAACACCAAAATTTTATTAAAAAATGAAAATATTAAAGTTTACCGTACAAAAAAGAAAAAAATAACAAAACACAAAAAAAAAAAAAAAAAAAAACAAAAAAAGCCATGTTAGAAATTTTTAGTATACGTTTAAGGTTTATCATAGAAGTCATGGGCCACCGAGGTGTGCGTTTAAGGTGGATATTCAGAAAGCGTATGATACGGTAGATTGGAATTTCTTGAAGCAGATTCTTATGGGGTTTGGCTTTCATTCGAAGATGGTTAGTTGGATTATGGTGTGTGTCTCAACTACCTCGTTCTCGGTGGGATTAAATGGAAACCTTTATGGATATTTTAAAGGAAAAAGGGGACTGCGGCAAGGTGACCCGATATCTCCGTACCTTTTTACGTTGGTTATGGAGGTTCTAACCTTGATATTGCAAAAACAAGTTGACTTGTCTTTGGAATTCAGATTTCATAATAAATGTGAGAAGCAAAGGATTATAAATTTGTGTTTTGCTGATGACTTGTTTATGTTTGCAAGAGGGGATAAGAATGCGGCTAAGGTCATTATGGATTCTTTAAACCTTTTCAAGACCATGTCGGGGTTGGTTCCAAGCATGACTAAAAGCACCGTTTACTTTGCAAATGTATCGAATAGTGTGAAGGGCCTTATCCGAAGCTTCATGCCTTTTGAGGAGGGTACCCTGCCAGTTCGATATTTAGGGGTTCCGCTAATTACAACCAGACTCGTTTATGGAGATTGCAAGCGGATTGTGGAGAATATGGAGGCAAAGATAACAGATTGGAAAGTGAAGAGTTTGTCCTTTGCAGGGCGGCTCCAGCTAATCCGGTCAGTTTTATCATCTATGCATGCTTATTGGGCGTCGGTTTTCACCTTACCAAAGCGTGTTATTATGGAGTTAGAGGAAAAGATGAGACGTTTTCTATGGGCTCAGGGCAATAGTATTAAAGGTAAAGCTAAAGTTAAGTGGAGTAATTTGTGTTTTCCGAAACAGGAAGGAGGTTTGGGTATTCGTAGAGTTTTGGATATGAATAATGCCCTCATGGTCTCGCATATTTGGAGTATCCTAACATGTAGAGAATCCTTGTGGGTTAAATGGATACATTTGTACCATCTACGTGATAGGAGCTTCTGGGATGTTCCGGTCAGAAATAATGTCGCTTGGAGCTGGAGGAAAATGTTGCAACTTCGCCCAATTATTCGTAAACATATATGGATGGAAATTGGGGATGGTCATAAAACTTTTGCATGGTTTGATATCTGGGATGATGCTTGTCCGTTGAGTTCCTTTCTGACCCCTAGGATGATAGCCAATGCTGGCTTTGGTATGCAAACTAAGGTTGCTGAGTTGTGGGAATTTGGAGGATGGAGGTGGCCGAATGTTTGGGTTCAGCGATTTCCGGGTTTACAAAACATGAGGGCCATTAACTTGAATCCTAATGTGCAGGATAGGGTTGTGTGGAGATCTAGTCTGGGTTCAATTGTAGACTATGGGACTTCGATGGTATGGTAGGAGATTCGGATTAGTCAGAGTGTGGTTCCTTGGGCTAATATTGTGTGGTTTTCTCAAGCTATTCCTCGGCATTCGTTTGTCTTGTGGCTGCTTATAAAAAAGAAATTAAAGACACAGGATGTTATGAGGAAATGGTGTTCTTCGGGGAATATGAATTTTAATCTTATGTGCTGTTCCTTGTGTTCGTCTGGGCCAGATTCTCATGAGCATCTTTTCTTTGAGTGTTCTTATGCTTCTTGCATATGGCATGGTGTGCGTGATCTAGTGGATATGGGAATTATTGACTCAACTTGGGGCGCGATGTATAATCACTTACTTCAACATGCGGATTCGAAGAAGGTTATTCATATTGTTGGACGTCTAGTGGTTGGTGCGGCGGTCTATTTTGTATGGCAAGAGCGAAATCAGAGGTTATTCTCTAGTAAGAAGAGGAGTGAGAGCCAGCTAGTAGAGGTGATTCTAAACACTGTCCGGATGAAGCTGCACTCCATGAAGTTCAAAAGATCAGTCCAAGCGACGAGATCTTACAGTCATGGAGCTTACCTCGTGGGTTGTTGATAGACGATGATGATTGCGGCTAAGGGTTTTTATTGTCGTGTTGTTTGGCATAGTTTAGTCCTGTGTGACTAGTTTATTTGTTTTGCTTTGTTGCTTGTTGAACTCAAATGTGGCATGTCATGTTTGAGAACTGGGGGTTATTGTTTGGCCCTCACTTGTTTTTATGGTTGTGTGAAATAAAATTTAACCGGGGTAACTCTTTACCAAAAAAAAAAAAAAAATTTTAGTATACAGAAAAAAAAAAAAAGAAAAGAAAAAACCCAAAAAGAAATCACTGTTCCTTAAAGTTGTTAGAAATAGAAATTAATAGATATAATCAATTGGTAATTTAATTTAGTATTTTTAGTTATAAAGTAACTTAAACAAAATGAACATATTGTTTTTTTTTTTTTTTTTTTTTTTTTTTTTTTTTTTTTTTTTTGCATTTGCTTTCCGGAATAAGGAATACAATTTATAATAATTTATTTTAAACGAGTAGAATAAGATAATATCAAAGATAGTGTAGGACAACCGTTTATAAAATAAATAATATAATAATTTTATTAATCAATATTCTGATTACAATACATAAAGAAGAACTGAACCAAACTGAAAGAAAATACAATACAAGAAATGTAAACTAAACTAAGAATAGATTACAAAAAAATAATGAAAACATAAAACAACGGTGACTGAGGCACGTGAACTCACGCTTCCCTTAAAACAGATTTTGGGCCACCCAGGTGAACCCGTCTATTTCCCAGGATACAACAGCCAGAGCAGATTGTACTACCGAGGATAGCCAAGCACCTAAAAGAATATCTGAAACAAGAGTTCTCAGGAATGCAAAGTTAGGAAATTTGTGGAAGTAGTGTGTGTGCTATCGACCATACAAATTCTATTCTCAGTGTATCTAAAACAAAGCACAAACCTTGGCATATAAACCGATTAAAATTCGAAATGATAAGTCTCCATTGAATACAAAATTCAATAAAAATAAATTTTAGAATTCAATGGCACAATGAATTCTAAGACTTAATCATTTGACATGTTAGAAACTTGAACAGTCTCTAGCTGACTACACAAAGCTACTGACCCGAGCCCACACGCACTTAAAAAATAGTAAAGGAGGCTTCAAACGGCTCGCGGCGATGCGGGCGTGCGCCATCAAAGTGCCACATTGCGCACTCGTCCCGGGCGCGGGCGCACCCTCCTGACTATCATTAGGTGTGAGTTGTCACAGAAGAATACATTCGTGTAGAGAATTCTAATTATAAATCTACAAAATATTTCTCTCCACCTATGTGGACAATCTCAATTTCCCACATATTTATGGTTCGAACACACAAACTTAATGCTCAAAATCTCTCATTCATCTTGGCTTAATTATTAATTAATTATTATATTAACTCATAATATAATATTATTTATAAAATTTTCGACCCATAGGATGAGGTGCATAGAGAAAGCGTGTGGCACATGCTCAGCCACCTGCAAATAAGACAAATAATGTGTCCAAAATTCACCACAACCATCCTAATACAATGTATAGTTTATTTTATAAAATATTATATGTGGAATGCATTTGTTGTCTTTGTGTTATGTCAGGTTAGTGATTAAACTTCATTCATTACAAGGTACCAAGGATCTTTTGTAAGTAGTGCTTTTGTCTTAATTTGGTTGATGTGTGACATAGATAGATGTTGTTAGGGGTACGAACGTGTTAAAACAGTTGAAACGGACTGAATCGTCTAAACAAAGCAAATCGACCAACTTGATACTTGGTATTGGTTAGAATCTTTTGAATTGTTCGCATCTTTAAGACTCACGATCCATGGTTAGACCACATTGGAACAACTCTCGTGAACGATCCATGGTTAGACCACATTAGAAAGTGACGTAGATGTGATACCTTTTTCTAATGGTTAATATTATTAAGTTACTTAATAAAAAACTTTGTTTGATAAAAATAACTAAAAAACAAGAAGTCAATAACATTAAGAATTTGGAGAATAGTAACTCAATTAATAACTCATGCATTATTGTTACGTTGTCTATATATTTTCTTCAACATCATTAACTTCCTCATCAGCAATAAGTCTTCATCGCCATTAACATCTTTACATACATATGACCATATAAGACCATGGGCGTTACCCACTTACATACTCACCACCTGGGGGCATGAAACACCAAAACGGGTGCGCCATTACAAGGGGCGTGAACCAAAGGTATGTCACACACATGGTTCTGTTGAATGGTGGTGGCTCCGAGAAAAGGGGGACGTCAAAGAGTCAAAAGCCATCACACATCACTAATGGTTTAGTTAGTGAGCGTCCCATGCATACGTGACAATGACGTCACGCTCACTTTTCACTCACTAACTAAATCACTACACATAGTCTAAAGTTATTCTTCATCTGTAGTAAGTTACCATCAATAGTAACTTGTTATTCATCGGTAATCAATCACCACCAGTAGTAAGTTACTTTATCTTAAACACTTGTTCAATCGGCAATAACTAAACCTCACGAGTATATGATATGTTATGGACATCATCTTTGACTTTAGTAAATTGTTTTCTGAAGAAACACAGGATCACCTAAGAAGTGATTTGGACCGCTTTCTCTAAGATACCGAGAATCACACCTTTTCTTCCTCTTAAATCTAGATCTGCAATGGAGAAGAGATATGGGGCAAACACACTTTTTGTAGCTGGAAAAAAAAGGGGTTCTTCCCTTACCGGCCGTCTCTACATCCCCACTTTTCTCTCTTCTCCATTGCAGATCTAGATTCAAGAGGAAGATCAAGGTCTGATTCTCAATGTCTTAGAGAAAGCGTTCCAAATCACTCCTGAGGTAATCCCGTGTTTGTTCATTTTCCATCATAGAAAAGTAGAAAACACTTCTCAACAATGATCAAACCATCTCAACCTATAAGTAATAATTCTCATCACCAACAATAAACTTAGTTTTGTATTATCGGTTATTCAGGATCTTATACCCCAACAAATCACACGTCAACGATTCTTCACCATTAAACATTTAATCATTTGACTTCTTACACTTGGTCTGTTATTCCATTAAAGAATCTAGGACAATGACGTTACAACTATTTAAGTAACATGCTTTTTTAAACGTTGTCAAAACAATGAGTGCATTCCATAACACGTGTATTGTGTAGTTACCATTCAATGTCATGAAACATTGAAACACATTAGTTAAAACCTTAAAATCACACCAACACATCTCAGATTTTGTCTAGAAACAAAGAACCAACAAATCTTGAAAAACACACCAACAGTTGCATGAAAATGAAACAACATTCCCTCCCCCCCCCCCCCCCCCCCCCCCCCCCCCAACCCACATTGTGTTCAAATATCCATCAAATCTCACAAATTCAATCCATTAGACCTCAAAAACATTTGAGATACCCTTCAAAGTTGTCCAACAAATCTAACAATTGAATAATTGATTATGGAAGTGAGAAGAATGAATATGAAGATAAGATCATCGTATGGTGGTGAAACGGTGGTTGTATCGAAATCGAAGAGCAATTTTAGTGTGGAAACGGTGTTGGTGTTGGTGGGATTGGCCGCATCGTTGCTTATACTTCCGGTGATACTGCCTCCATTGCCGCCGCCGCCGATGATGCTGCTGCTGGTTCCGATTGTTATTTTGGGTGGTCTTATGGTGTTTGCGTTCTTGCCTTCTTGTCATTGACTAGTGGATGTCAAAAGGGGGTGATTTGAACTTTGAAGCATATTGGATGTTGTTTTAATATGAATTTTGGTAGATTTAAGAGGTGTAAAGAAGGCTAATGCTCTTTAGTTTGTTAAAATGTTGTTCATCAATATGCATATGTTTGTTTAGTATTGTGAATTTTTAAATTTGTAAAACGTTATATCTTATGAAAAGAGTAGAGTACATTTCTTGTCTTTGTGTTATGTTAGGTTTAACTTTACACTTCATTCATTGCAAGTCATTATAAGGTACGAAGGATCTTTTAGGTAATACCTTTTTTCTATTGATTAATATTCAAAAGGTTTTTTTATTAGTAGAGGATGTATTAAGTTACTTAATGAAAAAACTCCTTTTAATAAAAACTAGGATTTTCCCATCGCGCGTTGCGGCGGAAAATCCATGTACGAACCAAACGGTAAAAATCAGTTTTTAAAGCAGTTATATTACATTACAATATATATTCAAAACCAACTTGTTCTAATTAATAATGACCGTTTAAAACATCAATTTTAGATAACGTAAAAGTATAATATAACTTTTTCCGGTAGGTACCAGATTGGCATGTTTTCTAAAAATATTTTATCGCGAATTTAGTTGTAAAAAATAACGAACGGAAGTTATAAAAGGAAAATAAAACTATTGTGTTAAAGGCTTACATTAGTTAAGGTGTAATAGATTAATTTTAAACTTAAAAAAAAATATTGTAGCACTATATGTAAAAGGGGTAATAATAACTTTATTAATTTCAGGGGACACTTAATAAATTTAGTTAATATTTAAAAGGTAGAAATGTAAGTTGTTTAAAAAAAACTAACAAAAGTTGAGAGAACGCTTAATAAATTTAGTTAAAATTCAAGAGGCAGGCATGTAACTTGTTTAAAAAAATAAACTAACAAAAGTTGATGGGACACTTAATAAATTAGTTAAAATTTAGGGGGTAGGAATGTAAGTTGTTTAAAAAACTAACAAAAGTTGAGGTGACACTTAATAAATTAGTTAAAATTTAAGTGGTAGAAATGTAAGTTGTTTTAAAAATAAAACTAACAAAAGTTGAGGGGGTAAAAATGATAAGAATCAAAACCTTGGTGATCAATACATAAAAATAAAAAGAATTATTGTGAGATGGTTACAAATATCACTTAAAGAAAAGTTAATAACAAAAAATGCAGTTGGACAAATGCTTATTCAATAAATTCGTACCACTATGCCAGGGACCTTTGGTTAGACACTTTGTTCAATTAGGGGTAACAAAACCTCATGAATATGATGATATCCCATTCGTAAAAATATGTTATCAAACATCATCCTTGACTATAGGGTTTTTGGTGTTTTAAAGGGTAGATGAGGTATACTACACCGACCGGTGTTAGGATCAGAAAACACACACGAACACAGAACTCACTCACTCACAATTTTCTGTTGAAGAACACAAAGATTTATAGTGGTTCAGTCTGATTCTGACCTACATCCACTCTCGGTAACTAGGAATATTTGTATTAAGCTTTTGGTACAATTTACAGATACATAACAATCTCATATATATAAGATTGAGGAAAGAGAAGAAAGTCTCAAAACATGATCCGTGAATAATGGGATTTAGAGAAGATTGGATCATCTCAGCCCTTTATCTTCTTATCCTGTTTTGATCAGAAATGATTTCCTGATGTCCACTTGCTCAAGTGGCCTTCACACTCAACAATCTCCCACTTGAAGCCACGAAATAATCTTCACCTGTGCTTCAACTGTGCATCAGTATCTCTGTAATAACTTTGAACTTAATACATTCCTAGTTACCCGACCTTCTCTTCAATTATCCTGAAGGCCATGCAAAGCTTCAACTTCTCTAAGGTGACAACCTTAGTCAACATATCAGATGGATTTTTACTTCCTTTGATCTTCTTCAACTTCAGAGTGCCTTCACTAACTTGCTCTCTGATGAAGTGATATCTCAGCTGTATGTGCTTTGTCTTCGAATGGAAGACAGGATTCTTTGCAAGATGAATTGCACTTTGATTGTCACAAAACAGTGCACAATCAACTTGTTCCTTGCCGAGCTCTTTGAGAAAATTCTTCAACCATATAAGCTCTTTGCTTGCTTCAGCAACTGCCATATACTCTGCTTCTGTGGTTGAAATGGCAACACTTTTCTGCAGTCTGGACATCCAGCTTACTGCAGTGCCTCCCACTGTAAAGACATAACCGGTGGTGCTTTTGTTAAGATTCTTTACAACCACCAAGGTCAGCATCCGCAAAACCCTTCAGAATAACATATTTCCCCTTAAACTGTAATACCACTTTTGAAGTCCCCTTCAAATATCTTATGTAAGGGCTCTCAGAATTGTCCTAATAATACCCGTAAGTGAAAACCCAGACCCCTGAAACCCTAACCCATATTAAAAATCAAGAAAAACAAAATTTTAGGTTTCAGGCGGGCCGCGTAAAGGATAAGCTAGACCTTTACGCGGGCCGCGTCAACCCTGTGTTGACTGGATAAGCGTAACCGTGCCACGTGTCGACCACCTGGCTAACCTACGTATGACTAGTCAAAGCTAGTCGTAGACTGGGCGGCAACGCGGGCCGCGTAAGGTTAAGCTTAGGGTTTACGCGGGCCGCGTCAGACCCTAATTTCACCTATAAATAGCCTTTCACTTGCACAATCCACTGGTGTCGAAATCATTTCGTAAAAACGAATTGGTTGCTCTCAGAAGTCGAAAATAGCAATAATATTAGTATAGTGCTGCTCAAGTACCGGGTATTAACTCGATCGCTGCTACGATTCAATATCCGATCGATTGAAACTATCCGACCGGATGTTTAAATGCTGCTACTTTGTCATTCGCGTGAAATCCAACCGGATGTTTGAGTGTTGCTAGAACTCGGGCAATACTCTGTCATTCGTTGTGACTCCGCTGAATGTTTAAGCATAGCATTTTGTCATTCGTTGTGAGGGTTTAATCTCGTGAACTATCGTAAATGCTGTATCAGTTACTAATCGAGTTCTTATGTATATTATTTTAATCTAGGTCAAAAGGCTAATCAGTAGGCAAAACTCTGCCCGTGTAAACTTGCAATGTGAGTTATTCTCTTTTTACCAAAACTATTTCTCAAAAGTTATAGTTACAGGGATTAAGTCTTTGTTATCTGAAATTACTGCCAGTAAGTGGGGGGATGTGCACATAGCTACTAAATATTTATCACTAGTGGGTGAAAGGACCTACAAGTGATATGTTCACAGTCATAAGTCCGGTCAAGTGACAACTGGGTCAGTGATATAAATGATAAAGGCAATTGTAATCGCTCTTAATACTGTAATCTATATCATTGTGTCATTTTGTATCAAATGTATAACTCGCCAGCATTTCCCCGCTGATAAAAATATTTTTAAAACATGTTTCAGGCGACCTGCTGTAAATCAAGGAAATGTGCTACGGAGCACTAACAAGCTTGAAGAGGTGGCTCAGTTAAAAATTAATAAACATGTTTTAATAAATAAGGGAATTTCCTAGTTAAATTCCTCTGTTGTAAATTACGGGGTTTATCTCCAATTTATGAAATAAAATAATTGGGCATTTTGAGTTTTAAAACGATCCTGTTTTCCGCTGTCGCATATTAAGATACCACGGGTTTCCTGTCCCGCGGCTCTAAACCGGGTTAAACCGGGGCTGGGGCCGTGACAGGAAAATGTGGTATCAGAGCTACCAAACGAGCCACTGATTTAAGCCTATTAAGTATTTTAATACTTAATTTTCCTAATTGCTATTTTGTGATTATGTGATTTCTGTTTGACTATCTGATAATTACAGTATGGGTAAGCAAAAGTTGTCAAATATCTATCTTAAATTAGATAGGTCATCCTACGAGAAGGGAAGTTCGTCTAAAGCAAAATCCTCAAATCAGTCTGAAATTCCTGAAGAATGAATATTTGTTAGGAAGGCACAGTATGAGGAATCACTTTCTCCTCACAAAAGAAGTTTGATTATTAAGAAAAGTCAGGAGAAAATAAAGAGATCACAACCAAAAGAAAAGAGAGTTAATCAGGAAACTCAGGAACTAGACAGCAAACCACAATGGGAAGATAAATTAGATGAAAAATGGGCAAATCTTTACATGTTAGCCAGTGTAGCGGAAAATGCAAATTTTTAAATATCCTAACTCAAGTTTAGCATCCTTATCCCCTACAAACCAGAAATTTTACTAAGTAAATAAATAAAATTACAATAAACCACTATTAGATTTGAAATTCAGTTGTAATAAAAGTTTGCAATAAGTTCAGTTTAAATAAATTTTAAATTTTCTAAATTACCATTCTGTGATTTACAAAATTTTAACTTAGAATTTTGTGCTAAACAGCATGAATGAAATGTCTGAGGCATTAGAGAATCTCAATCTCTACCCCGTTAAAATAGAAGTTTCCAAGGAATTCACCGGTTATTTCGCTGACAAAGAAGAACCCATAGAATTTCAAGCTCCACCTTTGGAGAAACCTAAACCCAAGAAAAGAAGAAGATTGGTGGGATGGAGGAAAGTACGCAGGAAAAAGCCAGCAACAAGAAAAGCTACCAAAACTGAAGATCCAAAAGACAAGGGTAAAGGCAAAGTGATTGAGATTGGGGAAAGTTCTAGACCAAACCAGGAAATAAAACCATGGGAAGTCTTAGACCATAAATTAGTAATGAGTGACCTCATCGGACCTGCCGATGGAAACCTTGAACCAGCTAATCCAAACCTTATGTTTACTGAAGATGATCTTTTCAACTACCCATTAGAAGCTCAACTTCCAATCAATCTAGAACCTGCTATCCCGGATCCTATTGTCCAACCCCAACCATTACCAGTAGAATTAGATGAATGGTGGACAACTGATTGGCAATTCCAGAATCTCTTAAACAACCCTGATACATTTTTCCCACAGGTTGACCCAGAACCTCCACTATACCCAACTATGAGCCCAGAGAATCTGGCTGAACTTCGTCTCTGGGGTGAAGAATTAATTGATGCAGGAAACCGAATTAAGGATGTTGGAGAAAGAGTTACTTGGAAGTACGACGAGAGGGAGCGTCGTTTCTAAAAAGCCATCTGACTGGATAGTGGGAGTTGCAGGAATACTTGTTTAATAAATAATCATAAAAACCAGTATGTGTAATAACTTAACAATAAAACAGTTGTATGATAATAGTGTGTACGAGGCATAATATAATATATAGAAATGAAACTCGGGAAACTGATAACTTTTGGTTATATATGTTAACGTGATTATATGCAAATTGTTTTGTTATAACTAATTCTTTGTATCTATACTAATTATTTATATAAAATTAATTAACAGATGGCAAACGCTGGTAATGAACCAGTTAATGAAGTAATTCAATCTGAGCAAAATCATGAAGAGCAATTACTAAATAGGCAAGATATCGAGGATATCGTTGCTCAGGGAATAGCTAATGCTATTCCAGCAATACTTGCTGCTGCTAGAGTTCCAGTTGAACCTCAACCAATAGTTCCTAGTAAACGTACTGTTGAGGATAACTTTAGTAATAGTGTAAACGGAGGCGGCAATATTAATAACAATAACGATAATGTTCTGCAAGTCCCGATTCCCAAGAAAATGAGAACTGCAACGCCTGGTTGCACTTATAAGGAATTTCTTGCCTGTAAACCAGCTGAGTTTGCAGGTAACGAAGGGGCAACTGCAGCATTGCGTTGGTTAGAGAAAAATGAGGCAGTAATTGCCATAAGTAAATGTGTGAAAGAAGATCAGGTCATGTATGCATCGAATCTTTTTAAAGAAAGTGCGCTAGAATGGTGGAACACGGTGTTACAAGCCAAAGGAAGGACAGTAGCATATGCTATGATCTGGGAGGAATTTAAGACTCTGGTAGAAAGAAAATTCTGTCCCGAATATGAAAAGGAGCAAATGACCAATAAATTCCTCACCCATCGGATGGTGGATGTCAATTGTCGAGGATATACTTCGACGTTCTTCGAGTATGCGAGAGTAGTACCAACTCTGGCTTCGCCGGAGCCGGTACTTATTTCTCGATATATTTGGGGATTGATTGGCGAAATCCGTAATTTCGTCAAAACTGCGAAACCTCGCACAATTGATGATGCGGTGGATTTAGCCAATACTTTGACTGATGAACTAGTACGGACGCGAGAAGAGAATAGAAAGAAAGAAGTAGCCCAAAAGATTACCCAAGGATTTCGAATGGGTAATCGTAACAACTTCAAGAGAAAAGGAACTGGGCAATCTTCCACTGGTCCATTTTGCAATTTTTGCAAAAGGAAGCATTTTGGAAGATGTAAGGGATATTGCAATTTTTGCAAAATTCCGGGACATCGTGAAGAAGAATGCAGAAATAAAACAAGGGTTTGCTATAACTGTGGAGAAACTGGACATTTCAAACCAGAATGTCCTAAATTAGTCAAACCAGCTGACAACAAAGCTAAAACTGCAGAAGGAGCTAAAAAGAATGTGAGAGCTTTTCAATTGACGACTCAGGAAGCAGAGCTGATTCCTGACGTGATAGCGGGTACGTTCCTAGTTCACAACGTTTATGCAAAAGTATTATTTGACTCTGGTGCGAACCAAAGTTTTATAAATACTTCATTCTGCCAAGCACTTAATTTACCCTTAACCCAACTTAGGCAAATTTTTACAGTCGAAACGGCAAACGGCAGTTCTGTTAATATAGGTAAGGTATTACAAGATGAAACAATAGAACTGTTAGGCCATAAATTTTCTGCAAATTTATTACCAATGAATTTAGCCGAATTTGATGTTGTGTTAGGAATGGATTGGTTAGTAGCCAACCATGCTCGAATTCTTTGTGATAGGAATTCCATAGAAATTCATACACCAACAGGAGAATTAGTTGTGATTACAGGAGACAAGCCACGAAAGCCATTGAAATTCATTTCAGTAATGAAATTGGCCAGTTATTCAAGGAAACAAGAAATGGTGTATATGATTTCAGTAATCATTAACACTAAGGGTAAGGAACTAAAGGAAATTCCAGTAGTATCAGAATACTCGGATGTATTCCCAGAAGAACTACCTGGATTACCACCTGATAGGGAGGTAGAATTTAGAATTCATCTAATTCCTGGAACTACACCGATAGCTAAGGCACCTTATAGGTTAGCACCCACTGAGATGCTAGAATTGAAAAAGCAGTTAGATGAATTACTAAGTAAAGGATTCATACAACCTAGCTCATCCCCTTGGGGAGCGCCAGTGTTGTTTGTAAAGTAGAAGGATGGTTCAATGCGAATGTGTATCGATTATAGGGAATTGAATAAAGTTACAATTAAGAACCGATACCCATTACCTAGAATTGATGATCTTTTTGATCAACTTCAAGGAGCTAGATATTTCTCTAAGATTGACTTACGCTCCGGATACCATCAATTGAAGGTACAAGAAGAAGACATACCTAAGACTGCTTTCAGAACTAGGTATGGTCATTACGAGTTTACAGTCATGCCCTTCGGATTAACAAATGCTCCTGCAGCATTTATGGACATGATGAATAGAATCTGTAAACCGTATTTGGATAAATTCGTAATTGTTTTCATAGACGATATACTTATTTATTCCAAAAGTCAGGACGAGCATTATCAGCACTTGCATATACTCTTAACTTTGTTAAGAAAAGAAAAGCTTTACGCCAAATTCTCAAAGTGTGAATTTTGGCTGAAAGAAGTGCAATTTTTAGGACATATGGTGAATCACGAAGGCATTCACGTAGATCCTGCTAAGATAGAAGCAATCACCAAATGGAAGGTCCCACAATCAGCAATGGAGATTAGAAGTTTTATAGGATTAGCCGGATATTATAGACGGTTTATTAAGGATTTTTCTAAGATAGCCGTACCATTAACTAAGCTAACCTGTAAAGCAGTTAAGTTTGAATGGGGACCCAAACAAGACGAAGCTTTTAAGATTTTAAAACAAAAATTAACCAATGCTCCAATCTTAGCCTTACCAGAAGGATCAACTGAAGATTTTGAAGTATATTGTGATGCTTCAAAACTAGGATTTGGATGTGTGCTAATGCAACGCAAGAAGGTAATTGCGTATGCATCAAGGCAATTGAAAAAGCACGAAGAAAATTATACGACTCATGACTTAGAATTAGGAGCCATAATTTTTGCCCTTAAGATTTGGAGACATTATCTGTACGGAAGTAAGTTTACTATCTATACAGATCATAAAAGTTTAAGATATATATTTGGGCAAAAAGAATTAAACATGAGGCAAAAAAAGATGGATGGAAATCCTAAGTGATTACGATTGTGATATTCAATATCACGAAGGAAAAGCAAACGTAGTTGCTGACGCCCTAAGTCGTAAGTATCATGAAAAACAACGACGAGTTCGTGCTCTTAGATTAAGTTTACAATTAGACTTAATGGGCCAACTGAAAAACATTCAAGAAACGGCAATCAACGATGATGCTGAAGAAATGAAAGGGCGAATTAAGGATTTAAAACAAGGTAGTGATGGAATCTGGAGATTCCATAAGAAGCGAATTTGGGTACCTAAGCAGGGAGAATTAAGAAATCAGATTCTAGAAGAAGCTCATAAATCTAGGTATACCATTCATCCTGGTAACAATAAGATGTACCAAGATTTAAGAAACAATTTCTGGTGGAATGGAATGAAAAAGGACATAGCTAGATATGTTTCTAAGTGTCTTACTTGTTCACAAGTTAAGGCAGAACACCAGAAACCCGCAGGCCTACTACAACAACTAGAAATTCCGGTGTGGAAATGGGAGTTTATAACAATGGACTTTGTTACAAAGTTACCCAAAACCAGAAAAGGTAATGATGCGATTTGGGTAATTGTGGATCGATTAACCAAATCAGCCCACTTTCTACCTATGAAAGAAACCTTTAGCATGGAAAGGTTGGCCAAGTTGTATGTAGATGAAGTTGTATCCTTACATGGAGTTCCACTCTCCATTGTATCGGATAGGGATAGTCGTTTCACTTCTCATTTCTGGAAAAGTTTCCAACAAGCGATGGGAACTCGATTAAATTTAAGTACGGCATATCATCCTCAAACAGACGGACAAAGTGAAAGGATGATTCAAACCTTGGAAGACATGCTTAGAGCATGTGTGATAGATTTTGGTGGAAACTGGGATGACCACCTACCATTGATCGAATTCTCCTATAACAATAGTTACCATTCAAGTATCAAAACTGCCCCATTCGAAGCACTATATGGAAGAAAGTGCCGAACTCCAGTTTGTTGGGCAGAAATAGGAGAAAGTCAATTATCAGGACCGGAGATTGTGCAAGAAACTACTGACAAGATCACCCAAATCAAGGAAAGATTGAAGACGGCTCGAGATCGCCAGAAAAGTTATGCTAATAATCGACGCAAGCCACTCGAATTCCAAGTAGGAGACAAAGTACTCTTAAAAGTATCTCCTTGGAAAGGAATAGTTCGATTCAGTAAGAAAGGAAAGCTAAGTCCAAGATACGTAGGACCATTCCCAGTGATTCAACGTATAGGACCAGTTGCTTATCGATTACAACTACCAGAAGAATTGGCTGGAGTACATGATGTATGTCATATATCCAACCTCAAGAAATGTCTATCAGACGAATCAATGATCGTACCTCTCCAAGACGTAGAGGTAAATGAGAAATTGAAGTTCGTTGAAAAACCACTTCAAATCGAAGATCGGAAAATCAAGTTCCTCAAGCACAAAAGATTGGTACTAGTCAAAGTCAAATGGGATTCCAGGAGAGGACCCGAGTACACTTGGGAACTGGAATCGGAGATGAAGCGAAAGTATCCTCACTTATTCCAATAAATCTCGAGGACGAGATTTTAAATAAGGTGGGGGAGAATGTAAGGACTCTCAGAATTGTCCTAATAATACCCGTAAGTGAAAACCCGGACCCCTGAAACCCTAACCCATATTAAAAATCAAGAAAAACAAAATTTTAGGTTTCAGGCGGGCCGCGTAAAGGATAAGCTAGACCTTTACGCGGGCCGCGTCAACCCTGTGTTGACTGGATAAGCGTAACCGTGCCACGTGTCGACCACCTGGCTAACCTACGTATGACTAGTCAAAGCTAGTCGTAGACTGGGCGGCAACGCGGGCCGCGTAAGGTTAAGCTTAGGGTTTACGCGGGCCGCGTCAGACCCTAATTTCACCTATAAATATCCTTTCACTTGCACAATCCACTGGTGTCGAAATCATTTCGTAAAAACGAATTGGTTGCTCTCAGAAGTCGAAAATAGCAATAATATTAGTATAGTGCTGCTCAAGTACCGGGTATTAACTCGATCGCTGCTACGATTCAATATCCGATCGATTGAAACTATCCGACCGGATGTTTAAATGCTGCTACTTTGTCATTCGCGTGAAATCCAACCGGATGTTTGAGTGTTGCTAGAACTCGGGCAATACTCTGTCATTCGTTGTGACTCCGCTGAATGTTTAAGCATAGCATTTTGTCATTCGTTGTGAGGGTTTAATCTCGTGAACTATCGTAAATGCTGTATCAGTTACTAATCGAGTTCTTATGTATATTATTTTAATCTAGGTCAAAAGGCTAATCAGTAGGCAAAACTCTGCTCGTGTAAACTTGCAATGTGAGTTATTCTCTTTTTACCAAAACTATTTCCAAAACTATTTCTCAAAAGTTATAGTTACAGGGATTAAGTCTTTGTTATCTGAAATTACTGCCAGTAAGTGGGGGGATGTGCACATAGCTACTAAATATTTATCACTAGTGGGTGAAAGGACCTACAAGTGATATGTCCACAGTCATAAGTCCGGTCAAGTGACAACTGGGTCAGTGATATAAATGATAAAGGCAATTGTAATAGCTCTTAATACTGTAATCTATATCATTGTGTCATTTTGTATCAAATGTATAACTCGCCAGCATTTCCCCGCTGATAAAAATATTTTTAAAACATGTTTCAGGCGACCTGCTGTAAATCAAGGAAATGTGCTACGGAGCACTAACAAGCTTGAAGAGGTGGCTCAGTTAAAAATTAATAAACATGTTTTAATAAATAAGGGAATTTCCTAGTTAAATTCCTCTGTTGTAAATTACGGGGTTTATCTCCAATTTATGGAATAAAATAATTGGGCATTTTGAGTTTTAAAACGATCCTGTTTTCCGCTGTCGCATATTAAGATACCACGGGTTTCCTGTCCCGCGGCTCTAAACCTGGTTAAACCGGGGCTGGGGCCGTGACATCTTAGCAGCCATTTAACTGCTTCCCAATGTTCTCTCCCTGGATTGGACATAAACCGACTAACAACTCCCACTACATGAGCTATATCTGGTCTCGTGCATACCATTGCATACATGAGGCTACCAACTGCCGATGCATACGAAACTTTAGCCATTTCTGCTTTGTCTTCATCTGATCTGGGTGACTGAACTTTAGAAAGCTTAAAGTGACTTCCCAAAGGTGTGCTTCGAATATTGGCATCTTTAAGGCTGAATCTTTTTAACACTTTCTCAATGTACTTCTCTTGAGAGAGTGTCAAAGAACCATCTTCTTTGTTTCTGAAAATACTCATCCCGAGTATTTGGTTTGCAACTCCCAAGTCTTTCATCTCAAACTCTTCAGACATCTGCTTCTTCAGCTTCTTGATCTCTGTCATGTCTGAACCTGTAATCAACATATCATCCACATATAGTAACAGAATGATATAAGAACCCTTGAACCTCTTGATGTAACAACAATGGTCATTATCACATCTCTTGTATCCGACTCTTCCCATGAAGTTATCAAACTTCAAATACCATTGTCTGGGCGCTTGTTTCAGACCATACAAACTCTTCTTCAACTTACACACCAAGCTTTCTTTGCCTTTAACCTAAAAACCTTCTGGTTGTGTCATGTAGATGTCTTCTTCTAGGTCACCATGTAGAAAGGCTGTCTTGACATCTTGCTGCTCTAGATGCAAGCCTTCTGCTGCTACAATATTGAGAACAAGTCTGATAGTAGTCATCTTCACCACTGGAGAAAATATTTCATTGAAACCAATTCCTTCTTTCTGCTGAAATCCCCTGACCACTAATCTTGCTTTGTACTGTTTGGTACCATCATGTTCATCTTTGACCCTGAAAACCCACTTGTTCTGAAGAGCCTTCTTCCCAGCTGGAAGCTTTGTTAAGTGCCAGGTCTTGTTCTTCTCAAGCGACTTCATTTCATCTTTCATTGCTAACTCCCACTGCAATGAATCTTTCAAACCCCATGGCTTCTGAGTAACACTGGGGTTCACCATTTTCTGTCAAAAGTATGTAATTGACGGATGGTGAATATCTGTCTGGTGGTCTAATGACTCTGAAGGATCTTCTTGGTTGAAACTGAGGAGTTTCTAGGGATTCTGGAATTTGAGGAGCGACCTCTTCTTCTTCTTCTGCAGAATTATTACTAGAATCATCCCCTGAGCTCCCACTGTCGATTGACTCATTCCCATTTTCTGGAATGTCGACTGAAGCTTCCTTTCTTGTTTCACCACTTTCAAATTCAACATAGTCTTTCTGAACTTCTGGTCCTTTGGTGTTTCTGTCTTTATACAATTCGTTTTCATTGAAGACGACATTCTTGCTTCTGATTACTTTTCTGCCTTCATTATCCCAAAGCCTGTAACCCATTTGTTCTGACCCATAACCAATGAATGTGCACTTCTTGGATTTTGAGTCTAACTTATCCCTGTCACCAGCTTCTAACAAATCGTAAGCACTACAACCAAAGACTCGTAAGTGTTCGAGACTTACCTCCTTTCATTGCCACATTTCTTCAGGCAACTTAAAATCTAAGGGACCTGTTGGTGAACGGTTGATCAAGTAGGCTGCAGTGCTAACTGCATCAGCCCAGAATGTCTTGGGCATCCCGGCATTTAGCCTCATGCTTCTAGCCCTCTCATTTAGAGTTCTATTCATTCTCTCAGCTACACCATTCTGCTGAGGAGTTCCGGGAACTGTCTTGATCATCTTTATCCCTTCCTTGGCACAATAGTTAGTGAATTGCTTGCTTATGTATTCACCACCATTATCAGACTTTAAGCACTTTACCTTCAAGTTAGTTTCATTTTCAACAGTAGATTTCCATATCTTAAAAGTATCAAATACGGCAGATTTATGCTTAAGAAAATATACCCATACCTTTCATGTTGAATCATCGATGAAAGTAACATAATGCCTTGAGCCTCCTAGAGATAAAACTGAGGCTGGTCCATATACATCCGAGTGAACAAGCTCTAACTTCTGAGCTTTCGGTGTCCTCCCTGTCTTCACAAAAGTAACCCTCTTTTGTTTTCCAAGAACACAAGGTTCACAGAATTCAGTTTCCACTTTCTTCAAGTCTGGAAACTTACCTTTCTGAGCCAACATCTTCAATCCCTTCTCGCTCATGTGTCCGAGTCGGTTGTGCCATAAATTTGATGGACTCGGACCGGTGGTCATTGCATGAACACCTTCAGCAGAAACTTCTGCCATGTATAGAGTACCTTGCTTCTTTCCTTTGGCAATCACTAAATTGCCTTTGATCACTTTCCATTGTCCACCCCCAAAGTGAACATTAAACCCTTCATCATCCAGTTTACCAACTGAAATCAACTTTCTCCTCAAATTAGGAATAACCCTGACATTTTTCAATGTCCATATAGTTTCTAATGAGGTCTTCAAGTCTACATCTCCAATACCTGTGATATCAAGCATTTGATCATCTGCTAAACGAACTTTACCAAAGTTACCTATTCGTAGATTCTTGACCATATCTGGGCATGAGATAGCATGGAAAGAAGCACCTGAATCCATAATCCAAGATTCAACTGAATCTTCAACAGAACAGATGAGAACATCACCTAATTCTTCCGAGGATACACTGTTTACTTCTTTCTTTGAAGCGGGTTTTGTACATTGGCTTCTATAGTGACCTTTTTCTTTGCAATTCCAACATTCAACGTCTTTTCTGTTCTTTGACTGTCCCCTTCTTCTGGACTTGGACATGCCTCGACTATGTCCTCTTTCGTTTCTTCTTCCTCTACTTTTTGTATGCAATAAAGAACTAGAATTAGAAGTCTCACCGTTGCTTCTCCTTCTGATATCTTCATTTACTATCAAGTCACGAATACTCTCGAAAGTGAGTTTGGTAGTGCCGGATGCACTACTAACAGCTGTGACTGTGCCTGACCAACTGTCGGGCAATGATGATAAAAGGAGTAGTGCTTGAACTTCATCTTCAAACTTTATTTCAACTGAGGCTAAACGAGAGATAATTGAGTTAAACTCATTTATGTGAGCGGTAACCGACATGCCTTCCTTCATCTTGGTGTTAACCAATTGTCGGATGAGGAATACTTTGTTTGAAGCTGATGGTTTTTCATACATGTTGGACAAAGCTTTCAATACACCATATGTGGTTGTTTCATTGACAATGTTGAAAGCAACACTCTTTGCCAAAGAAATCCTAACCACACCCAAAGCTTGTCTATCCAACAACTTCCATTCTTCATCATACATGTCATCTGGTTGTTCACCTGACATAGGCAAATGCAAACTTTTCTGATACAATAAATCTTCAATTTGCATTTTCCAAAATCCATAATCACTTCCATCGAACTTATCAATCTTGATTTTACTATCTTCTGCCATTTAAAAAAAATTACCAAGTTACTACTAACCAACCAGGTTCATACTGCTGAGTGGTAATTTATACGAGCGAAAGCAATAATCAGAAACAAATAACTTATCTGTTTCAAGCTTTAAATGGCACTGAACAAGTAGTAGTAGGTTGTGATGAATGTTTGTCAAAGTTGAGGGGCCATTCTGTTTAAATTGAGAAACTCAAATTTCAACACAAAATAAAACACGTTCAGTGTTTCTTCTTCCCCAATTCCACATAACAAAAAAAATTAGGGTTCTTCTCTTTCTTCCCCTGCGATCTCCCAAGAGAACAGGCAGATGACAGCGCCGACGGTGCTTGCGACGGCGAAGAGAGGCAGCGGCGGCGGCTGCTTGCGACGGCGAATAGAGGCAGCGGCGGCTGCTTGCGACGGCGAAGAGAGGCAGCGGCGGCGACTAAGAGAGGCAGCGGCGGTTCTGATCGTTTCTGATCGTTTTCTGATCGGAACCCTAGTTCTGATTTCACACTATCAGGTATCTTCTTCCTTCACCCTTTCTGTTCGTGTGTCGATCGAGATCCAACGGCTCTGATACTAGTTGTTAGGATCAGAATACACACACGAACACAGAACTCACTCACTCACAATTTTCTGTTGAAGAACACAAAGATTTATAGTGGTTCGGTCTGATTCTGACCTACATCCACTCTCGGTAACTAGGAATATTTGTATTAAGCTTTTGGTACAATTTACAGATACATAACAATCTCATATATATAAGATTGAGGAAAGAGAAGAATGTCCCAAAACATGATCCGTGAATAATGGGATTTAGAGAAGATTGGATCATCTCAGCCCTTTATCTTCTTATCCTGTTTTGATCAGAAATGATTTCCTGATGTCCACTTGCTCAAGTGGCCTTCACACTCAACAACCGGTTCGTGTGATGAACAAGAAATCCATACATAGCATAGTATATGCATGTATCATATTGCACAATATGATAATCAAAGAAGACGGACGTGCACTATCTCCGGATTGGGTGCCGGATCCTCCTACACAAGTTCAAGTTCCATAAAATATCCAACAAGACTTGCGTGATGAAGAAACACACTTTCGGTTGAGATACGATTTAATCGAACTAGTAGGTTCTTTAGGTTTGGAGTGTCATGAGTCGGACGAGGAGTAGAGTTTTTTTAGTATTTTTTTTTTAAATTGTAGCCTAAAATATTTCTAGTATGTTAAATTGAACTAGTATGTTTTAATTTTAATGAAATTTATAATTTTAGTGTTTTATTGTTAATTTCTAATTTAAAAAAAAATTAAAAAAAATTGTGAGTGATGGAATTCCATCACTAGTGATGACCACCGCCACTCAAAAATGATTGTGAGTGATAGAATAGTGGTTGCTGACATGGCTGAACATGATTGGATGTTTGTGAGTGATGGAATTTCATCATTTGTGACCACCCCATTCCCCTAAATAATAATTCTCATCATCAACAATGAACTTAGTTTTGTATTATTAGTTCTCTAGGATCTTATATCCAACAAGTGAACAAACCACACGTTAACGATATCTTTTTAGATCATTCGACTTCTTACACTTTGTTTGTTAATCCATTAAAGAATCTAGAACATGTGTGATGTTTAGTTAACATTCAGTGTCAAGAAACACACCAACAGATCTCAGATTTTGTCTAGAAACAAAGAATCTACAAATCTTGAAAAACACACCAACAGTTGCATGAAAATGAACCCACCAACCCACTTGTTCTGCTCAATCCAATGAATCACAATTATGTTCAAATAATCAAATATCCATCAAATCTCAAAAATTCAATCCATCTGAGATACTCTTCAAAAGTGTCTAACAAATCTAACAACTGATAATGGAAGTGAGAAGAATGAATATGAAAATGAGATCATCGTACGGTGGTGATAAGGTGGCGTCATTGCTGATACTTCCGGTGATACTGCCACCATTGCCGCCACCACCGACGATGCTGCTGCTGGTTCTGATTGTTATTTTGGGTGGTCTTATGTTGTTTTCGTTCTTGCATTGTTCTTTATTGGCTAGTGGTCGTCACAAAAGGATGGTTTAGAGAACATTGGATGTTATTATTATATGATTTTTGGTAGTTTTAACTTTTATGAGGTGTAAAGAAGGCTCATACTTTTAGGCCATCCGTAGTCATAAAGCCCCTTGTGGGGCGTTATGCGACACGTGTCGTGCCACGTCACATAGGGGCTTTATGGGGCGTTATATCACTAGAGCCCGTAGTCATAAAGCCCCTACCCATCAATACCTAATTATTAATTTTCGTTTTTATTAATTAATTATAAAAACACTAACTAATTTTTTATTGGTCCAAAGTTTGAAACCTCCCCCCATACCGCCGTTATAGAGGTCGCCCCCCCCCCCCCTCTTTTTCTCATCCATACCGCCCCTTGTGGCGGTGTTACCCGGCGTTTTCCGGCGCTATGTGGGGACATAGCGCCCCACTACGTTTGATCTTAGTTTTGTTGTATAATATGTTCATTAAAATGCATATGTTTAGTTTTGTATATCGTTATAGCTTGTAAAATCTAGAATAGAATAAATTTGTTGTCTGTGTTATGTCAATTTAGTCATTATAAGTCATTGCAATGATCTCCACTACGTCGCAATCATCCGGAAAACCTAGAACACCCAATAAACTTGTTCCACGTGGAGGTGAGGGAGAGAGCGCGCGGTAAAACAAAGGTTTGGGGGAGGGGAGGGAACACCGCCCCTCCTTGCGGTAAACACTCACCAGAAAGTCCTAATCCCTTCTTCCCACGTGTTCCATGAAAGGCCGAAGCCATTGGCATTTCCCATGAGTCATCGAGAAGCAATCTAACTATCCCCCAATCAAAACATGACACGTTACCTTTAATCGTATCGTATTAATTAATTAAAGAAAAGGTTTAGAAGAAATTAGGGAACTACGCCCCCCCCCCCCCCCCCCCGGTTTAGGCTATGGGGTATGGGGCTTGGGTTGGGGGAAAACGCCCAAGGCACCACCCCGGGTGGGCTTGGGTTGGGGCGTGGCCCTTGGGGCTTGGGTTTCAAACCGGGCGTGGGGCAGGGGAAGCACTGTGTATGGCCAAAACAAAATAGCCGTTGGGCTAGCCGTTGGCCAACGGCTATGTTAAAAAAATAATTTTAATTTTTCACTATAAAACTCACATTTTTCTTCCATTTTTTACCACATTCAACCACATCTTCTATAATCATCTTCAATTCTTCTTCTACAAAACGAAAAAATGCATCCTTATAACCGTCCTTTTGACCCGAACAACCCGTATGCATTCCAAGAAAAAAATCCTAGCCCACCACCTAATCGTCCAATGCCTCGTCCATTTTTCATACACTCTTCTATGCCCCATGAAGCGAGTTACGCGTCGCTTCTTGGGAATCGTTTGTTTACTAACTTCCCACACACCGATGATTCGATACCTACCCCGTTTACACAATCGCCCATCAACCTTTCACCAACCTCCATCGACCTTTCACAAAACGAAACCGTTCCCGAAACTCAACCACCCAATGATGATCCTTCCGCATCGAAACCCATCAAAAAGAGAAGTCATAACAAAAAAACCGAGGCGGATAATGTGACAACCCTCACCAAACCAGGTATCCGTACGAATTAATTTATATTTAATTAATGCTTAAATTACTGTGCTTGCTTACAAGTGTGGCTAAACTGCTACTTGAATGCTGATACATACACATACATGCATCATACTTTATTGCTGTCACTCCATTATTTACACAGAACATCAGTGACAACCTTGATGCACAAAAGCACAGTGAGCACACTATACGGATAACCCAGTAAACATGCTGACATAGCCAGCATCAGACAGACACTGTCTCTAAGGCCAGTATGAGCCGGGAATAGATTACTACATCAGTAGGGAGTGTAGGGAGGTGAGGATTGTAGAACTGCGTCACTAGGTAATATTTATAGTGACCGGATGTGCCTAAAACATGCTCAAATTACAAAATCCTGCACTTTAATACAAAATTCAGCATTTGAGCTAACTAGTAAAGTGCAAAAACGTGGGAAAATAATACTAGTCACTTTCCAAAGTGTCGGGAATTCATTGTGTCACTAAAACTAATATTAACGACACTTTAAATGCTTATTTAGCACTTTAACGGATTAATATCCAACCGAACAACCGGACTTTACCCGGAACATAAAAATATTGTCAATAACATTGTTTTTCCTTTTCTGAGCCAGTTAGGGTCCCCGGACACCCTAACACCCGTTATATTACATAACACACTATTACACTAATCTAGTTACTTAACTAAACATATCTAAGCACTAACTATTTGGTTAAAATCCAACTAAATACCCCAACCCCCCAACCGATCGGTCCCCATGTGGGACACACACCACAAAACTTTTGATTATTTTATTCAAGTATGCCTAATATCTTGGTTACACAATACACCATGGACAATTGTATAATATGGTCTATAAGAATACTTGGGGGATTAGACTTTCATTTGCAACAACAACACAAAAATTGAACTCTCTCTCTCCCTCTTGCCATTACTCTCGGCCAAACACAACCATCATCACCACCACTACCTTCAAGTCTTGATCAACCATTTTCTACATACACAAAGGTGCAAGGGATCATACAATGAAGCGTGGTGTGTTCGGAAGCTCAAGGACCTCTCTCGTTTTCTTTTAACCACCACATTTCTTCACTTGAACTCTCCTAGCATTGTGCTAGTGGTAAGCACTTAGATCCTTGTGTTTTACTTGCTATTTAAGTGGTTAATAGATGTTTTATGAAGAAAACATAAGCACATTAAAGAACATGAACAAGTCTTGAAGTTTAAACAAACTAGAGAAGAGGTATGGTTAAATGATGATTGAAATCATGATAAATCTGAAATAAACAAACCATAATCTGCTGTACCAAACTTATGATCTGATTTTAATCATATTAGAAAGGATGGCGAACGTATGTGCGCGTTTTAGTAACATTTAACCCTTAAACAGCATGCTGAATCGCACTTTCAGCCGACTTTAACTGACTGTAACAGGTCCTTAACGAAACGAAAAATGTATTTTCTGAAGTCTAGATTTATGTACTATGAAATACGGTTCTAATGGAACTAGAATCATAATTTTTGGACTTCGTTTACTATTTTTAAAGTGCCATTATGTAACAGCAGCTAAGGCTGCATTTTTACAGCAGTAAATGAGAGTCATATTTTTAGTCATAACTTGATTTCTGTGTAGAGTCAGATCGTAAAATTTATACTGTAGATGAACACCGATGTATTTGTAACTCTCTCACTGGAATTTGGTAAAACGGACTCTCGATGCATTTTCAATAAATTAATCCGCGGACTATGGTCAGAAAAAGATAAATCTGATTTCGGTCCGGAAAATGATTTTCTATAAAATATTGGTGATGATTTGGACCCCGATATTTTTACACAATGATTTTTGGTTCGTATAAGACATTCTATAAAAATTTGGGAATTTTTGGAATAAGATAACTATTTTAATAAATTACCCGAAAACAGCCCTGTTTTGTGTTTTAAAACTGAAACGATATAAGTAGTGTTTTGCATGTCTGAATGTCGGGTTGGTTAATTGAGAACTGATTGAATGATTTTACAAAAGAAAATGATACGCTAGTAAGCGTGGACGCCTCCGTTTACAGAGGAAACTCTGGCGAAATTTTTCCAGAAAATATAACACTTAGAAATGTTTTTGGTGACAGGTGTTATAAACATATTTTTAACTTGTTTTCCAAAATATAAATTTCGCCATGATTTTTATTACAAAATAACCAAGTGTCGGAGGAAGATTTTCGTAAATGAAACTTGTTAAATATATATTGAGAATATATATTCCATAATAAAACGCTTGTGTGCTTACGTGATTATTTTGTGAACAAGAGATATATTATTTTTAGAGTAAAGATAATATTACTTGAAATATCATGAAAATAGGACTCCAAAATAATACCAACGCCCTCACAAATAAATATTTAAGTTACATCGGTATTGTTTATACAACGCGAACTCTAAAATGTAACTTGCGTATTTTCGAAAAATACTCTTAAATGTGTATTTTGATAAAGTATTATTTTGGAAAATTGTATGACGTAAAATATAATATTTTTGGGGGAAAATATGTATATTTTGGAAACAGAACATTTTAGACAAGTGAATTAAAATATTTTTTCAAGTGAGACTTAAAAATATATTTTCGGAATTATAAAACGCACATGTATTAATACCCCCATCCTTGGGAAGGAATATATTTATTTAATGATTAAGAAGTCGAAATACGAAATAGTTGTCTAACTATTTCCCAAAAACGTTAAACCTTAAGCCAAGGCACGACCGTCCGTCTAATAGGAATTAGTACGTGTAGGTCGTCACGCAGCAGATAGAGTTGGAGATTGACGTTACTGGATACGCACTTCTGTGAGTTCATGTCCCCCCCCCCCCCCTTTCTCTTAACTGTTTTCAGTTTTTATACTTCGGGGGTGAAATACATGTTACGATTATTACGAACTTTTACTTACATGGTATGGTTAGCTTAAGGAGGGTTACTACTTAGATCATGTGAGTGGGTAGGCGGGAACTGGAGGCCATTAATCCTCATTGTAGGACCGAGGGTCATTAGCGGTAGATCTATCTGGGTGTAGCGAGCCCAACCCCTGAGCCCGCTTAGTGGACCAGGTGGTGACTTTGAGCCCGACGCAAAATCTGCTAGGTTTGAGTCTTCCTACAGCACTTCACACATATAATTGGCTTTGCAACCCAATGGTGATCTCTTTTTCCTTAATTGCTACATACCAGGGACTTTTATACAAACTTACAACATTTTCAAATGTTTGTACATACTCACTTACACATGAACTCGCTCAACTTTATGTTGACTTTTCAAACTACATGTATTTCAGGAAACTAACGGACCTGGCACGGTATGCACGTATTTTCAGGCTGCGTTTGAATAAAGAAGTCATCCAGGGTTTAGAAGGTGTAACCTCTTCCTGGACGGGTTACATATCTCTAAACCTAGTATTGTTTAAAGTCTTTTGCTAAGTCTTTATAAACTCAATTAAATCAAGTTAAGGTTTGTAACTTATTTTGTGATTATTGAAAATGAGATTTTTCTAACTTTATTAATGGATGAATATCTCATGTTTTTATCATATAGTATGGTTATGATTGTGCTATGGTATTAAGAAGTCACACCAAATAAACCCACGCTTCCGCAAAGCCAGGGTGTGACAGCTTGGTATCAGAGCCTCGATCATAGCGAACTAGGATTCTTTCTCGAGTCTAGACTATGATCATCAGGGCTCTCACGAAAAAGTTTTCAAACACTTTTACATTGCATACACTATACGTCCAGATCCAGGGAACAAACCTTTTTACAAACAAAAAGGCACAAATACACATTCCCAAATTTAAATTTATAATTCAGTCTGAGAGGCTGAGGGAGTAGTCTAGTGGGACTAGGAGGCTCAGTCTGAGAGGCTGAGGGAGTAGTCTAGTGGGACTAGGAGGAGCAATCTGAGAGATTGAGAGATTTTAGTCTGAGAGACTGAGAATTCAATCTGAGAGATTGGGAGATTTTAGTCTGAGAGGCTGAGAGGATAGTCTGGGGAAGACTAGGATAATTACATGCTTACATTGTTACTGCTTAATTGATGATTATTGATATACGTGCACATGTGGTGAATATTTGCATACACTTATTGTTAATAACTACTATGGATATACATGTTACGCACCGGCACACATGTCACTCCAATTAGAAAGCGAGTTATCAGACATTGATAACCCTACGGCCGCCGCCACGGATAAGGAGACTGCATCTGCGCCAGAGATATGCCGACCAAGGACGAGGACGACTTCCCACAGTCCGCGCTACTAGATTCTGGTAATACCTTACCCTTGCTGATGGCTTCTCTGACAAGAATCCTTCTGACACTCTCGTTTCGATCCATGACCACTTCATCACTGGTCATCCCGATGGTGGGCACACTATGGATCCGATCCTAGACAATGCGCCTCTTGTGGACATTCCTTCCGAAGGTTGATTACTCGGCGAACAATTGATAACGATATTGACGCAATATTGATGGTCCTTCCGATAACGCCCATAATAATGGAAAGTCGGACGAGAACGTTATTACCAATTTCACTTATTTGAGACCACTGTTAACACGCTATCTTCTGATTCTAGCATACATTCGATTCCAGGCTCCTTTGAGTCTGTGACATCTGCAGCCCTACAGACAGCCGGATTACAAGCTTTCTACTACTGACGCAGACAACGACGTCATGACTGCTGCACAATCACCTGCTCGAGGCGCCACACCGTTACACGGCCCAGAGTCTGCTCCTGAGCTAGCTTCTACACCTTTTGGGTCAGCTTGATGTTGCGCCTATTGAACCTACACCTTTACGTGATCACGATCCTGTTTCTTTTGGTCTGCCAGACATTGCACCCCTTATATCTACCTGCATCGGGCAATCTCCTCATTTGTTGAGATGTTTGTTTTTACACCCGCAACCGCTGACATTGCTTCTTTTCCCTATGAAGACCGACTTCCATTGCGACAAGGTGCCTATAGCCTTCTTTCAGAATATAACCGCACCCCGGGAAGGTACTTCAGGTCAACACCTGCATAACGATTCATCTGCTACAATAGCATTTTCCCAACTACACAGGTCGCATCATTCGCTACATTCACCTCTACAATGCCGAACGAGCCACTTTGATGGATCTTATAACACGCTATACTAATTTTAGACCATTGCCATCCCTCATTATGGAGGCTGTACACAGGATAAGTGTTCCTGTAACATCAACCACAGTTGAGGATACGGGTCGCAGAATGTTGGAGCTTGAGCTGACCCCACAAATGGGCAACTTCAAATACAAAACATTACATAACCGAAAACATGAGTTAAGTGTCTACATCACAAGACAGCATATTGTCTGAAAAGTTTATGTAAAACACCACGTCCTCCACCCTGTCTATCACCAGCATACTTTGATTCGTCACATACATCAAGGTTCCTTTTGCACTCTCGACCGTTGCTATTACACCGTTCCCAGGATTCTGATACTTATTTCCTTACTATCGAGCGGCAGAGCAGATAATTACTCCGACGTATATACAAGCTCGAGGAGGGACTCACGCATGTTAGCAGTCACTTTTCTTTCCTCCTCCACCTCAGTCACCAGTATAGTTGGTTTCTGGATTATGCGGATTGCATTACACTTGGGTAAAGACACTAAAGATAAGCCGGGATTGCGGAGACTTTTGAGGACCACTTCTGATTACGAAACTTTGATGCACTAATATACTTATTGGACAAGGGTAGGGTGACCCTGTGTCCCTTTCGATGTGATACATTTTGTTAGACACAGTGATTGTGGCCGAAGGATAATGAAAGCCCAATCATCTTTAAACATGCGACAGCACTTTGTGGCCAATAACCAATGAAAGCTCAGTCGCTAGGTCCTAGCTAAGCACGTCATTGATCTATGTGTGTGTGCTATAATTATAATACTACGTGCTTACTTGCTATGCTCTCATTAAACATAATTACCGAATCACTTGGTCATACTATGATTATACTATTATTTGATTAGTTGGTATGGTAACCTGTTATGTGTATGTACTTATGACCACTAAACAACCAAATGCACGCACGAAGCAAATTAGACCTGACCTAACCAACCTTCTTCTAGGAAGATGTCGACTCAAGGGAACACCGATATCAACACCCCTCTACCGACAACAGAGGCAGAAATGCAAGAGCGCCTCTTACAGGCCATCGCACGGTACGAGGCCCGTCGCTTCGATTGCAGCGGAGGTACCTCGGGAAATAACCTCCCCAACGGTAATGTCTAGTCCTTTAAGACACATTACAAAACGTTTGGACATTACCACGAGAGCCTTGCTAAGGCCTTACGCAAATAATATTGCTTACCTCGCAGGCTGCACCTACAAGCAGTTCTTGGACCATAAACCTCGAGAGTTCGAAGGCACTGGGGTGCCTTAGCCTTCGTGTGTTGGGTTGAAAAGACAGATTCTGTTTTACGATTAAGCAAATGTGACCCCGAACATCAAGTCAAGTATATAACTGGACTATTGGTGGATGAGGCTCTGTCATGGTGGAACCATCAAGTTCGGACAATGGGCGAGACCGCTGCGTATGCTATGACGTGGGACGAACTGAAAGATCTGATGTGTAAGAGATATTGCTCGAGGGCAGAAGTCCAGAAGTTGGAAACAGAACTGTGGAACTTGAAAATGGAAGGACCAAAGATAGCGGAGTATGTGCAGAGATTTAACGAATTATCACAAGTTTCCTTACTCCTGGGGGCACCAGAGTTTAAGAGAATTGAACAGTTCATAAGGGGATTGGCACCTCAGATTCTAAGTCTGGTAACAACATCAAAACCTTCAACGATCACCGAGGCTATCAACATAAGCATAGCACTCACGGAAGAAGCAGTTAGACGAGGAGAATTTTCCACTGCGGAGGAGAAAAAGGAGACTGCCATAGAGGCATCTGGGGATAACAAGAGAAAGCTCGCAAATTTCAAGATGGTTACTCGGGTAAGTAACAAGAAGAAGGCCAAGAAGGGAAAAGATTACAAGGGTATCCTACCTAAGTGCGACAATTGTTTACGTTATCATGTCTGGCGATGCAAATATGGAAATTGTGGTAACTGTGGCAAGGTGGGACATGTCAAGGAAACTTGTTGGCAAAATACTGAACATAGTAATGGGGGCCAAGACGGTAGTGAGAATCACGAAGGGGACAACGACAATGATAATTGTCGAGGCAGAATGAGTGATAAACAGAAACGTGCTCGAGGATGTTTAAACTGTGGAAGCAAAAAGCATTTAAGAAAATATTGCCCTAAAAACAATCAGGCAGAAGGATGAAAGCTCCCCACCGGAGCAAGGGAGACACGTCAGGGTTTCAAGCATGGATACCGGTACGTCCCGAACTACTCAATGTTATGCATTTGTATTGCCAAATACTGTTGCAAATTTTACAATTCGCACCTCTAGAGTTCGAGAGTATAATTGTTTTAAGTATCGAGTAAGTAGATATTCCAGTATCCATTAGAACTAGCTTAGGGGAAGCTAGTGGAAGCCAACGGAGTGATTGGAAATCGGCAGGATAGAACCTGAAAAGCGTAAGATTACACTTGACCTACTGCCAGTGAATTGGGAGACTCCAACAAGGTAGTTGGAGGGATTGGTTGACAAATGATCAATAGGAGATTTGTTGGACCGTTTGCGTGACCCTAAAAGTCAGTTAAGGCAGTTCATCTTCAAATATGAAGGCGGAATCAACATATATAAAGTCATAACAGCTTTGTTCCTTTCAATTCTTCCTCTATTAATCGATTCTGAGTCTTTACAATCAATTTCTAACAAAATTTCGACAGCACCTTGACTCACACACAAACACCATCAGGTTTCTCTTCAAATGACACACTCTCCTATATATAGGCCCTAGGTTTCTATTGAAAATGACACACTACCAGTTCAAAAGAAAGCTGATCAATAGGTTTCTCTTGAATATGCACAATATCAGTTCAAGAGAAAGCTGATCACTAGGTTTCTCTTGAACTTGCCTTGAAACTCCTTCAAGAGAAACACCCTAGAAAAACAAGTAAAACCCTAATTTCTAATCTATTGTGTGCTCATACATTCTATCTAGACAAAAGACTTAATAAGACATAGTTAACAGACATTCAATGCACCAACAGACTCCCCCTTGGATGTTGACGAAGTCTTTGGCTTCAAGTCTTTAGTCTTTGTCTCTTTCCAAATTTTGTCATTGTAAAGCTCCTCTTCACAGGTTTAGAAATTCAAACTATCTCTATCTTCATTCTCCCCTTTGACTGTTAATCCAGAAATCTAACTCCCCCTTTCACAGACTCCTCCTCTCGGAATGCTAGGACTTGAATTCTGGTTCAAACTTTAACAATTTGTTGCCATGGGAATTCCTGTTACCTGCATATACTCTACCCAAATATAAGATATATGATAAACAATTTTAATCCAAAACTTATCATATAACCTTCAGTGTTATAAATTCACTTAAGTATTCAGGTCCAAGTTAATGACCCTGATTACTCGAATAATCTACCAAGTCCAACTTAATGACCTTGGTTGATCAGAGACAATTCACACTGACTTTCCATTCAATTTGTTTCTGAAAAATTACAAGTTTCAAATTAATGAACTTGCTTTGTTATTTCAACTTCTCAAACTTATCATATTTCAGCTCACGACTCATCCTCCAGTCCAGAAATCTCCTGCATCTGCTTCCATTTTTCAGACTTCGAATCTGAAGATCAACTCTCCACTTTGGTTTGTCAAAAAATAAAACAGAAGTGAAAAATCTTTTTGGATTTTTAATAAAGCTTCTAAACTAGAAATGAAATACAGAACTAAAATGCAGTAAATGTAAACTATATACAAACATATTTATGGTTGAGCGTGTTAGGGAATCATATCAGCTAATCGACAAGCCACAAGTACCGTTAAGCTTCAAATTCATACTCAGAATTAAACAATTCGCGTAGATTGTCGATATACTGATCCATTTTAAATTCTCACACAAATTTCAATCTGTCCAGGATACGAATTTAGTGTTTTAGAAACTTAAACTTATACGTGTGTCCCACTCTTGAATATACTCCCGTATCCAGATCCCAATATTCAGTCTTACAGGCAGTTATCCAAACTTGTTGAGATAATGCAACCCGTTTGTAAAATTTGTCATTTTTAGTTACCACTTTCTTTACGGGTTCATTTTTCACTCTGGTATTGTCATTTTTCACATTCTTTTTCTCAAAAACCATTGGTGCTTTACCCTTCATATCAACTTTCTTCTTTTGTCTCTCAACAACTTCAGTCTTAAGCTTGGAGTTGGTGCAATTTCTTGCAATGTGACCAACTTTGTTACATCTAAAACATGTACGAGTATCAACAACTCTACTTGTGCCTTCAGACTGAGGTTGTGAGGCCCTTTTCTCAAAGAACTCTTCATTTGATTTTGAAAAAAAAAATTCATTTTCTTCATCAGAAAGTGAACTTGAACCGTTCACAAACACCTTCTTTTCAGCAAACCTTTTGTTTTGAAAATTCTTTTTCTGATAACTCTTACCACCCCGATAACCACCCGACCAATTGTTTCGATTGTTATTATAAAAACGTGGTGGTACAACAGGCTTTTTGTAGTAAGCTTTATCTTTCTCAAAATTCATTTGCCTTTTTGTTTGTTTCAAACTGTTCACTTCTGACAACTCAACTTCAACCAATTTGAAAACATTTTTCAATTTTTTCACATTAACATTCTTAATAGGAAACTCAGAATCCGAATACAACTTATCAGATCCAGCCATCTTGTACATCACAAGACCTGGTTCATCACTTAAGTTGTTTTTGGATTTTGGTTTCTGAATGTATTTGTCCAAGAAACACCCATCTTCCTCAATAGTGTCACTATCCGTTTTTAGCACATTTTCAACAACACCTTTTACAATATCATTTTGGACACTATCGTCATTGGAAGATATGAACGTGACATCAATTGAATCCGGAAGATTCATTTCACTTTCTTCTTCAATTTCAACCAACCCTGATTGCTTTTTCGTGTAGTTATCAAGAACAGGTGGTGGAACTTGATGAAAACCCACCCCAGTTCCATCAGAGTACACATCTTCGCCTGCTTTGTCTTTCCCGATGGGTTTGGGAATAATGTGTTGCAAAACAAAGCTTGCGGAGCTGTAACTGTTAAGCTTCAACTGGATTCGCTCATTTTCAATTTCAGCTTCTTGAACTTTAAGTTTCAGTTTAGCGATTTCATCCAGTTGTTGGTTGATTGATTCTTCTTTTACTCTAAGCACTGCTTTTAGTTGAACGTTTTCTTTATAAGTTTTACCATTTCGATCATCATTATCTTTCATTGTGCTTTTGAGTTTTTCAAACTTCTCAGAAATCTGACGGTTTTCAAGAATTAACTTTTCATTTTCTTGTTTAACTTTTTCATGATCAATTTTATCATTTTCAATTTGGCTAGTTAATTCTTTTATCCGTTCAGTTGAAGCTTTAACTCTTTTGTCACGATCAAGAATTTGATTCTCAACACTTCTGACTTTTGCTGTCAGATCATCAACTTTCTTCCCGTTGAGATACGTGACTGTGTTACAAAATTTGCACTCTTTGTTGCAATTTTTGCAATCAGCATTTCCATCAATTTTCTTACCTGACGCATTTGTTGACAAGTTTGAACTGACCTGGCTTTTTGAATCAGACACGGAGTTAGAGTCTACCTCAAGTGCCTTAGCAGCCAGCACTTTGTCAGCCATTTTTCCCAGGTTCTCAGCAGTCAACTCTTGCGTTGTGTCAATAACCCCAGTGTCAACTTTCTTTGACTTCTCTATCTCCTCTTTCTCCTTCTTCTCTTTCTCTTCTTTCTCTCTTTTCTCTTTCTCTTCTTTCTCTTTCTCGTCTCCAGTTCCCCACCATTTATTCTGCCAATAATCATCCTCATCTTTGAACTCCTTGATTATGGCTTCCAGATCAAGAGTTTTGTCATCGACTGCAATATTTCCATATTCATCAAGATAACACTCTCTGTCCGGATCCCATCTATTTGCTCTCCTAGCTTCCAAATAGATACCGGATATTCTAATTATCCTGTTTTCAGCCAGCATTTTCCTGTATTTATACTTCTGCTCTTCAGTTCATAGGTTCATTCTTTGCCATGAAAGCATAACCAACCGCATCTTCCTCAGGTAGAACATCTTGACTCCAATCATACCCTTCATCATCATAAATCACCGCAAGAGCTCTAGATTTCTCTTTGTTGTCTTCAACGTGCTTCAATCTAGGCGGCTCGGATTTATTCTGATGATAGATTGCCTTCTTGTAGTAATCATCTCTGAAAGGGTTCTCTGACTCATCAGCATAAGCGTTTCTGCATTCTCGCTTGAAGTGACCTTTCTGCTTACACTTGAAGCATGTCACCTTGGATTAATCGAACCCCAGCTTGGTAGATGGACCACCAATTGTCTTCCTGCCGGTAATTTCCATGAAACGCTGTGCTCGACGAACAGCACTTGCCATAGCCCAACGAATATCAATCAGCTCCATTTCTTCGGGATCTATCTAGTCATAATCTTCCTTCGTCAGGTTGGTATTACCGATCTTTCCAGCTACTAACCCTTCATATGATTCCAACACAGATGCTAGGAAAATCATCTGTTGTTTAGCAGACTCCTCGTCAAAATTCTGAGCA